>JARFXM010000001.1:0-668235 GCA_029532625.1 Lomentospora prolificans
CCTAACCCTAACCCTAACCCTAACCCTAACCCTAACCCTAACCCTAACCCTAACCCTAACCCTAACCCTAACCCTAACCCTAACCCTAACCCTAACCCTAACCCTAACCCTAACCCTAACCCTAACCCTAACCCTAACCCTAACCCTAACCCTAACCCTAACCCTAACCCTAACCCTAACCCTAAGTAAGTAGGGGTTCTATCTCTCTCTTTAGCCCTTCTCTATTACCTTATTACTAGTAATCTTTCCCTTATAGGCTTTCTTTTATATTCTAGGTTACTATATCCTTAGTATAACCTATCTTACTACTACTATTAGTTTAACTAGGCCTAGTTTACTACTATTTACTTACTTTTACTATCTACTTTATCTACTAATACTATATCTACTAGCTAGGTAGTCTCTTCTATTAGTAACTAAGAAGTAGTAAGGGATTACCCTAGTAGTTTAGCCTTTTCTTCTACCTTTATTATCTACTTATTAGTATCTCCTTCTTCTACTAACTTTACTATTACTACTTATAAAGTAAGGTTTAAGTGATTATAAGCTACTATTAGCTAACTATAGATACTACTATTATCCTATACTTATATATACTATATATATTAGACTATGAAATTATATACTAGCTTCTGCTTTTTATATCTATAACTATATATATATTCTTAGTTAACTATTCTTTAGCTTTATACCTCTAAATACTAAACTATTAATATAGAGTAGCTACCTATCTATTAACTATTCCTTACTATAATTACTACCTTTCTTATAAGGAAATAATCTTACTCTACTATATTAGTACTTTACCTCTTAATAGTTTATAGAGGTTAATTACTATCTAGTATACCTTCTCTATACTATCTTAAGCCTCTACTTCTAGTATATTAGTGAAAAGGGTTATATTATAGAAGTATATTTATTTACTATCTATAAAGTATCTTTACTTACTATACTTCTTTTTATTAGTATCTAGCTAAAAGAAACTGATTAACTTAATCTACTATTAGTATTCTATTACTATCTTACTTCTAGATAGTAGTATAGGTACTAGTACTATAGGGTTAGGATATAGTAGCTACTAGAGTATTACTCTTTAGAATACCTATATAATAACTTCTACTATCTTAGTTATATCTAGTTATCCTTAACTTCTAATTAGTAAATAGTTACTAGTTCCTTATAAGCTAAATATAAGAGTAGGTCTATAATCCCTATCTATTAGCTAGCTATAATTACTATCTTATCTTAGTAATAGGATTAGTAATACTACTAGGGGTCTTTCTAGGGACTAATACTAAATAACTAGTATACCCTCTAGTACTAGATATTATAGCTAATTAAACCCTAGTTATAGATATCTTAGTATAAGGGTATTATCCCTTACTTACACTACTAGACCCTATATATATAGGTTTTAAGGGTAATAGATACTAAGTGC
Organism: Lomentospora prolificans; assembly: GCA_029532625.1. Taxonomy (NCBI): domain Eukaryota; kingdom Fungi; phylum Ascomycota; class Sordariomycetes; order Microascales; family Microascaceae; genus Lomentospora; species Lomentospora prolificans. The sequence goes on from JARFXM010000001.1 coordinate 1,439, forward strand.
CTATTAGTCTAGTTAATAAGCATCTTTACTATTATCTCCTCTTCCTTTTAGTATAAATCCAGTTAGTAAAGGTTAACCTTCCTAGATATAGAGGGTAATAGCTTATAATTATTCACTAGTACTCACTACTAACTATAGAGTATTTCTTATAACTAGAGTAATATACTAGTTAATAAGTATACTATACCTCTCACTACTAATTAGCATCCTATACTAATCCTAGCTAGCTATTACTAGGTATCTTCTACTATAGCTTAGTCCTTCCCTTTAGGCTCTAGGTTAGCTTTCCTTATATAATTACTATTCTAAAGAGGCCTTAAAGGAGTATTCTCTAGTTATTTCCTATAAAAAGGAGGATACCCTACTTAGTAAGCTAGTAGTTTTATACTTATAAGGGTTATTACTATTATTAGAATAAGGAAAATCACTAAAGGTATTCAAGGAGGAAGTAGCTACTACTATTTAGGTATAAGTTACTACTCCTTTTTTACCCTTAATAAGTAGTATCTTATTAGGGTCTAGAGGATTCCTACTATTACTAGCTTCCTCTATTCCTACTTATTTTCACCTTCTCAGCTTATAATTACTATAAAGGTGATTTATAGCTAGTACTAGGTATACTACTTATTATTATTACTAGTTAGTAATCCTAGGATTACTAGTATCTTGTCAGGGTAGTGATCTCTTTTATATAGAGATTATAGAGGACCTATTATAGCTATCTTACTATTAAGATCACTCTTTTAGGGAATAGTTTCTTACTTAAGGATAAAGGGTTGAACAAGTAATACTACCACTATTACAGCTCATGCCATATCCACTTACTTACTAGCTACTAAGCTACTAATAAGTAAGTAGGAGGGTTCTATAATGCTATTCATAGATTCAAGATGATCACTAGTTTTATATTAGTTAACCTCTATATATTCTATTTATATACAGTATAGGTATTCCTTTATGATAGTAAAATAGTCTTGTTCTTTCTATCTAGCTTATAGTTCCTTACTTCCTTTATATATTCCTTGCCTTTAACCTTTAGTATTACTTACTTACTGCCAAGGTTCTGCCAGAGTATGTTCATACTTGCTTACGTTGGTGTGGCGCGTCATGGAGCACCTCCATGCTTGCTTGCATGATATAGCGTAACAGGTATAGTTTCTTACTTAAAGATGAAGGGTTAAATAAGTAATACTACTACTATTATAGCTTATACTATGTCTACTTGCTTGCTAGCTACTAAGCTACTAATAAGTAAGTAGGAGGGTTCTATAATACTATTTATAGATTTGATGTGGTTGCTAGTTTATATAAGTTTACCTCTATATAGTTAGTTAGTATATAGGTAGGTATTCTCTTGTAATAGTAAAATAGTCTTGTTCTTTCTATCTAGTTTGTGGTTCCTAGCTTCCTTTATATATTCCTTGCCTGACCCTTGACATCGCTTGCTTGCTTGCTGAGGATCAGCTGGGCTTATTTATGCTTGCTTATATAGCTTGGTATGTCATTTAGGCATTTCTATGCTTGCTCCTATGATATGGCGTAACACCTAACTATTCTAACCTTAAGGTAACTAACCCTATTAGAAGTGTTGGAACATTATACTAACTCTGTTTTTGGAATATCATTTTCGGATAATGTCTTTGGACATCCTGATGGCATCTTCCGACATCATTTCCCGATGACACTTTACACTGATGGAAGAGTATGAGAGTGAATACAGTCTATATATCGAGGAAGATGTCTCCATTCATTGACCCGTTGAACACCTAGAGTCTAGAGCCAAATATACATCTCTTCCTTGCCAATGTTTCAACAGCTGGTGCTGTAATGCTCTGGAATTATTGTATATAGCCTGTCCACCTTTTGAAAACCACTTGGCTGCATGTGACTCCTGGCCCCATGACCTGAATTGTACGAGAAACCCCAAGTTTTAATGTCCCCTGCATGTCCGCCTTCGATACCTGACAGAGCGCAAACAGAAGCTGATGGAGCGGATGATCCTTACCGTACTCGCTATAGAAGAGCTCCTCTAGCTCTAAGACAAAATCTGCGACAAATGAGAATTCGTACGGCGACGTCAAATCTCTCCTGAGCAGCCGGTGACATACCCGCCAAAATTTAGCAAGAAAGACATGGTGATGGATACGCTCGGCGTCCTTTGATAGAGGCTCTGCCGCCCGTTTCACACGCTGCAATGCCGATGGGTCCGTTAACTTTGCCAAACACCGCAACATCCTTGGCCTACGAGCCAAAACCCGCAATTCTTGATGAACGTGTTTCAGGCCTTTCGCAAACTTCTTCATGCGTCCAGCATGAAAGTTGTTCTCGGCTGCCCAGTATAAATCGCCTATCCTTTCCCAGCGCAGGCCTTCGTCCAAGTAAGGCCGGACCAAGTCAAAGTGCGTGAACCGTTGTACGGAGTCTCCGAAGACGGCCGTGACGAACCGGTAAATTGCGTGCAGCATCAACTCTGGTGGCCGATATATGTTGGGCCTGAGCAGTCTATTAGTCGCCGGACTGGGAATGATGCGACGTAGCGGTCGTGGTCCAGTTTCACGTTTTAAGAGTGGCCCCTTACGCTTCCTCACAGGCCGGGGCGATTCTTCTGGGCCGCTTGGGGCTGCCCGCTTCCTGTAGGTGGATAAACCCCATTCCTTAACGCGAGTGGTGCATGTCTTCTTTCTGTGCGAGATGTTAGGTCAGGCTCGGTTGACGTGCTTATTCATGGGCAAACGGGAAGCTACCACCTACGTAGCCATAAAGCAGTAGTCTTTACGGAGTATTTCCACCAGGTGCTGATAATTACGCGCTCGGCTCAGCCAGACCTGAGTGATGGTCGCCTTCATCTCCTCCCATTCAGCACCAGTAGGCGGTTGGCTGTACGTAACAGAGGCTGAAGACATCTACTGCTCGCGAAAAGGAATTAGAGCATCTAGAAACATATTTGGAGATGTGTTTGTCTTTCAGTATTGAGAAAATTTTCTAGCTTCCTGGTGGTGAAATCTAGAAGATATATAAAATCCAGGTATTGGATTTGCTTGCTCACCTGAGTTCGGTAGAATTACCCCGCACCTGCAGGCGCGTCGGACTGTCATAAAGACTCGAAAGTTTTTAATGCTGTGTTTGCGCGGTAGTAGGTGTGCCCGATGCCTTACCCTTTCTTTAGGCCGCCTCGGATGTCCTCGCAGCAGTCTGACGTCACGATGGATGTCCTTTTACAATCCTTGGACGCGGAGGGATCGGCTAGTATTAGCCAAGAAATCGGAAGCAGCCTTACAATGGGGCCAACCCGCGTGCGACTAAAGATATGATTGGCTGCTGAAATTCCCTTGCATATTATGGTAGCGCTCTGGTCTCGAAGGGCTACTATCTATGGGTGGCAACAAGCGACAGCTTCGGGCGTTGTCATACGTGAACTCTCACCACTTCCACGTCCCAGGTGCCCGCTAGCCTGCTTCGTATACGCAGCTGGCCCCGCGTCCACGAGAGGTCCTAAAGGATATTGGCTCGATGGTAAAGTGCCAAATTGCCATTGGATAATGTTGAAGCGGGGTCGGTGATACAAGGGTGGGGGCAGTGCACCGATCGCTAAGCGTCCGTCGAACTAAGCGGACGGCCTAGGCCATGAACTCTTGACTCTCGTGGTATATATTTAGTCCAAGTCCGCTTGGAGCCCGCTCAGCTTCATCGTGCCTCGCAAAGCCCATTCGGTGAGCTCACTCATTGTCCACACCATCCGGCCTTGGCTTGCCCTGTAGTTGTCATCCCTCCCACTTTAATCAGCCACAAACCAAAGCCTCACGCCCTTCTCTTTTCACGTATCAACGCTCGTCTTTTCTCATTTGTCGGATCTATCAAGTTTTTAGCTGCCGCCATGGCTTCAAGCTGGTCGCATGATGACTCCATCACCCAGTACCCGTCCAAGGCCTCTATCAAACTAGAAGTCAACGCCGTGTTCCAAAACCTTCAGTACGAGAGGAGCACCTGTCGAACCGCCTTGATCGGGGTGGTACGTTCCAAGAGTGCTGACGACCTCCGTCGCGTCTGCGACAGCTCCACCTGGAACAAGTGGAAATTCTGGCGAGGCAAGACTTTGATCCGAGGGATGGTGCACATAATTTCACTAACACTCGTGAAGGAAAGCCGCTTGTCCTCGTGACGACGCTTGAGGATCTTAGTGTCACCTTGAGCAGCGTTAAAGACGATAAGAAGTACAAGAACCTAACCATCGTCGTCAGCGGCGCGATCGACGAGATCTCGTTGCAGGTGCACCCTGCCATCCGCGTGCTCAAGATTGTTCATTGCGAGTTTAATGACCTCGACTGCAACGACTACCTCTTTATCAACGGCGCCTCAACTTTGGCAGGGGTGCGGCTGGACGAGTGGGGAAGGACGGACTCACGGAGGAAAAGGCCACAGAAACACGCCGTCTTGCTCGGCAAGCACGTCAAGATCAGGGTCGATCCGAATAGTAGCCACGCCTGGCCTAAGTCGGCCAGCGACGTCTCGAAATCCGACCGGAGGAGGCTCAAGCGCCATATGGCCAAGGTTGAAGACTATTACCGAGGCGACATCACTTGGGAGGATTGCAGGGGTGCGGTTTCTGCGCTTGCAGGCATCGCTGTTGGCACAAGCAAGCTCATCGTCGGTCTCAAGGGGATGGCGGGCGGCGTGGCTTTCCAGCTTTTTACCCCTCTCTGGAGTGTCAAAGTGACTGCCTTCGGGCTGAAGGCCTCCGCGTTCGCCTCGGTCGCGGGGCCTGCCATGCTCCTTGGCGCTGCCACAGCCGCTGCGGTCTACTTTATTCCATGGGAGTCCTTCTGGAGCTGGCTGAAGGGATTTATGGCTTGGCTGTGGCAGAAGACTGTTGAGTTCTGCGACTGGTTCTGCAGCTGCGTGCGCAACACTTTTGTCCTCGATTCCGGCAGGGTGGCTTCCTCCAATCGCCGGCGAATGCGACACTCGGGACTAAGGCACTAAGGCTCTGAATAATAGAGTATTAGAAGGGAAGGGGACCTAACTAGGCTATTAAAACGAGATTGACTATTATTTGTAGGAAGTCCATGAGAAGTACAAGAGGGCGAGTAACACAGATGGCCCCTCCTATTGGGATAATTGATGGTCTTGTTCTTCCATCTTCATTGGGATCCGGTATGGGATGCTGCCGGTCCTCTTATAGATACAGTTGCCTATGATGGTGACAGTAAAGTCCACCTTGTTCGTCTGACAGTGGCTGAACAGCCGTGCATCCCGTTTCAGTCGAAGGTGGTGGCCATTGTGTTGGCTCTTGTTAACACGCCTCTGCGACAGGTACACAGTGCTTACATAACATACACTACACTTAAACCGCAATGGAAGAAACGGCGCCTTCTCGGACAACATTGAACCCTGGCCGCTTCTATACAGTACTGTATATACTAAAATGTCTATACGCAGATAAAATTTTGGGAGTTTGCAATACGAAAGCCCGTGCCATTACCTATTGTGCACCGTAATGTAATATAAGCCATTATTAGAGGATTTAGGTTAGCTAGGTGATAACTGGTACTTCTGTTGCACAAGCCACGCACTGTGCAGAGACTCCACTGTACTCCAAGCTAAAAGTTTTGACATGCATACTGACAGACGCTGAACCCGAACTCTACTGTATGCTATATCGCTTTACAACGTGTAAAGACTACTCGTACTTCCGTCCTCCGCTAGCTCCTCTACCCCATGCTCCTTATCAATATCTTTTTGGCTTCTTTGGTAGTTGGCAAGCGCCATGCCTAAGCGATCGTCAATGTGACTGACCTCCTCTTTCAGGCCCTTACTAAGAGCCAGAAGCTGGCGTCGGTATTCCAGCTTCTGCTTGAGGCGGCGGTTTTCCCGGCACATTATATCAATTACCTGTTTAAGTGTTGGAGGGGCTCAGGCTTAGGGGACCGGAGTTGTTCTAGTACCATATCAAAAGCTTGAGTCCATCCATGTCTCTCATAGGTGGCCAAATCGCTTGACTTAGGAGTAGATGGGATGCTTTTCCCCAGTGTTACCATATTCTTAGCTTATTTTACAGGTAGTACAGTAGTTCACAGCTATTAAAGACTTAAGGATTTATTATTTTACCTTTTACTTTTTTTTCCTACCAGGTTTTTTGATAAGGAAGGGTACTATATAAAGAACTCTAGATTAGAGACTAATTATAGGTTCTTAGGGGCTTATTATAAAAGGATTCTTCTATTAAAGATTAAGTTAGTTATAGCCTAACTCGTACTATAGATTAACTCCTACTAATCCCTAAATACCCTAGGACTACTATAAGAGTTAGGAGAATTTTATTAAGGATACCTTAAAATAGGAATAATAGATTAATAAGTCTTAAGATATTAATCCTTATACTATCTAGAATCTAGTATTATAAACTCTAGTTAGAGACTATTCTAAGATAGTCTAGGGACTATCTAGAATAGTCTAGAGCTAGCCTCTATTGTTACAGCTTGTGCCATGTCCACTTGCTTACTAGCTGCTAAGCTGCTAATAAGTAAGTAGGAGGGTTCTATAATACTATTTACAGATTTGATATGGTTACTAGTTTATATAAGTTCACCTCTATATAGTTAGTTAGTATATAGGTAGGTATTCTCTTATAATAGTAAAATAGTCTTATTCTTTCTATCTAGCTTATAGTTCCTTCCTTCCTTTATATATTCCTTACCTTTAGCCTCTAGTATTACTTGCTTACTGCTGAGGTTCTGCTAGGGCATGTTCATGCTTGCTTATGTGGTGTAGCATGTTATAGAGCGCCTCTATGCTTGCTTGCATGATATAGTGTAACATCTATCCTACTTAAGTAGATAATAGGATAGAAATATAAAAGAAGGTAGTTGAAGAGCTTCTAAGAGAAGGAGGGCTCTTTAAGCTAAAGTCTTTAGATTGTGATTCTATGAACTGATAGTGAATATTTCCTAACCTGACTTTGTAATACTTAGGACCTTCTTGCTTAAGTGTGGCCATGTTATATCCCCTTATAAACTATAATACCCTCTTTCCTTCTAAGGTTTTTTGACTGCCTTCTTTTATATTCCTATCCTATTATCTACTTAAGTAGGATATAGGCTAGCTCTAGTGTAACGGGTTGAACACCGGAATACGAGTGCCAGCAATGCTGGCACCCCTACGCCCCCTAAAAGAGGACCGCATCCTCCCAACAGGCCCGCTGTGATCGGAGCGCCTGCGCACTCCCCTGTCAGGAGGCTCGCAAGCAATCTCCCTGCGGACCCGCAGTAGCAGGACCGCCCGCGCACCCCCCGTCAGGAGGTCCGCAAGAAATCTCCCTGTGAACCCGCTGTGGCGGGACCGCACACGCGCCCCCTGTCCGGAAGACCGCGACCCTACTGCGGACCCGCTCCTATGGGAGCGTGTATCCTTGTGGATGGCTTCTATATAACTGCTGCCATGGTGGAAGACCCCTTTTTCCTGTTCTTTCCTTTTACTCTCTAGTTATTTTATAATAGACATATCTGGGCCCTGCGTTGCAGACCACACTTCGCGGCTAGCCTGTAACATCTAGACTCTATTCTAGATAGTTCCTAGATTTAGAATAGTCTCTAATCTAGGGTCTATACTACTAGATTCTAAGTAGTCTAAAGAATAATATCTTAAGACTTATTAATCTATTATTCCCTTTTTAGAGTATCCTTAGTAAAACTCTCCTGACTCCTACTGTAGTCCTAGAGTGTTCGGGGATTAGTAGGAGTTGATCCTTAGTGCCAGTCAGGCTGTATCTGACTTGATCTTTGATAAAAGAATCCCTTTACAATGAGTTGGGAGTCTTATCGAGTGCCATTACACATGGAGGCTAAAGGTCCTGAATCCGAATTGGCTTGAGATGAAGAGGTTAACAGAAATGGTAATAAATGCATTGACCATGTTTATGGTAGTATATTATTCGCCACAGGACTCCATGACGGATGCCTGAAGCTGTTGAGCAGCTGCTGATTGCCAAAGAGAGGAACCTAGGATACGCCTGGATACGAGGTAATAGACACTAGTATCCCGTAGTTCCAGAATTCCGGCGTAGGTATTGTGGCAGATGCGGCCAAGGACGAGAAACGGGGGCACTCACTTATGCGGAGGCCTTCCCCGATTCCATGTTCTTAGCGTCGATATCCTCCTTATGTTCAGCAAGCCTGACCTCCTTCTCCACCTGCTCGAGATCGATATGGGCGACAGCGTCATCACCATCAAAAATACGAGCAATCTCCTCCAAAGTAGGTCCCTTAGTCTCAACATAGAAGAACCAGATAAACACAAGTTCAACCATATCCCAGAGAGTATAAAACAACATGAAGTTCCAGTGGTTGGGGAGATTATTCCAGGCTAAGAGGTTAGTCTGGTTACCAAGGGCGAGAATAGCCTGGACAGTGATATTAAGAATCATCATGCCTTTAGCACGAAGGCGGAAAGGAAGAATTTCTAGAGCATAGGCGACCAAGAGACCAGAGAAGCCAATGTCGTAGAAGATACCAAAGATCCAGATGAAGGCAATCTGGGCATAGCCAGAACCAGCATTGGTCTCACCGGAATTCTCGTAAACTGCACCAGTGATAGTCCAGCATGCAAACGAAGCAACCATACCAATGATAGCGGAGAGGAACAGAGGACGACGGCCAATCCTGTCAACGGTTAAGGCAGCGCCAATAGAGATGATCAAATCGAGAATAGTCTTGCCTGCAGTAAGCTATTCGCAAGTGAGAAAGAGAAGTCAGCTTTATATTGCGTTCCAAAGGATAAATCTATGCTCAGTAGCAAGATCATCTAATAAGGTAAAGCACTTACAGCAAGCTTCTGGTTCTGCTTTTTAACGCCAGCGTTGGTGTAGATATCATCAACATAGTTAGAGAATAAGGTGCTTCCAGAGTACTGTGAGATGACACCAAGTGAGATGATAATAGCCAGCCGCCATCGGTTTCCCTTTGTGCTGATGAACTCAAGATAGCTGGAGGTGCGGTTGGCCTGGGTTTCCATAGAGATAGTTTCCTTTATTTCACGGAACTCAAACTGAACGGTAGCGTTACTGGCATCGCCTCCAGCATGGTGCTTTACAAGGATGTTGAAGGCCTCATCAGGCTTGTCCTTACTGATGAGAAAACGGGGCGATTCAGGAATCCACCAAATACCAGCCATCTGGATAATGGAAGGGAAGGCCTGAATGAGAGTGATGGATCTCCAGCTCCAATGGTTAGGAAGCTGAGCAGTGCCCCAGCCGATGACAGAAACAACTATATTAAGATAAAATTAGCCCTCGACCCAGGACAGAGTCTCCGTACCAAGTCAACTCACTCAGAGAACCCAAGTTCCACAGACAGTTGTACACAGCAGTGAGGGGGCCACGGTGTTGAGGGTGACAGATCTCAGTGAGCAGCATCGGGGAACACATCTGGGCGGGAGAATTTCCGAAGCCGAGCAAGAAACGACCAGCAAGCCACACTATCGGCAACACACAAGGTTAGTTTCTCTCATCAGCAAGGGTTACAGATGACACGGTGCTATCACAGTCTGGTCAGGACCGGAACAGGAACTAGTATTACTTACTTCCGTAGCCATTAGTAAAGGCGGAAATGAAAGCACCAACAGTCATGATCGCGCACCCAACCATAATAGTGGGCTTACGACCAAGACGATCAGCCATGTAGGGGGTGATGAAGTAAGAGATGATGGAGCCAATGTTGAACATGTTAACCATGATGCCAAGCAGATTCTCATCCTTGTGCCACTCGCCCTTGTCGTCCTGCCAGAAAACGTTGTGGTTTTCGTGGTAGTACTCCTTGAATTTGTCCATCTGCTGAGCAGCATTCATCAACTGGCCGTCGTAACCAGTCGTAGCAGAGGCGATGAGGAGAAAGATACTTAAGAAATAGAGCTTTCGAAGATGAGGCTCCCTCGTCCACTGTACTTTCTCGAAGCGAGGGACGTCGCTACGAGCGGTGTTCGAGGCATCGCCTCCAGCATTTGCGATAGCAACCATCTTCAAATATTCTCCTGGACTAGTAACCTTAAGATGTGACGGAAGGAATTTGGGCGTCTCTTCGAAGGTGACAAGATAGTGATGAAAAGTAAAAGCGAAGGAGTGAGAATAGTTAGTGCAATCAGTGCAAGCAGGGTGTTAAGGCCGAGGATGGAGGATGAGAGTGAAGAGATATTATAGGACACTACACTCAAGAACGGCTGGCTAGGTAGGACCCTGGGTCTGTTTCCAATGCTCGAGCATCTTGCGTGTGTTGTGGCGAAGCATGAAATATGTAGTGAATCCTACAATCCGCATGGAGCGGTCTAACGAGCAAATACTCATATGGATAGCGTGGATGAGCATACTCGTTCAAGGATGGGGGAAATTGTGGTAAACGACTGAAGCATGGCCCGAATAAACCGGATGGCGATAACAATACGAATGGAGACTAACACAGAGAATGGATCATCTACCACCTCATTCCCTCACACCCATGGTTTGTCATCACTGCATGCCACCCCCCTAACCTGGTTTGTCATCGTTGCACGCCCCACCCCCCTGTAATATATAGTTTTGTCATCTCTTGCATCCCGCACCCCACTGCCGGCTTTACAATAACAAGCTATCCTTCACCCATGCTCACTCCTCCCTCTTCGAGTTCATCCCATCCCCTAATAGTCTTTTTACCATGCGTGCCTTCTCATTTGGCTGTTTGCATCCATCTTGTGGGTCGATCTCTCGGCGCACGAGGGCATGGCATTCGCTCCCGCTTCTCTCGGGCTTGGCTGGGGCGTTGGATTCGCGGCTTAGCCGCCATTCGATAAAGTAAGAGCAAGAAGTTGGAGGTGGGGATCAAGAGGTGGGATCTGGACGAAAGCACCATGTGTACTATTTTATTCCATATGAGTTTCCCTGATATGAAGCTGTGTCCAACAGAGCAGAGGAAAATGGGTTGCTCACGTCAAAATTCGCCCATGTCCACCCATCCCCTCAAAAGTCTCATCTGGGGGGAATATCCCGCTCGTGTTTATGCGTACATGAAAAGCGTTATTATCCCAAGAAGGGTAGGCTCTGGGGAGGCCGCTGTGGCACGGCGAAGTTGGTATCAACCCCCCTACTCCCTCTACCATCCTTGGATCGTCGCGTTCCATCCCTCTCTCGGAGGATTCCTACATACTAAGCTCGCCCATGCATGGGGAAGGCCAAGGGGTGATCTCGGCAATAGTAATAGCTATTCAGGGACGCTTGGGTCTGTGATTTCACCCGACCCAGGGTAACAGGGTCAGGAAAATCGCCGCATATGAATAACGCGTAGAAGTCGAGGGATATCGCCCCGTGAGGGCTCCATCTAGAGGGGGTATATCGCAAAAGTCCCGACCTGGTCAGAAGAAGCTTACATACCAGTGTGATACCCGTTAGGCTGCGTGTCGGCCCAACTCGCTTGAGATCAATGAAACCTAGCCTATTCTAGGTCCGCTAATATATGGTATATGGACCGCCCTCTCATGATTAGAAGTGTTTAGGATCCCCTTATGCCTTGAGTTGAGCTCTCTTACGCCATGCAAATTAGTAGCTGAATAAAATTAATAAATGAGAAGGTCTGGAAGCGGAAGAAAACCTGTACTAGCTTAGTAGTCACCTACATGTGGAACAGTGGACAAAACATTAGAATCATGCAATTTTAAATTAAAGCTTGCCTAAAACGGTCTGCTGATTCCTTGCAAAGACGGGTCGAATATTAAACTAGAGAGAAGTCGTAAGGATAGTAGTTGTAATATCACCAAACATCCTTTACTAGACTGTTTTTCTCAATAGTTGAATCCACCAGTCGAGCATCGATGTCTAGGACTGATGACCCTTCTATAGTAGGTGCTGAGACGGGGGTTTGACTAACGTAGGTGAACTTGAATAGGCTACGTAGGAGAGCTAACCCTAATGACCGAGATGTACTGGGACGAAGGCATTACTTGTCCAAATGCTCCAAGGTTCTGACTCTGTAGCATCGTTTTTATCGCTATGGGTCTGAGTCTCAGGTTGACTCAATAGGTCGAATTCCCTCATTAGGCCATTGCCTAATACTGCTGCAGCAAGGCGGCACAGGCAATGTTGCAGAGTCAGAGTGACTGTCTCTTTCATCCTGCGAGAACGAGTCACGGCACCCCACCCTCAATCGTAGCAGGAGCCTGCACCGCCTTCGGTATGGAGATCTCTGCTCATTTCTATCGGATCTGGCTAACAGACATGTGTAGAGAAAGCTGAGGACTTGGGCTCTTATTCTTTCAGCCTTCCACAAGCACTACACCGCTATCTAACGTGTTCTAGACAATGAGATTCATTAATTTAGTTGGCGCACCTCCTCGAGTCGAACGGCGACGTTCTTCGCTGTCCAGCTTGGTAATACTGGAGCCGTGTGCACCACCCTCCATTCTAACGAAATTGATCCGGACTCGTAAGAATTACCTCTCCTCGGCTGCGGACAACGGCCACCAAGATGTGATTCAACTTCTTTTTAGGAACTCTAGCTTTTTATCGGTCAATATAGACGAGCGCGATGTCATGGGCAGTACATGACTATATTACGCGAGTGGCTGAAATCAAGCGCAAGTCGTGAAGCTTCTTGTGGCCACAAACCTAATATCCTTGGCATCTCTGGGACTCCACGGCGACATACCGTGGTTAAGGACTCCTGCTTTGAGTTGCAGACATATATGGAGATGCTTCTCACAGGCGTCGCCACTGACAGCAACTTCGTGCGCATTGGTCCGTGTGGCATTCATGGCCAGACCCTCGCAAATGCGCTCTAAAGAATATGCCGAGGGATGGAGTTTGGCAGATCCCTAACACAGTAAGCAGCCTTCTAACGGCGAGAATGAACGAGCACTCATGCCTGGGCGGCCGGAAGGGGCCATGTCACTTTGAGTAGAAAGGCTGACCATGAGCCCTAAGACTTGTTGAGGGCAAGTTCTCTCGCAGCGAATAAACTTAGCTGGAAACGAAATGTACCAACTCAACTCTGAAAAGGAATGCTGAATACGTAGTAAAACTACTGTAATAAATCCTTCGAGAGCAGTACTAGTGTGAGTAGTATAGACCTCTCGAGCTTCTGTTCCTAATCATCATTGACGACTTTTATACAGAAGGACTCTGTTAACTAAAAGCCGTTCAAGGTTATGTTCAGAAGGGTGTAGAAGAAAGCATTGAACCAATACTAATGCTACTAAAAGGTCCTGGCATGGCTCTGATGCCAGTTAATAATCCTACATAACCATCATACTGGACGCAAATATCATCGCCTAGTACCCGTATAAGTTCACGTACTCTGTGGCAGCGGTGCACTTTAGGCGCCTATTCTCTCAGGTCAAAAGGATTCGAATAGCCCATGCACAACAAATAGTAGTGTGTGCGAAGCCGGCTGACGTGCCAAATCCAATACTGTAGCGAGATTCGTCGCTGCTGGTCCACAGGCACGCGCCATAGATATAATAACTAATTTGGCTACCAACGTTCGTCATTACAAGAACGACTTAAACAGGTAATTACACCTATGTGTATAGCCCCTAACAACATCAAATGGTAAGTGCAGCGGGGAGGGGGGAGACGTACCCCTTTCTTCTCTATAGTTTGTGCGAGTGTAGAGGAAGCTCATCCAATGATTATCATGATTACCGAGTTGACGGCGTAGGCGCCTATGGGGAAGATGAAACATGCGACGTAACGCGCTGGCACGTTGAGAGTTGATGCGGCTAGAACGAACCCGGCGATGGCAAGGCCCAACCCCTCGATGATATGCCACGTCCGCTTGTCCATTCGACCAGAACTCCAGCCAAAGAATATATTACACGCCGCGCCGGCAGGGATGAAGGAAGGACATGTCAAGAGCAGGGTGGTAGTAGTTTAGAAGCCGAGGGTTTCTGTCAAAAGGTAGACGTTTAGTTAGTCGAGGTGTCAGATACCTTGTCTCTCTCGATGCGGGAATGGGCGAGGTACTGCTCGCGCTCGTTAAGCCTGTGGCTAGAAACTGTGCACAGTACAACATAGCGATCCGAGCTGCTGGCTACTTCTGTGGATATTTGTTCGCCAGTCAGTGTATACTAGAGCATTGCATTTTGATGGCAAAATTAACGCAAGAATTCGTTTATCTCGGCGTGTATAAAAGATAACATGTAGGTCGCTCTGGGATAGAACTACAGCCCGATTTAGCAAATTATCTTCGATTCATAGGGTTGACCAAAGAATCACTTACTGGTGCCTCTATAATGTCGAGGAAGAATCGGCAGGCGACTAGCCCACTAAAATTTTGCACTAGACCAGTCAACCTGGGTGGATTGCCAGCCATTACCCCACGCCAACAGTGCGGACCGCTTATCGCTGGTTGGTCAATATGGATTCTGGGGGAATCAGATTCAAATTTAAGTTCCGAGAGAGCGGTGGAGGACAAGAAGGTTTCTAGATGCTGATATTGGGGATTTTTTATCATGGTTATCTAAGTTGCACTCGTCTAGAATATGATCGCTTTTCCCCGCGCGTCGTATGGTGGGGTGAAGCGCGTAGAGTTCTTCACCAAAACTCCTTCGCCTGCTGCTCTCAATAAGAATTAGTCCCGAGTCAGGCGCGCCGAAAAACCTGGTATATCCCAAGAGTGGAGACAAGGGACACCAAGATCATCTAGAATTTTTTTTTTAAGAAAAATATTGACGATGGTGCTATTGTTCGTAAATTTGCCTGATGAGATGGCCTTCATCCGAACGTCTCTCGCCGTGAGGGCGTGCAGGCAACACGGTTAATTCACCTAGCGCACAAGCAACTGGTGGTCGAGCACAGTGTTACTCTGGAAACCACACAGGGCTTGTCTCCACCTGCACGTGCTAAGGTTTCGGTCTCCGCCTCAACCTCCCTCTTTACGCATTTTGCCCATCTCTCCTCGTCGCTCACCTTCACATTGTAAAGGGTCACGCTGCGCAGGCGCTAGCTACATTTTCTCGGTATATAATTCAATGTCTTCTACCTCAAATCTAGTAAATCTAAGCTGGCGTGTTATTTCCTGGGCGTCTGACACCATACACCAAGTCGATCTCCCGCAGGTCTGACCCCGCGCGTGCGCATGCCATCAAGATGCAGCGCTACCCAAAGCAAGCTGCATGCTTGGTATGTCGCAAGAGTAAGATCAAGTGCGAGTGGACCGAGAACCAGAACGAGTGCAAGAGGTGCCTCCAGCTCGGCGCTGAGTGTGTCCGGCCGACTTTCACTGTCGGCAGGCAGAAGGGCAGCAAGAAGTGAGACAACCCGAATGTCCAGACCCGCCAGGGCTCCATTCCCCCAAACCGGAACCGATGTTTCGCTGACTGCAGACAGCAAACGGAAAGGATCTGACAAGGCCCTCTTCCAGATCGAACAGGCTCTCCGAAGAGTCAAGTCGGGAAAGCAGACCCCTGAAGATAGCAATGTGATCCTGAACCTTAAACATCTCCTGGGCGAAGCTGAAGTGCCCCTATCGATTGATGCAACCAACATGGCGAACCAGTGCCGCAATCCAGATACTTCAGAGAATACCCCTAATCTAGACTCCTCAGGTGACGATGAAGAGACAGAACTCTCGCACAACGACGACTCTTTCATTGTCCGTCATCGCGAAGGTAGCCTCACTGTGGATGATGCCGAAAACCCTCTGCAGCTTCTTGCTCGAGCGTCCAAGTTGCAGCTGTCCCCTGCCGCCAGCGGAACGGACAATTCGCCCGGCAACCTGGCCCGTCCTGGAGAGAGGAAACATCAGCCTGATACGCACGATGACAACTCGACGATCCAATCATTTTTTACTGGCGTGCGGGTAGACCTCGATATTGATCAAGACATTGATCCCATTGAAACGGGTCTAGTGACTGAGGCCGAGGCAGAGGAATTATTCGATTTGTACGCCCAACATAAATCATTGCCATCGTCCCCAATAATTCCTCACAAGTTCATCTCGGAATCCACTGTCCGGGTGTTTGACTTCGTAAGATAACAAAGGCTAATACATCCAAAGCTTCCACAGGAACCTCGCCCATACCCGATGGGGTCTCGATCCCAAACTCTACACCGTCCCCTTTACGCGTTCCCGCTCTGCCTTCCTCTGCACATCCATCATGGCTGCCTCGGCTCTATTTCGCCCACACGATGCAGCGTTATCTAAGCGGCTGTCGGCGCACGCAAAGAACCTGGCCCATAGAGTTGTGGTCCGGCAACATAAGTCGGTGGAAATCGTGCTCGCTTTCATGGTAAACGTTCCCTGGATGTTTCCAGGCCGCCACAGTACTGATGACGAGGCGCCTTGGTACATCG
Organism: Lomentospora prolificans; assembly: GCA_029532625.1. Classification (NCBI taxonomy): domain Eukaryota; kingdom Fungi; phylum Ascomycota; class Sordariomycetes; order Microascales; family Microascaceae; genus Lomentospora; species Lomentospora prolificans. The sequence goes on from JARFXM010000001.1 coordinate 17,745, forward strand.
CTATGGCCACTACTATCGCCATCGATCTTTCCGTGCACAAGCTCCTGACTCCCACGGACTCGCTAGCCTCTGCTGCGGCCGTTGCTCGCGGGGATTGCGTCGATCCACGGACGGCTATGACCATCGATGGGTTTAACGGGGTTGATCCAGCCTCAGAGTTTGGGCGGAGACTACTCCGGCGAAGAGAAAGGTGTTGGATTGCCCTATTTGTTCTGGAGCGAGGCATGTCCTTAGCCCGTGGGCGCAACTTCACCGTCCCCATCACACCGTCCCTGCGAGATTGCGACCAGTGGCACAAATCCGACATTGCGGACTCTCAGGACGGCCATCTCGTATCGATAGCTGTGCTGAGACGGGACCTCGACAGGATTTTCGCCACGGTCCGGGCTATGTGCGACGGCTCCCAGAACAACTACTCTGACAGCTCGCTGATTGCGCAGTCCATCCAGGGAACGATCGAGAGGTTCTTTGACCAGTGGTACACGGACTGGGGCATGTCTATAGGCTCTGGCCCTCAAAGGCAACTTCCTCCCTACGTCGACATTCTCGTGACCCATACAAGATTGTCCATTTACAGTGGCGTTATCAATCACCCCACGGCACCGATCCAAGTTAGGCAGTTCTTCCGAACGGCGGGAATGTCCTCAGCGCTTACGGTCCTGCGTGTGGCCATCAGGGGCGAAAACTTGCTACGATCCATGCCTAACAACACTGCTATCATGATCACCTTTGCCGCCTGCTTCGCGTTGACCATTAGTGCTTACGCCAGTGGGAGTTCTAACCTAGCGCCAAGCGTTAGGACTTTGATTGAAGAGGCCGCGGGTGTTCTCGAACGTGTCGGCAATGCAACCCCGCACCGGAATGGGTTATCCTTACGGTACGGACGATATTTGCGAGTTATAGTGAAGAAGGCAGCTACGGCAGCCGAGGGACATCCGGCTCCCACCGTGTTGGGCTCTTCGCCTGCGGTCGCAGCTACCACCGGCAGTCACAGAAGTGATAATGAGCGACCAGGCTTAGAAACTGGGGCATCTTTAAGTCTACCTTCTATGGAAACAGATTACCTCGACCCTCAGACCCAAGCCCGGATCTGGCGACAGCCCCTACCTTTCTCTGCCATGTCGGACGAGCAAATCATCGAAATCCTTAATCAGCCTCACAATGCATTTGATCCTGCTGGAGCGAGCCTGTCCTGGGAAGACATGAATAATTTCGAGGGCCTAAGCTGGCCCAACATGCCAGAGTTTAACTTCTAATAATGCTTGCAACATATACAGGGACTCAAACCCTTTAATTACCATCATTCCACTACAAGGATGTGCGGGACGAATGAAACTGGCGTATCATCAAAATATTATTCCCCCGGCTCGGTTGTGCTATGCACCAATCAACTTGCGGAGCTGCTCCATAAAAACGAAAGTTAAAACGGTGTGGGGCCTTGTATATTTTTGTTTTTGTCAGTAGAATTCTCTTTTATGACGGTAAGGCGCTTTTTGGTGGGTTGCGGGTTGAACTCACGTCAGTCGCAGCCAAGCGGGCGTCCAACCCTTCATGAGGAACCAGGGGCCTTCGTCCCTCAAGCTCGTCCGTATGATTTGTAACATGGGCTTTTATGCCGCCGGCTCAGCGTTAGGTCAACCTCAATCTGCAAATTTAGGGCCGGGGTGGTTTGGCTTACACTCCTACCGTTAGTAGTTGCTGCAGCGCTTTGAATCCTGCTCTTGAGGACGTCTGCTGGAGCGCATACGGTAGTAGCAACGGTGCCTGCGACAAGAGAAGCAACGAAGTGCGTTCGGCCGTCGTCGTTCAAACCCACACTGGAAAGGAGATACTGTTTCGCGGCGGTGTATCTACAGAGCATTAATCGAGCTTCTATTCTCGGGCCAGTTTAACCCTAAGCGTTGCTTTTGTGGCAGGCGGGACTTACGGTACGATCTGGCCAGTATCTGATTCCTCTATTCAGCTTTGTCTGCCCTTTGCATCACTACATCATCGCAACGAAGAAAAGATGATGGTAACAGATCATAAGAGGATCAAGGAAAATCACTCACTCATCAATACGCTCCGCGCAACGTTGGCGGATAACCCCCTCGCAAACGCAGAAACTCCCTCATCCCTCCCGACGCGGTACAGACCTGCCAGCGCATTGGGATAGGCGAATCTCTCGGCCGCGGGTTTTACGCCATCGGCGCACATTCTGACGAGCACAACCTCGGTTGGGTTCCCCACCAGGCCGGCTAACCCACCGGCGACACCAGCACAAGCCGTGATCCAGGCCGTGGACAGCTTGTCTTGGCCAGTATAAAGTTGCGCCTTTTGGGACACGATAGTGTAGAGACCGAAGCGGGCGGTGGAATATGTCGATTGTCGGAGAATAGAGGCAGAGAGGCCAGACCATAGTGATCTGACTCCTGGATTGAAAAGATAGATAAGCTGGTACATTCCTCGGTCAATGGTGGACAATGGTCACCATAAACGACTGGGGGTCACCGGGGTATATCATGGAAAGACGGACCGTCTCGAGCTGCGGAGCGATACATTGCTCGGAACATGGAGTCGCGGGACTTCAGGACTTGCATCCGACTTGTATGTGTCTTATGTGAGCTTGGCGATGGCTGCTACGGTGTAAGGGGACGGACAAACTATTTGGTTTGGTCTATAGGGTGGGCTGAAAGAAGGTTAATTAGCCTATAATGCTAGAGGGAGGTTGGAGGCTTCCAAGAGGGTGGATGCTTACTGAAGCACACCGACATTGATGCGGCAGCGCCTCTAGTCGTTGAGCAAACCACAGTTAGCACTATCATACGGACTCGCATGTTAAACCCATTTGGGAGGAGAGGTGAAGAAATCCAAAATCCAAAATGAATCATCACCTAGAGATGCGACGAGCGGATGAGTATAGGGCTTACCCAAGCCAGAAAGGCTCCTTAGACTTGGGCTTTGAGGCCATGACAACGATAGATGCCCTTCGGCGCCAGCAGACGACTAGGAGCGAAGTACGTGGTAGTAACAAGGTCTTGGTGAACCTTGACTCTATACTGGGACCCGTGAAGAGCCAGTGAAGTACTGATGATTTATTCGAAGGTTGTTCGTATATCAAATTTACAGGAGTAGTGACGGGGCGAGTGTAATAGAGTTGGTGACTAGGCTGGTGCTGGAGAGAGCCGGGGTTTAGTTTTTGCCGCGACTTCGGATCATTGATGTAACTTCCGACCGTATCCAAAAGCCGAGCCTTCGAAACCCATGTACTTCCTATCTAAACCGGCATTGTCTCCAATCGATGCGAGGCAGAAACCTTGGTGGACCCAGAGAACAAAACTGGGTGCAAAGGCTGTCGGTTCGCAATTAAACGTCCCCCGCTGGGAATGCCCCTCTCCAAAGGAGTGAGGCATGAAGATATCAATCTTCTTCAATCTTAGGTCCTCTCACTGAACTATGGTCCAACTCCTAAAGGTCTTGACGGCCAGCCAGCTATACCCCCTGGCCGGTGAGACTGGTGTGGTTGCTGGCCAGTGAGGGGCTGCGGGGTCAGCCACTGAAGGTGGGGCAGTCAGTTGTGTTTTCGGCGCGCACTTTTAACCTCCGAAACCCTCGGATGTTATTTGCCGCCCGAACCAAGACACGCGGCTAGTCTGTATTTGGAACCTCTGTTGTCACCGGGAACAATTGAAAAAACAACCTCGCCATGTCACCAACGAACGCCGACGAGCACTCAACCACGACAGTGAACATTCATCCACCGCAACAAAGACATCAGATACTTCGGACGTGACCACGAGAACTATGTCGAAGCTGTCATCCAGCCTGAAGGCCCTCATCAACGCGCCCTCTGCGAGGCCCCATCCAACTGCCGCCCCCGCTCATATCCGCAGCCTGTATCAAGCCATCGCCAGCGATGCCACGAAACGTAATATCGGGTTCAAGCCTTGGGTGGTTTTGTCGGTATGCCTTGTCCACGACCTCCTCCGTCTCACTTTCCCGCATGATTGTAGAGCCAACATCGCGTTCCGGTTTGCTAACCTGGTGGCTCGCAGAGTGCAGCTACCTTCACCCTGAACTCGCCCGAGTCCCTCGCAATTCTTCAAGACGTCGCCTCCACTTCTTCCTCCTCGACCTCCCTCTCTCCCGTCCAGACAGCGGAGCTAATCCGCGAGGTCGGCCTAAAGTGTATTTCCTTCAACGGCATCCCCCGTTCCATCAACTGCCTCAACGCCTTCTACGCCTCGCTATCCCCCGAGATTACTTCTCGACTCGAGACCAAGGCCTCTCGTGAACCGTCGCCGGAACTCCTACCGTCAATATCCGCTCGTGGCAGAGCCCTCTGGGACAGCGTGTACCGGCCGTATGAGGATGCCCTCATTACTAAGCTAGCTACCTCGCACCCAGACTTGCCCGTCCATATCCTTAATAGCCACTACGCGCCGCTTCTGTCCGATCCCGAAGCCGGAAGTCGCGGTGGCCTAGCGTCCACTGGCCGTGTGCTAACTAGCCTCATCGCCATCGCCTGCCTTCGCTCCCAGACTGGTGTTGGCCCGCAGGTCTTGAGCCACGTGTTTGGCCTCCGCAAGGCTATCGAGGATGGCTCTTACAAGGCGTCTGGGCACGAGACTGTGGAGGGCGCCGAGTGGCTAGCAACGGATGAGGGCAGTGAGTGGATTCTGAAGACCGTTGATTCCATTTCGGAGGTGCTGGGTGGCGGAAATTTTGCCAGAAATCCGCAGGCGAAGTTGTGAGTCGACGGACTAGATACGGCGGAAATGTTCATGTATATAGCTATTTTTCCGCCGGCCAGTTCCGTAGATACAGGTTTTGAGGTTGCAATGGGGCCTTCGAGTCTTCAGTCCAGGCTCGTGTAATTATGATAAATCCCACTATGTCATTCTTGAAACGATGACAGCTTAATCCGCCTAAGTGGGGTGTTCTATGAACAAGCTGATATCTGCGTATATTAATAATTCACCTAGGCTGGAGAAGCTATCGAGACTATAAACTTATTCCCGGAGAGGGAACTATCAAAGTATTGTTTTCTCTATTAATCGTCGAGAACCTCTTCTCTAAGGCTTGCCGTCTCCCAAGAAGAAGGCTGCGCCATGTCATTGTCCATGGGGCATCTGCGAGCCTCACGTCGCGTTTATGCTCCTTCAAGTTAATCTATATGTACATGTACATTGAAAATTATTACTCCATAACCTTCAAGTCACTGGCGACCGTAAAGTCTGCCTCGGTCTTCGCCCTGATTTCCTCAACCTCTACTCCTGGCGCGAGCTCAGTCAGGGATAATGTGCCGGCTTTGCGGTCGACCTGGAAAACACACTACGCAGACGCAGACTTTGTCAGTTGACGAGTATGACCACCGCCCCCTCATTCACTCATCAGAGAGAGAAGAATGGCGGAAAAGGGAGGAATCGACCGCTAGATTATACTCACCAAATCTGTAATGATTGTACTGACGACCTTTGCGCCAGTCAAGGGCAAGCTACAGGTTTGCACAATCTTGGGGCTGCCGTCTTTGGCGACATGCTCGGTAGCGACGACAATCTTCGTACCGTCGGGATTGCTGACCAGGTCCATAGCACCTCCCATCCCTTTCATGACCTTTCCAGGGATCATGTAGTTGGCGAGGTCCCCGGCGGCGCTGACTTGCAAAGCTCCGAGAACAGAGACGTCGACATGGCCGCCGCGGATCATGCCGAATGACTCGGATGAGTCAAACGTCGCCGCACCGGGCACCAGCGTTACCGTCTCTTTACCAGCGTTGACCACGTCCGGATCCGCTTCAGCCTCGCTGGCAGGGTAGGGCCCCATGCCCAGAATGCCATTTTCGGATTGCAGCCACACCTTCCTGTCAGGAGGAAGGAAGGACGGAGCGAGAGTCGGTATGCCAACGCCGAGGTTCACATAGTAACCTTCTTTTAACTCTTTGGCCGTCCGACGAGCGATGCGCTCTCGTCTAGCCTGAGCGTCGTTGGCGGTGGACGAAGCAGATGATGAGACAGGGGACGAGGGTGGGGAGGATAGCTTGAGAATTTCAACCAACTTGGGCGCCGTCGCGGGTACGATGCGATCGACAAATATTCCAGGAAGATCGACGTCGTTAGGGTCGATAGATCCAATAGGCACAATGTTTTCCGCTTCGACTATGGTGAGTTTGGCTGCTTTGGCCATGATAGGACCAAAGGCTTTCGTCGTGTACCTACAGTAGTGATTTCACGTAGATTAGGGGAGATGTTCTAGGTCGGTTTGGGGTGGGGAAGAAGACTCCTGTCCACCGTACGTACCGGAATACGCAGTTCCCTGCCTCGTCGGCCTTCCATGCCCGCAGGATGGCTACATCACCAGGTAGCGCTTTCTCCATGAGATATGTCTTTCCATTAAACTCTCTAGATTCACGCTCCGTGCCGCGTTCGAGGACCTTGCCGGTGGCATCGAGCCGGACAGGGATGTCGCCGCTCTGCAAAAGCGAATCTAGAGAACACCCAGGTGGTAAGTAAAACAAGGGTGTGTCCGTGTGGTCGGAGGTGCACCATATTTCGTGGCCTCTTTCTTCTTGGGGGTTCGCTGGGCAGTGGATCGAAGTTAAGAAGCAAAAGAGCGGGCTTTCAACTTACGAGCTCCTGTCGGCGTAAAGAAGGCCGGGATACCTGCACCAGCGGCCCGAATGCGCTCAGCCAACGTGCCTTGCGGGCACAACTCGATACTAATCTGCCCAGTGAGGTATTTCTTCTCAAGAATCTTGTTGTTTCCCAGGAAAGAAATCACTAAGCGCTCTAGCTGGCCTGACTGGACAAGAACAGCTAGGCCGCCCATTCCTTCCTTCCCCGCATTGTTTGATACGGCCGTCAGGGACTGTAGAGATGCGCCGCGGCGTGCGATGGCAGCGATGAGAGTTTCTACATAAAAATAAGCGGAAGGTCGATCAGTCAGTCTATACGAGCTCATATAAGAAGTACAGCAAAAAGAGGACGCGACGGGAGAGGGGCTGACGTACCAGCGACACCACAGAGGCCGAATCCAGAGCTAAGAATGGTCGAGCCGCTCTTAATGTCGGCAATTGCGGAGTCGGCTGAGTCGAATACCTTCGTTCCTGCAACCCTTTCCTTCTTCGTTAGGGCCGACCACCGCTCCTTGCTCTCGGAGAATTTGCGACGAGGCACGGCATTCCTAATAACCCCAACATGGAGCCATGGAGATGGTCCCCAGGCCACCGGCCGCAGCGCAACTAAATTTCGGGGGCTCGAAAGAATGCGAGAGTGCATTTGGGTCTGTATGCCCCTCATCTTGTTGAGGGAAAAATGCTGGCGGCGCCGACCTTCAAGACAGGGGAGAAACAAAGAAGTACACGAAGCTTCGTGATTTCGGCAGCTGAGTTGGCAGGATGCAAATTTCGCCCCGCAGAGTCTGGTTCCTGTCGCCTCAATTGGAGCTTTGGATAGGATAATTAAGAGGCTGAGATATAATATTTTCCTCGAAGAGATTTCTAACTCCTTCTCGGTGCCGTGGTTGATTCAGGTTTCAAATGCGCAAATCCAGGGCGTCGACGGAGGCCCTCGGCATCGCAATTTCGGGGCTAGAAATAGACTCCGAGCAATACACCCGTCTGGGAGTGTCTGGTGGCAAACATGCCCCACACCCCGCGATGCAATTGAGCCAGGTCCTCTCGTACACCTCTTTAAAATAGCGGGGGTTTTAGGTGGGACCGTGTCGTGAACCACGCGACTCGGGTGGTGAATCTATAATGTATCATATGCTCCTCGTGGCATTTAAAGCCAGACGCATCCCCTTCCTCCAGGAACGGCCAATTCTCAAGGTGAGGGGTACTTACAGAAATGCTCCTCCGGGTGGGGCAGAACCCCCAAGGTGCCAGTGGTGATATCATATGTGGATTAACATGGTCTGTACTCTACTCCCCTAGGTAGACTCGATGATCTTTGGGAGTGGTATCTATTTTCAGGCAACGCTACGAAGGTCCGCATATATAACAGAGTCTTTACATTGGGTCTCATATATAACGCGTAGCCTAGATAGACTTGATAATGGTCGGAAACTCAGAAATGCTGATAGCCTTGTAGCGAGCAATGAATCCACCTTAGACTTATGCTCCACTGTAGGTTACGACCATAATTCTCGATACTCGGCGGTCTGCGCAGGCTTAGGAATAAGGTGGGTAGTACCACGAGATTAGTAAGTTAGGGGAACTGTGTTCCAGACAACCACGACTGGAATATATGAGAGTTGGCTAACCGTCTGCGTTGTCCGATTATCTTGCGAAATATCGCTCTCGAATTAAGGCTTCAAACAAGACAGGAGCAAGACGCCTTCTGCCCTCGATTGCCGCCCTTAAGCGGCGGCGTGTGAGATTTCGGCTATTATCATTCTTAGCTTGAGCCATAAGACAACCTTGAGGACTTGCTAGTGTACAGATATCCATCATCTCCTCTACATAGATAGCACCGCCTGCGTTTGCTCCTCGACTAGCCGCTAATCGATCAATTGAAACTTCGCCAGATGCTCGAGAGAACAATAATAGCTACATTTCAGATGCTGAACCTCATGAAGAACCGACGGTACGCTCTCGCCAGGTCGGCCTAGACGATGACCGGGACAGAAACAAAGGTTGGCTAATTGTTGCCGCCGGGTCAGCTATCTTGTGCGTATATCTCGGCTTGATATACTCGTATGGCATTGTGCAAGCCTCATCTCGTCGAGGCCTGTCTCGCCAGCGTCTCGACTCTATCTTTCATTAGCTCCGTTGGAGCATCAATGTCTCCCCTAACAGCCATAGTAGTAGCGCAAATGATCAATAGGATCCGTTACACGATTACAGCTGCAATCGGAGCATTCTTCCTTGGTCTCGGTGAGTTTACTGCGGGATGGTCAACAAAGTCAGTCCCTGCCATGTTTGCCACTCAAGGCTTTTTGTTCGGCATCGGGACTTCCCTGATATTTCTTGTGGGAAACTCATACTCTTTTCCGAATTTTCTACCGCCAACTGATTGAGCAGTCGGCAGCTACAGTCCCGTCTCTCCAGTTCTCCAGTTTAAGACAGAGGAACCGAGGACTGACGACTGAAGTCGTGTATGGAGGTCTGGTGTGGGCTCCGCCGTTATTGCGCTATCTCTAGACAAGATGATTGCTGTCCCGGGGCTTGAAACCTCACCAAAGATCCTCGGCGCGTCGACATGGACAATTTGTCTTCCAGCTTCTTACTTTCTTAAACCGCGCAGCGGGCGAGGTCGCGCGGTTTTTCAGGGTGCAATGGTCCGTTTACCACCTTGTTATTCAGGACTCATTCCCTATCAGGGTTGGCATTCGTTTTTTAACCTCCCTTCTTAGGCGTCTATTCCGAAGTCTCAAGTTCATCATCATGTTGTTGATGAGCGCGATTGCAACCGCAACCTTCCCGCTCGTTGTGCCGCCCTTCCTTCCTCCACTCTACATTTCGTCCATTGCCCTTTTGAGCCAGGCGGGCGCGGCCATTTCGGCATCCTGGGAACTTGGCCTCGGCCGTCGGCCGTATTGGCATGGGCAGGGGTTGGGGGTTGAGTTCGTGCTGGTGCTCTTCTGATTCCATGCTAAGGCTTATTCAGGGCTCACCCATTGCTAGGCGGACTGCTTACTCGAAGCTTATGGAGGAGCACAGGGTGGAATTACCGCCTTCCGACCCGCGTTTTTCCACGTGGTTTCATTGACCATAGCTAGCGCGAGCTTGGTCTTGGTGTTGCGTTTGATGATGAATCGCAATCTATTGGCAAGGGTTTAACAAAACTAGTGGACTGACTCAGAAGTGTGCCGCCGCCTTCACCAGTCTGACAAACACATAATAGTCCAAAATGGCCACGCCAAGTTAACACATCACCAACGAGATTAATTGGCGAGGAAATGCGCATCGAAATCGATGGCCGCAAGATTCTCATGCCTCAGACCCCTTGAGCTCTATATCTGTCCTCCTGTCCGTACTAGTGTTGAACCATCTCCTCGACTACTCAATAATGCAAGGATTTATATTTCCGCACATCCCTTCAGCCCTCACTTCTCGCTTCGCAATCCTAATCAAGACCTCAAACGAACGTGATACTCTATATTGTCGTGTTGCCTGAGAGAGTTAACAGCGGGAACGTGAATTTAGATCTGTAGAGATAGACTTGATATCGGCGTGAGCTACACTCGTATGTCAAACAAGCAGTCCATGTATGAGGGCTCAGACTAAGAGATATGCATACGAGCATAGTAGGCAACCTATGGTTCTCGGTTATGATCGAAGCATATCGAGGGTAAACCTATCGGACAATATTACAGTCGCTAGAACTGACTACGTAAAACATATAGAGTCAACACATATTCATCGTTTCTTTCCTTCCTTTCTAGCCCTCACACTCCGGATACATCGTTTGCGCCTCCATATACCACGCATTCTTAACTATTGCAGGATGTTTCTTGTGCGTATTTCGCCCCGACCCCAATTTCAGGTTCTGAACAAAACTCCGTTGGGCATGCGGGGCGACCTGCAAGCGACCTGTGTCTTAATCGATTTCGGAGTTGAGCACCTAGGAATTAAGTGTGGTGATTGCGACTGCGAGGCAGACAGAGAAAGCCGAATAAATATCCGGTCATAGCCCTGGAGATAGCGGTATCACGGTGCCATTCACGATGCCGATCCTCCAGAAAATTCCGCAGTCTTTCACACCGACCCAATTGGCGTCATATGTCCGTGTCTAGCTTCTTGTTGAGGCCCATATATAGAAATATCCTATGTGGCGGCCACTGTCATTAGGGAATCCCGACACCGGGTTTGTTGGCTGTGGAGCGGATGACCGGCACAACGTCTGGACTCGGGAATATATCATCCCGGTTCCAAAGTAGAGGGTAGTATTGGACAAGAGGAAGGCGAGTAGCCTACAATATGCAATTTAATATTTCAATACCGATAAGTGGTGGTTAATTCACTCGGGTCTAAGAACCGGAAGTTGTTCTCCACGGTTCCCCGCACCAAGAAATTGTAGTCGATATTGCTCAATGTAGAATCTTTCATCCATTAGCCGCAATCCCAGATTAGCCAAAGACGTCAAAGGATGGAGAAACCCGCTCCGGACAAACGGGGACAAATGTTGAGAACTATATATACTCTTCCGCCAAGCACATGCCAAGCCACCTCGAAGGTCCCTGGCACGTTTTCCTACCGCTCTTTCAATCCCTGAGGTCCGGTTCAGGCGCGTTGCCTTTTTTCCTTTTTTTCTTTCCTTGAACCGAGCACTACTAGAAATCCTGTGCGATTTTTGGCGAGCATCCGCTGGCGATCTTTGGCAGTCGACAACATGCATCTTTCAACCATTTTCGGAAGCGTTGTGGCGCTCGCTTCGCTTGGAAGCTGCCAATTCGCCAAAGTCAACGACTTCAAAGCGACCCCGACTAACCTTGGCATGTATGCGTATGTGCCAAAGAACCTCAAAACGCCAGCCCCCATCATCGTAGCTGTCCATCACTGTCAGGGTTCCGCCCAAGGGTACTCTGGTGAGACAAAATACCAGCCGTTGGCCGATCAGCATGGCTTCATCATTATTTATCCCAACTCCAAATCGGGTGGTGGCTGCTTTGATGTTGCCTCTACGGCTAGTATGTTCAGAGACCTACCCAGAGGGCGCCAGTGGACTTCTACTAATAAATCTTTTGTGCAGCCCTGACGCATGACGGCGGTGGTGATAGCCAGACCATCGCTAATATGGTTAAGCACGCTATTGACAACTTTGGTGGGGACCCAGACCGAGTCTACTCCGTCGGCACCAGCTCTGGCGCCATGATGACCAACGTCCTAGTTGGGGCCTACCCCGACGTTTTCAAGGCTGGATCCGTCTACTCGGGTGTTCCAGATGGATGCTTCTTCGTCCAAGGCGCGACAGCCACCCAGGATCCGCCAGGCTGGGCAAACGCTTGCGCGGACGGCCAGCTCACCCACACTGCAGAACAGTGGGGTGACATGGTACGATCCTACTACCCAGGATACAACGGTACCCGTCCCAGGATGCAAATGTGAGTGAATTCCTCGGGGTAAAATGAGACGAATATTTGAATCTACGACTGTATATCAGTAATAGGAGCTAACCGCCTGGATTCAAGCTGGCATGGAACGGCCGATAACACACTTCGCTATCCCAACTGTACGTCTTCTTCATCACCGAAGTAAACCGAGCAATGTAGCTAATGTTTGCGTGCAGATCAAGAGCAACTCAAGCAGTGGTCCAACGTTTTGGGGCTTACTGAGAAACAAGACACCCCTAACACCCCGCAGCAGGGCTACACGCAGACCATCTACGGGGAGGGTACGGCCGCCACGGCTCAGCTTGTCGGATATAGCGCCCAGGGAGTAGGGCACTCGGTACCTCATCATGAGGCTATGGATCTGGCATTCTTCGGCATCACATCGTAAGAGCCCGGAGATCCGTTGGTGAGAGGGTTGCCGTAGCCCGAGGACAACTCCAGCTCGATAGTAATCACAACTTCCTGCCTGCTGTTCGATAGCTGAGTGGTGAAATTTTCTAAATGCACATAGTTTCTATATTACTGTATACAAACAAAACAGTTATACACCCTCGTAGCTTTCTTTTCCCACATCAAAGCTATTTTATGGTACAGGAAGCCTTTCCGCAAATGTATTCTTCTAAGAATCTGCCATTCAAGGATCTAGAACCCATCAAGAATAATAAATTAAGGTTAACTCTACAGCTGAGCTTACATATATTACATTACAAGCCATCCCGCTGCCAATGTAACAGCCAGAGGTAATAAGGCAGAGCGTCCTCGGCTCATCACCACACTTCCGACGCTCTCATCATCGTTGATTCCGATACGGTCGATCAGCTTATCACCGAGCTCGCGTATACTATCACTAAACGTTTGATAATCAGCTGCAGTCCAGTTCGCACCCTTGGCACCCGGCACAGCGTCTTGGCCAACGAACGCAATATACAAGACATCATCTTGATCATAGCCAGAATCTCCAGATATTTCAGTGCCAAAACACTCAGTTGCAACTGAGATGGCGGCCTCGCCTACCATCGGGTGCGGACCGTCGTCGCCGTTAGTGTCGCCCCACACTCCGTAAATGAGCTTGTCGCCACATACGACGGCCATGAGACTCAGTGGTTGGATGCCGACTTCCTGCGGGTCAAACGTCTTCCACCCAGGTTTGGATCCCTCATTTCCAAAGACGATGTATGGGTGGATGTTAGCGTCTAAGTCTCGAATGCCACGACCGTAGGATGCAACGGTGCTTTGGAACGAGGAGACTGCTTGTGTGTCACGGGATGAGGCGCACCGCCCGTCATTCGCCGGCCCTCCTTGCGCACCGTCGCAGTCGACGTCCATGTTAGCAAGGACGCCACCAGTCCCCTGTATATAGACAATCTTGTAGTCTTCCAGATGATCGCCGCAGTAAGAGAAGGCTGTTGGTGATTCATTAATAATAGGGAACTATCGAGTGTGGGTATAGTTCCTCGAGGGCAGGACTCACTATTAGGCCCGTCGTCAGAGCTGTAAAAACCACCAGCTAACTCAATCGAGCACATTCCCTTCTCTCGAATGCTGTCGTATAGATTGCGCACATTGTCAGGGACATCTCTAGCCAGGCTAGAGGCGGCGAGGAGCAGGGTGGCGAGGAGGAGAAGTGGAGCCATCATTGTGATGTGTTATGGTGCCACGCGCTGGACGCCCTCAAAAGGCGGGGCCACAGCTGGCGTGGATCCTATGTCTGAGATCTGGTCGCTGCCGGGTCAAATCGGCCGCGTCGAGAAGAACAGTAGAGTTGTCAAAGTGAGGGAGAAATATTTGATGCCCCTTCCACTTGAGAATTTGATCCTGTCAGCACGGTTCGTATTTTGATTGTCCTTGCGCTCGGCCAATCGCAGCCGAACCCCCCACACGAGTGATTGGCTCGAGCGTACCGAGCTTCGGTGGCCTGCCCCTGGAAATGCTCAGCTCATGTACGAAGTACGAAGTATAATAGTAGCTCGTCCGTTTGAATGCCTGCTTGTTGATCCGTCAGGACTTTAGTCAGCCAGCCATGTCCACCATGTCTGTCCCCCAGCTGGCTGCGCCTTCCTTTCAAGCAACCCTATCAAGCTCGTTGAGTAGGAGCCAGCGTAATACGGCCCAGCCATAATACGCCAAGTTCCTCCGGCCGGCCTCTGCATTGTGGGCGCACACGTCGAAAATGGCCGTCTCTCAAATTTACCCAAAAATCCGAGTACCTGGTATTGTCATATACTAGAGGTAATGCCTTTTCCCTCTTCGTAGCATAGCGCTATCCTTTTTTCTCAACTTTAGGCAGGACGATTCATACTGAAAGTATGACTCCAACCACAGATGCGTAGAGTCTGAGAACTGTGGAATAATGCCGACAAGTATTAATGACTACCTGGATTCTAGAAAAGGAGAAATATTGCCCAGCTTGTCAATGCCGCCAGGATATATTACCGCTGTGACCTATATCTAGCTTTTCGTCACTCCCTAACCCGTAGCTGCCTAACGGCGTAATAATCGCGAATGAGATAATACAAAGAATCACCGCAAAACCAGCATTACGCACCCTACCCAAAGCCTTTTCAGTCGCCGATGCTTCGCCACTTTATTACCAACACTCTAAATCCTCCTTCGCTTTCTGCGCGGCCCCGTGTCATTCGCCCTGCGCTTCCGAGAACCGGTGCCCTCACGACCTCCTTTCCGAGCCCAATACAGTTCCAATTCACCTGGTGCGACCCTAGAAATCTTTTTCTCTGGCTCCCATGTCTGCGTATCCGATCCTACCCATTCTACCAGCACCTCCATAGCTCCTCCTGGCGATCGAATACGATGGTCATTAACAGCAAAGACATGCCACAGCGCTGAATTGCGCATCTGACCTTCTCTACCACCCTCCTGAGCGCGCCAGTACGCAAATAGCATAGTCGGAGCAACCTGATGGACTACTTCCTCTGGCTCCCAAGTCTGCGGCGCCTGTTTCGAGCCCTTTGGGACATCATGGCGGACAAGAAGATCGAAGAGATTAGGAGACGTGGATGATTGACGATGGTTAACAATGGCATTTGGCCTGTACATAATAGCTGGCTGTTGTAAATCGACTGCATTATTTTTCTCGCTGCCGTCAACGTTGATAGGGGTACGCGCTACGGACTTGGCAACGGCAGGCTGTGATTTTGGTGCTATGAGTTTGAGCGAAAAATTGCTGCGAGGGGGGGGCTTGTAGACAGGGCTAAACGGAGGGGACCATAAAGATCTCGCCGCAGCCGCATCCTTCTCGACTGAGTTAGGTCTTTCCTTATGGATAGAACCAGGATCCCCAGTTTCGAACTTATCGGTCTCTGACGATAAGTTGCTCATTGGGATGGGTTGGGCATCCATAGACACTGCAAACAGGTTAACCTATTCATCCTCGCCAGGGCATTGCCAGGGTGAACAGCGCGGGCTCGGAAAATTATATCGTCTATCTAGATCGACATTTATATAAACTGATGAAATAATCTGACTTACCCTCAGTGAGCTTTGCTGCGCTCTTGCTACGCGAGGCTCTTGTACTCCTGAGAGGACTAGATTGTCGCGGGAGGGTGGTGGTGCTCGACGGCGTATTAATCACGACCGTCTCATCATGCGAGTCAGATTTGTGGAATACTTTAATATCTTGATGGGACGACCGGGTCTTGCTACGTGCGAGTCGCACCATGGCAAGAAACTTGGGGAAAATTGATGGGGAAGAGGAGCGGTGGTGTTGGTAAATGAGGTGGGGAGATTAAGATGTTGCTTCTGGCGTTTTGTTAATATTTTGCGAGTTGAAGCAAGGCAAACCTAGTGCACGGGCCCGCCAAGCGTATTTATTCACAAAGCCACCCAGCAGAGTGCCGATTGTGATTGGCCTCCCTATTGCGGACTGACAACGCACCACACCACGCCACCCAAAAGAACGCCTAGCATCGCAATCCATGACACCGCAAACGAGTATGCAAGGAGAGGGACTAGTGTGCACGGCTGTGTAGCTGGTTAGTACGCGTTGCGAAGCATAAGATTTCATGTCTCTTGATAGTTCTCAAGACGCCCTATCGGCTAATTTTCCGTCGGAACGGCGAGGGATCGAATAATAACACACTCAAGCTGATTGAAAGCCCAACAGAAAACAAAACAAAAGAAGAACAAGCAGGACGATAGTAATAAGACAATTATCGGAGATGGGGCCGACGCAGTTTCCACTTTGTCGGCACAGAGTTGGAAGCTGGTGCCGTTTCCCTGATCGCAAATTCATCTCCTGACCGGCGACATCCATCATAAGATCCCTTGCAACCGAACCAAGACAACCGTGCTTTTCTACTACTATAGCACATCCTATATTTTCCTAGGCCTGTTTCCTCTCAACCACAAGAAACTTTGTACAATCACCCTGTGCACCACCTTGTCCAGCTGGCATCACAACAGGTCCGTGATTTCTCGCAACAATCATTGTGCAAATACGGTCATAATAATGTTGCAGGCCTCGTCTCGCGCTTGTGGTGCTGTATAGTAGCTCGAAGGCGGGTTTGCTTGGAATCCGGCTCTGAGGTATGCGGTTTGTAATACAGTGAGTGACATTGGAGGTCGCATGAGTAGCTAGCTGCTCATCCCCCGGCTAGGGATGAACAATCATTGCACTGATCATATTTGTAACTGCAGGAATCTTCACCATGGGAATTCCGTTGCACGATCCAGTGGCAATCTGCCTGCCATTTGTCAGTTCCGCACCGGAGCAGAAGTTGATAAAGTTTGCTTCGTCACTGCGGCCAAAGCCCCGGTCAGCCATCGTCTGAGACACGCCTCTATGTGCCAGAGCCTTAATTAGATACACTTGGGTGCTGCCTGGCCGGGCACAACCCCAACAGCTATTCTCCTCCTGCCCTGTCGATGCGCTTGCAGTCTATATCGCATCCAGAGATCAGCAGGTTGTCTCCGATTGCCTACGGCCAATATTCCTCACTACTCCCCAGCTCGGTCAAGGAATATGTTATCCTTGGGATGATTGCTAGCAGCGCTACACGAGACTGGCATTATTAGGATGATACGTCGCGAGGTCCTTTTCTTTTTCAAGTACTATTGGGCCCAGATTGGAATTTTACAGGCATCAAGATAGATACCGGGAGGAAACGACAGCTCGGCGCATAAAGTATTTGAACGAGCTTGAGCTCAAAGCGGAAGAGCAAGCCCTGCCGGAAGAAGCACTAAGCCAACCTATGGATCTACCGATTAGAGTGGGAAGTCGGCTAAATAGTCACAGCTGGCTGGCATATGACCAGAGTGATTATTATCAGACCTGCGCCAGCAAGTGGGGGAACCTTGGAACTAGCGGACAAACGTATACCTCCGTCACCGAGCCCTTCAACAATAGCAAAAAAAAGCAATACGCACGCAAAAACAGGGAGAAGGAACAGAAGGAACAGAAGGGAAAGAAAGGTGGAAACGAGGGCTTCGGATGTAATCTGCAAGTATTATCTCGGATAAGCACACAAAAATATTAGAACTCGAGACTAAATCTTTCATGGGAGCTAATTGAATATCAAGGTGCCTTTTCGGACTGCTCAACCAGGACACTGATACTGGCAGCTCACGAAGTCAGCATTGTGACTGAACGCGCCCTTCTCCCAGTAGCTCGAGAACCCGGCACAAAAGACAAGACTTCATGTGGTTTGTTAGGCTGAAGCTAATACACGAGAGGATTCTACACTCTGAAAACGTTATGGGTACGATGTTGAAATAAACGCCTGATAACTTATTGATGCATCTTCGGCGACCTAGGCGTCTATCCCAATTCCCTATCATTATTTTCCATAGTTGGCAAAGACCCAATGCCGATGTTAGGGCCGCAAGGGCGCTGGCTATTTCAACTCTACAATTTATGAGAGGCCTTAGCGAAGCTATCCGCGCTTTGGGTTGTTAGGGGGCTGCATGCCTACCCAAACTTGCTTTTCCTGGTCGAGGCAGAGGAGCGGCACGCGTCGCGTGTGAGGGGATTTGTGTCGTGAGCGAGTAGACCCTACGAATGTGGATGGTGAATGAGAAGATAAAGGAATCGCATCGCCTGCATCGCCCTTAAACTTCATGCCTCAGCCAATGTGCATCCTTAGCATTGAGCCACTGTTTGCAGGACACGGAACTACTACCTTGATAATTCCAAGTGAGGATGATGGTGGGTTTATTGTCGTTGGCTGATGCCACTATTCCCGTAGTTCTTGGAGTTCAGCAACACAGGCATTGCGACCAGTCACTACCATTCCAATGCTGCGAGCTGGTTCACTCGACCGACTGTTAAGGTTGATAAACTTGGTTGGGATGAATGCATTCTCGTCGCTCTGTCGTGTTTCCCATTTTGAACGATTACTTTTTTTCGGGGGCTTTTTTTTTCCTCTTTTCTTTCCTTTTTTTCTTGTTTTGGTAGTGCTCCTTCCTCCTACGATAACCGCTGGTCCACTCTGGAGGAAAGAACTGATTTGGTGGCTGGCGATCGGCCCGCTGTAAAATGAAAAATAAGCAACTGGCAGTGATCAGCAGACCCACAATGACGGACGCTGATAAGACCGCAAGAACACCCCTTTTAACATGAACATGGGTTGTGGCATATAAAGAGATTGCACACCGCGCGCCCTCTTGGTGGAAAGTTTAGTGTTCGGATGTCAGACTTGCTCATTGCTCTGTGCGGAAGATGAAGTCCTCTGTCTTATTCTCGGCATTGGCCGTCCTACCCTTGCTTGCGGTATCAGCTATCAAGGATACGTGCGAAGTAGTAGAATCGACAACCAAGATCGAAGTCCATAGGCGCTTCACCTTGGCGTATACGGCGGAGCAGAATGAGTACTGGTCAACGGCCTGTAGTGCTCTTAAACCGGCTTGCATCCTTTACCCCAAAACCACAGGAGAAGTGGCACATATTGTCAACATCCTCAAAACAAACAGCGAGGTCTTTGCCATTAAGTCCGGGGGCCACAACCCGAACGATTATTTCTCAAGCGTTGAAGGCGGCCCACTCATCTCCACCAATAAACTTAATCAAGTGAAGCTCGACAAGAATGCCGGCACGGTTCGAGTTGGCCCCGGGAATCGGTGGGAGGACGTATTAGGTGCTCTCGACGGTACTGGTTTCACTGTCGTAGGAGGACGCATAGGCAACGTGGGAGTCGGAGGACTACTCCTTGGAGGTGAGGCAGTACTTGGATATGATATAATAAGCGAAACATGTGCTTAATGGCTAATCGTGACAAGGCGGTCTTAGTTTCCTCACCGCTCAGCACGGGTGGGCGGTGAACTCGGTTCTGGAGTTCGAAGTTGTTCTCGCCAATGGAACAGCCGTGACAGCGTCCAAAACTCAGAACCCGGACCTTTTTGCCGCTCTCCGTGGCGGTGGTAACAATTTTGGCATCGTCACATCTTTCCTATTGAAAGCCTATCCTCAGGGCCAGATTTGGGGCGGCTCCATGGTCTTCTTGCATACCACCGAAACAGCTGCCACGCTGCTAAAGGCCGTCCGCGATTTCACTGAGTATTGTGATGACGAAAAGGCTGCTCTTGTCCTAACAGCGGTCAAAGGCGTCGGTTTAATCGACCTTTGGATTATGTTCGCCTTTTACGACGCGCCAAATCCACCCACCGAGGTGTTCGCTAACTTTACCGCCGCTGGGACGCTGGTCAACACCTGCAAGACGCAGTCATATGCGTCGCTTCTATCGGCCAATAACGCCGGTGTGATCAAGGGCAGCATCTATACCATTGGAACAGAGACCATGCCCCTCCCAAGCACGCAGGATGGAGCTGAGGTTATGGGAGCTTTCCATAGCCACTGGCGCAGTGTTGCTAGTAGCGTGCAAACCGTGCCTGGTGTGGTTGCCAATGTGGCCTACCAGCCATTCTCAAAGAGGATGGCCCGTATCGCTCGCGCCAATGGCGGTGATGTTATGGATATTGACGATGATGTTGACCGAATCATCCTTGAACTGAACTACAGCTTTTGGTTCAAGTTGGATCGGGAGCAGATTGATCAGGCCATGGTGAGCACATATGAGGGCTTCCGGAACCTGGTCGAGCAGTTTCAAGGAAGCGGGAAACTGCCCGAGGCGTACCTGCCCCTGTTCATGAATGATGGATACTATAGGCAGGATATTTTTGGCCGCTTACACCCCGCAAAGAGGGAGTTGGCTAAGGAGGTAGCTGCTAGCGTTGATCCGCAGGGCATGTGGAAAGAGAGGACTGGAGGCTTCAAGCCTTAGAGCCCTATCTATCATCTATGGTTGGGACCATAATAATAATAATAAGAATAGTAGTAGTAATAGTAATAATAATGATAATGATAATAGTAAAAAATAGCAATACTTTACTGATGACTATTAACTGATCTGAGTCATGTGTGAAGACTATGCTTTCTCGTTCCCTTATTTCCTTCTTCCGATTCTATTCGATCTCTTCTTGTTCAATCCTTTCTGTCCTTGGGGGTGGTGGGTGTCGATGCGAATCATCTGTTGGCGGAGTCCTGATGCCTTCGAACCCTGCCTTGGCCCATTGGAAGGTGTGAAGTTCAAAGGCTCAAGCCTTTAGGTTGTATTACATGTTTGAAATTTATTGGGTACAATATGATATCAATACGAGAACACACCAGAGTCTTTACCGAGAGAATTTCCGAGAGTGACGCTAGATCGGAGGTTTCCTTGCAGATAGAAGATTTCGGGGACGAACTGGGCTCTGCCTTAGCCCAGGGTGTGAAGCCGCCGAGGCGGTTGCAACACTGGCCAGAAGGGTATGTGATCAATGCTATCACGCGTCGTACATCAAGAAAAGGGCGCATGGTTTAGTGGTATAATTCCTCTTTAGCATAGAGGCGGTCCCCGGTTCGATTCCGGGTGTGTCCAATTCTCTTTTTTGCCTCTTTTTTTTTCTGCCCCATTGCGCCTGGGAAGAGAGATCCTGGTCACCTTCTTTTTTATTCGTATCTTTAGACGCTTTCCTCGTTGTTTTTGTACTCGCCGTCTTTTATCATATCCTTCTCTTTGCCGATCGACTTTGTCCAACGAAGGAGCAAAGTATCCGAACACTTAGGCGGCTCCTGGCAACGATGATTTTCGGGTGGTAACCATCAGCGCGGAAATTCGGCAAGTTATCGGTTGAACATGGAATCAATGGCGGACGTGATCGCGGCAAAATTGCTCGCATCCACTTGCTGTCGGCTAGGCCGGCAAGTTGTAGGGACTACATCGGCTTAGTCGACGAATGTCGCGGGCTCAGGGGTAGTCGGTAGGATTTCCAAGAATCGACATGATCAGAGAGCGGTTGATATTCTGATCTTGGTGGTGAGGTGCGCACTGTGTGCGGCTCATTCATGGTGCACGATTCCTGGGTTCCTTGTCACTGAAAGCCACTGCCGTCTTTACCAATCATTTACTACTTTTATCAATTGTAACTAGGCATAAATTCCTAAGTTTCGACCATAAACATTGTGTGACGTCGAAATTCAAGGCCTGTGCCAACTGCATTAAATCGACGCCCGAGGGGGTGGCCGGGCGAGCGTTCGCATCCGAGACAACTTGGCGAGGAATAACCCCTGGAGCCCAGCCAGCCAAGCCAGTCAGGCCGCCCGAATTGTGCAACAGGCGTCTGTCAACTAAAAATAGAACTGGCTCATCGGTTCCACCAACCTTTCCCGCGCAAAACCCTCACTCCAAAGGCAAGGCGTGCCGGAGACTGAGTGGTGGTCTCCACCGCTCGGACCGCATAGCCCAAGAATATGGACTGCCTCGGCTGTTATTGGCTCAATATCTATCGTTTTCCTGGGACTGCTGGGCAACATTAATTACCAGGCACCTCATGCTCCGTGCTAGGGGGTAGCTCTGCGACCCAAGCTACGGAGTCGAACTCTTACGCCCGGACAACGAGCCCTAGGTTTACCCCTTTCCTACCGCTGTCTTCTTCAGTATCCCGAGGCGCTTGGCGCGTGTTGGTGGGAGGCAGACTTTCAGCGACACCTGGACAGTTGAGGCTGGAGGGGATGCTAAAGCCCTCTTGGCATGTTTGAGGAAAGGTCCGTAATACGCCCAGAGGCCTAGAGACGGCCGGTGTAGCCAAGCTACGACTAAGATGGAGGCAGCCGTAAGAGTCGGTCCCTCAAGAGAACTATCATCATGTATAAATCTCTGTGACGCCCACCTAATATTCGGACGACATCTGCTAACTCGGTCATCATTCTTATACGCCTATTCGTATCTTTCCATTTAGTAGTCCACTATACAGAAGCGACACTCTAGGTTCTCTCGCTCTATCACCGTGCACCGCTATCTATTCATCAAACCCCCTTCGCTTATCTCTTTATATTCAAGATGGCTCTATTACGTCCCATCATTCAAATAACGCTGCAGGCTATAGCGCTCGTTTGGCTCTGCCCCCGAGTTGCCGCGCAAACATCATCCTTCACTGACGCCAACACTGGGATCGTGTTTCAACGGTTTTTCGGAGCGAGAACCAGCTTTGGTTTCGGCGTCGCGTTACCAACCGACCCGACAGACTCGTTCATAGGCCAGCTATCCTTTCCTCTCGTCAATGGAAACGGCTGGGGAGGCTTCTCCCTCACGGGCGACATGGAGGGTCCGCTACTGATGGCCGTATGGTCTGATGGTACAAACGTCGTCTCTTCGTTCCGGCAAGCTTTTAATGAGGACGACAATCCTCCAGAAGTCACCGGATCCTTTGCCGTTCGACCGATAGAGCTAGGTACACAAGTAAACAGCACCTTCCTCACATTTACTTTCCTTTGCGAGGGTTGTCTGGACGCAGCTATCGGCCTCGGTGCGGAGGGAACTGCTGGGACGGCGGAGATGGGTTGGGCTCTGTCCTCCATCCCAGTGCGCAACGCAGCATCGAGCAATGGCATACTAGACTTCCACGATTCCGGCTTCGGCGATTTTGATGCCGATTTGGGTAGCGCGCGGAGTGCCGAGTTCGAATCATGGGTAGCGCTGGCGGGAGCACCTCTACCACCCTCAAATGCTGCCGTCCAGATACAACCCAATGCTGGGGACGACGACGATGACGACGCCGACAGCGGCGACGAAGGCAATGGTGGCGCTATTGGTGGCGGACGAAGTGGGAATAGAGGCGGCGCAAGAGGCGGCGCAGGAGGCGGAGATGACAGCGATAGTGAGGATGATGACTGAAAAGGGATTGTATTATCAATAAAAGCACTTGAAATACCCATTGATCCTTACTTTTAATCTCTCACTAGACTCTAGTGAATACCGACCTCCCTATGTCCAGAATAAAGCTCAAAAGTAGACTTAACCAATAAAAGTAATGCTCCCTATCGAATAGCCAGCGGTCTTTTTATGGCGGTGGGTGCGATGTATCTTCTCCTACAAGAAGGCTCTTAGAATCAGTAGAGATCAAGTGACCAGCATACTCTTCGGGAAACTTCTATCCATTCAATTGTCTCTAACTCAATTAATTCTTCACCATATAGGGTGTAACTATCACATCCCGTCCATACGTTATAGATGCGGTACAGTAGCAATAGAACGTAGAAGCGAAGAAGGCTAGTCGTGCGCTTCACCTGGCGAGTGCCTCTCGCCACAGCGAGTCGACGTCTGTATCCGTCATGGAGCTCTTTGGCCAAATCACGCGGTGAAGGGATAGCTTTACATCGACCCATTCTACCAGACCCGACCCCTCGGCCCATCGTTTGGCGCATTTCTCAATCGACGTTTGTAAGGCCTGAATGCCGGGGCTCTTAAAAACGGAAGCAGCGGTGAGCGCCACCAGCAGCTTCCAGGTCCAGAGATCCTGGATATGCATATTTGCCCCACAGACCAAGGCTTCAGTGTCCTGAATGTCCCTGAGAACGATGCGTAGACTGAGCTCCACGAACTCACTGAAGGGTTGTTCTCTCACCTTGAGTATTCCTAACACCGCAGCGCAATAGAGCCGCATCGAAGCTACCATTCCGCTCCTGGAACTAACCATGCGTCCGTGCTGCAGCGTGGTCTGGGCCAGGATAGGCATGCTTGACTCGATGTGGGATTTCACCTGGGCCCTTAGGAGGTAAGCCGGCCCCCTATGAGTCCAGCCTTGGTCTATTAATCTAGCGTAATCGCTAGACTGCATTCGAACTTGTTCTCTAAATTGAGCTTCCATATCCCACGTAGTTTGTTGAAGGGTCCGGATAATTTCAGCCACGTCAATTGGTCGCTGGAGACGGTCGCTCGGAGTGTGTAAGCTGAAAAATGTTGGTATCTCGCGAAGTACGCTGAGGCGGACCTCCAGACCTTGCATGTCGTGGCTGTGCCAATTATGCATGGGCCCCTTTGCATTCCCTGTGGGCCCATACTGATCGTTGCCACTCGAAAAGAGCTCAATGCGAATCTTGAGACCAGAGATAAAGCTGGCAGTCCTATCGCTAGTTAGAGAGCGGGAATTACAGGTGATCGATAACATAAGAGAAGGCCATTTCCTGCGACACTTACAGAAGTAGATATGGGGCCGTTATTTCATCGTCGCCGTCTCCGAACATCTGATCCTTCGGATGACTGAAGGGGCGGCTGTTTAGAGGCGAAATTTGCCCAGTCAGAAGGGTTCGCGCCACCGCTAGGTTCCTGGAGCACGCCTTGTGTTGTTCGAAGATAAAACTTAGCTGTTACCAGTTGCCGGGCAAAGGTGAAGGAGATGGACCTAAATTCCAGGAGCCATACCTCTGTGAGAGCCGAAGTCACAACAAGTCTGATAAGCTGGCCACTGCTCCATGACGTTGAGAAAGCATGTAATGTTGGATTTACAGTCTGAATACCAGCGACCTTATAGGAAAGAAATGTAATGTTATGTTCTAATATTCCTCCTCAATTCCAAAAGTCATGGATTACAGAAATTAGCAGGCTACTGCAGAGAGCCAAAGGTTCTCAAAGAGCAGTCCCAACACTAGAGCAAACTAACCTAGAAAATGCCATGGAAGAACAAATAATCATGGAGGGTTGGAACCATAATACCCATCAAAGCTAGCTGTTGCAGGCTTGTTGCCAATAGTGGGATTGAAGGTAACAACTAATAGCATGCAAAAGTATCGATTTTGACACCTGCTTCCATTAGTCAGTTCAATTAAGGCACGGATCTCTTCTAGAGCAGCCTCCTTCCCATTCCCTATTCTACAAGTACCTCCCTAAGATCGAGTTCCCCCGAGGTAGTTATGTCAATTTAGAACTAGAGCCTAGTTTCCTGAGTTCTTCATCTGACCTATTTCACCCCAGGCGTATAATTGATCGGTAAAGCTGCGGGCGACCTGGAGATAACGATCTGCTAAAGGGGTGACAACTCTAGAGGCTTGTTAGTTAATGAAATTAAACGTAGAACAAATACTTTATAGAGACTTACAGTGTGCCTTCGCCCTTTTGGCGGCGAATACGATACATCTTGTGGGGCAGCCTGTCAAAGTCTGGCTCCTTAATTGCAGCCTCCTCTATGTCGAGAATGATGTGGAACGAGGCAGAAGGGTTGTTTTCCTGGTAATCTTGGTGGCCCTGGAAATGCGCAATATGACGATTCTCTTCGTACTCGCTGAACGTTCTCCCGTCCGAGGAAAGATAAGCTTTAATGGCTTCGTTGTAAGACTCAATTGTGTCGTCGAATTCGTTGCATCGTAAACGTAAGATTACGCGCTTCGGCGAATAATTGGTAGACATTTTCTTAACCCAAGTCGGAAAGCTTCTTCTACTAAGTAATTGTAATACCTCTCCACTTACCTATTGGTAGGTTACTGTGAATGCCCTGAGCTGGGCGGCGACAATCGTCGACGGGATGTGCACGAACCTGGCGTGTTTTCGTCTATCGAGAGACCGTGGCAGATCACACAGCCTCCCACTTGCGTGGACTGCAATGTGTTCTGTTTTGTCTCACGAATATTTCTGCACACTTGCTTATGCTCTCAGGGAAATTGTGGTCGCAATCAGCGTAGTGAATCACCCTCCATTCACACATTGTAAACTGGATGACGGGGTAAGGGAGAAGGAAATGGCAAGGCTGGCTGAGGGGAAGCATCTCGTCAAGGTCCGATATTGATTAGATAAGCATCATGAGCAAAAGGAGCAGTGCACTCCAGCTTTCTGATGACAGGGTGGAACCAATCCCCAGGATTTGGGAAGCAGATGTACACTTTAATAGCTAATAAGATACTAATAGGCTTATTAGTTTTTCCGATGAATAAGTAGTAATATTAAAAGTATTAGATCTATAGGTTCCTGTATTTATATAAATCTCAATATAGAATGGATTTTAGGGCGATGAAAAGGGTGGGCTTGAACGTACATATAGCGCTGAGGGGTCTTGGCTCACTTTATCCGGAATAAGAGTTTTGGCGCCAGCAGCACTGGGAGAGAATTTGGGACATCACGTAATAAGACTACCAGGATGCCCCCCACGGGGAGAGCGGGTAGTACAAATTGGAGATCGGCGCTCGTGAACCCATCTCCGAAACTAGGCACCCTCAAATTTTATTTGAGCCGGCCGCCTGTTTTAGTGGCCTGTATCATTAACTGTCCACTCGAATTATGGCTTCGAAATCTATCGCATCCATAAACTTTCTTGAGGAAGGGCAGTGCGCAGGGATGGGTGCTGGGTGGAGCGAACGATTAGGTGCGCGGACTTGGAGACGAAGAGCAAGGCGATATTACTCAACAGAGTTACGGTTGGTCGGCCTGGCTTGCCTCATCTTCATTGCTTACGTTCAATGGAAGAAGCATATTTCTGTTCCTCGACACGGGCTCGGTCTCGACTTCACGGCCCACGGTCTTTCCGTGGAGCGACTCCGTGACGAGGTCCAGCTATGTGCGAAATTACACGCGAAACCAATCGACCCTCCCGGACTCGGTAGGAAGAGAAATTCCCGGTACGTCGAGGGACAGAAACCGACTCTCATCATCAACGCAACTGTCTGGGTGGGAGAGCCAGCAGATGACTCCTCCCTTTTCACGGACAATTCGTCTGAGAAGATGTACTCTTGGATCCAGGCCGACGTATTCTTCGACAAGGGTCTGATTCAGAGAGTCGAGAGGAAGATCCATCGCCAACATTTGCCACCGGACACGTTGGTTTATGATGCCAAGGGCCGACCTCTTACCAGCGGCATTATTGATATGCATAGCCACGTCGGTGTTCACTCGTTACCAACTATACACTCTAACGACGATACCAGTGAGCTTTCGTCTAACATAACTCCCTATGTACGCGTGATAGACGGATTTCAACCTACAGACCACCAGATACAGGTTATAAAATCAGGAGGTGTAACAACATCACTAGTCCTTCCCGGATCGAGCAATAATATTGGCGGCGAGGCGTACGTTATCAAGCACGCCGTCGGTCGCGCCGAGGGCCGTAATGAGACAAGTATAGCGGATATGCTTGTGGACCCCGACGGTACCCGGCGGTACATGAAGATGGCTTGCGGCGAAAATTCCAAGCACGTCCATGGAAAGGCCGGCGAGCGAGGCCCCACGAGCAGGCTTGGGGAGAGCTGGGAGTTCCGACAAGCGTTTGAGAGGGCTTCCAAGTTGATGCGAGAGCAGGATGATTGGTGTGCTATGGCGGATAAAGGAATTGACCATGTCAGGACATATTTGCCGGTTGATCTCGAATGGGAGGCTCTTGTCGCCGTTCTGAGAGGCCAAGTCCACGTAAATACCCATTGCTACACGATAAATGATCTCGAGGCGTTCGTCGACCATACCAACGAATTCCACTTCCCGGTTAGAGCCTTTCATCATGCCCATCAGGCATTTCTTGTACCCGAGGTAAGCACTTGCCATTCTAATAAACCTGAGTCTCCGACAAAAGCATCTTGACACATCTTGCAGGTTCTTAAGCGAGCGTGGGGGGGTGATCCACCTGCCCTGGCTCTCTTCGCGGACAACATGTGGTACAAAGCAGAGGCTTACATTGGCTCCGAGTACGCTGGAAAATACCTGTACGATAACGGCCTAACACCCATCTACGTCAGTGATAACCCAATTCTCAACGCCCAACACGTCGTCTTTGAAGCCGCAAAGGCCTATCGATATGGGCTACCATACCATGCGGCCCTAGCGTCTGTGACAAGTGCTCCGGCCGAACGACTAGGACTAGGTCAGCGTCTGGGGAAAGTCAAGCCGGGCTTTGACGCGGACATCGTCGTCTGGGATAGCGATCCACTTAGCATTGGGGCCGCTCCGGTGCAGGTATGGATTGATGGAGCGGCCCAGTACGACAACCCTGTTGAACTCAACAAGCCGTTTAGAGGGGTTCACAGCCCGAATACAGTGCTCCAGGAGAACCCCAGGAACCCCATAACCCTAGCGGGCAATCTTGTTTTCACCGGACTGACAAAGGCCTGGCCCCCGGATGTTGGGAGGATTGTCGTGGAGAACGGGGAAACTTTCAACGTTGCTGTTTCTGAGGGGAAGATCACCTGCGCTGGAGCGTGCCACGATGAATTTAGGGCTGCGTCTACTGGCAATGGGAGCTTGATCCACGTCAAAAACGGCCACCTAACCCCAGCCTTTGTAGCGTTCGGATCCACTCTCGGACTTAACGAGATTGAGTCTGAGGGGGTCACCGATAATGGTGCTGATGGCACTACTTTTAGTCGCGCCGTTGATGGGTTAGCTTTGAATACTACAAAGTTAGATGTGGCGCGCCGTTACGGAGTCACCCGGGCCATATCATCCCCCAAATTCTTCGGAGTCGGAACCCATCACGGCACGAGCGTCGGATTCCTCACTGGGGCGACTACAGTACGAGACAAAGGGGCCGTCTTTAGCCATAATGCTGCACTCCATTACACGCTTGACCCTTCTGTCAAACGTGTGGGAAACCATCAATCTATTTCAGCTGCGGTCGGCGCATTGCGGGACAAACTGCTCGATGCAGTGGACTCGCTGGGTAGTAGTACTATGAACTCGGGTAGCGCACGTCGACAGTCCGAAGAGACATTTCTCCGGAAAGTGGTCACTGGCGAGATGGCAATTTCTGTTACGGTGCATAGTGCCGATATTATTGCCTCTCTCTTAGATATGAAGGAGCAGGTTGAAGCTGCTATTATATCCGACTTTGGGCAGAACACAACGCTCCGGATGGTCATCGTTGGCGGCGCCGAATCTCACCTCCTTGCGGAAGACTTAGCATCGAGTAACGTGGGCGTCGTGCTGGCTCCTATGCAGTCCTACGCTGTCTCCTGGGATCAAAGACGAGCGTTGACAGGGGCACCCCTAACTAGGATGACAACGATTGATGTGTTGACGAATGCTGGCGTTACTACTGCTATTGGTTTGGAGGAGGATTGGATTGTACGGGACCTTTCCCTTTTAGCGGCCATTGCTTTCAGAAATGGGGAAGGTCGACTTGATGAAGGAGACGCCATGGATCTGATAGGCCGGAATGTGTACAAATTACTGGGTCTTCCAGAGCCTGACTGGAGGGAGCATTTCGTAATTCATGAGGGAAATCCCATGGAAATCGACTCTAGGATCAGAGCGATTGGGGGTGGAACAGGGGGAGTGTTGCTGAATTATTAACCGATCTAGGTACTTCAATGTCAAGGCGAATACGTTCAAATTTAGTGTGTCTAGATAGCGACGGTGAGTAGTGGCCTCTAGTGTACTGTACTAGATACGGCCCTTAATATC
This sequence comes from Lomentospora prolificans, assembly GCA_029532625.1. Lineage (NCBI taxonomy): Eukaryota > Fungi > Ascomycota > Sordariomycetes > Microascales > Microascaceae > Lomentospora > Lomentospora prolificans. Next base: position 47,423 of record JARFXM010000001.1, read on the forward strand.
ACATAAAACTAGGTACAACCGAACTAAGCGGCAGCCATAACCGGGTTGGATGCGTCCTTGGCCGGCTCAGCAGGAACCACGACGGCCGAGGTCTCTTCCTCGTCCATACCACCGAAGAGCATAGACTTGGGAGCTAGGGCCTGGATCTCTGGCGCCGCCTTGAAAGCCATGAACTTCTCATCGTGCCACTGGCCGGCAGAGATCCACCTGCCCTCGCTGTCAGTGAACATGGTGTCATTCTCAGCTCTGAGGAAGTAGGCGATGGAGTAACGGTGCTCGGTAGGGTCGAAGGGGACAACACGGTGGATGCAGGCCTTCATAGTATGGTTGCTCGCGAAGCGGAGGGAGTCGCCGACGTTGACGACGACACTGCCGGGCTTAGGAGGGACAAAGCCGAACTGACGGGTCCCGGGAGGTCGGATCTGGAGACCCCACTGTTCAGCGAAGAGGAGGGTCAAAGAACTGATATCGGTGTGCTTTTGGTGTCCAACATTCTTGTCTTCAGAGGGGTTGGAGGGAATATAGTGCATCATGGCAAGCGTGGTTGTGGACGGACGGTCATTTCGGTGCCTGTTCTCGAACCTCTCCTCACCGGTTAGGCCAAGCCCGGTGGAAAGACCGCTAAGAACAGCCTTGGAAACGATGTTACAGCTGGCAATAGTGTTCTCAAGCGCTTTGAGGTCTGCACTTTCCTTGAGCACATCGGGGACATGGGGATATTCCTTCTGGATCTCGTCACGAGAAACCTTGATCATCTCATAACCGTCCCTGGTATCCTTGAGAACACCGTTTCGCGAACCAACGGGTTCGTAGCTTTAGACGTCAGCACTCTACCTCCTTGTGAAGTGGACATGAATTGGCCTTCTTACCCAAGATGGGGAGAGACGAGGCCGAACTGGTTCTTGGCCTCAAGAGACTGGTCAAAGAACCTGTACATAACATCAAGGGTGGACTTCTGGTCCTCGAGAACCCTCTTGCCATCGATTCCCTTGAGGTCAAGGTAAAAGTAGCCCTTCTCTTGGCAGCACTTGACGAGTCTTGCGAGCTCGGTGGGCTCGGCAGAGAGAACCTTGCCGAAATCGATGGAGTCCATGTCGTAGACAGGGACTTGGTCCCCATTCCAGTCGACGTATTTCAAAATGTCGGCGGTCATCGTGTACCTTGAGGAGAGTTTATAGAGGAGCAATGGTTGGGTTCTAGCGTTGAAGGGGATAGTTAAGGCAGCACTCCCAAAAGATTGCAGTGACTCGTCCTCTCAGCGCCGTTGGTCGAGGTGGACACGTCCCATTATATACTATTACCACCTATCCAGCCTAAGAACTTGGTGAGATAACCCAAGCTTCCGAATTGCGGAGGGTTTCAATATATTCGGCGCGTTCCCCGCATGGTGTGCTTTCTTTTGACCTCCGTTTCTAAGCCACCTTTGGACCCGGATATGCTGCTCATGCGTGATTCGGTATCCTCACTGTGGTGTAGCTTATCCGAACGCTGTGGTGGCCTAGGAGATGAACGGAGAAAGCAGATGTGCATATGCACCGTGGCCCTTGTGTACATACGTAAGCTTCTACTCTTATGTCGGCAGATCGTTTTGTTGCTTCATCACAACAGGGTACAGTCCATGTCACTTTTGTGGGGGTAGGTAGTCCCCATGAGGATCTTGATATTCCTCTCTTTCATGTCGGGCCAAACAAAATATGAGGTATTAGTTTTCTAGCTCTGTCAGTAGTAGCCCGGGGCATCCAGTTACGTATGTAATATGGTTTGTTGTTCCAAGATCCCTTGGCAAGTCATTACTTTAGTCACATCAAATATCGAACGCAACTATAGGTCAGTCAGTTCCAGGGTGCGGGATCTCAGGTACCAAGTGTCCGGTTTACAAACAATGCGTACCACATGTAACTGGGACGCTCCAAGAGCTTATCTGGACCGGGCTTCGGAAATATCAGATGTTGTGATTGTCAGACGCTATGCTGAGAGATGCGCACACGCCACCCGTTTGCTCATCTGCAGATCGCCGATTAACCCCGCAATTTCAATGCCTCTTCTGGGCTTTAGTTTCCTGCACGGGTCAACTGCCGAGGAGTTTAAAAATTCGGTCCTCGAGTCCAAGATCTCCGGTCTTGGTTTGTGATACAAGGCCAAGAATTCCAATACTATGTACGATATTGTTCTCTGGAGGCCCTCTTAACGTTGTCTATGCTCCATTCCCTCGTGATAGTCGTTGGCTATTATAATTACCTCTAGCATTGACCGATGAGCAAGTATTATTCTAACAACGGCTAATGATGGTACTCTCAAACTTTGTAATCGAATTTAATAAATTAATAGGCCAGTACCCGAAAAGCCCACCTGGGTTTAAGGACAGGTGTGGGCTTGGCCACGCTTTTTTCCGTCTTGTTTTGTGGTTCCGGTCCTATAATCTCGCGCAAGCATTATCCCGAGCATGGCCCATTCGTCGTCGATCTATCCTATTTTAAGGCCCTTTTGTAACGGCGGGCGTGCTCCGGATGTCACAGCGGGTTGATGCAACCCCCACGGCAAGCAGGCGAGAGTGACAGATGCGGGGTTTGGATGTTGGCAGGCGGGGTTCAGCATGAATCTCAATTCAGCCTGGGGAGCTTTGGTGGGTGGTGACGAGAGAAGCTAAGCTGTCATGATCCGCGACGTGTGATGCATGTTCACATGAGGCTGCTGCCCCGGGTGCTTGCTGGCTCACATACACACTCGCGTGGTTTTTCTTGGGGAATTGCTTCGAATGCTGACAATAAACTGCACCCTTTCAAGGTCTACATGTGATATTCACTATGACTGCCACAGTTGTTTCGACAACACCACGAGACGACACTGGGTCTTTGCTCCCCGAAAAAGAACCCAACTCGAACGATGTGACTACGTCGATCAACTACTACGATGATCCTGGGGATGGGTCGCCACCGGAACCTGTCGTGGTAAAGACGTATGTCCATGGATATTATATCTTATTACCGCGTATTCTCGCGAAGTCAACTAACCTAGCTACGCTCGAATGATAGGACAACAGTCACAAATAAGAGGTCTATGGTGGCAGTCCCTGTTACCATAAATGACATTACTGGAAGAGAAGTCGAGTTTACCTTGGACAGCCATGGCTTTCAGCTTGTCCGTCACGAAGACAGATCGGCGTCCCGACAAGGTGGATATAAGGATGAAGCAGAGATTGAAGCATCGTACTATGCATCCATGGAGCAACTCTTGAAAGATGTGTGAGTGTTTGATGGGCGATCTACGAGCAGGATCGAGGAGAATAATAGTTCAGTTGATGGTCTCACTCGCGTGCAATGGCTAACTTCACAAAGAACTGGTGCCTCGCGTGTTCTCATCTTCGATCACAAGACGAGACATGGTCCCACAAATTGGCATAGTCTAGGTCCCGGCAACCAGGCCATTCGAGGCCCTATCCTTCGTGCCCATGTCGACCAGTCCTATAGAGGCGCTGAATTCGACTTACGTTGGTATCTACCGGATGAGGCGGATGTGCTTCTAGGTCGCCGGTGGCAGATAATAAACGTTTGTTGAAATGTAACCGCCTCACGATCGATCTTGTAACGAGACTAAGAAGCCCGTTCGATATAGGCATGGAGACCCATCAAAACCATCTATAAAGACCCGCTCGCCGTTGCAGACGCAAACACGGTTGCAGAACAAGATCTTGTTCCCGCGCGCATCATTTACGAGGATCATGAGCGCGAGTCATGGACGGTGAAGCAGTCACCTCGACATCGATGGTATTTCAAATACGCCCAACGACCAGACGAGGTTATGCTTATAAAGTGCTACGATTCACAAGATGGAGTGGCTCGTCGCGCTCCGCACTCGGCATTCCAAAACCCCCGACACGTTAATGACCCCTGGAGGGAGAGCATTGAGATTAGGACCATGGTTTTCTACGATGAATGAAACTGAGGACCGTTTGCGCATAATTTCTCGGGCTGAAAAATATTCTCGCGCTTGAATATAGAATAAGATTTTGTGGGCTATTTCTATTATAGGCCTGATACCCCCAGCTGATTAAAGAAATCAAATCCTAAGAAATCCTCAAAGGATATATTCTGATCCTCGATGATCTCCATGGTTGGGGCTCCCGCTTCTGGATCAACTGCTGCCTGCTCACCTACAGGCTGCGCCCTGGCAGAAGTGATTCTGTGCCCACCATCGTTGAGTAGCCTACCTGGTTCCGGGATGGGCGGATCTATGCTCTCGGGGATAGTAAGGAGGACAGAGAGTCCCCGTCGGATCAATACGCGCTCGAATAGATAAAGAGTTCTTTCAACTGTAGGAAGGTCCCGAACTTCTCTCATGAACATTACGCTCCGACGGATAAATGTGTGGGTCATGAAGGTATTAATGTCAGAGTCCGGGCCGCGGACACTGGACTCGAGGCGAATAGCTAATACGGTGAACACGCAGCCCGCACTAGGGGATGGACTGTTAGCTGGCCCTGAGCCTGTAATAGGACACGGGGATGGACGCCATACAAGGTTAGAGGAAGGACTTTAACCATTTCGTCCGTCATCGCTCTGGACACGAGCGTGTCCAACTCAAACATTGCAGTCTGAAGGCGTCGAGAAGTCCAGGAGTGGCGGTCTTTTTCGTCAACGAGACATTTTTTCAGCAATGTGCGGTAGTATATGCATTCAAATCTATAACTTGTAGCGGCTAGGACCATGGGTAGAATGTTTTCATGGACGTCTCTCGGGTAAGGCTGTACTTGCACAGGCACCGGAAGAGAAGCCCTCCAGGAAACAAATTGATCCGCCAAAGCTCGATAGCTTGCGTCCTGTCGACTCTTTAGCGCTAGATGGCATCTCTCACCTGACGAACAAATTAGTGGCCTTTCTGGACGGGACTGTGACTCAATTCACGTCTTACCCAACAGCGCCAATTTTGACATTTCAACAAAGTAAAGTTTCTCCTGCCGGGTAATTGGTGCGAGGGAAAGCCCGGTCTCGCTGCAGCAACTGCCCTCTTCCCAGTCATCTTCTGTGAGGAGTGGTGTCATACATTCGCTGCTATCGAACATGCGCATGTTACGCAAGCCAGTAAGAGACATGGAAACGTCACGAATCTATTAATCTGTGGGTTTAGCGTCCGTCTGCAGAGCAACAGCTAGGAAATAACTGACGTATATTGACCACCAAATTCGTCGGCATAGCTTGCGCGTCTGGGGCCCAATGTCGCTGTCGATATTGCTGGGGACAACACAGAGCTTAGCAATGTATTCCGTCACAAAAGTCAGGTTTAATACTGGCTCACCTCTGGTGGAGCCCCATGTTGATAGCTATTCTTGCGGCATTTTCAAGCCAGTACCGGAAATCTTTATCTAACGGAAGAGAGAAGGCGACGGTACCGAGAATCAACGAGCCCTGGAGGACTCGTAACTGGCTTTTCTCATAGCCCAAATCATATAAAAGAGCCGCTCTATTTAGAAATGTTCGTTGTGCCACCATTCGATCCTCAAACCCACATGAGAGAAGAAGATCCGAAGGTGCGTACTGTGCTGCACTTGCCAACACGGCCTGTATTAAGAATGGCGAAATATTGCCCGCCCTGTAGGACTGCATGAATTCAGGTCGGTCGAAAGCCGGGGCGTACGGATAGCACCACTGGAAATAGATCTTCAGGAGGTCGTCTCTGCTCGTCAAGATATTTGGTTAATGAATGGCCAGGTAGTGCAACGCTTTATTAGAGGGTTAAAAGCTTACCGAAGCGGCTGAGGAGGGAGAAGGAAGGCGCCTCTTTTCTCGAGAAAGAGGGCCTCAGCCTCATCGATAGGGCCTCCATCGGGGCGATCGCGTCTTGGATCGGGGTCATCGCGGGAAAGCAGAGTATGGCTTTTAGTTAGACGTTGAATTTCATTGTCCCCGATCAGTTCCCCTAGTATAGTGATATAATGCATGCCACTCGGATATTCTATAAGATCTTTACTGGGACCTCCCAAGCTCGTAATAGCATCCTCGGCAATGCGCGCAACATCTTGCGTCGCAATATTATTACTTTCGGCTTGTGTAGATGAAAGTGTCGGCTCTATGGTTCCTCTAATATTCCCAGAGAGCGAAACATTGGTCGGTTCCTTGCATAAATCACTGTTAGCCACCTATTAATCCAGGTCCAGCGCGATACAACCAGCACATGGGCTCATCTCTCACATGTGAAGCAGTCAAAGGGGTCGATGCAACCAAGGTATCTGATGACAGTCGTCGTATAGGATGTCCCACGGTCCGCAAATCTGACGCGCTACTTTGTTGTAAAGCTAGCCGTCGACTATGAAAGAATGAGTCCTTCTCGGATTTGCATAAGAACAAAGGTTAGGGGGCACCGGAAAGAAAGACCTACGTCCTCGGTCGTCTGGCCGCACGCACGCAGCGGGCAGGGCAATTCCGCTCGATACACCGAGTGCACGGCAAGCCGGTATCTTCAGCATCGCAGCGGACCTTGCGGGCATGGCATGGTACACAGGCCTTGATCAACGTCATGGCATTGTTACTCGGCGCTTCAAAGAACGGGGCAGGCGCTTCTTTTTTTTTTTTTTTTTTTTTTTTTTTTTTTTTTGGCCGAAGAGTGGATGGGAATCGGGAATACAGAAAAGAAGCCGGCGGGAAACGAGAGCAGGTATTATTGTTATTGCCGTCGGCATCGTGTCTCGGCATTTCGGCGATTCGGTTCCTGTTGAGCGGCGTTTCGGCAAGGACCACCTTGGCAGGATCTTGGCTGCAAATCTGGAGCAAAGTATCAGCAGCCGCCTTGCGACCTCATTACTAGGGATAGTGATGGATTATCCTAACTTTCTGGATCAAGAATACACCGCCTGTGCTGATGCGGTCAGGAAAACGTGAAATAAAAAACTGGCAAAAACGCCGAAGCCAAAGTTCCGAAATGCCGTGACCGCATCTCAGTTGATCAACACAGGAAAAACAGGGTGGGATTTCATACGACATGCCAAAGACTTTGACGACTATAACTGCCTGCGTATGTCTCCTGGGTGGATGTGGTTTTATTGATCTATAGAAAAACCAATCCACCGTCCGATTTTACTTGGGTGCATCTTAAACAAGACCCGCCACTGCGTTTCCGTCTAAAACAAAGCTTCTCACACGATGGACCCATCAACTAGAGCCGAAAAACCTGGGGAATCTCCACAAAACTCACTTCCATACTGGAGTCTAATTTTCGACCAATGCCCCATCACGCAGCAGATGAGGGATTGGAAATACGAAGGCAGTGGGACTTCGGGTGACCCGTTTGTCATTGACTGGATCGAAAACGATGCCAGAAATCCGATGAATCTACCCACGCCGGCGAAATGGATGATAGTGGTTATTCAATCCATCAGCACTATGGCCGTTTCCCTCGTGTCTTCTGGCTATGTCGGGGCGCTTGGCCAAATCGAGGACTCCTTCAAAGTCAGTGACCTTATGGCCATCCTCGGCGTGTCCCTCTACGTTCTTGGTTTTGCTCTGGGTCCGATACTATGGGCTCCATTCAGCGAGGTCTACGGGAGGCAACTTGTTCTTTTCTTTACCTATGGTGCCATGACCCTCTTCAATGTTGGTGCTATATTTTCCCCCAACATTGAAACCCTGTTGGTCCTCCGCTTCTTCGCTGGAACGTTTGGTGCCTCCCCCCTAACCAACACCGGTGGGGTTATCGCGGACATCTTTCCTGCCTCGCAGCGCGGCTTGGCCGTCAACCTCTATGCTCTCGCTCCGTTCATGGGTCCAGTATTGGGACCAATCGTTGGCGGATTTCTGAGTGAGGCTGCGGGCTTAAGGTGGGTATTGGCCCTCATGGCACTTTTCTGTGCGATTTGCTGGGCAGTCTGCACTTTTCTCGTTCCCGAGACATTCGCACCGTTGCTTCTTAGAAAACGAGCCGATAGACTCAGTCAGGAGACAGGAAAATCATACGTCTGTCATTTTGACGTTTCCAAGGGCCGCCCTGATTTGGTGGATGACATGAAGGTCTCCATGGTACGCCCGTGGTTGCTCTTGGCTTTCGAGCCAATTGTACTCGCCCTCACCCTCTATATGTCTCTTCTATACGGTACGTTGGTGGGGAAAAAAAAAAGAAGATGTGCAGAAAAGCAAGAGTACTAATGACGCAAGCCAGGAACGCTCTACTTACTCTTCGCTGCTTTCCCGTTCGTTTATCAGCAAGCTCGAGGTTGGCAGCAAGGATTCACTGGGCTCGCATTTCTTGGCGTTTTGGTTGGCTTGGTCATTGGAGTGATGTACAACGTCTTCGATAATATGCGTTATACCCGCCTTCTATCCAAACATGCAAACCCACCCCCAGAATCCCGCTTGCAACCCATGATGATTGGATCCATCATTCTCCCCATTGGCTTGTTTTGGTTTGCCTGGACGAATTCACCATCGGTTCATTGGATGGCCAGCATCACAGCAGGGGCTTTTTTTGGGTTCGCTATGGCGCTAATCTTCGTCTCCGGGAAAAATTATCTCGTCGATTCGTACACCCTCTTCTCCGCCTCGGCGCTGGCGTCTACCGTCATAATTAGGTCCCTATTCGGCATGGCGTTCCCCCTCTTTACGCCTTACATGTACCGGAGTCTCGGACTTCACTGGGCTAGCTCTATCCCTGCGTTCCTGTCTCTTCTGTGTACGCCATTTCCTTTTGTATTTTACAAATACGGTCCGGTGATCCGAAGGAAGTGTAAATACGCACGGGAGGCCCAGTTATTCCTAGCAAGAGATGGCGGACCTCTGCAGTCCGAAGAAGACGAGCGCACTACTATGCCCGGGAATGAAGAGGGTGAATTGTCAAGGAAGATATCTGTCGAAGTAAACGTGGAGCGAAACGCGAAGAAAATGGTTGAAGTATGACGAGGCAAAACATGCCAAAGTTCGAAGAAGGAAGGATAATAGAGGGCACAAATGTAATGAGCCTTGGAATATTATGAATAAGCGGGTTATTAGAACGCTTCCTGAGGCTGCAACACCCACGACTAATTGATCCTAAAGTGAAAATATGTGCCTTACATGGCATGCTTTCACTAGGCTATCTCACAAGGGTCTATAATAACCCACTCCTCATCTAGAGATCCACTATGTTGGGACGTGACATTTCCATGTTCTTCACATTGCTTGTCACTCCCGTCACGAGGTCGAGGGTATTTAAGGATATTCTCGACAGCCCAGATTAGGTCTTTCCCTAGGGCCGGTGGTGTACGACCATCACCTGTGAGGGTGCCCAATCCAGCAAACCTAGACAGCCATCCAAGATACTGGAACGTCTCTCCGTCATCCCAGGAAATGTCGTGGAACTTTCTTCGTTCAGCTCGGGTCCGCGTCTCTCTTTGCTTTTCCCACCTCTCCTGTTGCTCGACCGGTGGCAGAGCCATAGCATTCCTCCCGGAGAAGAACCGCGCCAGCGCTATGGCTTGATATTCAAAGCTCCGGAATGTCAAGACACGTGGGAAACCGATGATCCCAAGGGTCGTGGTATCTTGGAAGAAAGTATGCATATAGCTTTTGACCAACTTCCCAGATTTGTAGTCATAAAGTGGTCGACCGTTCATTTCACTATCCCAAAAAGGAAAAGACGGCTTGTACCCAGTACAGTAAATGACTGCATCTAGATCGTCTATATATGTGTCATCCTCAAACAACACACGACCGCTTGAGAGATACTCCTTGACTATAGGCTTCCACTCAATTCCCGCAGGCGGTTCATCACCTTCCCATCTCGACTTGGATCTCCTGGACTGGAATACCGGTAGTTGAGCATGCGGAAGTAGGTCCCTGGATAGATCATGGCCGGATGCTGAATTTCCAATGATGAGAATTCTTTTAGAAGAATATTTCAGAGGTTCGCGATATGTTTTGGAATGGGACACGCGACCTGGAAACCTCTCCATGTATCGTTCCAAGCCTGTAACCCAAGGGATCTGGTAAATGAGTTAAAGCTAGGCCAAAACAAGTTACGTCACATAAGGAACGGTAGATGATTGCAACGTACATATGGAACAGAATAGTGGCCGTTGGCTAGGACAACGGCGTCGAATATTTCTTCCCACCACACGTCGACATCCTGGGCCGGCACATACTTACGAAGCGAGAGCCTCCATTTATCTTGTCCGGTATTAGCTACCTGGGGTGGGATTCTCACAATCCTTTCCACGGTCGTATTTAAGACAAGGTAAGAGTCAGTTTTATGAATAGAGAAGTAATTTTCAATGTATTGCCGAGGCACCCAGTGAGGCGTGAAGGGTCCATATGCAAACTTGGCATCTGAAAAAGACATCGCAATATCCGGAACATTGGTCCTATCAATGATGTCAGAAAGGTCTCGGGGTGAGCAAGCCGTTATTATTTGACCTACGTCAAGGAATTGTATATTGGTGTTTGTGAGAATCTTTCTTGTTTGTTAGGCGGCGTAGTCTGTGGCAGTTCGCTTGGGACAAGAATGGGAGGGTCGATCTCTGGAGGCAGAGAGCCTGGACGAGGACCCAAATTGAGGCGTGGATTGACATCGTATATCCTTCGCTCGTTAGGATCGCGGGATGGTGTGTACATATTTTTGTATATTAGGATACTAACCACGTGCCTCCCGGGGTCTCGCGCCGCTCAAATACTCTGATTTTCTCAAAATAGTTCTCGGCCTTGAATGCTGCAGCTGCGACGGCACCTACGAGACAAGGAATGTCAGGGCTCGGCATCTTGTGAAAGGTTAGAAAACTACGATACCAGCGGCACCGGCGCCAACGATGGCGACAGATCTTATATCCATGCTGCAAGAAAAGACGTAAATACTGGGATCAATGTTAAAGCTCATCTTAGGATCTCCTGGACGGAACACATGTATCCCTATATTTATGTAACAAAAGAAGAGCCACCAGGTGGTGATGTCTCGTTATTCGTCATCGTGGAGATAGATTTCACCATATAATATTGTCACGTGTAATGACAGCATCAGGAATCCTCTGTGGCCCAAAATCCCGGGCAAAGGTATTGAAGGATATCATCTCCAAAACGAAATGACTACTTATAACTTAAGGAACCATAGGGATTAACCTTTTGTGTGCTGTAGAAGTAGTGTAGAACTCGATGTGTTGTAAATGGAGGCTGAAACAACTTTCCGCCTCTACATACCTGACACCGTCTCCGTTCTATAGTGGAAGTCCTGGCCACCAAGTTTGTGACCATGTCAGCATGCATGGAGGCCCGGTATACAATTACTGCCTAATTAATACATATTGCCCGGGCGTTGAGATTGATGACACACAAGGGACGTCCACGTCGGGAATAACGGCGAAAAGCAATAGTGCTAGATTAGGAGGCACTAAGCGATAATAATGTCCACGTTGTGTACTCCGTCCTGCTCAACTAAAATTCTGAAAATCTGATGGGGATCTGTTGTTCCCGCGATCGAGATTAGTTTTGCCAGTTCTCCCTGATCTTTGAGATATACAGTCGGCGGGTCTACCCGTTTCCACAACCAGACAATACCAGAGGTCAGATCCTCCTCGATTGGGCCAGCCTCAAATTCTCCTTCTCTCGGTACTGAAATGCTAGCGTCGTTGTCATGTACACACACCTATGGTCTCGTCTCTTAGCACGGCCGTTATTGTTCCTTCGAGGCTAGTTTTTGGCAGATTTCAACATGTTTTCCGGGGCCTGACCCCTTCGGCTCTGGCTCTTCTAGCCTCGAGTGTTCCCCCAAAACCCAACGAGGAAGGCCCCAACCCCGAGTTTGTTCCCATAGTCATCACCACAATACGAGGAGATTCTTGAGTTTCATCCATCCTCAGAGAGTACTTAATCTGAAAGAAGATCCTCCCAATTTGCGGGACCCTGGGCTTTCGGTTTCCAAGAAAGGCACCGACACAGTAATAAGCGGCACTAGAAAGTTCACCGGGCAGAACGAGGACAAACTCATAGATAGATTGAGTAGCTAGATGGTCAGCGAGGACTTGCAGATTTGGAATTTGAAGCATCTAGCAGTCTTTGTTGTAATACGGTGGATCATTCCATAACGTGTGATCCCGGGGCCTCGCTAGCAGCTCTAATCTCTCGAGGGACTATGGCTTGGAGGGGAGACGTATGTAGAGACCTGCTCCATGTTCCATCGCTATACGTCACTATTATACACCAGTCGCTATCTATGACCCTGATATCGTAGGTAAATTTGGCAATTATAAGGGTTGGTCGTCAATGTTAGAGTGAAGAGGCACAATATGCTAGTGAACTAGGTGTGAGGTAGGTGTGAGGTGTATTAGGTCACTAATCGCTATCTTCCTTCTTCCTTTTTCTTTTTTATTCCTGGATATTCTCCTTCTTTAATGGTTGCTGACCTTGGTGCGAGGTTCCTTCGATCTAGCATCCACCTCTACATAGTTAAATGCTTCAGACTACCCTTTCCTTCTGACTACTGGGTAGTCACAGCATCATCGCTGGCTGGACCACCCTTTTATTCTGACCGCCAGGTCATCGCATCATCATCGCTAGCTAGGCTGCCTGTTTGCTCTGACCGCTGGGTCATCGCAGCATCAACCTCTCTTGCGCCCTAGTTCCAGCGAGGATATCATGGGGTGATCGTGATCGCTGTGGCTTCGCTGGTCCCTCTTCTTCTCTCCTTACAGCAACTTCGCCTCGGCTACTTGTTCTGACAGCCGAGTTATTATTGCCATCATGCGAGCTGAAAGCATCACCAATTGCGACATAAAAATTTGAAAAAGGTTCACAAGCGTCGGAACTAAGACTCATAATGCCATCCTACGATGCCAGGAAACCGAACCTCGTGGGGTGCTAGGTACCAAGCAGAGCGAAATAGAATGACGTGCCAATGTCTGGTAATATGGAATTTCCTCTCCGTCAAGGCTCCCGGGTCCACCCTCCTGTAAAGAAGCATGCCAGAGGGGCATTCTCTTATCAGTAAAGGAGAACTGGACAAAGTCCAAGATTAGTAGCCATGAGCGTCTGCAATTGAACCATCGGGGCCTCGGGATGCTCCGAAGTGTAGCAGATATCGAGCAGCCAGATCACCGAAGTCGGGGATGGGTGGAGTTGCGGGGTATGGGAAGAGCCAGCCTAGGATCCCCTAGCTTCCCCCTGAGCCAGCTGGCAGACCCGATTAGGCTTATATCTAGAAATAGCGAGCGGCCCCCAGAAGAAAACGGGGGAAGAGAAATCATCTTAGCTTCCGACCACCTGCTAGTTGAAGGCAGTGGGATCTGAAAGCTGCCAGGGCGGAATCAACTGTGGACTACGGAGGCTCGAGGCGGACATTAGTATAGGCTCCGACCGGAAAAACCACTGCTGGGTGTCGCCAAGCTTGGATGAACTGCCGGGAAGCAACCGCATTCGCTTCCACAAGAACTCGCGATGGTCTCCACTCCACAAACCCCGCAACACGCCAGAAGGGGCAAGGTAGTATTATTATTTAACTTATATAGTGGCAAGGCCACATGGGTCAATAAATTTTTGAGGGAGACGGTGCATTTGATTTCTAAGCAGTTTTGGTAGCGAAAAAGTTTTTCAATTGCAACCGAAATGCTGGCTTTCATTATTACCCCGTCGCCGGAAGGGAACCTCGACAGCCAGCACTGATGAGCAGGCCAAAGATACCTGCTACCAGAGAAGTAGGTAGACGCTGAACTGGGTTTACAACGGCGGCAGCAGCCTGTTTTCATTTGACAGCCAGCCACAGTTGTCTCTCATTGGCATCGGCGTCCCGTGGCCTCCGATGGCCCCTGGAAAAAGCAGGTTGTCGCCAGCGTCGATTACGAAGCTCTGAGTCTCATCCTCATCATGGGGGAGACCGACCATGAAAAAAGGCTCCAGTCTCGGCCACCATCGCCAGATGATGTTCAAAGCGATGCACAAAGCGATGTCCAGAGTGAAATCGGGCCAGTGCCGGCAGCCATCGCCGACGACATCCCAGACGGTGGCTGGATAGCTTGGCTTCAAGTAGCTGGCGCATTCGCCCTATTTTTTAATTCTTGGTGAGCGCAGCCTCCATCCCGTTATTAATAACATGAGCCAACCCGTTCCAGCGCGCGTCGCGAGACAGCGCAGGTAGCGCAAACAGCACCAAACGCAATTCCTGAACAGTTTCTAACACGCACTCAAGGGGCATCGTAAACACCTTTGGTGTCTACCAAACATATTATGAATCGAACCAGCTCTCGTCTCAAACTCCCGACACTATCGCATGGATCGGCTCCCTGCAGTCCTTTCTCCTCTTAGCCGGCGGCCTTGTATCCGGCCCGCTCCTGGATGGTGGCTGGTTCAAGAGTACGGTCGCTGTCGGGACGATTCTTATCACGTTGGGCTTCATGATGATGAGTCTCGCCACCAAGTATTGGCAGCTCATCCTAGCCCAGGGCCTATGCATTGGGCTCGGCGCCGGATGTATGGTTGTACCCTCGCTCTCCATCCTGCCACAATATTTTCTTAAGAAGCGTGCGCTTGTCACCGGAATCACTGTCTGCGGAAGCAGTTTGGGTGGCGTCGTGTACCCGCTCATCTTCCAAGCCTTGGTGGATAGCCTAGGATTCGGCTGGACGAACCGCATCCTCGGCTTCATCGCCCTGACAACATGCTCTTTTTCCGTGGCCATCATGCGGCCTCGCGCAAAGCCGCGCAAACTCCGGTCGCCCTTCGACCCGAAAGCGTTCCGCGAACCCGCCTATGTGGTATACTGCTTGGGCATGTTTTGCAGCAATTTCGGCTTCTTTCCTCCCATCTTCTACCTGCAGACCTATGCCATGAGCCACGGCCTAACGAACAAGAATATCGCACTCAACCTCGTCGCCATTCTAAACGCCGCCTCGGTCATTGGCCGCCTCGCGCCGTCTCCGGCTGTCCGCATGATCGGTCCCATCAACACCATGATGATCGTCGTGGCCATGGCAAGTGTGGTAGCTTTCTCCTGGATCGCTGTGCATACCGGCCCCGGAAACATTGTTTTTGCCGTCATGTATGGATTTACCTCGGGAGGAATTGTCTCCTTGCCGGCCGTCGTGCTGGCATCTATTACAGAAGACTTGGGCTTTATGGGGGCTCGGCTAGGCACCTCCAACTTTATCAACGCCATCGCGTCCTTGTGTGGCGCTCCGCTAGCGGGCGCCATTCTCAAGTCAACCGGCAAGTATCTCGGGGTCCAGCTATTTTCCGGCTTCTTCCTTCTTGCGGCATCCCTATCCCTATTATTAACCAGATTTGCAAGGGTGGGATTCAAGTTAACAGCTAATGTATAATGCAATGCAATGACCGTTTCTGGCCAGTCGTCAAAGATCGCCTCCCAGCAAAAAGTTTTACGTGTGTTTTTAGACTAGCAGCGATTGATGTATTTGGTATGAATGTCTTGATATTACTACAAACCACAAGTCCAAGCCCAAGCCCAAAAGGCGAGGCTAGAATGTACCATGACGATAAACGCCTCCTTTTCTTGCGTCGTTAATGCGCACACAGTGCCTTGTGGCGAGCCTTGATCTTGGGTGTATCATTACCTCGTAGGTGCCCATGTGGTCTCGTCTGGGATCAAATGGGTGGCACAGGAAACGTGCGCCTCGGTCTAGGTGCCGCAATTCCCGGAATAGCCCGGCGCTATTCCCCTACCTCACTAGCGGATCGCATGGCGCATCCCACATTTCCACGGAGTGAGCTCGCCGGGGTACAACCTCCAGCATATTAATTAACACCGATGCGACAGTCTTCCCCTAAAGACCCCTATAAAGATCCCGCACCGTGAAGGAAAACCGGGCCTGGAAAAGTGGCTATAGCGGCATCAATGGCCCCGTAAAGTGAAATTTCTCAGCAGAAAACTGGGACCATGGCAGGCAATAGCCTACCGCGTATGGCGACTTTGGATTTACTTTAGCTAATAGATTGCTCTTGGCCCCGTCTTTCGTCACAATTTTTCATCCACCATGCGCTGACCTCCTGCCACTCTCTTTCCGAGTTTCCGTTCGTCGCCAGTAAGGTTCAAGGACCGTATCTTTTCATAGAGTTACATACATCAATCTTGTAATGCTAAGCTTTGAAGAAACGCGTGCTATTCGCTCGTACCCAAAGGGCGTCTAGAATATGTAAAGAAGCGCTGGCCCTCCTACGCTCTGCCGGCCTGGCGGTTGTCCTTGATGCCAAGCCGCCAAGCATTCATCAATCCAACCATCAACGCACCAACAACAGCCTTCGGCCGCTTCGACACTTCTACGAGCGTGTATTATTAGTACGATGGAAAGCGTGGAAAGCAGCATGACGGAGCCGAAATACACGACCGGCCAGTATGGCCTCAAAGGCATGACTGCTGGCCTTGACGGCAATACCCCGATCGTCCCCCAATCCGACGACTCCCTCTCGCCCGACGATGTACAAGCTCGCATTATTATCCAGCCCTGGTACAAGAGCCGAACCTACCTTTTTGGTGGCTGGCTTGACGCGAATGTTTGGAGGGCGGCAGTGAGTTTCCCCAGAGATGCGCAGATAGAATAGCCCACGGCACGTTCGACAGCCGACTCCCTCGAATGGCATTGACACTTGACTTCCCCAGGTTCTCGAGACAGTGGGAACCGCATTTTATGTGTACGTGTCGGGAAATATTTCAACCACCCTGAGCAGTTACAACACCACCCAAGTCGGCGGCTACGTCGGATTCGGCAACATTGCCCTTCTCTCAATCTTCGTTTACGCGACCGCTTCCGCTACCGGGGGTCACCTCAACCCTTTGATCACTTTCCCCGCCATTATTGCGGGCGTGTGTCCGGTTTCACGAGGTAAGCAGCCCGTCTTGTTATTTTGCTCCCCAACATTTCCAGCATGCTCAACGTGCGATCGTTTCATAGGCATTCTATACCTTTGCGGCCAGGCACTCGGCGGGGCCGTCGCAGGTGGAGTACTAACAGGAGTCTACGGTCGCGAGCGGTCTATTGAGTAAGTTCTATTTATCTTCGGCTTCTCGTTTATCTCCACTATTAACGATCCATCTTTCACTTCAGGGTCCACGGCGGCGGGTGCTACTTTGACGGCGAAAGCATAACTTCCGGGCAAGTTTTCCTCAATGAATTCTTTGCTTCTTTTGCATACGTTTTCCTCTCGTTTGGTGTCGGCGTCGATCCCAAGCAAGGAGTCCTCTTCGGCCCTCGCCTCTCTCCTCTCCTGGCCGGCGGCGTCCTCGGCCTCGTGACTTTTGCAACGAGTGGAATCATCCCGGGATATGCTGGCGCGCAAATGAACCCGGCTAGGTGTTTCGGTTACGGCATCGCCCGCCGAGATATGTCTGGTGAGTTACAACGGATCTAATTCCGCTCATCTCCTACATGGACGAAAGGCTAACTAATCGATGATACCCCAGACCAATGGATCTGGTGGTTTGCCCCTGCTGCCGCCGCAGTGATATCTGCGATTGTCTTCCATATTTCGCCCCTACACGCGAGCGAGAAAGATGCGCGAGAGATGAAGCGGGCAAAGACGTTAGGCGGTATATTTAGTGCATGATCTTCTTTCAACTACAGTTAGTAGGCGCATCAAGCGGGACCAGCGGGAGCGTTTTGGGTCTTTCAAACTGCCAGCATTGTGGATTTGGTCTTTGGATAGGAAAAGCATCATCTATTACCGCATTGTTCTTGATCTGGCCGGCGCAACGATCAGGGTCGATTCTGTGATTGAATTTGGCGAGGCTATAGCCATCTAGAAACTATTATAATAGACTATATAATTTTGCATGACTATCGTGTTCCACTCTACACATTTGTTGCGGTCTAATAGATCATGGGACCATGGGAACATTCATGATTGGGAATCTACTATTAATGCCACTGCGAAGGAATCCCAAAGTCACTTAAGTAGCGATGCTCTAGGCACGCAAAACCTTACCCGTCTCTTATTTGGGATCCTGGGACCGCTGTTGCTTTACGCTCTACCATGCCATCGGATCCGCCGTCCTTTGTTGTCGACAAACGCCACCCAACACGTCGCACTAACAAAAGTAGATGTGTATGCCTCGGCAGGGGAAATGGCTCCCCGCTACGCGCCAGCCATGCACTAGTAGACGAGGCATATCCCTTGCCTGGCATCTATTCGCCCTAGAGGTGGTCCGCCGTTGCGTGACGTGGCCAATGGCGCTTCTGGAACCATAGCTAATACGTAGCAGAGTCTACGGTAGAAGTCTATCACAGAAATGCACGTTCGTCATAGCTGTACGAAAAATTGGAGAAGGGAAACTGATAATAATATTCGAATGAATATCGTTGCTAGGAACGATAAAGTAAATGCGGTAATAGCTTAAGTGTCTGAAGTGGAATCACTGTTCGGCGGGTGCAGCCGAGATTTACGGCTTCCACCTAAAGGCAGGATGCTTCCAATCAAGGTTTTGAATCTCATCCTGCGTCATTCCACTCAATTCCTCATCAATATTCCTTGTATCCCTCTTCTTATTGTCTTTCTTCATCCACCAAAGAGTGTAGATGCTGAGAATGAGGATGGATCCAGTTGTTGCGAGATTGAGGCCATTACCGATATGGTAATTGGGGGCGTCCCAGGGCAGGAAAGACCAGGCAGACACCAACCCGCCAATATTACCCATCATGACGTTCATTCCGATAGCTGCGCTGCGCGCCGTGTCACTCACCACGTTGGCAGCCACCTGGGCGTTTGTGAGAGGGCCGAGTGCGAACATGGACGACGCGATAAGGAAGGTCGCTCCGTAACGGACTGACTGGTTCTCAGAAGCAAGGAACATGCAGTAGCCAACCATGCACATTGGCGCGCAAATGATGAAGAAGATCTGGCGTCTATCCATGCGCCAGCTGATCAAGGGGAAAAGGAGAGTGAAGAAAGCGCCGACGATGTAAGGAGGGACGGTGAAAAGTTGTTGTTGGATCGTGGTTTTCTCAGAGTAGATGGACTTGACAATTGTAGGGGCGAAGAATCCGAGGCCCTGAACGGTGACGTTGTCGAACAAGAAGACGATTGAAGTGCTCAGAGTGACGGGGGAGAGGATACCGCGCTTCAACTTTGTCTTATCCATCTTTTCGAGCACCTCCGTGGCGCCAACACGTTCGGACTTGACGCGAGCAATAGCAAGCTCCTTTTCCTCCTGGGTCAGCCAGCGGGCTGTCTCGGGGCGATCGGTCAAGGTAATGAAGCTGATTAGAGCCAGGCTAATCGTGATGATGCCTTCAATGGCAAAGATCATTCGCCAGCGGTGCAGCCCAGCAAAATGGTCGAGCGAGAGGATTGCCGAAGCAAGGAGACCACCGAAGGCTCCGGCCAGAGGCGCCATCACGATGTAAAGGGAGAGGCGGAACGTCAATTCGGACCGACGATACCAACGAGAGAGGTAGTATGCAATTCCGGGCATCATACCGGCCTCAAAGATTCCTAGAATGAAGCGCACCACCGCGGCCTGGGGAATTGTCTTGACAAAGGCGGTGCCGAGCGAGGCGACGCCGAATAGCAGGGTTACAATGGGGATGAACCAGCCGGGACCCATCCACTTGCAGAGAATATTGGAGGGGATCTCAAAGACGATATAGGAGATATAGAAGACCGTGATTACGATGTTGTAGTCGTAACCTTTCATGCCGAGGTCGGTATCGAGACCGGCGATCTTTGCATTGCCTGTGCAAACCCATCATACGTTAGTGACTTGTGACATCTCGTCGCGCTTTGGGGAGGTTTTGTGTGGACATACCGATATTTGCTCGGTCGATGAAGCAGAAGAGATATAATAGTGAAACGGTGGGAATGATGAAGAGGTCAATCTTCCAGCGCAATCGACGCTCCGCGGCCGGGTCGATTTTGACCAAGGACTGGCCATATCTGCAGCAGCAGTTGCGTTAGTTCGGGGCCCCCCAACAAGCGCGGCTTCAACAAGGCAAGGGGGAAAAGCATACTTATCAGTGGCAGAGTGGCCCCTCTCGGCGGCATTCCTGAGGGCCGAATCATCTAGAGCCTCGATATCGCCATGGCTGCCTACGTGCTCCGTAGTAGCCTTCTCGCTAGGTGGGCTCTCCATCATGCTAGATGGTGAAGTGGTGTTGCCTGCGGTAGGAGACTTCGTATTATGGCTACAATGAGAGAAGAAACGGAGCCTGGGTCGGGATGTGCGACTGAGGTTATCGAGTGGCTTCTGGGGTTGAGTTCGCGAAAGGAGAGTCGATATTTATAACCTTTGAGTACGTGATTCTCTCGCATTTACAGCGGATGCCTTTTGGAGTGTTTAATTTACCGACCCATGCCCATGGTTGGCCAGCTCGCGGGTCGTTCCCGAATCAGACTCAACCCCCGTCACTGACGTTCCTTTCCCCGGTGTGTCGAACTTGGATGCAACCCCCTTTGTGAACAAGGCGATTGAAGCTTGGAGCTTGATGGATGGTATTGCCTGCCATTCTATTGGTTGTGTGAGCCCCAAGCCACCTCATTAGCGTTGCGACAGGACGAGTTGCCCCCCTTCGGGAGTCTGTATCGGCATTCATTGTGGCGGCTTGGCGGATTGGGGTTGAGATCCCCCGCAATTTTGTCCAGACTACTTGGGTACTATTGCTCTGAGACCCCATGGGGAAGCGGGGATCTGTTCGACGGAGTCTCCGTCTAGAACCGTACGGGTGTGCCTTCAAAATGCAATCAGTGCACTATAGATCGTGCCGCGGTGTCTCTACGTGCTGCAACTAGGTCGTCTAATTGTCCGGGATATTGGACCAGCTGACTGCTGGCAGTGATATCAGCGGATTTAGTGGCATTCCAACGTAGCAAGCCTAAAAGCTAACGACGGACACTTGAATTTCGAGTCCGAGTTCAATACGACATCTAGCAGCGACAGCCTAGGTTCTGCATCAATAGCTCATGATCAGTAGGTAATAATGCGGTAATGCACAGCGTAACAACAAGTCGAGACGTATTATACATCCAAGATTTAGTTGAGCGCAATTCTAACAAGGAGCTAAACAAAGGTTGCCGGTTATCGCCCAACAGCCAACGCACAATCTCGAATGTGGCCAATTTTGGATCTAAAGGGGAAGCGTTCTAAGCTGCTGGCAAAGACAAAAGCGGAGAGAGCGCCGGTTCTCCAAGCCAGCGTGACTGCGCTATCCGACGCTAAACACTCCCTCCTAGCAGGTGGTAGGATACCATCCGCCAGCCCCGGCTTGCTCCCGGCCTGTCTGACACCAACCCTAGTTGCTCAAGGTTCCAATGTTGGATGCAGGGATCTACCCCTCTCCCCGTTTCTGACCAAAAGGTCGAAGGTCTAGAAGTGAGACTCGAATCAAAACATTAACTAGGAAATATCCTCGATTGCCGGCGACGGTTGCTTTCAGTTGTGATATCGGTATTCTATGTTGTTTCTATTCCCCACACAGACGCCGGAAGTAGATTAGAGTGTTTAGTAGTCGTGGGCTGGCGTCGTGGTGGTGGGTTCGGTGGTCCCGCCTAGCTAGTAACCCGCGTCTAAGAGCCTATCTCCCCGGGCCCGGCGAGTACATACCGTATTCAGAGATTAATGCGGGGAATCTAGATCGAACTTACCTTTTAAAGCGATTTGCACCACAAACGCCGCGTAGACTAAATGTGCCCCTAACGCCTCCATATATCATAGGAGGCGACGGTGTTGGTCGGTCCCGTCACCAGAATTTAGCATCGCTTCTTGGCCAAATCACGGCTCTGCCTAAAATCCAACGGGGCGGTGCCAGATACAGCAAAGTTTCCCGGTAAGTCCGCGGATAGGTGTAAATTCCGCGAATACAGGTGGTGTCCTCAGCTACCGAGTTTTGCCGCCAGCGGTGAAAGTGCTAGCGTGTTGGTGGTGCGGCCTCATTCCATCCTCTCAATCTCGATTTTGGAGAATTCGCTTCATTAGTACCCTGGTTAACGCCACCCCTAGTACGACGGCCATAGACTGGCTACCCTGTACTGCACAAATCATGGCAGGCCTGGTAGCGTTTGGAGCCTTTCCGATCTGGATAGATTTCGATCTCGCTGTAGACATCTCGTGCTGATGACTCTTCCACGTAGACCCGGGGCTATAACGGGTTGGTTTTGAATTGGATAATATTGAACCTTACCAAAAAAAATCCCATTTACAGGGAGAATCGGGGCACAGACAAGACGGAACTGGGCTTTTTAAGAATGTTATGGCACAATAGAACTCATTCGGAAGTTTCCCGATGGATAGGTGATACCGGAAGCCATCCGGTGTTCGATAAGATTAATGCGGGTACTTCCCGACGGACCCCCGCCATGCCCCCTCATCGAGAATTGGGGTAGTATGCTACTACAACAAAACTAGCTTAGTTTAATTTCCTGGCCCGCTTTCACTGCTGTGTACAAATTGTGCGAGAAGAGGGAGGGAGGTACGCCTCGCATACCTGCCCGCCCACCTTGCAGAGCCCGCCTCAGACATCCTCCTTTCTAGTATCGTCGATTGCTGTCATATTCGTCGTCCCGGCGATAGCCTTGATGCTGTTGATACCCCTGGTTTTGGTCGTAGCCTTGGTTGTGTTGGTAGCGCTGATCTTGGTCGTGTCGCTGGCCCTGCTGGTACCTGTCGTCCCGTCTGTGCTGTTCTTGGCGTTCATTCCGCTGGTAGTCCTGATTCTGACGATACCTCTCGTCTTGCTCATATCGCTGGTTCTGTTGGTAACCTTGACCTCGCCGATAATCTTGGTCATGATCCTGCCGGTGGCCCTGCTCGTAGCGAGTATCGTTCCCATATCGGCTGTCTTGGTCGTAGCGAGAATCATTCCTATAGGTCTGGTTCTGTTGGTATTCTTGGGACTGATACTGTTGCTGAGGCGGTTGATAATGATCCTGTCGATATTCATGATGGGATTGACTCTGTTGGGGCCGGGATTCTTGACTCTGATGAGGTCGGTAGTCTTGGTTTTGTTGATAATTATCAGGTCGATAACCTTGCGACTGCTGGTTCTGAGGAGGGTGATTGTATCCCGATTGCGAACTCCCGTGTCCGCTATTATGTTGCTGTTGCGTATGAGATGGCGCTGTGTCCTGGCGTCCCTGGGGAGGACGCGAAGACTGGCTGCCAGCACCGAGTTGCGAGCTGGATGAGGGCGCACCAACGCTTACGCCTTCGTTTCCAATGTCATCCGGTACAGTGATCTTGACTTTGGGCAGGTACTTTTGCACCTTTTGCTCCACCATTCCTTGCACGATGACCCAGGTCTCGCGCTCGAACTTGCGGTGTCCGCCATTCACCACTCCCAGAATGCTCTCGCGAAGGGTCTCTTGGACCTTTCGTACAAGATCGCGGATCTTGTTCACAAGCTTAGCCTTGATGTCGTCCCCGAACCCGCGGTCGGACTGGGATCTCGCGTTGTTGTCGAGCTCGGAGTCGAAAGGATTGCCTCCAAGAATCTTTTCAAGGGGCCGCTGGAATTGGTCGGGAAGCAGCTCGAACAATTCCTTCTCGATTCCACCCAGAATCTTGCGGAACTCTAGGCGGACCTCCCGGTGGACTTTAGCAAGACCGGTACTTAGTTTGTCACTAATCACTTTGGAAAAGCCGCCACCGCTCTCTCCATCGTCCCGGTCACCATTGCCATCTCCCAACGCCCTCGAAGATCCTTCGGATTGTTTCTTGCCTCCCAAAAGTCCCCCAAGCCCTTTGACTAGGTCCTTGACCTGGTCCTCTAGCTCGCCCTTGACGCCATCCCCAATATCCCGCGTGCTGGTGTTGCCTCGCAGCCACCGTTTGATTTGGTCTAGGGCAATGCGGGTAAATTGCTCCGCAATAGGCGCGTGCTGCTTTTGCAGCTTTTCGCCAACCCTCTCCTTGATCTCGGGGCTGATGAGACGAGCTTTCTCCTCGGGATTTCGAGCGGCGTCTTTGACCGTGCTGCTAATAACACCTAGGAGCCCATCCAGTTGGAGCCCTTGGCCGCCTGATCCCTTGTTATTGTTGCCGTTATCGAGGTGGTCTTGGACAGCGTTGACGGCAGCCGAGAGAAATCCCTTGACAAGATGTGAGGAGTCGGAGCGCTCTACTCCTCGCGTCTGGCTCTGTGCCTGCGTGCCGTTGCCTTCAGTGAGGTTGAAAATGTCGCGCAGATCATCGCCCGCCTCATCGGTGATCTTGCTGAAGCTTCGCGTCAGGCTGGCAATCTCATCGGCGAAAGGCAAGGACTGGCCTCCATAAGCGTCCGGGGCCGAGTTGTTCAGGTCTCTCGAAGCTCCTCCGGAGCCGGTTTTATCCTTGTTGAAGAGCGAGCGGAAGGCATCGATGACCTGGTCCTCTAAGCTGTCGATCGTCTTGCGCTGAAAAACCTCGAGCTCGGACGTAATGCGGGGTTGGATTTGAGGCGCAAGAGAATCGACGTATTCGTCGATTTTGGTCATTAAGACCTCGGGGATTCCGCGAGAAGACATGGCTTCGAATTATGTAAGGATCGTCTGTTTTTTCTTTTAGAGTTTCAATGAGTACTTGGGGTGGTATTAACTCTGACAATGCACAGGAACGAGACAGCCGTCTTAGCCACAGAGCCACGGAACCTTGAAACTCTCAGCTGATGGCTGCCCAAGCTGAGCTACGGTCAAAGTTGTCGTGTTCGAATAATACCCCTCCATCTGACGTCAGCGCCTGCCCCGCCTGCCCGCACAAACCACGTGAAAAATCGAGCGCGCGATTTTTTTTTTTTTTTTTTTTTTTTTTTTCCTTGGCTCCTTCCTTGCATGCTATCAGTTGGGCATCATTACCAAGAAGTCGCTTCAGGCTTTAGTTTCACTGTCTGGTTCTGCCGGCTAGTAGAGCACATATAATGTTGTCAAAAGTCCTTCGCTATTACATCAAGTATCCAAATTCAGTACGCTTGGCAATTTAACTATTACATTACACATGGTGTACTCATATTAGATGTCTCCTCGCCCACTTAGTATCTCGTGAGCTCTGGTGTTCCACCTGCACGAGGAAACGAGAACTTGGTCTCCACGAACACCTTCTGCATGTTATCCTCGTGCTTTTGGAATTTGTAGTAGACTTTGTCGAGGTCGTCGAGGCTCACTCGGTGCGACACCATCTGTAACGGGTCGAGGTCGCCGCTTTGGATCTGCTCCAGGAGCCCGTCCCAATACTTGTGGACGGGCGCCTGTCCGTTGCCGATGAGTCGAATACCTCGCTGCATCAGAGATCCGACGTTAAAATGATTGGTCTGGAGAGATTTTTTGGTTAGCCTCGGGGAAATATTGTTGCCAATTTCTTGCATCGCAAATCGTTAGGAGCATCTTACGTAGCCAACATAGACTCCAGTGACACCACACCGTCCGTAACTCCTCACTCCCTCGACCATCTCGTTGAGGATCTCGCTCGTGTCAGTTTCCGCACCCATGGCAATTTCCAGCCAGTGTAGCCAGCCCTTGGCGTACTCTCCCGCGGCGCACTCTAGCGCCACGTCGGGTCCGCGTCCCCCACAAAGCTCCTTCAATCTGCTGACCACGGTCTCCTTAGTGGTGACTCCGTGTGAAAGGGATTTGAAATCGACGAGTACGAGTTTGTCTTGGTGCTCAGAAGGCCACCGGCCCTTGACGAACGAGAGACGGGGCTCGGTATCGATGAAGATGACCTTGGACGCGCCTTCTCGAAGCGCAAAAACACCAGCCATCTGGCCGATGGGACCAGCGCCGAAAACGGCCACTTCATCGCCCTCGTATACGCCAGTATCCTTGACGCAGTTGTAGGAAGTGCACAGCACGTCGGACAGATACAGCGCCTTCTCGTCCGGCACGCCATCGGGGATCTCGAGCAGGTTAACGTCCGCAAGGGGCACGCGCACATACTCTGCCTGACCACCGGCGAAGCCGCCCGTTATGTGCGAGTACCCAAAGATACCTGCCGGTCGGCCACCGTACATGGCCTTTGCCGACGTATTGGAGTTTGTCGTCTCGCATTGGGACGAGAGCTTGTTCTTACAGAAGAAGCAGTCGCCGCAGGCAATCTGAAAACTCGCGACGTATCGCTTGCCGACCTGGATCTTGCTGGAAGAAATACCGGGCCCGACTTGTTCTACTACACCACAGAATTCGTGACCGAGGATGTCGCCTTTGGAGAGCTGGACAATGGAACCATCGAGGAGGTGCAAGTCGGAACCGCAAACGGTGCTACCAGTGACCTTTAGGATAACGTCGCGGTCTTCCAGAATCTTTGGCTTTGGCACATTGACTAAAATCACCGACTTTTAGTGGATTTTCCCTTCAATACCGGATTTGCAGGAGTAGGTAATACACACCAATCTCAACCTTTCCCTTGCCTTGCCACACCAGAGCCTTCATAGTTTCTCCCTTTTCCCCAGTTTGTTCGTAGTTAGACACATCTTGTTGGGTGATAGCATTATCGTCATGCCCGACGGCCTTTTCTACCATATAAGCTGCTTGAGATGCCATCTTTGGAAGGGATATTATGTTTGATTCGGCTTTGGGGATCGCGATGCAGCCAACAAGGGAGCGTCAAGTACCATGACAAGAGGGTCTCGGGGGGGTTTTAAAGAAAACTGAAGGGAGCGGATGTCTACGTGCGCCGACGAATCGCGATCGATGGCGAAGAAATTGCTCCTCCTCCGATGCGACCATCATCATGAATTACGTTGCAAAACCCATATATGACGAAGCCGGGCGCGATGCGGCGACATTTACGTCACGAAACACCTACATTTGCGGTTTGCCACCTCTGTATTGACAAATCCACCAACGCGTTAGCCTGACGCGGAACGACGTTGATTCCTGGGACCCGGAAAACAACATAACTACGGCGGATTTTGTTCCTGGCATTTGAAACCGGCCAAAACATCGCTGGATTTGATAAATCTGGCGTAGCGTTTACATAGAAGAGAGAGACAGACTAGTTTTTGGAGAATTGAGTCTGCGCAGCGGTACTTGGAAACGATCAAGGCACAGTGGATCCCATCATAAATTTTGTGCATGACTTGGGGATTGACGATGCTACTTAATGTGTACGTGTACAAAGAGCCACAAGGATTTCTGGAGAACAGTCTAATAAAAATTATTCATCCCTGTGCCACCTCTCTCCCTTCTTGGTTTATTCCCACCACGGAACTAGAAACTTTGTCACAAGACTATGAACTATTACACGTAGATGTAACAGAATGGAGCACTGCCCATCTGGTCGTTCAGCTCACCAAGAGAACGCGGTTCGGCAGTCCACTTGAGGTCAATCATGGTCTTTTGCGCGTCTTCATTTGTCATCCTCGACGAAGAAATGCCAGGGATGGCCTGGAGGCGGGTCTCGGGGTCCTGCATTTGCCACAACCACCACAAGCGGTCGAGGGCGGCGTGGTGCATCCAGAAGGTCGGGTCTCCGGGAGAGGCATAGAAGTCCTATTATTGCGTCGTGTCTCGTTAGCAACCTAGAGATTCTCGTTTATCTGCAGACGACGAAATAAAACTTACACCGCCGGGATCTCCTCCAGTGATGTAGTGACCAGCAGAGTGGAGGCCCCAAGGATACTCGTCTCCCCTCAGGAACGGCTGTCCGAGGTAACGGTTATAGAAGGCATCGATATCGGGGTAGTCCATGATAAGCGAGTAGGAGTGGTTAGCAGAAGCACCGGCGGCGGAGAACTTGTTGAGATCTCGGCGAAGACAGCGAGGGTTGGAGCCAAGGCCGTTGGCTTGAGGATTTCTGGGGATATCACGAAGAACGGTTCCGAGGGGACCCAGGCTGACAACCATGCTGTTTTGGTTACCTCCATTAGTATAGTCTCCCATCCAAGAAGGTAGATCATAAGACATACTCTTTGAAGGGGCCCTCGGTGACGCAGCCACCGCCCCCGGCAGCAGGAATAACATTGTAAGGGCGCGGATACGGCATAACCACACCGGGGTACTCTGCCGGAGCTCCGTTTCCGCCCATGCTAGTCTCGTTGCCGTTGTAAAGCGCCGAATTGATCGGATCCTGATAGCGCTCGTAGTTCATATAAGGTTGGTAGCCCTTGTATCCGCACTCGTCGCGGAGCGCCTGCTCATAAGCCCAAATGTAATATCTGTGGCTAGCGAAAAGGTTTGTCTTGTTATTTTGTTAGACATGGTGTGTACCTTAGTATTACTGTGTCTCCTTTCCACTTACAGGGGCGTGGAGAACCGGAATCCCGGTAACGTGGGTAGCGACGAAGTCGTCATATCTATTCAATGCGCCTGGGACCTGGTCCTGAGACTTGGGAGGGAGCTTCATCAGACACTGAACCGCCTGAATATAGTCCTTGCGCTCGTCAATAGTCAAGTCGATCCTATCTTAGTGTTAACGGATCGATGTGCATTTCCCACAGGGGATCGGAAAAACTCGTTACCATTCTTTTCGCTGCACGGCGTTCTCAAGGGTGCACTTCGAGCCTGTCTTCTCAACCCACTCGGCAATCTTTGGGAACGTCTCGTCGGCAAGTTGGTCGACAATATCTCTCTCGAAATCGCCGTGTCGCCAGCTGTTTTGCCCATTAGCTTTATTCCTGGTTCCACTACTCGCGATGAAGGATGTGCTCTGCAATCTTACACATCAAGCGTCGAAAATCGCTTCTTGATAGTGCTTCCCTCCACACCGAGGAGGGAGGCGACAAGGACGAGAGCCAAGGCAGAGCGCATTTTGCTTGTTTCTGGGTGGGCTTCTATTCTCCTAAAATTGGCCTGAAGAGCAAGAGATCACTTCCAGCAAAGAGCCTCCACATGCGGGACCACCTCCTCTTTTGAATAGAAGAGGTCTTATAGCAAAAAAAAAAAAAAAAAAAAAAAGTGAAAAGCCCCGAGGCGGCAATGAACCGGGCTCTTGAGTACCGCGAGGACTGCCAGCGAGCATCAATATCCATCACTACAAGAACTCATCAATAGGCCTTCTCTGATTGATGCTCAATTAATTATCGTTGGAAAACACTCAAGATCTATCCAATGGGAGCTGTGCGAATCCCGCGAGTCGGCAAAATGTGTGGAAGATTCGTCGTTGACACTTATATCCGGATCGTTTATATGAATCGGATTCTGGGGTCGACCAATCGGCTACTTCAACCAGCTGAGACAATGAGCTTCATCCCCACCCTGAGAGGCTTTTGCCATGTTGGTTTGAGTGCAGTAGGTGGGAAAGACTGGACGTGGTCAAGGATCGGTACTTGGTCTTGGCATCCGATTGTGTCGCTCCTTCATTGTCAACGGTCCAGGACGGTAGAGCGAAAAGGGAGGAACTTCGGACAGGATGCAGACGAGTTTGCCGCCTTATCCAAGCCTCTCGGAGAATGCAGATTCTTGGGTGCGTTCCCATCCACCTCCAGGAGTCCCCACCAACTGGTCTCATTTTGCCTAATGCCTGAGATGACGAATCGCCAAGTATTCTCGAAGGAAAATTACTCTGATGAATTCCTTGGCTAATATAACTCTCATATAATTCCTAGTTGCCCACGTAACAGCCTTTATACACCGATTTCAACTGTTGAATGGTCGGCAAGAGAGGCTTATTATCTGACGAGGGATGTGAGCAGGGGATTCTGGACCCTCCGTCACTGCTCTCTACCCTTCGCATACCAAATTAACCGCCATCACGTTGATACAGGAGCCCAGAGGTTTCGCTAAAACCTGGCCAGGCCCGCATCTGTGTTTCCACGTGAGCATTTTGATGTGCTGGTGGTCTTTTAGTAGTACTTCAGTATCAGCAATAATCTCTGCGCCATGGTATTGGTATTTAGGAAGGGATCGATTTTGCGCTACAATAGTATGAACATTTGTGGCTAGCCCTGTATCCTCATTGACCGACTTCACTGGATTTCTCGTTTTAACATCTACTCAGTCATCCCATCCGAGCAGTACAGCCTGAGATATCTTGATAATGGGCCAATGACCGGTCTCACTTCTTGGGGCCGGCTGTAGCGGCAACGGCCTTTAAACTTCGGAGGAGCACACCACTCGCGCCCGAGCACCACGGTCGCGAGGCTTGTTTCTCGAGATAGAGCGTTCGTATGGATATATACTTTGGTGGCCAGATCGGTTACGTCGGCAGCCGTCAACCGTTGTGGTTGCTGCCGATCCGCCCACATGGTCTGGGATTTGGGAAAGGATTGAGATGTTGGACACGAAGAACGATGGCACTATTCCTGAGCCTGCAAGATGCCACTATCACAGCTCACAGCAGACACCGATATTCCATTGTTCATTTTGTGTACTAGAGTGGGAATATCACTGCGCTATGTCCCAACTCCACAAGCACACCACTCGCCACGGAAAAGAACGAGGAATTTAGACAGTATTATTGTAATAAAAGGGAAAAGTAATCTGCTTATTCCTTTGAATTTTTACATAAAAATCCATCATGGGGCATGCCAGGAATAAGCCTCCAATATTAATATTAAGAGTTCTGTTTCTTTGCCCCAAAAGTTAATATTCTGTTACAGAAAAACAAAAAAAAAAATAAAAATAAAAATAAAAATAAATAAATAGGCCATTGAATGCGTCGGTTTGTATTCTAGGACCTTTAAAGAAAAAGAATACACTGAAGGGCCTTTTTCTATCATGGCAGGAATTCCACCTAATATCACTAGTGCATCACAGAGAGCCTCCAAGCTGCATATCGAGTCGAGCCAGCCAGGATATCGCGCGTCTACTAGCACAATCATCTTAGCTAATGATGTTGCAGGATTCATCTCGCGCCATGTGGGCAATATCGTATCGCTGATTGGAAGCCTAGCTTCACTCTGCATGGTCTGCATCTTTGTAGCTCTACTGTACGCATGCGTTCATAAACAATCGCAAAACCCCTCCTGCCTCAATTAAGGCTGTCCAGCAACGGGGCTCATCGAAATTCGTGAGCAACTATGGCCATGGCTCGGTACGAGCGGATTCCGCATTGCTATATCCTGGAAGATGAGAGTACATCAGGGGAGACGCTCTCCAGATCACAGGCCTCAATTACACTTCGGTCAACGGACACTTCCATTCCCCATCCCTTTGTCTTTGGCTTTGAGGCGGTCCGTGACAATGTTTTTCACCTGTCATTCACTTCTGAAAGCCACCCTTCTCCGCCTCACCCAAGCATCGAGCGCTTTGACGCCAAATTGTCCACCGAACCAGAGATCCGACTGAGCTCTGACAAGAAGACAAAGAAAATACTGACTAGATTGGCTGAAGCGACTATCGATTGGTCAGGCGCGCCAATTGTATCAATCAGCATCGATGATGCAGATGAACCCATTTATCAAGACCTGCCGTTTCGATCCTACGCCGCGGACGGTACAGGTGTCGCGCATTATACGAGATATAAGAGAGATACGCTTCATGTAGGCCTCGGAGAGAAAGCCGCACCGATGAATCTCGCTGGGCGCAGCTTCACAATTGCGACGAGCGATACGTTCGGATATGATGCGTATCGGACCGATCCTCTATACAAGCATATCCCGCTCCTTATCAACGTAACACGCCAGGGTTGTGTTGGTATCTTCTCAACAAGTCATGCTCGAGGCACCTGGAACGTGGGATCAGAGATTGACGGTCTCTGGGGCCCTTTCAAAGTCTATAGGCAAGCTCATGGGGGGCTCGAGGAGTACATCATCGTCGGCAAAACAGTAGAGGAGGTTGTCCGCTCTTTTGCGGAGATCGCCGGGTTTCCGCTCTTGGTCCCTCGGTACATGATGGGATATATCGGGGGCGGTATGAAGTATAGCATGCAAGACACGCCAGCCGCCGCCGATGCCATTCTAGACTTCCTGGGGAACTGCGAGAAAAACGACATCCCAATCTCTGCCTTTCAAATGAGCAGTGGGTATACCGTGGCAGAAACTGAACCAAAGACACGCAATGTATTTACCTGGAATCGTCACCGCTTTCCCGATCCAAGAGCATTCACAAGAGAATGCCATCGAAAGGGAGTGAGGCTCTTGGCCAACATCAAGCCTTACGTCCTTGCAAATCACCCGGAATATGGTAGATTATTAGAATCCGGATCGCTCTTCTACGACCCAGCTACTAAAGCGAGTGCGGTTGCTCGGTTATGGAGCGCTGGTGGTGGAGAAAGCGGAGAAGGCGGCCACATCGACTTTACGAGCCAAGGTGGATTTGACTGGTGGTATCACGGTTGTCGGGAATTGAAGAAATGTGGAATTGATGGCATGTGGAATGACAACAACGAGTACAGTATCCCTAGCGACGATTGGATTTGTGCATTACAGACTGTTTCTCCCTTTGGTGAGGGAATGAAAGACCGGCACGTCGGTCTCTGGGGCCGGGCTTTACAGACCGAGCTTATGGGAAAGAGCTCGTACAATGCTTGCGTCGACCACGCGCCAAATGAGAGACCGATGGTATTAACGCGCAGTGCGACGGCAGGAACCATGCGATATGCGTGTTCCTCATGGAGCGGAGATAACGTGACGAGTTGGGAGGGCATGAAGGGAGGAAATGCTCTGTCCCTGAACGCCGGCTTTTCGCTACTGCAGGTTCGTCTTTATTTAATACTCCTCTAGTATGGCGAAAGGACTGAACTAATAAGCTGCTTTAGTGCTACGGGCATGATATCGGAGGTAAGGGAAAAGGGGTATAGGAACATCTCATTCAAGAGGCTGACGTTTTGTCCCAAGGTTTTGAAGGGCCGCAGCCGAGCCCCGAGCTCCTCGTACGATGGGTTCAGCTAGGTATCCATTCGCCACGATTTGCCATTAACTGTTACAAGACTTCGGCGAATGACAACCTAGTCGGAGAGGTGATTGAGCCGTGGATGTATCCGAGTGTTACGCCAATAATTCGGCAAGCCATCAAGCGACGGTACGAGCTGATTCCCTACACGTATTCGCTTTCAATTCTATCACACTTCACGGCTATTCCTTCGCAGAGATGGACTGGATGGGGCCACGAAGACGATCCGGAGGTGTGGACTAAGGCTATTCTGAATGGTGACACGCAGTACTGGTTTGGTGAAGCGTTTCTTGTGGCTGGTGTCTATGAGCCGGGGGCAACTAGCGCTCGCTTATATCTTCCGAGAAATACGAGTCGGGATGGACAGGATCTGGGGTTCCTCAACACTAACGCGCCATTTCAACACCTTCCGTCCGGCAAGTGGCATGACGTTACCGCCGTTTGGTACGACTCCATCGCCATACTAGCGAAATGTGGAACAGCCGTCCCCGTAGGCAAGAATAGACCAACGACATGTCGAGTCGGAATTCCGGAGGAGGAAGAGGAGTTCCCGAATATAGAGAAAGACGATTGGAGGGGCCTAGAGATTTACCCGCCCCCGCCGCTACCAGGAACCGGTGCGAACCTGCCGTTCAGGTCTCCCATCACATTTGAAAATTGCTGGCGAGAGGATGACGGCATCAGTGCCGAGTCACAGGCCGACATATGCACCATCAAAGTTACTTATACAGTTGACATGACACCAGGAGACATTATTATTGCCCCGGTGGAGGTTGAAAAGACGAGATCTTGGGCTCCTCTGTGGCTTCATAATGGGCTTGACATCATCCTTCCAGTTGGCGACCGAAGAACCGTACGATCTGGGGACGAGACTGTCCACGCGGTGTACAAAGGAATTGATGCGAGGGGACGTGCTGTTTGGAACATACCGAGCGTGGCAGAGTCTTAGCTTGGCGGGTATTCTGCAAGGAACTCGCTAGGGGTTGACCTTGCAGCTTCGACGGAACGATGAGGATGGAATCACATCGATTGATATAACAAAGTCGCTGGAATACTTGGATGTCCATAAAGCCTGTACCAGCCAAGACCTAAAGAACATGACTTCCGTTGTGAAAATTCGGACTTACGGTTTTAATTCTAGAGTCCCCCACCCCCTCCGTCTCAAGTCTCTCGAATTTCATCTATTGTCACTCTCAGCCACTATGAACACACCTAGTCACTGTGGCTATTGGACATGGAAGGAGTGAACCGGACGACTTTGGACTCCCTTGAATGGTGCATTTGAATATTTCATAGTTACCCGTAAGAGGATCATACCAGCTAGCAATGTAGTCTTGCTCCATCTCTTCAATGATCAACGTAGATCGACAATGACTCTCCAATTTGGCGTGTAGACTATGATCTAGGCGTATTTGATGTCTCGCTTGCCGTCGTTACCTGGGGTAGGTTAGACACGGAGCTACATCAGATCCTGCAACGAGGGAGTGACAGCGCCGGAGGATCTCGGACAACTCACCAACGTTTCCAACAAGGGTTTCCTGCGCCGAGACACGAGAAAAATATGTTTTCTTGACCATGTTGATATTATCCCACCCGCGTGTTGGAAAAGCGACTGTCTGTTGAAAGCGAGATGGCGTACTCCTTAGGTGTAGCCCACGCTGCCTGGGTCCCCATAAATAGGTCGAGAAGCGGCATCATGAGCCGTTTTGCGCCAGGGTCTAACCGC
Source organism: Lomentospora prolificans (assembly GCA_029532625.1). Classification (NCBI taxonomy): domain Eukaryota; kingdom Fungi; phylum Ascomycota; class Sordariomycetes; order Microascales; family Microascaceae; genus Lomentospora; species Lomentospora prolificans. Next base: position 81,767 of record JARFXM010000001.1, read on the forward strand.
ATTTTGATAGGTGGTCGGGTTCAGTATTATTAACTTGAACCTGAAGATGGCTAGCATTCGTCTTTTCAAGGATACTCGAAGGAGCTACGCTGTGATATTACGAGAAATAAATAATTGTACTGATATTATCAGGCAATGCCAACGACATGTCATTGGCGCGGCCCTGGTGCTGCAAATCTGGCCGAGATGGTGATATCTCCGCTACAACCTCTCAATAAAATAGTAAGCAAGCTCATTTGATTGATGGAAATCAGACATCATTTCGCTATTAGTTCAGCCCCCGAATTTTGACGTGCAGAATATTAAGGATAGTCAACTGTAGGAACTTCCGCTTTACCCCGAGCACCGAGAACGATTGAGCCTATTCTCCCAACTACGGATATGCTTGAAAAAGGACATCTAACGCCTCTCCCCCGAGAAGGATTTTTAGGGAAGGGAAAGTGCTGTGTGTTAACTAATTCAGCCAGCTGGCCTGGGCGCAATTCCGTCGCGGTTGTTTTACCTTGATTTGACGGAAGCATCTCGGCGGCCGCGTTCTTACGAGCTCACCAACTGCTATCAGGGGCAGTTACAACAGCAAGCTAGCTTGTAGGCGTCTTCGGTGTTCATGCCAGCCTGGATGAATAAAAGTAGGAAGGTCCGTAGGAAAACTGGGCGCCCGAAAGCATTTGCGTTGCGAACGCTAGACAACAGATTTCGGTGCGACGGGGATCGATACCTTTGAAACAATTCCAGTACGACGAGCCGGACTCAATCTAGAACTCCAAGAGAGCCACGAGCGCAGCAGATACAGATAGGTTACGCCGGACACGCAGTTAATGGGATTTTGCGCTAGTAATTTGATGCAACCAACTAGCTATATATAAAAGGTTAGACGGCTGGGCTTCATGCTAACATGCATCCCCATGTGGGTAACACGCTGCGGTTTGCCGGTGTGTCGTTGTCCTTATTACCATGTCCGTGTTGACTTAGCATCAATTCATTCATACGCACCCTTGGCAAGGACAAACTCGAATCAAGCCTTCCGCGAAAGGGGCCCCGCCCTATGGGCGAGCAAAGTGCGGGCGTTGTGTTGGGAATACGAAGAGTTGGAAACGCGCCATGAGAGTCCGATTCTGGAACCTTTCCCAGTCGGGAAGCCGTAGCCACCGCCGGGATTATCACGTGCCGATACCCCGGAACGAAGGAATTAGCGGCGGGGTAATCGGCCACTCATTACCTGAAAGCATGGGAATCAGTCCACGGTGAGAGTTTCAGCTCTAGCACAGTTGACTGCGGAGAACACCTACCGTCGACTGCAATAACATTGCTCCCGGCCTCACAGCTTCGAGCATAGAAAAGGAAACTTTAAAGCAAGGGATCGTCACAGTGATGGCGAGTCTTCGGGCTAGCGAACTCCGATTCGACCACCACCCTTCGGGTCTCGGTGTACACGGCGCCTCCCCATGCCTGTCATGGAAGCTCGTTTCAACAGCAGCATCTGGTTCCATTCCGAAGGATTGGATACAATCATCATACGAGGTCGAAGTTAAGCGCGGAGACGGCTTGAAGATATTTCGGGCAAATGAAAGCGGCACAACGCTCGTCCCATGGCCCGATAAACCTCTCGCGTCGCGCGAGACGGCTCTGGTGCGAGTTAGGTCGACCGGCATAGATGGTTTGTCCACGGCATGGTCGGACTGGACAAGAGTCGAGGCGGCGTTACTGGCCCGCCAAGATTGGTTAGCTGAATTTATCACGGCTCCGGCCCGGACAGATACTCGCCACCCTGATGAGAATGGAATCCGCCCCGTGCGGTTTCGGAAGACGTTCGAGCTTGACGGACCTGTGGATGACGCAAGACTATATATTACTTCTCTCGGCGTCTACGAGGCATATTTAAACGGAAAGCGCATTGGAAATGAGTGTTTGGCCCCTGGTTGGACCGCGTACCAGGTTAGGATTCAGTACCAGGTATTTGACATTTCTCAACTTTTAATTCCAGGCCAGCCAAATGTTCTGTGTATCGAAGTTGCCGAAGGTTGGTACGCCGGGCGTCTTCTCTGGGGCGACGGCGTTACGTGCCTTTACGGCGACAGGTTAGCTGCTCTGGCCCAACTTCACCTCCCCGGCGGCTCTTGCCTCCTCACCGATGGGTCGTGGGAATGTTGCTTGTCGCCAATTGTCGCCAGTGGTATATATGACGGAGAGACCTATGACCTTAAGCTCGAAACGGACTGGCTGGATAGCTCTACGGAACGCGCTTCAGTCGGCCACTGGAAAAAGGTCGAAGTCCTCCAGTTCCCTAAGGCCAAATTGGTCGCGGCTTCCTGTCCTCCAGTTAGAGTCACACAAGAGATCAAACCCGTGAAGATCTTCCAGGATCCCGATGGGAAGACCTTAGTAGACTTTGGTCAGAACCTCGTCGGCAAACTGCATATCTCGAAAATTTCGCGGCCGGAGCCGACGCGAGTCAAAATTCGATACGCCGAAGTTCTGGAGCATGGGAGGCTGGGTACTCGTCCGCTTCGAGCCGCCAAAGCAACGGACACCGTCATCTTTGGTTCTTCAACGAAGACTCTGAAGGACTGGACAACACATTTTACGTACCACGGGTTCCGTTACATTGAAATCACAGGCTGGGGCCTCCATGACACACTAGAGTCCGTTCTCAGGGACTCCCTGACTGCGCTTGTTATGCATACAGACATGCGACGGACGGGATTCTTCCACTGCTCTAACAATGACGTCAACAAGCTACACGAAAATGCATGCTGGAGCATGCGCGGCAACTTTGTTTCTATCCCCACGGATTGCCCGCAACGAGACGAGCGCCTGGGCTGGACAGGGGACATTCAAGTCTTTTCTCCGACGGCCAGCTTCTTGTTCGACTCGGCCGGCATGCTCAGCAACTGGATGCGAGATGTAATTGAAGAGCAAAAGGACCAAGGCGGAATCGTCCCCTTGGTTGTTCCGAATGCTATGAGGGAACTTAGTCCCTGGCCGGCCGCACCTCAAGCTGTATGGGACGACGTCATAATTATTCTTCCATGGAACCTTTACCGCTATTTTGGGGATGTGCATGCTTTAAGAGCGTCTTATCCCGGCATGCGGGATTATCTCAAGAGCATCCGCCGCAGTCCTGACGATCTATGGACCGAAGATCTGTGGCAGCTAGGAGACTGGCTCGACCCCAACGCACCTCCACATGACCCGGGACTAGCCCGAACTGACGGAGTTCTCGTCGCAGACGCGTTCCTAGTCCACGTAACCGACCTTATGGCTGAGATCGCCGCCGTGTTGGGTGAAGCTACGGACGCCGCACGATACGCCAGCGACGCCGCGCGGCTCCGGAATCGCTTCCAAGAAAAGTACATTTCGCGAAAGGGCCTTGTCGTCGGTGACTCCCAGACAGCACTGGCGCTTGCGTTGGTCTTTGGCCTGCATGGCGATTATCCCGCTCAAAAGGCAACTGCGGCGGATCGGTTGAGCCGACTTGTGCGCTCCGCCAGATTCCGGGTGTCGACTGGTTTTGCAGGCACCCCGCACATTTTACACGCCCTATCAGAAACTGGAAATGTGGACCTGGCGTACAGGATGCTCCTCGAGAGGGAGTGCCCGTCGTGGTTGTACCCAATCTCTATGGGAGCGACGACCATTTGGGAGCGGTGGGACAGCATGCTTCCAGACGGGACTATCAACCCTGGCGAGATGACCAGTTTCAATCACTACGCCCTCGGTAGTGTCTGCGACTGGATACACGCGAACGTGGGCGGCATATCCCCGCTCAAGGGCGCTGGATGGAGACGCTTTCTCGTGCGGCCGCGACCTTGTGTGGGCGGCGGGATTACCAGTGCGAAGACGGAGCTACGGAGTGTCAGCGGCGACATAAAGTGCCAATGGTATACTTCCGGGAGGGGCGAATCTTTCCATCTCTCTCTGACGGTGCCTCCTAACACCCGGGCCCTCGTCGTTTTACCGGATGGCAGCGAGCAGACGAGGGGTTCGGGCGAGTACGAATTCTCTTGCCAGATGCCATCATCGACCGAGGCATGGCCACCTAAGGCACTGGCCACAGAGTTTCAGTAATAGGCGTTAGGTAATACGCTCGTGTATGATTTGTTCGATGTCTTGTGCGAAGTATTGTTTATAGATGTAATCCCATGTTATTTATGCTGCGAATTCTTGCCTGTTCCCTTGTGTGATCCGCATTCCATCGTGGAAGCGATTGGATAAGACGTTCAAAAGCTGAGCAGTGCACAATCCCATCGTTGATGCTCGACCCTCTAGACTAATAAAAGGTGGGATGGAAGCCATGGATGCGTCCTGCGACGACTTGGACCTTAAATCAAACAGCCGCCTTAGACCAATTCCAGTTCGTATAACCAACTGCTTGGACATGAGGAGCCGGCGTCTCATTCCTCCACAACAGGCTTCCCAAGAAGTCCCCAGGACGGTGCTGTAGAAATTCTCTTAGCTGGGTGCTGAGCCGTACGCCAACGTTGGGATGAAACGCCCTCTTCCCCAAAGGTTGACTGAGAAGAGAGGGTGCTTGTCCTTTGCCCTGGAGTTCAAAGGCAAGCTGAAAATGGCGTGTACAAAACCAACCTATCCCATCCGAGGATAGACGATGTATGGAGGTCAAACACCCGCTTCATATCTTCACCACCCCTCCCCCTCGTCCCTAATGCCAAAGAAGAAATCTATCAACTAAATAGAGTCATAGCCTCCAAATTGTTCCTCCACACCCTGTATCTCGTTTCTAACCTAACCATCCTCAGAATAGGTGCGATGTTAGTATCACCGAAGGGTTGTATTAATTTCCCATGGAAGTGTTCGAGACCACAAGAATCTGAACCTGATAATACCTCGGTCTTGAACCGGCGCTTTTACGCTAGCCTGAGTAGACGCCTCTTCAGAATTAGATCCATTTTCACGGGCTGTATCCGTCAATCAAACCCTCCTCTAGCACACATCCTATCCGTGGGTCTCCAGCAGGGCACGGCTTGTAAAGCATGTGGGCTGTATTGTTCGCCCACGAGCACACACTTCCAGTTAAAACGCAGTTGCCTCCTAAGCCCCCCTGCTAAACGCGCTAAATTATCCTTTCCGCCTGTAGAGTCCAATGCCATCGGAGGGGCTGATTGCCGGTGGACACACTGGGGTTGAGAGAGTTACTTATACGCTCTCATAGTTGAGCATTACCATTTACATTTGTGTTTTTTTTCTTTGAAGAGAGTTCTAGTCACCCTCTGGTTAGATGTGCGTATATAAATCTGTAGTTTAATTCTACATGCCCTTTTTTCTTGTTGCCATCGGTCCACCAGCGTCTTGGAATTTTTGACAAGGCGAATTAGTAGCAGCTGTATTGCAATTCGTAGAGTCGTGTTGAATCTTATGACCTACGCTCGTTTTTCTATGCAATATCTGTGGACGAGTTGACAATCTATTCGTTGCGGCTACTTTTATCCGGGCCCATGGCCCCATGTTTCGGACATGCCCATGGGTTAAATTCCGATGTGGTCTGCTCTTTTGCCGCTCTATTCGGGCAATTCTCCCAGTCCCAGCGATCAGCCGCGGGTGGGATCAACAAGAGCGTGTTGTATATGTATCCTTTCCAGAGATGAGCCAAACGGGGAGAACCTTTTCTTCTCACTTCTTGATAAACCTCAAATTGTTCGACCTAGAGGCCACATCATGTCGTCAATACGGGATTTAGGTGGTTCTAGTGCATTATTTCTACGTCTATTGGTGTCAAGCTGCGTGGCTTTAGCGCAGGTCGCCAACGCACACTCAGATGAAGGTATTAGCATCTGCCACTGGGAAAAACAAGGTCCACTCCAAGGTACAGACAAGTTTTCGAGGTGCAACTTACCTCTTGATGACACTACAGGTGATACGCCGAGTCATTGGAAGCCATGGTCTGTCAGACCTATATGCGCATATCCATTTGTTAACACCGAGCCAAAATACTGCATTTTCACCTACCACGGCTTCCGAGGTGACCGGTCTATATCGCTCATTACTTCCCCGGATGTCGCAGCGGAGGCAGCACCGCTGCTGGAAGACCGGAATCCGCAATGGTACAAAACTAGCCCATCCGTACCTCCGCTTGATGGAGATTTCACGCCACCGTACTCTGTGGAGGAAGTCCCCGGACGAGGCAAAGGCATCATCGCTACGCGTGATATCCGGAAGGGAGAAGTGGTCATCACCGAGCCGGCCACTATGATCAGCATGACCCCTCCGCGGGGTATTCGGCCTAAGCAGCTCACAATTCTGTCGCAGACGGTCTTGGAGCAGCTTCCGGATGTGCGAAGAAAAAGGGTCTTGGAGATGGCGTCTATGCCCGACCTTGATCCTCTGTGGGGAAGATTTGACACCAACGCATTTGGTGTCTTTCTCACTGGCGAGAATGAGCATAGAGGGCTTTTCCCAGAAATTGCGGCAAGTGTTTGCATAAATGCCAGTCGCCTTATTTGACGGATATTAACTGGAATAATAATAATACTTAGAGGTTCAACCATGACTGCAGACCAAAGTATGTCTGCCAATACCGTTACAACACCATAAAGTTCAAAACTGACCAAGAAATAGCTGCTACACTCGATACTCTGGTCGCCTTCTCACAATGGAGACGGTAGCATACCGAGACATTAAGGCTGGAGAAGAATTAAGCGTAGCATGTAAGTTTGCAAAACACCCAGACCTCTCAGGACTGGGTTATTAGTCAATGGCACGAACTAATAATAATACCACATACAAACAGACACACCTCTAAATCTTCAGACCCAAGATCGAAAGGAAATCATTCGCCGTTGGGGCTTCAACTGCACATGCGATCTCTGCACCAATTCCCAAGCCAGCAAAACCTCGGACGAAAATAGGCAGCGCATTGCGGGCATCCTGGGGGAGATAAACAAGCCTGAGAATCAAATATACGAGACGCTCACCAAGCTTACGGACGAGATGATGGAACTGCTTGAAGTAGAGGAGTTGACCGCCTTGATCGGTGACTTGTATGCCATGCTGGCGGAGTTTTGGTTCCAGGCGGGATTTCCGGCTCGGGCCATCGAGCTCATGGAAGTTGTCCTTGAGAACCGAATGGCATTTAGAGGAGTGGACCACCCCAAAGTTGAGAAAGCAAGGTCAGTCTTGGCGAGGTTAAGGAAGACCTCTGACGAGAAGTAGTGGGAGACAACCCAGATAAGATGCGCTTAAGCTTCGCCCATTCTTATTAAAACTACCAATGTCGGGTATTATGCTATGTTTTACGCTTGTAGGAAAACACAAATTCCGACGCCCCGAAAAAAAAAAATCCGCATGCCTAACCTTGTTCCGGTTTTTGCGCATACCAAAAGTAATAGTTGAAATATCGATGAACAGACAAGTCAGCTATTCCCTTTCTCGCCATTGCTATCGCAACCTGGCTTTCCACCTGCGACATTCCCAAAGCCTCAAAAGGCCGGCCCGCAAGGGTTGGAATGATGTCGAGCACCGCGATTTCCTGATATTTGCCTATCAGACGGAGGGTCTTGTCCTTAGCCCAGGGCCCAATAGGGACCTTTCTAATCATGCAGTGGATATTTTCGAAACCAGCCTCACGAAGGAGAGGTTCGAGATTCGAAGTGATTGTTATGTTCATACCGAACTTTGAGAAAGCCTGACCGGCTAGTTCGTAGAGGCTTTTTACTGGATCGTCTGGTAGCATGGTGCCGTCGTCGCACATGGGGGCGGCATGAAGTTCCTGTAGTTCGGCCCAACCGCCGGGCTTTAGTGCGCTATCAAGTAGAGAAAAGGAAAAAAAAAGGACATGTTAGTCAACGGGGAAGGTCAAGCGACAGCCATCCGGCCATGGGAAGAGTCGATAGGCTAGTATTACTTAAAGGCATGTTTCAGGACCTCGGCCACGTTCTTCAGGATGATGACCATGAAGCGGAAATGTACAAGATCGCAGTCGCGGATGAGCCAGTCCAGCTCGCAATCATCCACGATGAAATCGACGTTGGGCGGAACCCAAACTGGTTGAATGGGCGATAAGTCGATGCCTCGTACACGAGCGCTAGGATACGCGTCTCCAGCTGTATTAGCCGTCGTTAGCAGGGACGATGAAGGCCAGATGCAGGAGGGAGCCTTTGTTTGGATAAAACGTGCCGTCAATCGCCCATATTCCTATTTTGATGATAAATCAATTTGATATTAGCAAAGCCTGTAATAAACCTCGCATCCAGACGCAGGGCCAGGACGATGGATAGCATCACGTACCCGTGCCTGTGCCGATGTCCAGGATTAACTGCGGATCCTCGTCAATGGGAGCATAGTGCAGGGCTCCGTCCATCAATTCCAGCATCATGGCGTGCTTCATATCCTCCCTACTCTGCTCAATATCATCGTCGGGAACCGGATATCGGCCATTCTTGAAGGTACGATAGCGCCGGCCATGCTCTATCGTGTGAGCGTAGACGCTCGACGTAATCGAAGTCGTGGCGTTGGAATTGGCGTCATACTCGCGCTCAAGGAATTCGTCCTCCTCTCCGGGCTCACTCGCCGGTTCGATCGCTACAGGGGGCGACTGGAATGGCGACTGCGAGTCGCGCTCGGCATGTTCGGAATCGGAGGGCATCGCATTAAAGTAGCTGCTGGTTTAGTCGCCTTTGGCTTAGACTTTGCGGACTTGGAGCTAGTTTGACCTAGTTTGAAAATGCGACCGGGGCGACGCCCTGCGGCACTTCTTTTTTTTAGCAGCGAGCGGGGGAAGAGCGGGCTGTTTGTGTTTGTCAACATATTCAGCTCTCACGTGCAAAAAAAGCAACGTGTGCTGGCAGGTAGGTAATGATCAATTTGGACCAACCGGTCGGGTAACATTGAGGACTTGGGAAGCATGTCACTGTCACACCATCATACGAACGTGAAGCCAGCTAGCGCCGTATCACATCCCTGCAGTGCATTTATGGTATCACTGAGCGAGCGAAGGCCACAAGGCCAAGTGGCCAGAGGTGGTGCAGTATTACCATTTTGACCCGAGCAATCACGTTATCTTCAGACAGCACCTGATCCATCACCAGCACCAACCAGTGTGTTTCGACTTTCGACTCAAGCACAAGGTGCACAGCAGCTATTACGTCGACTTTCCATGCCCCTTGGTGGCCATGAGCATTTTGCTAACCGTTTCCAGCGAGAATGAGCGCTCGGCTTCGTCAAGCGACTGCTGCACCGCTTTTGAGCATCGCTCGACCAGTTCCGCACCAAAGCCCGACATGACCCTTTCCCTTGCCGCAATGTCGTTGGGATCCGTCAGCTGTGCGAGAGCGCCGACGTACTTCTTTACATCTTCGATAGAATGCTGAAATCCCTGCCCGCGATCTATTTTCTCTGGATTAGTTTGTAGTTCCCGCACTTGGTCCTGTTCGACATACACGGTAGCATCGGGTGGGCGGCATCGCCGGCCAAGGCAACCCGTCCAGAATGATCATTCCACGGAACGGTAATCCAATACTTCATCTCGTCAATATTGCATTGGCTGCCGTCCGGTGTTGTTTCGATAGCCGATCGGAACGGCTCGCAAAGACCGCTCGTGTTCGCCTTCATGTAGTCGATCGCTTCTTGGCCCCGTAGATTGACCGGTTCTCCCTTCCAGATCTTGACCCAAAACGTAGACCAGGTCGACATATCATTTGGATCGTCCGCGTGCATTACTATTGTAGCTAAACGTCAATGACCCCGCCGCGTTATACCTCCCTCTTAAAGGAGATAGATTAAAGGCAGTGCAGTTTCGGATCAAACCATACCTCCACATCCAGCGACGGCGTGTGTGCCCATCGCAATCGCCGCCACAGGATGAGCATCAACGATTCTCTTTGTCTTGGCAATATCGCCGTCACTGACAATACCCGTCGCGAACATCATACCCGTTTTCCGGGCCTTAGCAGCGTCATCACCGAGGAGCAGCCTCCGGACAGACGACGATGTGCCATCGGCGCCGAAGACGAACTGCGCGTCGTAGGTTTCTCCATCGCTAAAAGTGAGGTGCACAGCATCAGGCGAGGATGTCAATTGTGTCAATTCCTTACCCCACCTGACATCGACTCCGGCAAAAAGGACTTCCCGAAGCCGCTGGCGTGTGACACGCCTCGCCCCCGGGGTTGGGCTCTTAAACAGGATATCTCCCGTTACACCGTTGAAGCAAGGGAGAAGCTCAATTTCTTCGTTGAAATCTAGGTGGGGGTTACACACGGCGCGAGGGAAGGATTCCCAGACATCTTCAGGTACCAGCTCCTGGAGGGTGGGTAGAGCCCAGTGGATGAGAATGGTCCAGTCTCTCGCACGGACATTGGGACCTGAGTCCCTCTCGAAAATGACGACGTTTGTATAGCCGTTCTATCCGGGTTGTGCCCTGATGTGAGCGAAGGAAGTTGATTGTGATGAAAAGCGGGGTATTACCGCCAGGATGGTTCGCACCTTCTTCAATGCCTGCGCTGCCAGTAAGCCGGTAATACCAGCGCCAATAATGGCGACGGCAGAGTCTAAATTGGTCGTCATGGCTGCGGTAAGTCGAGTAATACCCGCTATCTTATGCCGTTGTCAAGCGTAGGAATAAGCCAACGGCGAGATTTTCCTTTGGGTGTTGAAAATGTCACCATTGTCACTGATGGCCACCGCCAACAGGCAAGATGCAAGGTTAAGCAACCCCCCTGGTCCGCAGATGGACCGCGACTTCCGTGGGGGCGGGTTACACGTGATGCAATGGAGAACTGCCCTGCTCCTGCCACCCGTGGATCACGGATGAAAATGTCTTGGTTGGCCAAGATTGGGTCCACTCTTTATCGCTTCTTCCCCTTGGTCCCCGATCTTTGTTCCGCAAAGCAGGGGTCATGGTTGTAAATAGACCATTATTAGTACGTCGTTGATCGTTTATGGGTTACCATATGAACAGTTTCTAAACAAAATGTTCTTTGCAAGGTTGCCATTGAATCTATGACATATAACACATAGAACTATTTACTTGTGGACTAGCGCAGTCGATAAGAGCGTCGGTGGACCAGATATTCAGCAACGCAGATCCGAGAGCGCGCTCAAAGGCCAGAGTGCACGGCAAACTATGCTACCGTATCTTTCAGCGGATCTTGAAATTCAAGGATGGCCCGAGACTTGTTTTTATTCACTAACCCAATCATTTCGTGAGCACACCCATGACACGAGGGATCGGGTCGTACGGAGACTGATCAACAGGTGCTGACAAGGAGAAATCTTCCCATTCTCCAAGGCCCGACAAGATCTTTGCCGTAGGCCGACATAAATTGCATGTGCTCATGAAGCGCGTCCATACTTTGTTAGTTAACTCTAATAACAATTGTTAGAGACCAGTCACAAGTGATGCAGGTGGTTGCTCTTAATTACCCTGGAACCATGGAATGACGAATCCGTTCTCGGCCTTGACATGTTCATACACATACCACCTGCCCCCTTTCTTCAGGTAGTTGTACAGGAGACGCGCATTCTTCTCGGGCTCGGGGATACTGCAGAGGCATTGAATCGTAACAATGCAGTCCACGCTTCCGGGGGTTATATCGCAGTTTGTCTCGGTGAGCTTTTCGATGCCGACGGGCAACACTTCGTAGACGTCACCTAACCCGACATCCTGCGTCCGCTGCTTGAGAGCCGCGGCCGAGTACACGTTCGGTTCCACCCCATAAATCTTTAGCGGCCCTTTGGCGTCTTTGGTTACCGTCGCCAGCACATCCGCCCACATACCGCTGCCGGCTCCAATCTCGAGAATTTTGCCGCTAACAGGAGCGACCTGTGGCTCGTCGTGGATTTTCCCGTGGCGGATGCGGCCTTGGAGCAGTGGGAGGATTTTCGGCTCCGCGTCTGCCTTGACCATAGGCCCGTTGTACGCCCAGAAATTCCCGAACCAGGCATCATTAAAAGAGTCTCGGGAAAATAGCGTCCGGAAATCGGCCGCCAGGATGAGCTTAAGGATGGTGTAGAAGAGGAAGTAAGTGGAGATCGCTATGTACTTCCACGGCGCTAATATTTCGGTAAACATGGTGTTACTCTCACTGCTGATATCGCTAATTTCGAGATTATGGATGTTTTAAGTGGGAAAGAGGAGAAAGAGCACCTAGCGCATCTACGAGTCCGGCGACGGAGAGTAATATAGTTTACACAGGGCTGTCATGTGGACGGGGACTTGAGGAGGCTTTTGCTGGGAGATGATAGGCTTGTCACAAAGAAAAGTAGATGACATAAGCGAAAATGGCACCAAGGAGCAGCTGTCTTACAAACACCCTGTGACATGTGGTGGTGTGATAGGACGCTAAGCCTTTAAGGGGTACCTATCCCTACACTATAATATACAGGAGTCAGGGGTACCTCATATATTTAAGGTATCCGAATTAGCAGCTATCACCCACCCAAAAATAATCCCTCTAGATCAATCAATTAACCAAATATTCATCATCAATAATCAATTATCATCATTAATCCTTCTATACTTTAAAAAATAATTATCTATTATTAGTAATTCCTTCCTATTCAAAATAAGTCAAATATTATATATTTCACTAAATCTAAAAATCATCCTAATCAACTCTTCCCCTAAAAATATCAGATTATTAATAGTTATAAGCCTAAAAACCCTCTAATAAATCAAAAAGAATTACTAAAAAAGAATATTAGTAATATTATAAAGATTTATTATAGAAATAATCCTTATACTAAAAAAGATTAATTAAGCTTTAAAAAAGGTATAAAAGAAGAAAAAATAGATTCTTAGGATAGTTTTAATACCCTTATAATCTTTATCCTAATAAAATAATTAGATTATATATAGTAGGAAAAAGATATTTATATTAAAGTAAAAAGCTTTAAAATCTAGGACTATATTAACTTATAAAGGATATAGAATCTACCTAAAGTACCTCCTCTCCTTATAATATCTAAATATATTAAGGAGAAGATAAGGATCTTTAATAAAACCTACTAAATAAGGTTAAGTAAAAAGTATAGAACTTATACTATATTAATAGGGTAGGAAGTACTTAAGAGTAAGTAAATAGTATATAGAACTTAGCTAATAACTTTATATTCTACTAACTAATATATACTCTTAGCCTACTATATAGAATCTAACTATATAGAATTAAGGCTAAGTAGCTTCTAAAAGTATATAAAGTAGTTAGTATAAGGTTATCTTACTTAAGTAATTAAGAACTTAAGAACCCTAAAAGAATCTCTCTAAACTTTATAAGGAATATATTATATCTCTAAAACTAATATATACTAGTAAGTAAAGTAGAAATAGTATATAGTACTAGACTACCTAGCTTATAGGAACCTAGTAGAAATATAGATTAAAGATATATCCTTTACTTAGCTTATAGGAGTTATAAATAATATAGCTTTTATATAAGATCTTCTAGTTATAAAAGATAATTTCTATAAAGTAACTTAGAAGTATAGGTCTAGCTAGGTATAATATTATATAACCTATATAATAGCCCTAGAACTCTAAGCCTTATATAAGATAACCACTTTTCTAGAGTTCTTAAACTAATATTAAGAATATTTAGGCTCTCTTAAAAACTAAGAGAGCTATACTTTAAAAATAACTATAATACTAGTAAGTAAAGAACTAGACTAGCTAACTCTTTAGGGTAGGGATTAAAGTAGTTATAATAAAGTAAACTACTATTTATACCTCCTAAAAAATAGTTCTAGTATTAATTATAGTATTAATAATTACTTTATAATCTATCTATTAAAATACCCTTATAGATATAAGGAGTAGCTATAATAAATAAAATAGCTAGAAGAAGTAAAGAAGGATCTAAAAATTACTAAACTAATCTAGGAATTAATTAAAAGGGTTATAAAAAGTTAAGGTAAATAACCTAAAAAGGATAATTAAGAAAATACTAGATATATTATAATATATAACCCTATACTATAAAAAGCTTTACTTAATACTTAGAAATCACTCCTTAAAGCCTCTATAGTATTTAATATAAGTGTATTAATTAGTATTATAAATAATCTAACCTACTTTATAGCTATTAGGATACTAGAAATACTAGAATATATACTTACTAGTAATAGCTAAGTTAGGATTAAGGCTTTTAGTAGGATTACTATATCCCTAACTAAGTACCTTATAAGTCCTAAGAGCTTCCTAATTATAGAAGGGGCCTATATTCCTTTATTTCTAACTACCCTAATTAGTAGCCTAAGAGTCTATATAAAGGGACTCTATTTAGATACTAAAAACCTAGAATTATATAATGAATATAGACTAAATAAGTAGAAAAGGGCTATTATAAAATATAAACTAATTAGAAACCTTTTTATAATTAAATATAAGTAAAAATAAGTCTAAAATACTTATTTAGTAAAAAGTAAAATAGTATTACTACTAGCTAAAGAAGGTTAGCTAATATATCTAAATAAGATAAAAGAACCTAAAATAATCACCTTAATACCTATAAAAGAAGGTAGCTGGAGTAATAAACTATGCTAGGATACTTTAAATAATAACCTATAGATATAGTATTAAAGAATAGGGTATCTAGGATCTATAGCCCTGAAAATATTACTATAAAATACTCTAGGAGTTATAAATATTAGAGAATACCTAAAAGGGATAGACTATAAGGTATATATAATTATAAAAGCTAAATAGGTAATTACCTATAAAAACCTCTACTCCTATATAACTATTCTAGGAATATAGCTACTAGTAGACTAGTTCTTACCTAGAACTATAGATGATAATATAAACTACTAGCTCCTTTTTACTAATAAAACCTCTAGTTATACCTAGGTAGAACTAGAAGTAAAAGGAGAAGTTAATATTATTAGTAAGTTTAATAATTTCTTTATAAAAAGCTAAAATCTTTACTAAATTAGGTAGAAATATATTTAGATTAACTTAAAAGGCTACTTAGCCTAGGAATAAATAGATATACTTTATATAGCTAGAGGTATTAAAATAGAAAAAGTACTAAAAGCTACTCTAGTATAAGGTAGAGGATATAAGTATACTAGGGGGAAGATTACTATAAGAGCTAGAGCCCTATTCTTAGCCTCTGGCCTTCTATATAGATTCTGGCCTGAAATTATTAGTATAGCTATATACCTCTATAATATTACCCTAAATCTTAGATAAGCTAGTAAAATACCCTAGGAAATATAGTATACTATAGTAAATATATATTATAGTGCTGAAATCCATATCGAAAAACTAGATCTCTTATATCTATAGATAATCAGATGCTAGGTATATGCCCTGAATGATGTAGGTAAAGTAATAGCTGCTAGTAAGCTAGCTAAAAAAGGTTATTATTTGAAATTTAGCTTAAGGGTAGACCTTAGATATCTAGTTAGATATAGGACTACCCTAGTATCTTAACCCTTAACTAATATCTTTTAAGTTTAGATTCTAACCTTAAGGGGTAGAGGTATACTTATAATAACCTTAAAGGATGTATAGTTTAATAAAAAAGTCTTATATAAAGATAAAAAAGGTCTTAAGCTAGAGAGTATATTATCTATAGCTTAGTCTATTAATCTATAAATATATATTAAGGATATTAAGGACACTATTATTATAGGTATACTAATCCAGATCCTAATACCCTTTAAAACTACCCTAGCTAAAAATAATAAACCTTATAAAGAATAAAGCCAGGAAGAGTAGGCTGAAAAGGGCCAGCCTTTATCTAATTATATATAGCTTATTCAAAATAAAGAAAACCTAATAAATACCTTAGCTAAAATACTATAGTCACATTAACTGCTAATACTAGTAGAAAGTAATCATAGTAATAGGCAAGTATTCCTAGTAGTATTTCATAGAGGTACTGCTAGACTTGAAAAATAACTATACTAGGATGAGCTGCTACCACCTCCCTAGTGTCACGGCCACACTTGGCCAAGAGAGGAGGCCGGGCGGTCAAGACCGGCAGAAAAGGATAAACTATAGAAGCGCACCAGGATCATGGGAAACAATAGATCACCCGTGCTCATAGTGATCCGCAAGTGACCCAGATCATACAGGGTCATAGTGAGCCGGAGTGATCTAGGAGAGCCCACAAGGGAAACACCTATATAAACTATAAGTCCTACTATATATCTAGTTTATCTTTCAAGGCTCTCTAGTAGTTAATTCAAGTTACTCTATAAACTATACTTAAATATATATTATGAACCCTTATTATTACTATCTAATTACCTTACTTATCTACTAATAGGTGTGACATTCCAACACTTCTAATAGGGTTAGTCACCTTAAGGTTAGAATAGTTAGGCCTATTAGTAGATAAGTAAGGCAATCAGACAGTAATAATAAGGGTACATAATACGTATTCAAGTGTAGTTCATAGAATAACTTGAATTAACTACTATAGAACTAAAGAATAACTAGAATATATAATAGTAACAACTATAACTTATATAGACTTCTTCCTTTATAGGACCATAGGTCCCTAGAGTACAGTCCTCCTATAGACTATACTTACCCTTAGTACAGTCCTTCCTAGACTATACCTACTCCTACTATAGTCCTTCTAGACTGCCTTTATCCTAGATACAGTCCTCTTCTAATTAGTCCAGAGGAGCTAGGTTTAATTCTATTAGCTTAGGTTATACTATCTAGTTCCTAGCCTTCCTAGGTTATACCAGGGTTTATCCTTTTCTACTATACTTACCTACCTAGCCTATATAAGAGGTTATATTAGCCTATAATATAATACCTCCTTCCTTTAGTCTTTATCCCTAAAGACCTTAATTTTATTTTTAATCCCTATTAGCCCTAACCTATTAGTCCTTTCTTAGTTAGTCTACTTCTCCTTTATTTTCTTCTATTATAATACTAATAGTATATTAAGTCAAGTAGTAAAATATCCTTTTACTTAATCCCTCTAAAAGAAATAAGAGAATAAAAAGTTAATAGAATATATTTCTTCTTTTAGTAATAATCTTAAAATACTATATACTTATTATTATTACTAGAAGAAAGTATACTATATAGTACTAAATTCTTCCTAATATTTAGCCTATACCAAGGGAAAGTGTGCTTGTAATGGTTCCCTAGTGGCTTTATCTTATAGGTATTTCCATTACCCTTACCTTTCCTATAGTAGCCCTAACTTTTCTAGTATCCTATAATATAGCTAAAACTAAAAAGGTAGATAAAGCTTTAGAAAAGTCTGAGGACCAGCTCCTTGAAATTATAGTAAGGATTACCTACCTCTATTATTAATAGAAACTCCTTAAGGAGCAGGGTAATGAACTTTATTAGTATAGTATTACTAGTTTATTAATAGAGGAGGAGAGGGATACTCTTATTGTCGAGACCTAGTAGGCTATTAGGGATGCTCAGTCCCTTGGCGCTTTTAGGGTATTCGATTAGGATACCCTTAGTCTCACTCCTAACCTCCTACTATTAGATCTTAAGGTTTCCCTGGGTTCTCCTAGTGAAACTTTATAAGTAATATTAGGCTCCTAGCCAGATTCTGGATAGGCTCCTAAGTATTTTTATTATAGTTATAGCCTTTCTATTTAATTAAATATTTAACCTTCCTATTATTAATTATAGAGTTAAGTACCTTCTCTACTTCATATTCTTCTATTATAGCTACTTCTATAGTTTCTTTAGTAGGTGTATCTTGGTGTGCTAGTTTAAGTAGCATGACATGGAACATAGGGTTTATCTTTATTATTTCAAGGAGTTATAGTTTATAATTAACTTCTAAGATTTTTCTTTTTATAATAAAAAGTCTAATTTTTCAGTGATTAAGTTTATTGCTTAGTTATTAGGTTTTGATTTATAGGTCCCTCATTCCTGGTTTCTTTTATAGTAGGTAGACTTTACTTCCCTCCTTAAAGGTTAGTCCCTTAATCCTTTTCCTATCTATATAGTACTTTATCCTTTATTTTATAAACTCTAGTTCTTCTATTAGTTACTTATAGAGTTCCTTTATTTTATCTGATTGGATGATTACTTGTTTAGCCTGTGTTTTCACTCCTATAGGCTTAAATCCTATCTTAGGTTATATTCTATAGTTCACATAGAATAATAATATTCCTATACTTTCTAATATATTAGTATTATAAGCATACTAGGCTAGGGGTAGTAGTACTACCTAGTTATTTTATTCCTAGTTGATATAGTATCATAGGTAGGTTTCTAGTATTTAATTTACCTATTCTACCTATCCTTAGGTTTTAGGATAGTAGGCTATAGATAACTTGTAGTTAATTCCTAACCTATCTGAAAGGCTCTGCTAGAAGTAGGAAGCAAAGACACTTCCTCTATTAGTATTAATTTCTTCTAGTAAATTATGGTTTGCAGCCACTATCTATAGGAATAGTTCTATAAATCAAGGTGCTTTCATGGCTTTATTACAGGGTATGAAGTAAGCATATTTTGTAAGTCAGTCTACAACCACCATAATACTATCATATTTAACTCCTATAGTTAGATCTTCTAACTTTAGTAATTTGACAATAAAGTCAATAATAATCTTTTGCCATAGTACTTCTAGTACTAGCATCAGCTATAATAGCCCTTGCAGCTTATATTATAAGTTTTTATTCCTTACATATGAAGCATATTCAGCAAGTACTTCCTTAACCACTATTTTCAGCTATAGGATAAGGTATCCTCTTAGTATTCTTTTAATCATTTTTGTGATCCCTAGGTACCCACTAAGTAGTAACTTATATATTACTTATATTAATTCCCTAAATAGTTCTAGGGGTACTAGTATATTCTTCTTATATTATCCTTACTTTAGATCCCTATAGTATTTTTCAATTTCTTCTATTACCTTAGTAGTAGTATTAACTTAGTAGCTTATTACTAGTTACTATAAGCTTCCTTATTTATTATAGTAGAATATTATACTTACTTCCTTAGGTATCTTCTAGAAGTGATCTAGTTGTCAGCTAAGTGTGTCAGCTCATCCATTTTCTTTTCCTTTAATATATATAATTTTGAAGTTATATTTAGAGAGGAATTTAGCCCATCAGACTTATCACTTATTTAATTCCTTAGTAGTTATAAAGCTAGTGAGGTTCTTATGATTGGAATAGATAATAATAGGGTATTTTGCCCCTATAAGGTAATATTTTTATTCCTTAAAGGCTTTAATAATTACTATAAGTTCTTTATCTAGGATCCTATATCATAGTACAAGTCTACTTAACTTTTTTAATATAAAAGTAATTAAGTATATCCTTCCTTATTCATCTTTTTATCTAAGTTATACTCCTAGGGTATAGTTTAATATATCTATCTTAACTTTAAAAGGTTTACTAGGGTCTACTTTATATAATACTAGTCTCTTATAAATACTCTATTTTACTTCTTAGAATGCTTATTACTATTCTATCCCCTATATAAAGATATTCTTATTCTTTATAAACTCTATAAGAGGTCTAACTCTCTTACTATAATCCTTTAGGAACCTCCTATAGAAATTAATAAATCCTAGGAATCCCTATACTTCAGTAACTATCTAAGGTACTAGCCAGTTAAGTACAGCCTTAACTTTTAATTCCTATATCCTGATTTCTCCTAGTTAGATAGTATATCTAAGGAAGTCTACTTCTTATATATAGAAGTGACTCTTCTTTAGTTCTACTAATAAGTTAGTATTATAGAGTTTTTATAGTATCTTTTCAATATATTCCTTATATTCCTCTAAGGTTTCTAAAAAGATAAGGATATTATCTAGATAGGCTACTATAAACTAATCCAGGTGCTCTTATAGTATATAGTTGATTATAGTTTAGAAGGTTACTAGTGTATTTATAAGTCCAAATAGTATAACATAATATTCAAAGTATCTATATCAAGTATAGAAGGCTATCTTCCACTTATCTCCTTCCTTAATCCTGATAAGGTTATATACCCCTTTAAGGTCTAGGGCAGTAAACTATTTTACTTTTTATAGTCTATCCCTTAACTCTAAGATTAATAGTAGTAAATATTAGTTCTTAATAGTAATCTTATTAAGTTAGCAGTAATCTATATATATATATAGTCTTCTATCCTTCTTTAGTATAAAGAGGATAGGGTATCCTACTAGTAATATTAAGGGTCTAATAAACCCTTTCCTAATATTTTCTTATATATATTCCTAAAGTTCTTTCAACTAGTTTTCATTTAAGTTATATATTAGCATGAACTTAGGTTATATTCCTAGTTTAAGGTGAATCTCATGATCCCATTCACTATATTCTAATAGTCCAGTTTCCAATTCTTCTATGAATATTTTACTATACTTATAGTATTACAGTAGCAAGTTCTGGATCATTTCTTCTTTTATTAGTATAGTAGTCATACTCATCATACAACACATTATCCAGTTCTATTTGTACTTCTTTCCTTTTGGTAGGTGATTCAAATCTTTAGTAGCAAGCACTTTAATATATATTATTATTCAAAAGGCTCTCAGTTTATTTAGCATATACTACTCTAGTCAATACTACTCAGGGACTGAACCATCAACAGATTCTCCTTAGATCCTAGTCCAAGTGAGCTAATCAGTAATCCAGTCTATTCTTAGGTTTTAGGTTCTCAACTATAATATGCTAATCATAATAGGATAGTTTGATTCCATAATATCAAAGGATATTTTATCAGGTTGGTTTTAGATTATGACATTAAGGTGCATAGTCTCTATATTTACTATACCTTTTCTATATATAATAAGTTCTCCTTCATAGTTGCTTAACAGGTATAGTCATTCCTTGTAATTCTATAGGAGTTGTAGTTTATTCACTATATCTAGTAAGATGAAATTTCCTTATACTCCACTATCTATTAAGGCTTTATATATTTATCCTTGAATCATAATTAGTACTTTTAAATATTTAGTTTTATTAGAGCTTATAATATTCAGACTTTAGTTTTCTAGTATAATAGCTTATTTATAGCTTTCTTATATCTTTTTAGAAGTATTCTCTAGGCTTTATTATCCTTATAGTTCTTTATACTATTATTCATATATCTTCATAGCTTGCCTGTTATATTCAAAGTTTTATTATACTACTTGTAGTCTTACTTCCCTTATCACCTAGACATCTCATTTTACTATATCTATTTCTTTTTCTATAGCTTCAGTATATACCTATATAGCTACTATATCTATATTATTAAGCTTAGTTTCAAGTCCCTTAACTTATCCTTATATTTCTATAATAAGTTTATCATATTTAGTTATCTATTCTAGGATGCTAATAATAGTTTTATTAGTTCTATGGTTTATGGTTTATATAAGTTCCTCTATATTTTTAATTCTTATTTCTATATATTCTAATCTTCTAGCTATTTCTACTTATTATATTTTAATTTAACTAAGTTTCTTAATTATTAGTTTAAACTATTTTAGTAGATCATTCTTTTAATCTTTATTAAGTTGGTTATAGAGAGTATTATCTAGCTTATTAATTACTTCTTTAAAGTTATAGACCTTCTTTACTAGTTTTTCAATATCTTTAATATACTTATTAATTTTCTAAGTAGTTCCTTCTTCTTTAGTAATAGGTATTACTTCTTAATAAGGGGGAAGTCCTTAGTTCTTAACCTCTTTCCCTTTTTATTATTGTTATAAGGTAATTTAGATCTACTCTATATATTAAATATATTCTATAGGTAGTTTCTTACCTTACTTATAGTTATAATGCTTCTAGTGGAATATAGTAATGTTTAGTTCTTTTACTTCTACTCCTAGGTACTTTTTAAGTACTATAAGCATCTCCTTTTCAATATTATTAACTTTAAGGTTACTTAGTCTAGCCTTTTCTCTTTCTATAGTTATAAGGGTTTATAGTTTTCATAGGTAGTATCTAGCTCTATCCTTCCTATCATAGTATACTTAATAGTTATTATCATAGTATACAGTCTAATATATAACTTAGTAGTCTAGGATAGTACTACTAGCTAAAGTCTAAGTCTAGGTAGTAAGTTCATTACTAGCCTTACTTTACTTATTATTACTCTAGATTTTTCCTTAAGGTATAGGCCTCCAGCTCTTATTCTTTTAGTCTCCTTATTCTTTTCTCCCTACTCCCTAGTTTCCTCTATTTTAGTATTCTCTTATGAAATGTCCTATATAGCCACAGGTATAGTATTTACTAAGATAGTCCTCTATTTATTTCTTGATTCTATAGTCATCTCTTCATATAGTAGAATCAAGTTCTATAGGCCCTAGGTAAGTTCCCTATAAGGTATTACTATTATATTATTTCCTAGTATTAGCTTCCTATTTTTTACTATATCCTCTACTATATAGTATCTTCTAGTATTTCTCTAGTTACTATTAATATAGTTAGTTATTAATCCTAATAGTAAAGTCTATATACTTTCCAAGTTCTATAGGAGTATCTAGGATCTTATTAATTTCATCTTTCACTTTATCCTTTAACCTATAGTAGAAGTATTTAATTATAGATTCATTATCTTATTTCAGGTATATAGTAATTTATTAGAACTTAGACATATATTCTAAGGCTAAAGTCTTTTATTAGGTTTCCCTAAGCTTTTATTTCATAGTCTAGTCTTTATCTAGATCTCTAAAAGCCCCTTTAATAGCTTCTTTAAAGTTATTATAGTTTTTAAATATTCTTTTAGTTATACTATCTTATTATATAGGTTCACTAGTATAGTAGTCCTATAAGGTTAGTTTAAACTATACTATAGTATCTCTAACTAGGAATCCTACTATACTAGTAACTTTAGTAGTAGTATTAGTAATTCTATAGTAGTTATAATATATTCTTATATATATGAGCAAGGACTATAGCTTAATACAGCTTCTATCAAACTTCTTAGGTCCTGGGAAGTAGACTTTAGGCTTCCTTACTTCTATAATAGTATTAGTAGTAGATTAGATAATAGTTTAGAAGAGAGATAATATATCTTTATATATAATAGGTTAGTATTATTCCTGGAGTTGAGTATTCTACTATCAGGCTTGTTAAAGTTACTCTATAAGGTCCTTGATTTT
This sequence comes from Lomentospora prolificans, assembly GCA_029532625.1. Lineage (NCBI taxonomy): Eukaryota > Fungi > Ascomycota > Sordariomycetes > Microascales > Microascaceae > Lomentospora > Lomentospora prolificans. The sequence goes on from JARFXM010000001.1 coordinate 104,758, forward strand.
TTTAATAAGCTATTCCTTACTAGCAGCTATAATACTAGTGCTAGATATAGTTTCATTCACTATAGTTCCTACTATTAGTTTCTTTACTATTTGAAAGGGTTACTTACTAAATAGGAGTAGTTAATATATAATATTCTAATACTTCTAATAGGGTTAGTCACCTTAAGGTTAGAATAGTCAGGCCTATTAGTAGATAAGTAAGGCAGTTAGATAGTAATAATAAGGGTATAGAATATATATTCAAGTATAGTTCATAGAATAACTTAAATTAACTACTATAGAACTAAAGAATAACTAGAATATATAATAGTAACAACTATAACTTATATAGACTTCTTCCTTCATAGGACTACAGGTCCCTAGAGTATAGTCCTCCTATAGACTATACTTACCCTTGGTGTAGTCCTTCCTAGACTATACCTACTCCTGCTATAGTCCTTCTAGACTGCTTTTATCCTGGATATAGTCCTCTTCTAATTAGTCCAGAGGAGCTAGGTTTAATTCTATTAGCTTGGGTTACACTATCTAGTTCCTAGCCTTCCTAGGTTATGCTAGGGTTTATCCTTTTCTGCCATGCTTGCCTGCCTGGCCTGCATAAGAGGTCATGTCAGCCCGTGACAATAGGCCTAACTATTCTAACCTTAAGGTAACTAACCCTATTAAGAAGTATTAGAATATTATATATTAACTACTCCTATTTAGTAAGTAACCCTTTTAAATAGTAAAAGACTAATAGCAGGAACTATAGAAACTACATCTAGTACTAGCATTATAGCTACTAGTAAAGAACAGCTTGCTAAAAAGATCAAGGAACTTATAGAGTAACTTTAGCAAGCCTGATAGCAGAATGCTTAGCTCTAGGAACAATACTAACCTACTATATATAAAGACATGTTAGCTCTCTTCCAAGCTATTATCTAATCCACTACTAACACTATTATAGAAGTAAGGAAGCCTAAGGTCTACTTCCTAGGACTAGAGAAGTTTGATAGAAGCTATACTAAACTACAATCCTTCCTTATATATATGAGGGCATACTATGACCACTATGGAATCGCTGATACTGCCACTAAAGTTACTAGTATAGTGGGATTCCTAGTTAGAGATACTATAGTATAGTTTAAACTAACCTTATAGGACTACTATACTAATAAACTTATATAATAAGACAGTATAACTAAAAGAATATTCAAAAACTATAATAACTTTAAAGAAGCTATTAAAAGGGCTTTTAGAGATCTAGATAAAGACTAGACTATAAAATAAAAGCTTAGGGAAACCTAATAAAAGACCTTAGCTTTAGAATATATATCTAAATTCTAATAAATTACTATATACTTTGAATAGGATAATAAATCTATAATTAAATACTTCTACTATAGGTTAAAGGATAAAGTAAAAGATAAAATTAATAAGATCCTGGATACTCCTATATAATTTAGAAAGTATATAGACCTTACTATTAGGATTAATAACTAACTATATTAATAATAACTAGAGAAATACTAGAAGATACTATATAGTAGAGGATATAGTAAAAAATAGGAAGCTAATACTAGAAAATAATAGAATAGTAATACCTTATAGGGAATTTACCTAGGGCCTATAGAACTTGATTCTACTATATGAAAAGATAACTATAGAATTAAGAAATAAATAGAGGACTATCTTAGTAAATGCTATACCTATGGCCATATAGGATATTTTATAAGAGAATACTAAAATAGAGGAAACTAGGGAGTAGGAAGAAAAGAATAAGGAGACTAAAAGAATAAGAACTAGAGACCTATACTTTAAGGAAAAACCTAAAGTAATAATAAGTAAAGTAAGGCTAGTAACAAACCTACTACCTAGACTTAGACCTTAGCTAATAGTACTATCCTAGACTACTAAGTTATATACTAGACTATATACTATAATAATAACTATTAAGTATACTATAATAAGAAGGATAGAGCTAGATATTACTTATAAAAACTATAAACCCTTATAACTATAGAAAGAGAAAAGGCTGGACTAAGTAATCTTAAAGCTAATAATATTAAAAAAGAGATACTTATAATACTTAAAAAGTACCTAGGAGTAGAAGTAAAAGAACTAAACATTACTATATTCTACTAGAAGTATTATAATTATAAGTAAGGTAAGAAACTACCTATAGAATATACTTAATATATAGAGTGGATCTGAATTACCTTATAATAATAATAAAAAGGGAAAGAGGCTAAAAACTAAGGACTTCCCCCTTATTAAGAAGTAATACCTATTACTAAAGAAGAAGGAACTACCTAGAAAATTAATAAATGTATTAAAGATACTAAAAAACTAGTAAAAAAGGTCTATAACCTTAAAGAAGTAATTAATAAATTAGATAATACTCTTTACAACTAACTTAATAAAGATTAAAAGAATAATCTACTAAAATAGTTTAAACTAATAATTAAGAAACTTAGTTGAATTAAAATATAATAAGTAGAAATAGCTAGAAGACTGGAATATATAGAAATAAGGACTAAAAATACAGAGGAACTTATATAAACTATAAATTATAGAACTAATAAAACTATTACTAGTATCCTAGAATAGATAACTAAATATAATAAACTTATTATAGAAATATAAGAACAAGTTAAGGGACTTGAAACCAAGCTTGATAATATAGATATAGTAGCCATACAGGTATACACCAAAGCTACAGAAAAAGAAATAGATATAGCAAAGTAAGAAGTCCAGGTAATAAGGGAAGCAAGACTATAAGTAGCATAACAAAACTCCAAATATAACAGGCAAGCCATAAAGATATATGAACAATAGCATAAAGAACCACAAGGATAACAAAGCCTGGAGAATACTTCCAAAAAGGCATAAGAAAGCTACAAATGAGCTATCATACTAGAAAACTGAAGTCTGAATATTATGAGCTCTAATAAAACCAAACATTTAAAAGTACCAATTACGATTCAAGGACAAACATACAAAGTGTGATATTCTAACACTTCTAATAGGGTTAGTCACCTTAAGGTTAGAATAGTCAGGCCTGTTAGTAGATAAGTGAGGTAGTTAGATAGTAATAATAAGGGTATGTAATATGTATTTAAGTGTGGTTTATAGAATGACTTAAATTAACTACTATAGAACTAAAGAATAACTAGAATATATAATAGTAATAACTATGACTTATATAGACTTCTTCCTTTATAGGACTATAGGTCCCTAGAGTGCAGTCCTCCTATAGACTATACTTACCCTTGGTATAGTCCTTCCTAGACTGTACCTACTCCTACTATAGTCCTTCTAGACTACCTTTATCCTGGATATAGTCCTCTTCTAATTAGTCTAGAGGAGCCAGGTTTAATTCTATTAACTTAGGTTATACTATCTAGTTCCTAGCCTTCCTAGATTATACTAAGGTTTATCCTTTTCTGCTATACTTACCTACCTAGCCTATATAAGAGGTTATATTAGCCTATAATATAATACCTTCTCCCTTTAGTCTTTATCCCTAAAGACTTTAATTTTATTTTTAATCCCTATTAGCCCTAACCTATTAGTCCTTTCTTAGTTAGTCTACTTCTCCTTTATTTTCTTCTACTATAATACTAATAGTATATTAAGTCAGATAGTAAAATATCCTTCTACTTAATCCCTCTAAAAGAAATAAGAGAATAAAAAGTTAATAGAATATATTTCTTCTTTTAGTGATGATCTTGAAATACTATACATCTATTATTATTACTAGAAGAAGGTATACTATATAGTACTAAATTCTTCCTAATATTTAGCCTGTGCTAAGGGAAAGCATACTTGTAATAGTTCCCTGGTGGCTTCGTCTTATAGGTATTTCTATTACCCTTACCTTTCCTATAGTAGCCCTAACTTTTCTAGTATCCTATAATATAGCTGAAACTAAAAAGGTAGATAAGGCTTTAGAAAAGTCTAAGGACTAGCTCTTTAAAATTATAGTAAGGATTACTTACCTCTATTATTAATAGAAACTCCTTAAGAAGTAAAGTAATAAACTTTATTAGTATAGTATTACTAGTTTATTAATAAAAGAGGAGAGGGATACTCTTATTATTAAGACCTAGTAGGCTATTAGGGATACTTAGTCCCTTAGTATTTTTAAGGTGTTTAATTAGGATACCCTTAGTCTTACTCCTAACCTCCTACTATTAGATCTTAAGGTTTCCCTGGGTTCTCCTAGTAAAACTTTGTAAGTAATATCAGGCTCCTAGCCAGATTCTAGATAGGCTCTTAAGTATTTTTGTTATAGTTATAGCCTTTCTATTTAATTAAATATTTAACCTTCCTATTATTAATTATAGAGTTAAGTACCTTCTCTACTTTATATTCTCCTTCTATTATAGCTACTTCTATAGTTTCTTTAGTAGGTGTATCTTAGTGTACTAGTTCAAGTAGTATAATATGGAATATAGGGTTTATCTTTATTGTTTTAGGGAGTTATAGTTTATAATTAACTTCTAAGATTTTTCTTTTTATAATAAAGGGTCTAATTTTTTAGTAATTAAGTTTATTACTTAGTTATTAGGTTTTGATTTATAGGTCCCTTATTCCTAGTTTCTTTTATAGTAGGTAGACTTTACTTCCCTCCTTAAAGGTTAGTCCCTTAATCCTTTTCCTATTTATATAGTACTTTATCCTTTATTTTATAAACTCTAGTTCTTCTATTAGTTACTTATAGAGTTCCTTTATTTTGTCTAATTAGATAATTACTTATTCAGCCTGTATTTTCACTCCTATAGGCTTAAATCCTGTCTTAGGTTGTATTCTATAGTTTGTATAGAATGGTAATATTCCTGTACTTTCTAATATATTAGTGTTGTAAGTATACTAGGCTAGGGGTAGTAGTGCTACCTAGTTGTTTTATTCCTAGTTAATATAGTATTATAGGTAGGTTTCTAGTATTTGATTTACTTATTCTACCTATCCTTAGGTTTTAGGATAGTAGGCTATGGATAACTTATAGTTAATTCCTAACCTATCTAAAAGGCTCTACTAGAAGTAGGAAGTAAAGATGCTTCCTCTATTAGTATTGATTTCTTCTAGTAAATTATGGTTTGTAGCTACTATCTATAGGAATAGTTCTGTGAATTGAGGTGCTTTTATGGCTTTATTATAAGGTATGAAGTAAGTATATTTTATGAGTTAGTTTATAACTACTATAATGTTATTGTATTTGACTCCTATAGTTAGATCTTCTAACTTTAGTAATTTAATAATAAAGTTAATAATAATCTTTTGCTATAGTACTTCTAGTACTAGTATTAGCTGTAATAGCCCTTACAGCTTATATCATGAGTTTTTGTTCCTTGTGTATAAAGTATATTCAGTGAGTACTTCCTTAACTACTATTTTTAGCTGTAGGATGAGGTATCCTCTTGGTATTCTTTTGATTATTTTCATGATCCCTAGGTGCCCACTAAGTGGTGACTTGTGTATTACTTGTATTAATTCCCTAGATAGTTCTAGGGGTACTAGTGTATTCTTCTTATATCATCTTTGCTTTAGATCCCTATAGTATTTTTCAATTTCTTCTATTACCTTGGTAGTAGTATTGACTTAGTAGCTTATTGCTAGTTGCTATAGGCTTCCTTGTTTGTTGTAGTAGAATATTATACTTGCTTCCTTAGGTATCTTCTAGAAGTGATCTAGTTGTTGGCTAAGTGCATCAGTTTATCTGTTTTCTTTTCCTTTGATATGTATGATTTTGAAGTCGTATTTAGAGAGGAATTCAGCCTATTAGACTTGTCACTTATTCAATTCCTTAGTGGTTGTAAAGCTAGTGAGGTTCTTATAATTAGAATAGATAATAATAGGGTGTTTTACCCCTATAAGGTAATATTTCTATTCCTTGAAGGCTTTAATAATTACTATGAGTTCTTTATCTAGGATCCTATATTATAGTATAGGTCTACTTAACTTTTTTAATATAAAAGTGATTAGGTATATCCTTCCTTGTTTATCTCTTTATCCAAGTTATACTCCTAGGGTATAGTCTGATATATCTGTCTTAACTTTAAAAGGTTTATTAGGGTCTGCTTTATATAATACTAGTCTCTTATAAATACTCTATTTTACTTCTTGGAATGCTTATTACTGTTCTATCCCCTATATGAAGATGTTCTTATTCTTTATAAGCTCTATAAGAGGTCTGACTCTCTTGCTATAGTCCTTTAGGAACTTCTTATAGAAATTAATGAATCCTAGGAATCCCTATACTTTAGTGACTATCTAAGGTACTAGCTAGTTAAGTGTAGCCTTGACTTTTAATTCCTATATTCTGATTTCTCCTAGTTAGATAGTGTATCTAAGGAAGTCTACTTCTTATATATAGAAGTGACTCTTCTTTAGTTCTACTAATAAGTTAGTATTATAGAGTTTTTATAGTATCTTTTTAATATATTCCTTATATTCCTCTAAGGTTTCTAAGAAGATGAGGATATTATCTAGATAGGCTACTATAAATTGATCCAGGTGCTCTCATAGTATATAGTTGATTATAGTTTAGAAGATTACTAATATATTTATAAGTCTAAATAGTATAATATAATATTTAAAGTGTTTATATTAAGTATAGAAGGCTATCTTCCACTTATCTCCTTCCTTAATCCTGATAAGGTTATATATGTTATGGGCTGACATGACCTCTTATGTAGGCCAGGTAGGCAAGTATAGTAGAAAAGGATAAACCCTGGTGCAACCTGGGAAGGCTAGGAACTAGATAGTATAACCTGAGCTAATAGAATTAAACCTAGCTCTTTTAGACTAATTAGAAGAGGACTATATCCAGGATAAAGGTAGTCTAGAAGGACTATAGTAGGAGTAGGTATAGTCTAGGAAGGACTATACCAAGGGTAAGTATAGTTTATGGGAGGACTATACTCTAGGGACCTATAGTCCTATAAAGGGAGAAGTCTATATAAGTTATAGTTATTACTATTATATATTCTAGTTATTCTTTAGTTCTATAGTAGTTAATTTAAGTTACTCTCTAGACTATACTTGAATATATATTATAGACCTTTATTATTACTATCTAACTACCTTACTTATCTACTAATAGGCCTAACTATTCTAACCTTAAAGTGACTAACCCTATTAGAAGTGTTAGAATACTATATATTAACTACTCCTATTTGGTAAGTAACCCTTTCAAATAGTAAAGAAACTAATAGTAGGAGCTATAGTAAATGAAACCACATCTAGCACTAGTATCACAGCTGCTAGCAAGGAATAGCTTACTAAAAAGATTAAGGAACTTATAGAGTAACTTTAATAAACCTAATAGTAGAATACTTAACTCCAGGAATAATACTAACTTATCATGTATGAAGACATGTTATCTCTCTTCCAAACTATTATCTAATCTATTACTGACACTATTATAGAAGTAAGGAAGCCTAGGGTCTACTTCCTAGGACCTAAGAAGTTTAATAGAAGCTATATCAAGCTATAGTCCTTCCTTATATATATAAGAGCATATTACAACCACTATGGAATCACTAATACTACTACTAAAGTTACTAGTATAGTAGGATTCCTAGTTAGAGACACTATAGTATAGTTTAAACCAACCTTATAGGACTACTATACTAGTGAACCTATATAATAAGATAGTATAACTAAAAGAATATTTAAAAACTATAATAACTTTAAAGAAGCTATTAAAAGGGCTTTTAGAGATCTAGATGAAGACTAGACTATAAAACAAAAGCTTAGGGAAACCTAATAAAAGACCTTAGCCTTAGAATATATGTCTAAGTTCTGATAAATTACTGTACACCTTGAATAGGATAATGAATCTATAATTGAATACTTCTACTATAGGTTAAAGGATAAAGTAAAAGATGAAATTAATAAGATCCTAGATACTCCTATAGAACTTAGAAAGTATATAGACCTTACTATTAGGATTAATAACCAACTATATCAACAGTGATTAGAGAAACGCCAGAAGACACCATATAGCAGAGGATATAGTAAAAAATAGGAAACTAATACTAGAAAATAATAGAATAGCAACACCTTATAGGGAACCTACCCAGAGCCCATAGAACTTGATTCCACTATATGAAAAGATGACTATAGAATCAAGAAATGAATAGAGGACTATCTTAGTAAATGCTATACCTATAGCTATATAGGATATTTTATAAGAGAATACTAAAATAGAGGAAACTAGGGAGCAGGGAGAAAAGAATAAGGAGACTAAAAGAATAAGAGCTAAAGGCCTATACCTTAAGGAAAAACCTAGAGTAATAATAAGTAAAGTAGGGCTAGTAATGAACCTACTACCTAGACTTAGACCTTAGCTAGCAGTACTATCCCAGACCACTAAGTTATGTATTAGACTGTATACTATGATAACGACTATTAAGTATACTATAATAGGAAGGATAGAGCTAGATACTACCTATGAAAACCATAAACCCTTGTAACTATAGAAAGAGAAAAGGCTAGACTAAGTAACCTTAAAGCTAATAATATTGAAAAGGAGATACTTATAGTACTTAAAAAGTACCTAGGAGTGGAAGTAAAAGAACTAAACATCACTATATTCCACTAGAAGTATTATAACCACAAGTAAAGCAAGAAACCACCCATAGAATACACTTAATATATAGAGTAGATCCAAATTACCTTATAATAATAATGAAAAGGGAAAGAGGTTAAGAACTAAGGACTTCCCCCTTATTAAGAAGTAATACCTATTACTAAAGAAGAAGGAACTACCTAGAAAATCAATAAGTATATTAAAGATACTGAAAAACTAGTAAGGAAGGTCTATAATCTTGAAGAAGTAATTAGTAAGCTGGATAACACTCTCTATGATTAACTCAATGAAGATTAAAAGAATAATCTACTAAAATAGTTTAAACTAATGATTGAGAAACTTAGTTGAATCGAAATATAATAAGTAGAAACAGCTAGAAGACTGGAATATGTGGAAATAAGAACTGAAAATATAGAGGAACTTGTATAAACCACAACCTATAGAACTAATAAAACTATTACTAGTATCCTAGAATGGATGACTAAATGTGATGAACTCATTATAGAAATACAAAGACAAGTCAAAGGACTTAAAACCGAGCTTGATAATGTAGATACAGTGGCTATGCAGGTATATACTGAAGCTATAGAAAAAGAAATAGATGCAGCAAAACGAGACATCTAGGCGATAAGGGAAGCAAGACTATGAGTAGCATAACGAAACTCCGAATGCAACAGGTAAGCTATGAAGATATGCGAACAACAGCATAAAGAACCACAAGGATGATGAAGCCTGGAGAATGCTTCTAAAAAGGTATAAGAAAGCTATAAACAAGCTATTATACTGGAAAACCAAAGTCTGAATATTATAAGCTCTAATAAAACTAAATATTTAAAAGTACTAATTATAATTTAAGGATAAATATATAAAGCCTTGATAGATAGTAGAGCATAAGGAAATTTTATTTTACTAGATATAGTGAATGAACTATAACTCCTATGGAATTATAAGGAATGACTATACCTATTAAGTAACTGTAAAGGGGAACTTGTTATATATAGGAAAGGTATAGTAAATATAGAGACTGTGTACCTTGATGTTATAATCTAAAACTAACCTAATAAAATATCCTTTGATATTATAGAATTAAACTACCCTATTATGATTAGAATACTATAGTTAAGAACCTAAAACCTAAGAATAGACTGGATTACTGATTAGCTTACTTGGACTAGGATCTAAGGAGAATCTGTTAATAGTTCAGTCCCTGAGCAGTATTGACTAGAGTAGTATATACTAAATAAACTGAGAGCCTTTTGAATGATAGTATATATTAAAGTGCTCACTACTAAAGATTTAAATTACCTACTAAAAGGAAAGAAATATAAATAAAACTGGATAATATATTATATAATAAGCATAACTACCACACTAATAAAAGAAGAAATAATATAGAACTTGCTACCACGATATTATAAGTATAGTAAAATATTTATAGAAGAATTAGAAACTGGACTCCTAGAATATAGTAAATAGGATCATAAGATTTATCTTAAACTAGGAATACAACCTAAGTTTATACTAATATATAACCTAAATGAAAACTAGTTGAAAGAACTTTGGGAGTATATATAAGAAAATATTAGAAAAGGGTTTATTAGACCCTTAATATTACTAATAGGATACCCTATCCTCTTTATACTAAAAAAGGATAGAAGATTATGTATATATATAGACTACTGCTAACTTAATGAGATCACTATTAAGAACTAATACCTACTACTATTGATCTTAGAGTTGAGGGATAGACTATAAAAAGTAAAATAGTTTACTACCCTAGATCTTAAAGGGGTATATAACCTTATCAGGATTAAGGAAGGAGATAAGTAGAAGATAGCCTTCTGCACTTAATACAAACACTTTAAATATTATGTTATGCTATTCAGACTTACTAATACACTAGTAACCTTCTAAACTATAATTAACCATATACTATAAGAGCACTTAGATCAGTTTATAGTAGCCTATTTAGATAATATCCTTATCTTCTTAGAGACCTTGGAGGAATATGAGGAATATATTGAAAAGGTACTATAAAAACTCTATAATACTAACTTATTAGTAGAACTAAAGAAAAGTCACTTCTATATATAAGAAGTAGACTTCCTTGGATATACTATCCAACTAGGAGAAATCAGAATGTAGGAATTAAAAGTTAAGGCTGTACTTGACTGGCTGGTACCTTAGATAGTTACTAAAGTATAGGGATTCCTAGGATTTATCAATTTCTACAGGAGGTTCCTAAAGGACTACAGTAAGAGAGTCAGACCTCTTATAGAGCTTATAAAGAACGAGAATATCTTTGTATAGGGGCTGGAATAGTAATAAGTATTCTAAGAAGTAAAATAGAGTATTTGCAAGAGACTAGTGTTATATGAAGTAGACCCTAGTAAACCTTTTAAAGTTAAGATAGATATATTAGACTATGCCCTAGGAGTACAACTTGGATAAAGAGATGAATAAGGAAGGATACACCTGATCGCTTTTATATTGAAAAAGCTAAGTGGACCTACACTATGATACAGGATCCTAGATAAAGAACTTATAGTAATTATCAAAGCCTTTAAGGAATAGAAATATTACCTTATAGGGGCAAAATACCCTATTATTATCTATTCTAATTATAAGAACCTTACTAGCTTTATAACTACTAAAGAGTTGAATAAGTGATAAGTCTGATGGGCTGAATTCCTCTCTGAATATGACTTTAAAATTGTATATGTCAAAGGAAAAGAAAATGGATGAGCTGATGCACTTAGCTGATAACTAGATCACTTCTAGAAGATACCTAAGGAAGCAAGTATAATATTCTACTATGATGGGTAAGGAAGCCTATAGTAACTAGTAATAAGCTACCAAGTTAATACTACTACTAAGGTAATAGAAGAAATCGAAAATTACTATAGGGATCTAAAGCAAGGATAATATAAGAAGAACATACTAGTACCCCTAGAACTATCTAGGGAATTAATATGAGTAATACATAAGTTACCACTTAGTAGGCACCTAGGGATCACGAAAATAATCAAAAGAATACCAAGAGGATACCTCATCCTACAGCTGAAAATAGTGGTTAAGGAAGTACTTGCTGAATATGCTTCGTACGCAAGGAATAAAAACTCACAATATAAGCTATAAGGGCTATTATAGCTGATGCTAGTACTAGAAGTACTATAGTAAAAGATTATTATTGACTTTATTATCAAATTACCAAAGTTAGAAGATCTAACTATAGGAGTTAAATATGATAGTATTATAGTGGTCATAGACTAACTCACAAAATATACTTACTTTATACCCTATAATAAAGCTATAAAAGTACCTTAATTTGTAGAACTATTCCTATAGATAGTGGCTATAAACCATAATTTACTAAAAGAAATCAATACCAATAGAGGAAGCATCTTCACTTCCTACTTCTAGCAGAGCCTTTTAGATAGGTTAGGAATTAACCATAAGTTATCTATAGCCTACTATCCTAAAACCTAAGGATAAGTAGAATAGGTAAATCAAATACTAGAAACCTACCTATAATACTATATTAACTAGGAATAAAATAACTAGGTAGTACTACTACCCCTAGCCTAGTACACTTATAATACCAATATATCAGAAAGTATAGGAATATCACCATTCTATGCAAACTATGGAATATAACCTAAGACAGGATTCAAGCCTATAGGAGTGAAAATACAGGCTGAATAAGTAATCATCTAATCAGATAAAATAAAGGAACTCCATAAGTAACTAATAGAAGAACTAGAGTTTGTAAAACAAAGGATAAAGTACTATATAGATAGGAAAAGGATTAAGGGACTAACCTTTAAGGAGGGAAGTAAAGTCTACCTACTATAAAAGAAACTAGGAATAAGGGACCTATAAATCAAAACCTAATAACTAAGTAATAAACTTAATTACTAAAAAATTAGACCCTTTATTATAAAAAGAAAAATCTTAGAAATTAATTATAAACTATAACTCCTTAAAACAATAAAGATAAACCCTGTATTCCATATTATACTACTTGAACTAGCATACTAAGATACACCTACTAAAGAAACTATAGAAGTAGCTATAATAGAAGGAGAATATAAAGTAGAGAAGGTACTTAACTCTATAATTAATAATAGGAAGGTTAAATATTTGATTAAATAGAAAGGCTATAACTATAATGAAAATACTTAGGAGCCTATCCAGAATCTGGCTAGGAGCCTGATATTACTTGCAAAGTTTCACCAGGAGAACCCAGGGAAACCTCAAGATCTAATAGTAGGAGGTTAGGAGCAAGACTAAGGGTATCCTAATCAAGCACCCTAAAAGTGCTAAGGGACTAAGTATCCTTAATAGCCTACTAGGTCTTGATGATGAGAGTATCCCTCTCCTCCTCTATTAACAAACTAGTAATACTATACTAATAAAGTTTATTACCCTACTCCTTAAGGAGTTTCTATTAATAATAGAGGTAGGTAATTCTTACTATAATTTTAAGGAGCTGGTCCTTAGACTTTTCTAAAGCTTTATCTACCTTTTTAGTTTTAGCTATATTATAGGATACTAGAAAAGTTAGGGCTACTATAGGAAAGGTAAGGGTAATAGAAATACCTATAAGATAAAGCTACCAGGGAACTATTACAAGTATACTTTCCCTTAGCATAGGCTAAATATTAGGAAGAATTTAGTACTATATAGTATACCTTCTTCTAGCGATAACAACAGGTACATAGTATTTCAAGATTATCACTAAAAGAAGAAATATATTCCACTAACTTTTCATTCTCTTATTTCTTTTAGAGGGATTAAGTAGAAGGACATTTTACTACCCTACTTAATATACTATCAGTATTATAGTAGAAGAAAATAAAGGAGAAGTAGATTAACTAAGAAAGGACTAATAGGTTAGGGCTAATAGGGATTAAAAATAAAATTAAGGTCTTTAGGGATAAAGACTAAAGGGAGGAGGTATTATATTATAGGCTAATATAACCTCTTATATAGGCTAGGTAGGTAAGTATAGTAGAAAAGGATAAACCCTGGTATAACCTGGGAAGGCTAGGAACTAGATAGTATAACCCGAGCTAATAGAATTAAACCTGGCTCCTCTAGACTAATTAGAAGAGGACTATATCTAGGATAAAGGCAGTCTAGAAGGACTATAGCAGGAGTAGGTACAGTCTAGGAAGGACTATACCAAGGGTAAGTATAGTCTATAGGAGGACTATACTCTAGGGACCTATAGTCCTATGAAGGGAGAAGTCTATATAAGTTATAGTTATTACTATTATATATTCTAGTTATTCTTTAGTTCTATAATAGTTAATTCAAGTCACTCTCTAGACTACACTTGAATATATATTACAGACCTTTATTATTACTATCTAACTGCCTTACTTATCTACTAACAGGCCTAACTATTCTAACCTTAAAGTAACTAACCCTATCAGAAGTGTTGGAACACCACAATATACCCCTTTAAGATCTAGGGTAGTAAACTATTTTACTTTTTATAGTCTATCCCTTAACTCTAAGATTAATAATAGTAGGTATTAGTTCTTAATAGTAATCTTATTGAATTAGTGGTAATCTATATATATATATAGTCTTCTATCCTTCTTTAGTATAAAGAGGATAGGGTATCCTACTAGTAATATTAAGGGTCTAATAAACCCTTTCCTAATGTTTTCTTATATATATTCCTAAAGTTCTTTTAATTAGTTTTTGTTTAAGTTATATATTAGTATGAACTTGGGTTATATTCCTGGTTTGAGGTAAATCTTGTGATCTTATTTGCTATATTCTAGTAGTCTGGTTTCTAATTCTTCTATGAATATTTTGCTGTACTTATAGTATTATAGTGGCAAGTTCTGGATTATTTCTTCTTTTGTTAGTATGGTAGTTATGCTTATTATGTAATGTATTGTCTGGTTCTGTTTGTGCTTCTTTCCTTTTAGTAGGTGATTTAAATCTTTAGTGGCAAGTACTTTAATATATACTATTATTTAAAAGGCTCTTAGTTTATTTAGTATATACTACTCTAGTTAATACTGCTCAGGGACTGAACTATTAATAGATTCTCCTTAGATCCTAGTCTAAGCAAGCTGATTAGTAATCCAGTCTATTCTCAGGTTTTAGGTTCTTAACTATAGTATACTAATCATAATAGGATAGTTTAATTCTATAATATCAAAGGATATTTTATTAGGTTGGTTTTAGATTATGACATTAAGGTATATAGTCTCCATATTTACTATACCTTTTCTATATATAATAAGTTCTCCTTCATAGTTGCTTAATAGGTATGGTTATTCCTTGTGATTCTATAGGAGTTGTAGTTTATTCATTATATCTAGCAAGATGAAATTTCCTTGTGCTCTATTGTCTATTAAGGCTTTATATATTCATCCTTAAATCATAATTAGTACTTTTAAATGTTTAGTTTTATCAGAGCTCATGATATTTAGACTTTGGTTTTCTAGTATAATAGCTTATTTATAGCTTTCTTATGCCTTTTTAGAAGCATTCTCCAGGCTTTGTCATCTTTATAGTTCTTTATACTGTTATTCATATATCTTTATGGCTTACCTATTATATTTAAAGTTTTATTATACTACTTATAGTCTTGCTTCCCTTATTACCTAGACATCTTATTTTACTATATCTATTTCTTTTTCTATAGCTTTAGTATATACCTATACAGCTACCACATCTATATTATTAAGCTCAGTTTCAAGTCCTTTAACTTATCCTTATATTTCTATAATAAGTTTATTATATTTAGTTATCTATTCTAGGATACTAGTAATAGTTTCATTAATTCTATAGTTTATAGTTTATATAAGTTCCTCTATATTTTTAGTTCTTATTTCTATATATTCTAGTCTTCTAGCTATTTCTACTTATTATATTTTAATTCAACTGAGTTTCTCAATTATTAGTTTAAACTATTTTAGTAGATCATTCTTTTAATCTTTATCAAGTTAGTTACAGAGAGTGTTGTCTAGCTTATTGATTACTTCTTCAAGGTTATGGACCTTCCTTACTAGTTTTTTAGTATCTTTAATATACTTATTGATTTTCTGGGTAGTTCCTTCTTCTTTAGTGATAAGTATTACTTCTTAATAAAGGGGAAGTCCTTAGTTCTTAACCTCTTTCCCTTTTTATTATTATTATAAGGTAATTTAGATCTACTCTATATATTAAATATATTCTATAGGTGGTTTCTTATCTTACTTATAGTTATAATGCTTCTAGTGGAATATAGTAATGTTTAGTTCTTTTACTTCTACTCCTAGGTATTTTTTAAGTACTATAAATATCTCCTTTTTAATATTATTAGCTTTAAGATTACTTAGTCTAGCCTTTTCTCTTTCTATAGTTATAAGGGTTTATAGTTTTTATAGGTAGTATCTAGCTCTATCCTTCTTATTATAGTATACTTAATAGTTATCATTATAGTATATAGTCTAATACATAACTTAGTAGTCTAGGATAGTACTACTAGCTAAGGTCTGAGTCTAGGTAGTAGGTTCATTACTAGCCCTACTTTACTTATTATTACTCTAGGTTTTTCCTTAAGGTATAGGCCTCCAGCTCTTATTCTTTTAGTCTCCTTATTCTTTTCTCCCTACTCCCTAGTTTCCTCTATTTCAGTATTCTCTTATAAAATATCCTATATAGCTATAGGTATAGTATTTACTAAGATAGTCCTCTATTCATTTCTTAATTCTATAGTTATCTCTTCATATAGTAGAATCAAGTTCCATAGGCCCTAGGTAAGTTCCCTATAAGGTGTTGCTATTATATTATTTCCTAGTATTAGCTTCCTATTTTTTGCTATATCCTCTACTATATAGTGTCTTCTAGTATTTCTCTAGTCACTATTAATATAGTTAGTTATTAATCCTAATAGTAAGGTCTATATACTTTCTAAGTTCTATAGGAGTATCTAGGATCTTATTAATTTCATCTTTTACTTTATCCTTTAACCTATAGTAGAAGTATTTAATTATAGATTTATTATCCTATTTAAGGTATATAGTGATTTATTAGAACTTAGATATATATTCTAAGGCTAAGGTCTTTTATTAGGTTTCCCTAAGCTTTTATTTTATAGTCTAGTCTTTATCTAGATCTCTAAAAGCCCCTTTAATAGCTTCTTCAAAGTTATTATAGTTTTTAAATATTCTTTTAGTTATACTGTCTTATTATATAGATTTACTAGTATAGTAGTCCTATAAGGTTAGTTTAAACTATACTATAGTATCTCTAACTAGGAATCCTACTATACTAGTAACTTTAGTAGTAGTATTAGTGATTCTATAGTAGTTATAATATACCCTTATATATATAAGGAAGGACTATAGCTTGATACAACTTCTATCAAACTTCTTAGGTCCTGGGAAGTAGACCTTGGGCTTCCTTGCTTCTATAATAGTATTAGTAGTAGATTGGATAATAGTTTGGAAGAGAGATGACATGTCTTTATATGTAATAGGTTAGTATTATTCCTGGAGTTGAGTATTCTACTATTAGGCTTATTAAAGTTACTCTATAAGTTCCTTGATCTTTTTAGTAAGCTGTTCCTTACTAGTAGTTATAATACTAGTACTAGATGTAGTTTCATTTGCTATGGTTCCTACTATTAGTTTCTTTACTATTTGAAAGGGTTACTTACTAAATAGGAGTAGTTAATATATAATATTCTAATACTTCTAATAGGGTTAGTTACCTTAAGGTTAGAATAGTCAGGCTTGTTAGTAGATAAGTAAGGTAGTTAGATAGTAATAATAAGGGTATATAATATATATTTAAGTATAGTTTATAGAATAACTTGAATTAACTACTATAGAACTAAAGAATAACTAGAATATATAATAGTAATAACTATAATTTATATAGACTTCTTCCTTTATAGGACTATAGGTCCCTAGAGTGTAGTCCTCCTATAGACTGTACTTACCCTTAGTGTAGTCCTTCCTAGACTGTACCTACTCCTACTGTAGTCTTTCTAGACTACCTTTATCCTAGATGTAGTCCTCTTCTAATTAGTCTAGAGGAGCTAGGTTTAATTCTATTAGCTTAGGTTACACTGTCTAGTTCCTAGCCTTCCCAGGTTGCACCAGGGTTTATCCTTTTCTGCTATGCTTGCCTACCTGGCCTGCATAAGAGGTCATATCAGCCCATGACACCTAGAACTATCTAGGGAATTAATATAAGTAATATATAAGTCACCACTTAGTGGGCACCTAGGGATTATGAAAATAATTAAAAGAATACTAAGAGGATACCTTATCCTATAGTTAAAAATAGTGGTTAAGGAAGTACTTGCTGAATATACTTTATATACAAAGAATAAAAACTTGTGATATAAGCTGCAAGGGCTACTATAGCTAATACCAGTACTAGAAGTACTATGGTAAAAGATTATTATTGACTTTATTATTAAATTATTAAAGTTAGAAGATCTAACTATAGGAGTTAAATATAATAATATCATAGTAGTTATAGATTAACTTATAAAATATACTTACTTTATACCCTATAATAAAGCTATAAAAGTACCCTGATTTATAGAACTATTCCTATAAATAGTGGCTGCAAACCATAACCTACTAGAAGAAATTAATACTAATAGAGGAAGCATCTTCACTTCCTACTTCTAACAGAGCCTTTTAGATAGGTTAGGAATTAACTATAAGTTATCTATAGCTTATTATCTTAAAATCTAAGGATAGGTAGAATAAGTAAATTAAATACTAGAAACCTACCTATAATACTATATTAACTAGGAATAAAATAACTGGGTAGTACTATTACCCCTAGCCTAGTATATTTATAATACTAATGTATTAGAAAGTATAGGAATATCGCCATTCTATGCGAACTATGGTGTGATGTTCCAACACTTCTTAATAGGGTTAGTTACCTTAAGGTTAGAATAGTTAGGCCTATTAGTAGATAAGTAAGGTAATCAGATAGTAATAATAAGGGTTTATAATATATATTCAAGTATAGTTTATAGAGTAACTTGAATTAACTACTAGAGAGCCTTAAAAGACAAACTAGATATATAGTAGAACTTGTAGTTTATATAGGTGTTTCCCTTGCGGGCTCTCCTAGATCACTCCAGCTCACCATGACCCTGTACGATCCGGGTCACTTGCGGATCACCATGAGCATGGGTGATCTATTGTTTCCTGTGATCCTGGTGTGCTTCCGTAGTTTATCCTTTTCTGCTGGTCTTGACCGCCCGGCCTCCTCTCTTGGCCAAGTGTGGCCGTGACATATGGAATACAACCTAAGACAGGATTTGAGCCTGTAGGAATGAAAACATAGGCTGAGTAAGTAATCATCTAATCAGACAAAATAAAGGAACTCTATAAGTAACTAATAGAAGAACTAGAGTTTATAAAATAAAGGATAAAGTACTATATAGATAGGAAAAGGATTAAAAGACTAACCTTTAAGGAGGGAAGTAAGGTTTAGTTACTATAAAAGAAACTAAGAACTAGGAAACCCTAGATCAAAACTATATAACTAAGTGATAAGCTGGATTATAAGAAACTAAGACTATTCCTAGTTAAATAAAAAGTTTTAGAAATTAACTATAAACTAGAACTACTAGAAGGAATAAAGAGATACTTAATTTTCTATATAGTACTACTTGAACTAGTATATAATAATATACCTATAGAAGAATCTATAATAGTTAAACCTAAAGAAGATATTTAGGATACTAAGAAAATTCTTAACTTAATAAATAATAATAGGAAGGTTAAATACTTAGTTAAATAGAAAAATTTTAAATATACTGAAAATACTTAGGAACCTATTAAATATTTAATAGGGAGCTAGTAACTTCTTACTATATTCTACTAGAAGAACCTAGGTTAACTAAAGGACTTAAGTCTATAAAACTATCCCCTAAACCTAAGGAGGACTAATGTCACGGGCTGACATGACCTCTTATGCAGGCCAGGCGGGCAAGCATGGCAGAAAAGGATAAACCCCGGCGCAACCCGGGAAGGCCAGGAACTGGACGGCGTAACCCAAGCCAATAGAATTAAACCTGGCTCCTCTGGACCAATCAGAAGAGGACCGCATCCAGGACAAAGGCGGTCCAGAAGGACCGCAGCAGGAGTAGGTGCGGTCCAGGAAGGACCGCACCAAGGGCAAGTGCGGTCCATGGGAGGACCACACTCCAGGGATCTGCGGTCCCACGAAGGAAGAAGTCTATATAAGTCACAGTCGTTACCATCATATATTCTAGTTATTCTTTAGTTCTACAGTAGTCAATTCAAGTCACTTTATAAACCACACTTGAATACGCATTACGCACCCTTATTATTACTATCTAACTGCCTCACTTATCCACTAACAGGCCCGACTGTTCTAACCTTAAGGCGACTAACCCTATTAGAAGTGTTGGAATATTACATATTAACTACTCCTGTTTAGTAAGTGACCCTTTCAAACAGTAAAGAAACTAACAGCAGGAACCATGGCGAATGAAACCGCATCTAGCACCAGCATCACAGCTGCCAGCAAGGAACAGCTTGCCAAAAAGATCAAGGAACTTACAGAGCAACTTCAACAAACCCAACAGCAGAATACTCAACTCCAGGAACAACACCGACCTGTCACGCATGAAGACATGTCGTCTCTCTTCCAAACTGTTGTCCAATCCACCGCCGACACTATTACAGAAGCAAGGAAGCCCAAGGTCCACTTCCCAGGACCCGAGAAGTTCAATAGAAGCCGTATCAAGCTACAGTCCTTCCTCACATACATGAGGGCGTATCACGACCACTATGGAATCACCGATGCCGCCACCAAAGTTACCAGCACAGTGGGGTTCCTGGTCAGAGACGCCGCAGCATAGTTTGAACTAACCTTGCGGGACTACTACACTAGTAAACCTACACAACAAGACAGCACGACCAAAAGAATATTCAAAAACTACGACAACTTCAAAGAAGCCATCAAAGGGGCTTTTGGAGATCCAGACGAAGACCAGACCATGAAACGAAAGCTCAGGGAAACCCGACAAAAGACCTCAGCCTCGGAATATGTGTCTAAGTTCCGACAAATCGCCGCACACCTTGAATGGGATGACGAATCCATGATCGAACACTTCTACCACGGGTTAAAGGACGAAGTGAAAGATGAAATTAACAAGATCCTGGATACTCCTATAGAACTTGGAAAGTATATGGACCTCGCTATTAGGATTGACAACCGACTGTATCAACGGCGACTAGAGAAACGCCAGAAGACACCATACAGCGGAGGATATAGCAAAAAACGGGAAGCTAACACCGGGAAACGACGTAACGGCAACACCTCATAGGGAACTCACCCAGGGCCCATGGAACTCGATTCCGCCACACGAAGAGACGACTACGGAATCAAGAAACGAATGGAGGACCGTCTCAGTAAATGCTACACCTATAGCCGCATAGGACATTTCACAAGAGAATACCGAAATGGAGGAAACTAGGGAGCAGGGAGAAAAGAACAAGGAGACCAAAAGAACAAGAGCTAGAGGCCTGCACCTCAAGGAAAAACCTGGAGCAACAACGAGCAAAGCAGGGCTAGCGATGAACCCACCACCCAGACTCAGACCTTAGCCAGCAGCACTATCCCAGACCACCAAGTTATACATTAGACTGCATGCTACGACGACGACTGTCAAGTACACCGTAATAGGAAGGATAGAGCCAGATACTACCCACAGAAACCGCGAACCCTTGCAACTATAGAAAGAGAAAAGGCTGGACTAAGCAACCTTGAAGCTAATGATATTGAAAAAGAGATACTTACAGTACTTAAAAAGTACCTAGGAGTAGAAGCAAAAGAACTAAACATCACCATATTCCACCAAAAGCATTACAACTACAAGCAAGGCAAGAAACCACCCGCAGAATACACTCAACACATAGAGTAGATCCGAATTACCTCACGACAACAACGAAAAGGGAAAGAGGTCAAGAACCAAGGACTTCCCCCTTATCAAGAAGTGATACCCATCACTAAAGAAGAAGGAACCACCCAGAAAATCAATAAGTATATTAAAGACACTGAAAAACTAGCAAGGAAGGTCCATGACCTCGAAGAAGTAATCAATAAGCTAGACGACACTCTCTGCGACCAACTCGACGAAGATCAAAAGAATAATCTACCAAAACAGTTCAAACTAATGATCGAGAAACTCAGTCGAATCGAAACACGACAAGCAGAAACAGCTAGAAGACTAGAACATGTGGAAACAAGAACCGAAAATATAGAGGAACTTATACAAACTACAAACTATAGAACTGACGAAACTATCACCAGCATCCTAGAATAGATGACCGAACACGACGAACTCATCATAGAAATACAAGGACAAGTCAAGGGACTCAAAACCAAGCTTGACGACATAGACGCGGTGGCCATGCAGGCATACACCGAAGCTACAGAAAAAGAAATGGACGCAGCAAAACGAGACGTCCAGGCGATGAGGGAAGCAAGACTACGAGTAGCACAACGAAACTTCGAACGCAACAGGCAAACCATGAAGATACGCAAACAACAGCACAAAGAACCACAAGGACGACGAAGCCTGGAGAACGCTTCCAAAAAGGCACAAGAAAGCTACAAACGAGCCATCACACTGGAAAACCGAAGTCTAAACATCATAAGCTCCAATGAAACCAAACATTTAAAAGTACCAATTACAATTCAAGGACGAACATACAAAGCCTTAATAGACAGCAGAGCACAAGGAAATTTCATCTCGCCAGACGTAGTGAATGAACTACAACTCCCATGGAATCACAAGGAACGACCATACCTGTTAAGCAACTGCGAAGGAGAACTTGTCACGTATGGAAAAGGCATAGTAAACATGGAGACTGCGCACCTCGATGTCATGATCCAAAACCAACCCGATAAAATATCCTTCGATATCACGGAATCAAACCATCCTATTATGATTGGCACACCATGGTTGAGAACCCGAAACCCGAGAATAGACTGGATTACTGATCAGCTCGCTTGGACTGGGATCCAAGGAGAATCCGTCGACGGTTCAGTCCCTGAGCAGCATTGACTAGAGCAGCATGCGCCAAACGAACCGAGAGCCTTTCGAATGATAGTACACATTAAAGCGCTCGCCACTAAAGATTCGAATCACCTACTAAAAGGAAAGAAACACAAACAAAACCGGACAACACGTTGCATGATGAGCATAACTACCACGCTAACAAAAGAAGAAACGATACAGAACTTGCCACCACGATATCGCAAGTACAGCAAAATATTCGCAGAAGAATTGGAAACTGGACTCCCAGAACATAGCAAATGGGATTACGAGATTCATCTTAAATTAGGAACACAACCCAAGTTCATGCCAATATACAACCTAAACGAAAACCAGTTGAAAGAACTTTGGGAGTATATACAAGAAAACATCAGAAAAGGGTTCATTAGACCCTCAATATCACCAGCAGGATACCCTATCCTCTTTGTACCAAAAAAGGATGGAAGACTACGCATGTGCGTAGACTACCGCCAACTCAACGAAATCACTATTAAGAACCGATACCCACTACCGTTGATCTCAGAGTTGAGGGACAGACTATGAAAAGCAAAATGGTTTACTGCCCTAGATCTCAAAGGGGTATACAACCTTATCAGGATCAAGGAAGGAGACAAGTGGAAGACAGCCTTCCACACTTGATACGGACACTTCGAATATTATGTCATGCTATTTGGACTTACTAATGTACTAGCAACCTTCTAAACCATAATCAACTATATGCTACGAGAGCACCTAGATTAGTTTATGGTAGCCTATTTAGATGATATCCTTATCTTCTCGGAGACCTTGGAGGAACACGAGGAACACGTCGAAAAAGTACTACAAAAACTCCACGATGCCAACTTGTTAGTAGAACTAAAGAAAAGTCACTTCCACATACAAGAAGTAGACTTCCTCAGATACACCATCCGACCAGGAGAAATCAGAATGCAGGAATCAAAAGTCAAGGCTGCGCTTGACTGGCTGGTACCTCAGATGGTTACTGAAGTACGGGGATTCCTAGGATTTATTAATTTCTATAGGAGGTTCCTGAAGGACCATAGTAAGAGAGTTAGACCTCTCATAGAGCTTACGAAGAACGAGAACACCTTCGTATGGGGGACAGAACAGCAACAAGCGTTCCAAGAAGCAAAACAGAGTATTTGCGAGAGACCAGTATTATACGAAGCAGACCCTAGCAAACCTTTCGAAGTCGAGACAGACGCATCAGACTACGCCCTAGGAGCACAACTCGGACAAAGAGACGAACAAGGAAGGATACACCCGATCGCTTTTATGTCGAAAAAGTTAAGTGGACCCGCACTACGATACGGGATCCCAGACAAAGAACTCATGGTAATTGTCGAAGCCTTCAAGGAATAGAAATATTACCTCATAAGGGCAAAACACCCTATTATTGTCTATTCCGATCATAAGAACCTCACCAGCTTCACAACCACCAAGGAATTGAATAAGCGACAAGTCCGATGGGCTGAATTCCTCTCCGAATACGACTTCAAAATCGTACATGTCAAAGGAAAAGAAAACGGACGAGCTGACGCACTTAGTCGACGACCAGATCACTTCTAGAAGATACCTAAGGAAGCAAGTATGATATTCCATTACGACAAACAAGGAAGCCTACGACAACTAGCAGCAAGCTACCAAGTCAACACTACTACCAAGGTAATAGAAGAAATCGAAAGCTACTATAGGGATCTAAAACAAGGACAACATAAGAAGAACACACCAGTACCCCCAGAACTAGCCAAGGAACTAATACGAGTAATACACGAGTCACCACTTAGTGGGCACCTAGGGATCACGAAAACGATCAAAAGAATACCAAAAGGATACCTCATCCCACAGCTGAAAACAGTGGTTAAGGAAGTACTCGCCGAATGCGCTTCGTGCGCAAAGAACAAAAACTCGCGACACAAGCCGCAAGGGCTATTACAGCCAATGCCAGTACCAGAAGTACCATGGCAAAAGATTGTCATCGACTTTATTGTTAAATTACCAAAGTCAGAAGACCCAACCACAGGAGTCAAATACGACAGCATCATGGTAGTCGTAGACCGACTCACGAAATATGCTTACTTCATACCCTGCAATGAAGCCATGAAAGCACCTCGATTCGCAGAACTATTCCTACGGACAGTGGCCGCAAACCACAACCTACCGGAAGAAATCAACACTGACAGAGGAAGCGTCTTCGCTTCCCACTTCTGGCAGAGCCTTTCGGATAGATTAGGAATCAACCACAAGTTATCCACAGCCTACCATCCTGAGACCCAAGGACAGGTAGAACGGGTAAATCAAACACTGGAAACCTACCTACGACACTATGTCAACTGGGAACAAAACAACTGGGTAGCGCTACTACCCCTAGCCTAGTACGCCTACAACACCAACGTGTCAGAAAGTACAGGAATATCGCCGTTCTATGCGAACTATGGAATACAACCCAAGACAGGATTCGAGCCTGTAGGAGCGAAAACACAGGCCGAACAAGCAATCATCCAATCGGACAAAATGAAGGAACTCCACAAGCAACTAACGGAAGAACTGGAGTTCGTAAAACAAAGGATGAAGCACTACGCAGATAGGAAAAGGATTGAGGGACCAACCTTTGAGGAGGGAAGCAAAGTCTACCTACTGCGAAAGAAACCAGGAACGAGGGACCCACAAATCAAAACCCAACGACCAAGCGACAAACTCGATCACCGAAAAATCGGACCCTTCATTGTAAAAAGAAAAATCTCGGAAGTCAATTACGAACTACAACTCCCTGAAATAATGAAGATAAACCCTGTGTTCCACGTCGCGCTACTTGAACCGGCACACCAAGATACACCTACCGAAGAAACCATAGAAGTAGCTGCAATAGAAGGAGAATATGAAGTGGAGAAGGTACTTAACTCCATGATCGATGATGGGAAGGTCAAATATTTGATTAAATGGAAAGGCTACGACCATAACGAAAATACTTGGGAGCCTATCCAGAATCTGGCTGGGAGCCCGATATTACTTGCGAAGTTTCACCAGGAGAACCCAGGGAAACCTCGAGATCCAACGGCGGGAGGTCAGGAGCGAGACCAAGGGTATCCCAATCGAGCACCCCGAAAGTGCCAAGGGACTGAGCGTCCCTAACGGCCTGCTGGGTCTCGACGATGAGAGTATCCCTCTCCTCCTCCATCGACAAACCAGCAACACCACGCCGATAAAGTTCATTACCCCGCTCCTTAAGGAGTTTCCGTTGACGATGGAGGCGGGCAATCCTCGCCATAATTTCAAGGAGCTGGTCCTCAGACTTTTCTAAAGCCTCATCTACCTTTTTGGTTTCGGCCATATTGCGGGATACTAGAAAAGTTAGGGCTACCGCAGGAAAGGCAAGGGTAATAGAAATACCTACAAGATGAAGCCACTAGGGAACCATCGCAAGCACGCTTTCCCTTGGCACAGGCTAAACATTGGGAAGAATTTGGCGCCATACGGCACACCTTCTTCTGGCGATAACAACGGGTGCACGGCATTTCGAGATCGTCACTGAAAGAAGAAATGTATTCCACTAACTTTTCGTTCTCTCGTTTCTTTCGGAGGGATCGAGTGGAAGGACGTTTTACTACCTGACTTGATATACTATTAGCATCATGGTAGAAGAAAATGAAGGAGAAGTGGACTGACTAAGGGAGGACCAATAGGTCGGGGCTAATAGGGATTAAAAACAAAATTAAGGTCTTTAGGGACAAAGACCAAAGGGAGGAGGCATCGTGTTACGGGCTGATATGACCTCTTATGCAGGCCAGGCGGGCAAGCATGGCAGAAAAGGATAAACCCTAGTGCAACCTGGGAAGGCCAGGAACTGGACGGCGCAACCCGAGCTAATAGAATTAAACCTGGCTCCTCTGGACTAATTAGAAGAGGACCGCATCCAGGACAAAGGCGGTCCAGAAGGACCGCAGCAGGAGTAGGTGCAGTCCAGGAAGGACCGCACCAAGGGCAAGTGTAGTCTATAGGAGGACTGCACTCTAGGGATCTGCGGTCCCACGAAGGAAGAAGTCTATATAAGTCACAGTCGTTACCGTCATGTATTCTAGTTATTCTTTAGTTCTACAGTAGTCAATTCAAGTCACTCTATAAACCACACTTGAATACGTATTACGTACCCTTATTGTTACTATCTGACTGCCTCACTTATCCACTAACAGGCCCAACTGTTCTAACCTTAAGGCGACTAACCCTATTAGAAGTGTTGGAACGTCATAACTAATTAATAGGATTAGAAACTCTAAAAGAATAGAGGTCCTCTATTATATAAGACTTCTAGATAGAGAGGTAGGTGCTATCCTCCTTATCTAGACCCTGGATCCTTCTCTTAAATATTTCTAAACTTTTTACTTTAATACTTTTCTTTAGCTGGTAGATATATACTAGGTAGTTTACTACTATAGATAATTATATCTAGAGGATAAATAATACCTCCTCTACCTCTACCTCCTCCTTTTCTAGTTTTCTCTATTCTTGTAGAAAATAGGTAACTAGGGGGGTAGTTAGTAACTAAAATGAGGATTTAAGAAGGATGGGAGACTTATAAGTAGAAGCTATGAAAACCCTATTATATAACCTACCCTACTGTATACACTCTGTGTACTGAGAGGACCCTTTACTTATTATATATACCTTATTGTTTTTAAAATAGTATATGTATAGTATCTTGGTCTTAGTACCTAATGACTTAATCGTGTTAGCTAAGATTAAATGGTTATAGGAAGCTTTAGAATAGGATCTATAGGTATAGTTAGGTATAGTAGTAATTATAATAGAAATATTTTGGTAGGATAGGGAGGAACTTATAAAAATAAGGAACTAATAGGTAGAAGGTCTACTTATAAGTCTTTAGGGATAAAGACTAAAAGAGGGGAGGTATTATATTATAGCTATACTTAGCTAAGAGAGGAGGCTAGGTAGTTAAGACTAGTAGAAAAGGATAAACTATAGAAGTGTACTAGGATCACAGGAAATAATGGATTACCCGTACTTATGGTGATCCGTAAGTGACCCGGATCGTACGGGGTCACAGTGAGCCAGAGTGATCTAGGAGAGCCTACAAGGGAAATACCTATATAAACTATAAGTTCTACTATATATCTAGTTTATCTTTCAAGGCTCTCCAGTAGTTAATTCAAGTTACTCTATAAACTATACTTAAATATATATTATAAACCCTTATTATTACTATCTGATTACCTTACTTATCTACTAATAGGCCTGACTATTCTAACCTTAAGGCAACTAACCCTATTAAGAAGTGTTAGAACATCACACCTAGACCTACAAGTACCTTTAAAGCTACCCACATACAGAAGGTTTTCGTAAAGTAATGGAAGCAGAATTCCAAAACCTCTATAAAAGTGAAACCTTTGAAATATATGATCGCAAAGAGGCTAATAACCACCTGCTTAGACTATAATAGGTATATACCTATAAGTTTAATAAATTTAGCCTTCTAGAGTAATATAAGGTATAGCTAGTAGTCTATAGTAACTAAATATAGTAGAACTAAGAAGCCATATTTACTCATACCCTAGTAGTGAAAATATTTCACTTATTACTAGTAATTATTACCTATTTTAACCTTAAGGCCTATTAAATAGATATAGTTTCAGCCTTTTTAAATATAGAGCTGAAAATACTTATATATACCTATATACCACCTAATTTCCCTTTAAATAGGTAATACCTTTAACTAAAAAGAGCTCTCTATAAGCTCCTATACTCTCCTAAACTTTAGTTCAATACCCTTATAAAAATATTTAAGAAAATAAGACTATTAGTAATCCCTAAAGACTTATATATAATAATAAATAACTAAATTATTATTTTCTTCTTTATTAATAATATTATAATAATCTATAGACCTAAAGATATAGATTAGGCTATATATTTTCAAGTAGAACTATTTTTAATAATAAAATATAAAGATCTTAGACCTTTATCTTAGTTCCTAGGAATTAGAATAGTAAGAGATTATAAAAAGTAAGTAATCTAAGTAAACTAAGCCTTATATATTAAAGAGATTACTTACTAATTTAAGCTTGAAAATACTACTTAGATATATAAATATCTACCCTAACCACCTAAGACTCTTTAACCCTATATAGTAGAAGAAGAGCTAAGCCTAGAATCAAAAAATCTATTTTAAGTAAAGATTAGTAGTATCCTATATACTATAGTAATAACCTAGCTAGACTATATAGAAGTATATAATATACTAAGCTAATTTCTATAGTAGCCCTCTTAAAACTATTAAAAGTTAGTAAATACTATAATCATCTATCTCTTTCATACCTAATAGTAAAGCCTCTATTTTAGAATTAAAATAGAGGGATCAAATTACCTATAAAGTACTTTAGATATCTCCTTCATAAATAATTATAATTACAAATATATATAAGGGATTATCTTTAAACTTTTTAGAGACCTAATTCTATAGAAGAGCTAAAAGTAGTAGACTATCACCCTTTTAACTACTAAAGCTAAACTAACCACTTTATTAGCTAGTACTTAGGAGCTAATAGTAATATAGCACCTAACTAACTAACTTAGGCTCTCTCTCTCCTCTAAAAGTACTTATATTTTTATATATAATAATTACTAAATAGTCTAAATTATATAGGAAGATACCCTAAAAGTTACTATAAAGCTAAAGTATATAAATATTTAGTAATACTAGCTTTATAAGGCCTAAAAAGATAGTATAATAGATATTAAATAAGTACCTATAGATGAAATACTAGCTAATAGTTTAACTAAGGCCCTTAATAGCTTATAGTATTAAAAATAGACTAAAATAATAGGGATAGAAGACCTCCTAGGGGCACTTTGTAATCCTAAAAGGTAGAGTACTAGGAATAGTAGAGATTAGAAGGTTTTAGAGTGAAAAGTTAGAGAAGATCAAAAATTAGACTACTAAAAGTAAGGGCCTAATATACCTTTAAAAAGATTTTATTTATTTTTAGTGTATCTAGATAGTTTTTTCACGATCTAGAGGTAGAGGGGTATATAGTAGTGTAATAGGATGCTAAGCCTTTAAGGGGTACCTATCCCTATACTATAATATATAGGAGTTAGGGGTACCTTATGTATTTAAGGTGTCTAAATTAGCGGCTGTCGCCCACCCAAAAATGATCCCTCTGGATCAATTAATCAACTAAATATTCATCATCAACAATTAATTATCATCATTGATCCTTCCACGCTTCAAAAAATAATCATCTATTATCAGTAATTCCTTCCTATTCAAAATAAGTCGAATATCACATATTTCGCCGAATCCAAAAATCATCCTAATCAACTCTTCCCCCAAAAATATCGGATCACCGACATGACATGGACCTGACATTCCATGTGATGGATCAATCAGGATGTACGAAGTAATTATCACGATGGGTAATTGGACAATGCAAGATCCAGAATGGTCCTAATATCGAGATATTTTGGTCGCTCTCCCAGTGGCAGGCAGAAAATCTTTTAGAAACACCCAAACGAAGGTAAAAAAGAGGAAGAAAAGAAAAGAAAAGAAAACACGGGGATTGTGCCAGCAAAATGGGAATATGTGCATGGGAAAGTGTGTCGAACCTCTGCGGAAAAGGTTCCACATCGTCATCATACACTTCTGCTTCCCAACGCTTGGGTTATTTACAATATTCATTCCCACTGACTGCTCCCACGCGTCGACAAAGACCGCCCTTGCCAAAGTTCGACACCCAATAATCCGCGCTGTACCCCTAGTATTATGATGGCCTCACGAACAATGATGATTGTCCTGTCATCCACTGCCAGGCCTGGTTTCAGTCCGTGGAAGGATTGCGGCTGAAAGCTGTGCGGCTACTCTGGCTAAATTATTGGCCTCCCACTCAGCCGCCGGCGCTTATGCCTATTCCAAAGATTGAGGCTGTTCAAATTTAAGCCTACATATTAATTTGTTCTCTTCCCCCTCTACACTTGAAACTGAACGGAAAAGAAAAAAAAATAACCTTACTCAACCCTTCATCCCTGGATACAGGAAGGCCTCAAAGGCCGTCACGACCACCGCTCCGCAATGCGACCCATGCCGATATTGTTCGTTCTGGCCTCGGCGGTGCGTTCCGTTGTCGCCGAGTGCTACCTACCTAATGGCGTCAATCGAAATAAAGCCAAAGACGACGAGAGCCACGACTACCAACCGTGCGGCAACTCTACGGACGTGAGCATGTGCTGCAATGTTGGGACCGGCGATGTCTGCCGGGAAAACGGGCTCTGCTACAACCGCTCGGCCCAACTTCTCTGGCGCGAGAGTTGCACCGATCCTACCTGGGAGTCGCCTGGCTGCCTAAAGCTGTGTGTTGGCGACACCCTCAGTAAGTAAAGTTCCATCACTATGTAGTCGAGCGTTGCTTGGTAGGCACTGACCAGGCTCTATTCAGATTCTGAGGGTGTTGCGATGGGTTCATCAGACATGGTCATCTCCATCTGCGATGACGGGAGCCTATGTTGCGGTGGCAAGGACGCATCGGAAGACTGCTGTTTACAGAAAGCTGGCTTTCGGATAGTAGACGGTGAAGTGGTCGCCGCGTCGCAAACAAGTGCGTCTTCAACCTCTTCAACCTCAAGCCTACCCACCGCATCCGAACCGGCTTCGGACGAGCCGACCCCGACGTCTGCTTCATCGAACACCGACGTCGCCTCTAATAACTCATCATCTGGTGGTACGGACAAAGCGGTAATCATCGGTGCCACTCTCGGCTCGGTCGTCGGGGTGTTGCTTCTCGCTCTGGTTCTGGTATTATTCCGACGAAAGAGCCGTGCCTATTCGACAGCTCCCATGCAGGAGTCCTTTGGTGGCGGAGCTGCGGCAATGACTGATAAGGAAAAAGACTCAAAGTCCCCGTACATACCGCCATATGCCGCTCCTGTTGAATTGCAAACAGAGCACAATCAAGTTCCTGTATATGAGCTGGAAAGTCAGGGAAGAACACGATAAAGGTATAGAGTTGAAGAAGGCACATTGTAGCTATCGCTACTGGAAGAGACTGCCCAGCGTGAGATTTCATCGGGAATATTTTGTGAGCAAGATAACTCATATGTCGTTTTAAGAGGGTTTATATTGCATATCGCACCTTGGCACCGTGCGTTGTACGTATTTGCATGGCAAACGGTGTTTATATTAAGAGGGAAATGACAATTGGATATTTCATTATTTGATTTCTCATCCTCGCTAACACGATTTCAACCCAGTTCTCGATTGTGGGCAGTATGTGCTAGATCAGTCTCGTGCGCGAGGCATCAGATAATACCCTGTAGTTTCCGTCTAGGAACACGCTATTGGCTAGTGCAAAAGAGCATGTCCCCATGCTACCGTAGCCGCTAGACTTGCGGGAGTGGACTCACAAAGCCGTCTCTTTCCCCAATCTCCTCAACGCTTCCAGGATTTCCTCCATGCTAGGGCGCCCCATTGCCACCTTCGTGTCTTCAAAATCACAATGTAAGATGAAACGTTGCCTAATATATAATTCCGCCTCGTTTTCGTATCTAGTCCACCACTCCCTCAGCGTAGAAATTGATTCGACGATAGCCTGCTGCGTATCGCGGCCAATCTCGCCATCCTTGCCTAACGGATATAATCTATTCCCGTTTCTCTCGATAGGCCGCACCTCTCCCTTCCATTCGGGTGCTCCTCTAGTACATCTGTGAATCAAATCCTTAACTTCTGGGGGTGTCTGTAGAGTCTTGGGGAATCTGTGGGTGGGGTTTGATTCCCTGAAGACCTCGGCACCAAGAAACTCTGCAGCGTTTGGACTTGATTGTGATTCGAATATACACCACAGCACTCGACCCATCATGAAGCTCATTGCTTTCTCTTTCTCCAATCTCGACAGGGAGTTCCAACAAACATTGTATCCCGACTCGGCGTAGCTATAGGTCGGTCGACGTTCTTGTGGACACTCATCCCAGGCGGGCAGGTACGAGCGGCAGGCCTCTTGAAATTTTCCGCGCACTTCATCCGGTATACAGGACCGGGCCTTTGATGCTAGGTAGGTGATGTGTGCGATCCTGTTTATCTCCGGTGGCGACCAGGAAAACCAGGCTCCTCGCTGCTCAAAGTCGATCAGCACGACGTCGTACTCCCCGTTTCTCTTATCAAGCATTATGTTGTCGAGTTTCAAGTCAGAGTAGTATCGCACAGGCGATTTCTGGATATGAAGCAACGCCGAAGCTATTTGAGAGGCCCACTTCACCTTTGTCTTGAAGTCTACTTTTTCTCGGATCTGGCTTCCGGGCCTGAGTGCCTGCCTCAAGCTTCCTTCCGGAAAGTATGGCAGAAGAAAACCACAGACGCCGCGCTTGCTGCCGAATTTGACCTTCTTGGTCACCACGGCAAGCGGTTTTGGTACGATGTTTGGGTGGCTATCCAACGACAAGAGCTGTTTAAGCTCATGATAGAGGTATTTAGGTTGTGAAGTGCTGGCTTTGAGGATGCAGTGGCCATCCGATATCGTTTTTGGAGTGGATACCAACATCACAGAATCGTGAAGATCGGCCACGAGGCCTAGATCGCTTATATCAATGACGGGAGGCCATGCCTCGGTAGAACAGTTCCATGCTGCCTGCAAAGTCTTAACGTTCGCCCACTCTGCCTCCAGGTTGGAAGCGTCCCGGAAACCAAACTCCATTTCGCTCGCGTCTGGCTTCAACGACTTGACAATAATTTTAGAGGCAAAAGGCCGACTCCGGTAAGCGTCCGCGAACCCTTTCCACTTTCTAGACCAATGGCCTAGAGCGTTTGTAATGTGCTGGGCAACCAAGAATTTTCGGTCGGCTCCGTCCATGTGGACCACCGCTTCCAGTGACGGTCTCATAGCTCTCCATATAATAGCGCAATGGAGATCGATGTTGGTGTCTATGTGGATATCAATCTTTTGCGGCGGAGCACCGAGGGCAAATAGCGGGACGGCAGCCAGTTTTCGATGGAGTAAATCAGCTCTATAGAGGCGCCATCCTGATTCCTGCTCGGTAATAAAGCTGCTGGTGTTAACCATATTTTTGGGATTGACGCAAGATGCGCCCCAGTCCTCGTCTGTAGATGCTGGGAGTATGAACGAAGGGATTTTCTCATCAGGGATATGAGCAACTGCGGGTCCCAGGAGGTATTCAATCTTATGTGGTCGCGGTTCCATGGCTTCGTCGCACGATTATACGAAACAAGATAGAGCACATCGGAGAACTGTCAAGCACCAGTCGTTGGGGGAAATGTAACGTCTTATATACTGTGGTAGACGCTGGCGAATCTCATGCACGCTGCGTGGCCTGCATCCTGGCTGTTTATGGTGTGCGGGATGGCTCATTGCAGTAGTCGTATTCAAGATAACAGCTAATAAGATGTTTGAAATACCCATACGGGCCCTGGTAATATGGTAGTAATAATAATAATATACAGGCATGTCTGCGCGTCAAGCACCAAGATGGCTCTCTGGCAACCTGAGGTCCGAAAAAAGAATCATTCCTCTGATGTACTGAGCAAAATCTTCCGCCAAAGCAGTAGAACTACATATATTATGCAATAAACAAGACCTTGTAAGAGGAGGGAAATATTTCCCATGCCGCTTGTGGATAAAAGTTGATGCCCTCCCTTCGACACACGACGCAGTCCCCTTCTTCAAGAAGCCCTTCCAGTCTTGTAATAAACGCGGTGTTTGTCCATAATTCTCGTATCTGCTGCGGTTTAATGTGAAGTTGAAGTCGTAGTCGACTCTGTGGAGCTGCCCGAACTCCCGCTAGAAGTCTCCCCGCTTGAGGTCTCGCCAGAAGATCCTCCTCCAGAAGATCCTCCTCTGGAAGGATCATCATCACACGACGTTTCATACCCCGAGTCACTTCTGGTCCTGGAAGAACGGTTCGTCCCCCTCTTGCTTTTTATTCTTTTTGGCGTGTCTATTCGTATGGGAGTCAAGTCCCACTTCTCGGTCCTTCCATTCTCGCCATATATTCTCTCATTGCCTTGAGCAAGCACTGACGGTAGTGGCCATGCGAGATCCGGATTTCTCAACCAAAGTCTCAAGAGATGTCGAGAGTGCGTATCATCGTCTGTAAAGCCGTCTCTGGAGTGTAATGCGGAGTGGTTATTAATGAAGAACATGTTGCCTTTGCGCGATGGAAGCGAGAGACATCGACGCGATGCTGCGTCCTGGAGCTCAAGCAACGCCTCAAATTGATTTCGGTTAAGGTTACCCATTCCGGTGCTGCCTTCTTTATTGCGAGGGCCGATAAGTGGCCGTCGGCTAAAGTTGAGGATTGCCCTGCCCTGGTGGAGGAAGAGAAGAGGGCGAGTATGCCCCGGGAAAAGGTTACCTCGACTATTACCCGGAATAGAAACGTAACGATGTGTTAGCATGTGTATTATAACATATGCGTTTGTGCAGAATGCTGGAAAATATGCTCATACCTTTCAAAAGTCCAGTCGGGTGCCTGAAGGGTTTGTATAATGTCAGGTCGCCACTTGCAGAGATCGTTGTAGACCTGCCACGATGATGCGATTTTAATGTTGCCTCCACTCGCCGGTTCCCCCCTCACATAAAGTGACAGTATATCACAAAAGAACTCGGTGTGAAATGGCTTCGCATATTGTTTAGCTGGTGCGCAATTACTACTGGGGCCGGGGCAAGGATATGATGGAAAACATACGGATGGTTTGTTAGAGGCCTTGGTGCCACCACCAGGCCCTTTGCCCTGGTCGGAGACATGGACTGTCGGCCACGTGTTAGTCCTTTCTAATCAACATCATATCGCACGTAACCCGTATCGGATTGTCCATACCCATCATTCTGCCTCTGTTGTCTTGCATGCCTCTGTCCAGACCAATATATGAAGACATCCCTAGGAAGATCAAGGCATTGTCTTCGTCTGAGTAAAGGTCCGGCTCGAGGCCGGTGATAAGGACAAATCCCCGGCTATAGTGAATCTCTCTGGCAAACCCCTCCAGTATCGGACCTAGGGTTGGCAGTGGAAAGGTCTTTGGACTGATATCGGGTCCATCAAGCTCGTAGTCTAGCAACTCCAAGCCAAGTTAGTTCCGGATCACAGCCGTGTCCTCCAGGGAAGACCCAAGATCAACAAGATCCATGAACCGATAGTATGACGCACCCTTAAAAATACCCAAGGCTCTATTAATCTCTTGGACATGTGTGCCTGTCAGCTTGTAGCTGTAATCCGCCTCCTGGAGGCTCGCAGCATCCCAGGCGAGGCTCCCCACCATCTTTGGAGGACATTGCGCGGCTCCTTGAGGGCTATGGAGCATAGTACTTGCATCGTCGGCGGAGACACCGGGAGCCATTTCGAGGCGCTCGTCTAAATCGCGTTGAGAAGGGATGTCAACGAGCCAAGGCGTCAAAGTCGGAACTGAAAGGTGACGGGAGGCGCAATGTGGCGAGTGTGAGGAACGAAAAAGAAAAGAGAAAAAAAAAAAAAACCAGCCAAAACAAAAGAGCTTGCGATGGGAGAATGGGAAAGGAAGAAAGGCCAAGACGAGAGAGCACATGGCCTCCTGAATACCGCGACCAGCGCGCGGGGTCGGCAAAGAAACTGCCCGTGAGATGGGCAAAGCTATCGAGAGACCACCATGATTACCCTCAGGATTACGCATCTACACCCGTATGTCAAAAAAACGTCCCACCCTTCGCCCGTCTTCAGACCCGAAGAGCGGGTCTGGATTCACAATATCGCAGATGACCAGCAATTTAAGCATCTGATTAGCGTTTGTACGACCTTGAACGGCGGGAGGGCCCGGGACCCATAGGGTTTGCGGGGTTTGCGGGCTTTTCAGGCTTTAACAAGGATCGATAACGATGGTTGAGAGAAGAGTGGAGAGTTGGGTCATTGGGACTTGAAACCAGTGGTACCCGCATCTTGCTGAGACCAGACTCAGACTCAGGCGTTTGCGCTAGAGTAGAAGAGGGGATTCGTTGAACCGCACAGGGCTCCGGGATTGCAGCACACCATTGGCGACCGCTGAAAAGGTCAGCCCGAAAATCTGCCCATGGTGAGACAAAGACAAATATTATTAGCCAGCTGGCATTCCTTTTCCTGTGCCCCATGCCGTCCGTGTGCTACGAACAAATTCCCGGACCAGTAAGCGGGTTGGAAAATGAACAACTCACCATTGCATGCAAGCAAGGTTGTGTAAGGTCGGGCCTGCTGCCAATCATAAGGCGGATTTATTGGAAGCCCGGTGTCGTCACCATGGAGAGGTTCGAGCGTAAGTTCCTTGGGAGCGCGGATTGCCTGTAGAGCAGCCGAGCTGGCAGGGAATGATTCGGGGTCAGATTGCACCTTCGGCACGTTGGTGGGATGTTCTTGTGGAGTTCTAGACAGCATCTTGCTGGCTTTGGTGTGGATGGGATCGGATCAATAGTGCGAGCAGCCTGGTTGGGTCTAGGTCTAGGTCTGGGATGCGTGTGTGTGTGTGTGTGTCTTGACGTCGTGGCAGTCCGCTGTGAAGACCGGGGCCCTTTGGGTATGGAATATATGTGGTGCCAGGCAATCTGAATAACAATTTACTCCAGGCAACTTGCTCCTAATAACTTTCTGCAGGCAGGACGAATATCGGACTTTTCATCAGAGACTGGAAGAAACAGAAATCACCTAGAAAAGGGAGGAAAACTTATTATAAGGCCGTGCGATCGATTGCCGGTCCTTGCGAGACATACTATCGCTATCTGATCCGCTCTTTTTTTTTTTTTTTTTTTTTTTTTTCGATGAGAGCGATGAGCTATTATTCACAGGCGCGGGGTTGGTTGGCCCTGGCTGGGAATGATGCCTTATTGGGTGGCATGCAGAGTTCATTGACCATCTCGAGGGGGCGTGGCACAGCCCCCTTTTCGTTCAGCGCACGGAAATGATAGAAGCCACAAGCAGATCGATGAGAAAGTTGCTCGTCCCCAACCTATCGTAATCCAGGTATACTATTATGCCTCGGGAAGCGAGGTCTCGTTACTGTTCTTCTTACGGCGTTGGCTGGGCGGAAATGATGCCTAAATCGATCCTTGCTCCTGCAAACGGTCGCATACGGCGGTTCGGTAGAATATCCAGCAGCGCGCGGCTGGCGCGGGTTTGCGGAGTGTATTATTGACTTTCCAGTGAGAATCTCCCTTGTGTGTTTTCTGAATGGAGGTGGCCCGAGCCTCCTAGAGAATGGCGATTTCCATGTTGCGGTGCATTCTTGACGAAATCTCGAGAAGTCTCGGCTCGTCATCCATCGTCAAGGCGCCATGCCTGACAAAGTGGTCAATCCACTGGATCCCGAGAATAGGCTTGAAGTCATCCTTGAACAGGGCTTCTCGGACTTCCTGCTCGGTCATGGTGATGTACTCCTCCACCTCTCCGTTGTTTGCTTGGGGCTCCATATCCGCCGGGAGCTCAAGCTCAAACATGTTTAGAACGTGAGGGTATGAGCCAGGGTTGTTCAGAAAACTCCACGAGAGATGATAAGAGACGACTCCACAAGCCTTCAGGTGTTTTAGAGAATATTCCTTGGGGATACTCGCTTCCTCAAATGCCTCTCTGACCATAGCCTCTCGGGCAGTCTCCCCCACGTGGATACTTCCGCCAGCCAACATGTCCAGCTTCCCCGGATGGACCTTTTTGTTCTTGGACCGCCGCTGTAGAAAATAGAGTCTCCCTAGCTTTGGGCAAGTCTTCCACCCGATCAGATGCACACCGAAAGCAAGAACGCCAAACATCTGCCAGCCGCCGAAATCCATATTGCACACGTGTTCTCGCCGCGCCGTGTACACGGCATTGGGCCGCCCGCGCGCAAGAAGCTCCTCGATTTTGGACTCCTTTCTGGCGAGCTCGACGGCCTTGTTGAGAAGCTCAGTCCTTTTATCAAATCCCTCCGGGCCCATCGGGGCGTGGAGGCAGAGAGTCCGCAATTTGCGGTCTACCGACCAATCGCCCGGTGGCCATCGGACTCGGTCGATTACCGAGTTGTGTACAAAGCCCAATGGGTTCGGAAAGCCATCAATTTTGAAATAGTAATAGTCTTGAATGAAGGCCTTGTAGCGGTGTTGGTCGCGGCCCGGATCCGGAAAACTTCTCGGCCCACATTGTTAGATCCGAACAAAGAATCCTCAGGTCAGCGCATTGTGGGAAGATTGGGTGCCAATCAGCAAGCGAGGCAAGCTAGTAGTTTTGGGCATGAATTGACCACAGAGCAGTATAAAAAGGGCTGCACTTTGCCTGGGCTCATTTGTGATCGGATTGCTGTGGTGCGTGAGAAACGTACCTATCGATCATATCGATGAGCTCGGGGATAGTTTTTGGCGAAACCGAAAGGGGCCCCGCGTAGTTGGCATTGGGGGAACGGGGTGAAAGTGAAGACGAGCTGGACCCCATTGCGATGTAGAATATGTATGCCCTTTTTTCAAGTTGGCCTAGGCGGGATGCGATGAAGATATGAAGAGAAGAAGGCGGGCAAATATGGGGACGAAACTAGATCGTGAGACCCTCTGGAGCTTATGTCTAGCGTTCACGTAATGTCGGAGGAATCGGCCATTGAAACACCCTCTTTGGTGAACCAATAAATCTTTTTGTTCGCTCATCGCTTCATCGCTCTCATCGAGCTGCTACACACATATGCAGATTTGTGGGTGGGTGCACATTGACTTTTGGGGCGGAGCGACATTAGTCGGGCTACAATGGATACATCCAATCAAGCCAAGCCCTCACCGCCAGCTTCCGCGCCAGCTGGCTCTCCCCTTGGGCGCCCCCCCGCCGGTTCTTATTTCACACATGATCAGCCCGCTACATGGGGAATTTCCATCCCAATCTGCCCACAATCCCCAAATGCTCTCCCAGTACGAAGGTAAACCCTCATCACACGGACTGATTTGTTCATCGACAGCCGCCAAAATGGACTTGTCCGATTTTGACGAGCGAGTCCGGCGCATTAGGAACTATGCCGGAATGCTCGGTGTGCCGCTTGATCGACTTCTCTCTCGGGCCGGTCAATTCCAGGCCTGCCGCAATCCTGGGATCCAGCATGGATTCGTTTCAGGACTCCCTTCATCGACGGTGCAACGAGGTCACGGCGCCAATGCAGGATGCCAGATGATGCTTGATTGTCCTACACCGATATCTCTATCATGTCCGTGGCCCTATGACCTTCGCCACGTCTCCCCGCTACAGCAGCTAGCTTCTGACCCGTGGTCCCCCTACAGGCTACTTGCGATGGACCATCACTTTCTTAGTGCTCCGAGTGGTATCCAAGCCGTACAAGACGTTGGATATTGCATTGATGAGGAAGGCGAATCTTCAAACTCGGGGTCACTCACGTCTCTACATCTCTTTGAGCCGCCGGCAGCGGGGATAGAGCTACCATCCTCCTTCCCGTTTCTGGCTGGGATCCCAGATTACAACTCCGAGCTTCTCCTGCAGCCCACTATGAGTAGCATTTTCCCCCAAGATCCTATGGCTGGGCCTTCCTTCCTACCATCGACGAGCGGGCGAATCGATATAGATCCATTCATAGCAGGCCCCTCAGCTGGCATGCAGTACGGATTCAATGACCCAAGCTCCTATCACGATACACACCCACTAGAGGCGTCAATGGATTTTGAACCGCTATTATCCGAGCAAAACCTGCCGATATTCGCGGATGATGGGATCTGTAGCTTCCGCGGAGAAACAGAACAATCGAATGTCTCAGGTCCAAGTGCATTTTCAACCCTGTTAGCTCCATCCTCGAACTCCAACACGTCTCTCAGCGCACCGCTGGTACCTATCAGGCCAGAACCGCTCGTGAATAGCCACCCGCAGATAGACGGCGGGGCCAGAGTGGCCAAGCCACGTCCATTGAAGTCTCGCCTGAGTCCGACCAAACCTTTTGGGCCTGAGGCTTTAGGCCCTGAAAGAAATAGTCCTCGTAAGAGGAACCGGCGCCAGTACAACGACACGGAAAAGGAAGAGACGCACAAAACGCGGAAAATGGGTGGTTGTATTAATTGTCGTTTTCGGCGGAAACGAGTAAGTTATATCCCCATTTGGGTGAGAGATCTGGTGAAAAGGGGTCGAGTTGCGTCAAGGTCTTTCGTGGCCCTGCCATCATTATCCACATAGCTATTACATGTAGACTGATTCCAGCGTCCGTTATGCAACAACTGCAGTGCCGGCCCAATCCGTCAAGCCTGGATGCGACATGCCGGGACTGTAGCATGGGCCGTTACAAATGGCCTTGTTATCGCAAGGCCATCGTAGACTGTATACTTTATCGCAGAACCAACGGGAGCCCATACGAACGAGATCATCCCCTGATCGGCCCCAACTTTGGCCACTTCAACCAACCAAAGGAATGGGCAGGCAGCGAGGTTCGAAGTTTTTACTGTAGCCAGGGCCGAGGCACCACCCTTCGACTCCGAGTGCGACGTTTTCGGGCCCCCTCCGCCAGTTTCGAGAATGCGGTTGACAATAAAAAGGTACAGGGTCGCCATCTCTATGCAATACCGTGGGCCATTGAGAATTTGCATGATGCGATAATTGAAATCCGCAAGTTTTTGGATCGAAGCGTCGCGGCTTACATCCGGGATATCTTCGAAACCCAAGATCCTTTGTTGGACCTTTTCGACCACACTCTTCGGCTTGCTCAAGGCCCCAGGCCTGTATGTATGGCAGTTTTGTGAGATGTTCTCTATAAACTTCCCCCCATTCCGTATCCCACTTCTCATCCCCCCCACCCATTTCTATTGCTACCTTTTTAAATTCCCTCTGCAGGGATCATTAAGCTGACCAACCTTAGAATGAGCTTATGATGTGCACTCTGCAGTTTTGGACGGCTGCTAGGTTCATCGAAGGCGGCTGGCGTTGTACAGGCAAAGATACCCTCGACGCCCAAACTCTATTGCCATCGTGGAGGGCGCGGAGTAATAAGATTAGCTTGCCTCCATATATCGACTACCAACTCACTTCGATCCTCATGGAGAAGATACTAGGGCAGCTAGAGAGAGCTGTCTTGATTGGGCTCAAGAAGCTAATTGCAGAAAACAAGCCAGATACCCGTCTCACGACCATTGTTGTCCTCTTGATCCTAATGCACAGTTTTGAATTGACATTCAAGCATGAGGTTCACTATACCAAGAAACGAGGAATACGGGTAAGACACACGTTATGGTACTCCAAGTATGGGTCATTATGAATCTCTTGATAGTGCACTCTTGCCATTTCTGAGACTGTTAATGGATTGGGACGTACCTAACGCCCCGCTATATATTAGACGAAATATGACGACATGGACATCATCCGTGAATACCATGAGGCGATCAAAACGCTACTCATGAATTTTCACTGTGGCACTAGGGGCCTTCTACCTTCCTCATATGCTATGGCTTCAATCGGAGAACTCAAGAAGACGATCCCATGCCCTGAAGAGGGTCAGCTACCGATCCTAGACGCGCTAAGCAAGCTGGTGGAAGAAAACGGTTAGTGCCAAGCAATTCATCCACTCCCCTATCCCCAAACGCAGCGGTACCGAGATATGCCGGTGGTGTCGTAAAGGCCGATCTCGGGCGTCACCATGTCTGTGCTGGAGGGTTTAGAAAACAAGCTACAGCTACGCGAGGAAAGCAATTTATGGTGGGATTATCTGGCGGCGCAGACAATGCTAATGGCGAGGATTTCCCGAACAGCGCACATTATCAATCTCTCCCGCGAGGCAGATAATTATGACTCTCCGAATTGGTGTATTGGCCAGATTTTCAATGCGGATTGGAGGCCGCCCAACGTTTCTGCAGCGTCTCCTCTACACGAAGATGATGCAAGTCCGGAGTGAGATGACTGTCTCGACCATGCAATCTGAGTATGTCATTGTTAGTATTATGTTCGTGATTAACAGATAATAACTGGTCGCAAAGAGCTCGAGATACAGACACCCTGTGAATCTCCAAGCAATTAGGAGCCCGGGGATGCAACTGCGAAACATTCAGTCATGGATATGAAAAAAAAAAAAAAAAAAAAAGGCTGTGAAACAGCCATGGCCGGAGCGGTGGTCGCGGTCTGGTGGTCTGAAACATCGGACACAAAAAGTCATCTGTGCCATCATGTGTACAACGGGGGCCGCGGTGATACCGTGCCAGCTCCTAATGCCAAGAAACGCTGGTTTTTCATTAATATCCATACTACAGGTTTCTGGCCTAACGAACAGTTCCAAGGTTCCTACTGCGGGCCGGGCCGCCAGCCATGATGGGGCGGACAGTCTCTTGGCTTCAACGCCAAGGAACTGTTAATCAAAATGCGCAACAACTTGCAACGATCGGCCAGAAAAAAAAAGGGTTCTGATCAAAACGCTTCATTCCGAAGCGTTATGCTGAGGAAACATGAACAGGATCCTGCGAAAGAGCAATCTTCATTTGATGCATCAAAACGTGCTGGTGTGTTGGCTCTAATAATGAAACAGTCCGAAGCCTCCTTCCCATTCCCGGAAATCCGCGGGAATCATAGAAAGCTGAAGATCATGGAGAGAATCAAGCTTTTGTAGTTGATCCAATGTCCCCCCATCGGATATTAGAAAAGACGACATGCGTATCAGGGTGCTGGGACTGGATATTGGACGGGCTGCCTTGTCCACCGCCACATGGCCCATTGTTGCCCGAGTCGAGCCAAGCCATCTGCTGGACGGCGTCGTTCCAGATGCTCATTGCCAGAACCACTGCAAGCGAGGAATCAGTGTCAGAAAGAGTCACGTCGTCTTTCGCGGGAGGATTTCAGGTACAAAAAAAGTAAAAGTAAAAAAAAAAAAAAACAGGAAACTTACTTCCGCGCCCAAGAGCGTCGCCCATGCCCGCCAAGCCACCGGTTGACCCTTCATCGCCGCAGTTGGAGATCGTCCCACCGCCACCAATCTGTTTCCCGTTCTGGATGTAGGTGCGCGTAATCTGTGAAAGCCTCCCCCCATTCGCCACAAACTGCGTAATGACGGTAAACGGCTTGCTGGTGTCGACCGTCTTGCCCGGTCCCCAGTAGTCGCGCTGTCCGCTCGCATACGGGTTGTACCCACACCCAGCCTTGTCGCAATTGTCGCCCTTGCACGGATGCGGAGTGAAGGCAGTCGCCATGGAGTTGGCTTCGAGGATATCCATCTCGTTGCAGCAGTAGCCTTGGCATTGCGCGTCGCAGTAGCCGTTGCCCGCCTCCGCACCGCCCCTGCCTTCGGGTTCCATTTCCGACAGGTAGAACGCACCGTTTTCGCCGCACGGTAGCGCCGAGAGGTCAACGTCCACAGTCAGTTCCTGATTGAGGAGACTCAT
Organism: Lomentospora prolificans; assembly: GCA_029532625.1. NCBI lineage: Eukaryota > Fungi > Ascomycota > Sordariomycetes > Microascales > Microascaceae > Lomentospora > Lomentospora prolificans. The sequence goes on from JARFXM010000001.1 coordinate 148,724, forward strand.
CATTGCGTATTTGCCGTCGTCGCCCAAGAGGTACACGCGAGGCGATGCGGCGTTGAGCGCGCCGTTGTCTCCTTTGACGTAGTGGTACATGGTCAGCGCATCTCCTTCGGTGGTGACACCCATGGCAGCGTAGTCGGCCGCCGTTCTGGATCCGGCTGCGCCACGAGCAAACTTGGAGTCGCGGTCAAGCACGACCGAGGTATTTTGTTGAACGCATCCTCCAGCCGTAGTGCATTTGTAGGTGGGTAGCGATGGATGCTGCTCCTGAGCTATGGCACTGCTAGTTAGACATAGCAAAAAGCCTGCTAGATCAATGATGGACAACTTGGGAGCCATGATGTACGCTACGCGCCAAGCCAACGGATGAATCGATCAGGGGAAGCTATCTCAGGCTTTTCTGTTTCCCACCATGGCCGCGAGCCGTTCTCCTGGAATGATTATATATACATTTACGTCCCCCGCTTTCAATCAAGCTTTTTCATTAATTTATTTAGGCGTGATTGTGTGGAGTTGTCTTCCGGGCCGCTCCCCGAAAACCGCCCACTTGGGGAACACTGGGATATCCACGGAGATTGACCGCTAATATCCCGTTAAGTGCAAGATCCAGAGAATATTATGCTTTTCGGCACTCAATTGGCGGGTATATCTGAAGAGTCGGGCCTGTCCTAGTGGGCTTGGATGATCCTTTCCCAGGTTCACACCCTCTTGCCGCTTTATCCGGCCAACACTTGTCCCCTGTGTTGAATAAACATTGCCCTCCCTCGAGGGGCGCGAAGCTCACAACACAGGGAATCAGAGGCCATTTCCAAGGCCGCGGTTGCAATTAGGAATAGCTTGAAGTATTGCCGAGTCAAATAACACGGGAACGGGGAGTCAATTCCCCTGCACTAGAAACGTACTGTGATGTGTTGAAGCTGTCAATTGGGTAATATCATCTAATCTTGAACTAAGAAATTCCAGGTTGGGTCAAAGAGGAGGCCCCGCCTAGCCACAGACTCAGGACTTGCTCTCCAGCTTGATCCGTCCCTTAGAAAACCATACCCTTGACCTGCTCCTTCTTAGCAACATCATTGATATTCTTGATCAAGAGCATCCAGAAGAAAGAGAGCACCATGATGCCAGTTCCAGCTGCCAACATTCTAGTCTGCGCATAGCCGTACGATTCCTGAATGGCCAATCGCTCGGGCGTCCCAACCTCGTAGCTCAACTGAACTTCCAAGTCATCGTATATATTCTGCAAATTGGGAAGCTCGGCCTCGGCTAGGTTATGCTTGAACGCCTTCCCGAAGGTGTTGGTCCAGATGGAGCCAGAGTGGTGTTGCCGACGGCCCCCACCGACGTTTCCGGCCACGTACAACAGGGCTAGACTAGCGGCGACGTGCTGGTGGTCGACGGTGGCGAGGACGGCGAGCTGCTCGCAAATGATGAAGATACTTCCGCCGACGGAGATGAAGATCTGACACATGACAATGTAGCCGATGTATCCGTTGGGGCGACGGAAATAGATCATCAAGCCCTGCTCAAGAATACAGTAATAAGGACACTGGCGAAGAGGACGACACCCAAAGCTTGAAGAAAGTGGTTAGGACCATAGCAAATACCGTCTATTTAATGCGTGGCTTTCCGTCAGCGGTAGCACTCACCATCAAACTTGTAATGCCAAATGTCCTGGAGAAGAATTCTGCCGCTCTTCTCCCTAAAGATGATTCCCTGCTTCCTTGCCTTGTGGAGGTTGACTTTCAAGACGATGAAGAGGGGCGCAGCGACGAAAGGAAGCAAGATAACCAAAGATGCCAAGCCCCATCGCCAGCTGATTCCTTCCTAAAAGTCCTCCGAGACATTGGATCCGGAAAAAGCGGTAATCATATAGGGAGACGAGGTGAAGCGTAAGCCAGACTTCGATTCTTCATCTTGGAAGCGTCGGCGGTGAGGACATCGACGCGATAAGTCATGCCTCCGAAGCCGATGGTGTGTAGAATTCCTCGGCGGCGCAGAAGGTCGAGATATCCTTGCTGGTGACCATGAGGATCAGGCCAAGAGTAGCAAAGCACGTCAGTCATGACGAGGAATCCCTCAGCTCGACCCCACACATCCAAAACCTTGCATCTTGTCTACACCGGTGTTGGCTATTGCGACGGTATGTCTGGCGTATAGGGCAAGAAGGAAGATTCTTCGGTGTTTTTTGGCGCTCCGATTTGGGATGGATTTACGTTCTGAATCGATCTTAGCACGGACGGCGCCGTTTCGATGCATTCACACCCTAGAACGAACTGCCAGAGCGTAGGCTATTTGTTCGGCCAAGCCCGCTGACGACCCAGGCCCCAGCGAGAACTACATCATTGGTGGCTGGCAAGCGCCTGCGACTAATTCTTTGAAGCAATACAATTTCAGAGCCCCAAGCCGACCGTCAGATGGCCCGCCAGTTGAAATGTAGCCAGGGTAGTGTAGCTGCGTCCCCCGCTTCCTAGCGATTCCCTTTGTCCAATAGGCCTGAAACGGTGTCATCTCCATCAAGCTTACCGCTTCCGATAGAAGGTCATCTCGCCTTCATAAGTCAGTCAACTTTTCTTTTCTAAAAGGCACTCGAGGCTCCGGAAGCACACCGCGGAACTACTCCGGTCTTTTTGAAATATCCAGTTGAAATATCCGAGGATCTCAGATGGTTCCTCTGTTCGGAATCTCGGGGAAGCTCGATCAAGCACATCATCAAACACGGACATAGCAATTTCTACTGTCAGAGGTCTCCGCCAATCACTAGAAGCTTCTATCATTTCAAGGTTGTCTCGATCCCACGACGCCTTGCCGGACTTTAGCTCCTTTCAAGACAGTTCGACCAACCATTCGGCATCGGGAAACAGGGAGGCCCAGAAATGAGCGGGGAGATAAGGACAGACGGTTGAGATAATCTACACAAGTTTTGTTTGCTTTACAGTGTCTTGTATATCACACAAGTACTGCCACCTTTGTGTTGAACAGCTCGGTCTTCGAAGACCTGTTTGTGGCTACAGGCCGAAACCGGAAGATGGTGTTATATTAACCAGAGTAAGTGTGCGGGTTCGTCAGGGCGGTTTGTCTATTGCACGAGAACAGGCTCGCATGGGAGAGAGGGCATAACCAGAAGCGTTGTCGGGTAGTGGCGGGCAAGTTTAATCCTCATCCAACATCTCATATACCTCCTTGACCTCCGGGACCTTGGACTCGAACTCGCTCCTCGTCTCGTCCCAGACACGTTCCTGCGCCACATGGCCGCTCTTCCTTACCATGAATGGTGGGTATCTATACTTGAGAGTCAGCGCCCCTTGACCTGGAACACGAGCCCGGAAAAAAACTTACGCCGCAGTATCAAAATCCTGCATGATCTTCCCATGCCCGTCAGCGGACGCCGAAACACCGTTGACCAGAGCAGTGGCGCAAATGAGAGGATCCCTAGCTCCAAGGTTCATGATCAACCTAGGAATCAGCTTGGCCTGGTTGGGGTTGGTGAGAGGGGTCCACGCGGAGCCGGGATCGGCGCTGTTAATGGTCACTTTGCGCATGCCTTTGCCTGCTTCCACGGTGGCCGAGGCGCGGGCGGCGAGCTCGCGGGCAAAGTAGAGGAGGAGGGCCTTGGAACGGCCGTACTGGTGGGCTTGTTCCATGCCGTCCTTGTTGTTGCTCAGTCGCTTGAGGTAGGAGCCAGTCTTGGGAAGGCCCATGGTGAAGGAGGAGGGATAGATGCCAAAGGTAGTGACAAAGGTCAGAACGGGAGGGTTAGGGTTTCCAGGGGAAGACTTGAGACGGGGAAGCAAGAGAAGCGAGATGAGCGCAGTGGAAAGGAAGTTGACTTGGATGGCTATTAACAGTCGAGTTATTAGACATAAAAATCCTGAACAGAACTGTGAAGATTCAATATTACACATTCCACTGGTATTACTTACAGGTTTCCCAGCCCTCAGGCGACTCGCGACGGTTGAAGGCCAGAATGCCCGCCGTCAAAAGGACATGGTCGAGGTACTTCAGCTCACGTGCCTTCTGTCCGACTTCCTGGCAACCCGCGAAAGTCATCATGTCGATTTGCCACACCAGAATTCTGGGGATTGGCTTGTTGGCCTGGCCGAGTTCCTCCTCGATCTCTTTTTTCACGCCGCCGCAATCCTTGACATCGACGAGAACAAGAGTATCGATCTCACGATGGGCAAAGAGCTTGGCAGCCCTCGAGCCGAACGCGCCATTGGCGCCGGTGATGAGGGCGGTCCTACCCTTGTAGGACTTGGTTGTCACCGTAGGCCTGCCATTGCGCTGATTCCAGAGACTTCTCCAGGGGAAATATTCCTCCAGGATCATAGGGATCGCGAAGGTGAGGATGGCAATTACGGCGGCCACTCCGCCAAGGATCCAGTAATTAGCAGCCATTTGTGAGCGCGGTCACTTCAGTTCTCGGACAATTGGCTCTAGCACCTGGAAGACCAGCAATAGAAGTGAGACGAAATAACTGCAAAACGAAATTGAGACAAGAGAGATCAACTGCGATTTCGCATCGAGAGAGCAATGGCCTGATCTCGTGCGCGCACAGGTGTTCGTTTCCTTGCCCCTGGGCGAGCTGGGACGATCAAGGTGGCTGGGTTGGCTTATATAATCCGTTTGCATCCTGACTTCGGATTGGGCAGGGTCTTTCTGCAATTTCGATTTCGGCGCCACAGTGCCCCTGAGAAATGTGGCCTGTTCACACACTAGCCTCACCTATTCCCAATTGAAAATCTCCAGCTGGCCAAGCCAAGAGTCTTCTGACATTGCCAAACGCCTATTATTAGGCCCAGCCTCTCCCACTGTATCCTACCGCATAGGCTGCCCCTTGGAATCCCGGGAACCAACTTACCTCTTGGCCCAATCCTGCCAGCTGGGGCGCAGACAACCCTCATCGCATGGTAGAATGAAAGATATGCTCGGCGAGTCTGGAGAGCCTTACGCTCGACTTTTTGCGGACTATCCTGTAGAATTGAATTATTGAGCGGCTGAAGGATGTTCACTAAGCCTCCCCTTCTGGCAAAGGAGTTCCTGGTGGCACTGTGCTCTGGCCAAGCAATAATAGTCGTTCGTGAAACTTGATCGTCCCACAAGTAGTCCTTGTGGGAGATTTAACCTTCGGAAAATATAAAACCCTCCTCAAAGCGTTCTTAAACTCGTCCATGACTCTTGAATGTATGTTCCAATCAAGGGAGTTATTGACAACCCGACTACAGCTTCTCGAACAACTTGATACACGTAAAGGCCACCGTAGGTATAACAACCTCATCTAGCAAAGCAGGAGCAAAAATGGGGACACCGGCGAGCAAAAACCGGCCCAATGCTTGCGGTGGGGACAAGGGCCGTCATGGACAAACCGCCACCAAAGTGCTGGCTCATCTCGCGGTCATGTTGCTCTAAGATATTTGACTTCCCGGCCTGACATCCTCGGCGCAGACTTGATCTGGCGGATTGCTTGCAAGCATCGGGTTATAGTGGGCGCGCGCTCTGCTCGGTGTTTGATCTACTGTGGCAATAAGGCGTTATAGCTAATGAGATAGTCGCCTGGTCAGGGAAGTGATCAGCGTGGATGTGACTAGGCTGAGGGCTAATCCCTTCCATCCCACCAAGGCGACTATGGAAACTATTGTAGAGATGGGCTGGTAACTGCCATTTGGTATTTAGTCTGTACGAGTATAGACCGTTGATGCCATGTTGCTGAAACGAGTGCGTATAAACCCCCCCCCCCCCCCCCCCCCCCTTTTTTTTTCCGCTCCTTAGGCCGTCGCTGACGATAGCAAGACGGAATCTCTTAGGGTAACCAATGCCACCTTCAACGCTACCTGAATGGGAATTAGCAGCTGGCTCGTAGTGATCCACTGTAACCACGCACCCGTCCATACTCTGACTATTTGGAGAGACCGAGCGCAATATTATCGAAGCCCATACCCAAGACGTCTATTTGGAGGTTTGAAGCCGGAGCTCGCTGTAACGGGCGAAACAAAAGAAACTCAGGGCCCAAGACCACAGTGGACTTTAGCATCATGACAGCCCATTACCTGATTAGCCCTCCCAAATGGTTTTTGGCCATGTTGGTTTTGAGACGATCATATGTCGGTTTCCTAGGCCGGATATACCGTTTCACCAGATTGTGCGCGCTGCCTGCTGTCCCAAGACTAGGCAAAACCCTCTACTTTCAATTTTGGCCAATGTTATGCCCGCATGTTCGATGAATTGATGAGACAAGCTGAGCTTCTCGATGCTAGAGGGAGAAAATATTCTAAGGGTAATAGCGGAGAAGACAGATTTTCATCCAAGTCACTCGGTGTGAAGGATCAAATGGCGGACCATAAGGGCAGATGAGGACCAACGTGAAAGCTAGGGAGAATATCCGTTGAACGCCCATGGCGCTGGTTGTTACACACTAATCCCCTCACTAAAATACATAGGCATGTCATGTCCCTTTGACTGAGGGATTCGAGTGTTAATAGCAATTACCTCGATGCACGCGAGAGAGCCGAAATGGTGTTGCATTTGAATAGAATACTTGAACACAATGTTACTCTCTGATGTCTGCGACGGTTTAGAAAGCATCGTCTCCGTGGTATCCGCCATCGACCAGTGCCATAGTTTCTCAAGTGACATTACCCAACGCTGCAACCTCCTATCAAAGGCATGCACTTGTTTGCCCGCACGCAGCACACCCAGCCCGTCTACGCCAACACTAATGATGCTACCTCCCAAATCGCCATCTATCCGTGGAGGTCTCACGCGCTAATTATCACCAACACACGCAATTTACTATTTACGAGTAGCAATCCAGACATCAGCATCTTGCCCGCGGCGATTCAAGGCCTTTTTGGCTAGCGCACCTAGGCTAGATAATAGTTCAAACGACCCTGGCGGTAAATGTTTCTCCCCCGATGAAAGCGGGATCCAAGGCCGCTTTCCCAGGAAATCTAATGGACATAAAATGCTAAGGATTAGGGTGTCTAAAAAAGCTCTGGGATGAATTATGCAGTCTGAAGCTGTGGCATAATATTGTAGCTTTACTAGACTAAACACTTCCAGATGCTCTTATCTAAGATTATAATAACATTTCATGCTGTCTCCTTCCAACTTATCGACCCCTGTATTAGTGAATAGCTAAAAGCGTCTATTCTTACCTTATACATATCAAAACATGTATTAAGGCAAAGCCAGAGATGGTATTTAAGTGCCTGTAACTGATGCAATGTTAGTCGCCAAATAGCCATTAATAGCACTAAATCGTATAATGGCTTATTGTTATTATTATTCATGCAAATTACCTAATTCCTTTGGCGCATTGTTTCAAAAACTCATCGTCAATTCCACGGGCGTTGACTGCTTCTTTCGATCAACGCTGGCGTTGGCGGAGTAGAAAATGACGAGGCTTCGGGCAGCAATCAACCAGATGAGCTGAAGTGGATGGAGCCTGGACGTGGTGGCCAAAGTAATAAGCGGGGTATTTCCCTCAAGACTGACGGCTTCCAGCCTGCATCTGCTTTCCTCCCTTACCAAGGTCATTGTGCCTCATCATCCATTCCATGGCAACGAGTCAGTACGCATACCAGAGCCTGCCCGAAGGCAAGTGGTTTCGTGTTCTGAAACTGCACCCCTGCTCAACGGGGGACTCAGTATTATCATGTGAACTCCTCACTGTTGAGCTCGGGGTAGAGGAAACACCTTCTTATAAAGCCCTGTCCTATGTCTGGGGAGATCCATCCTCTCAAGTCCCGATAGTGTGCTCGGGCAGCAGCCTTAGCATTACTCACAGCCTTTTTAGTGCTCTCAAGCGCGTCAGGCATGTCGATCGCGATGTGGTCGTGTGGGCCGATGCCATTTGCATCAACCAGCAGGATGTCGCTGAAAAGGGAACCCAAGTCAATATGATGGGTGACATCTACGACTCCGCGGACGAGGTCATTGTATGGCTAGGGGACGAGCACGCCGAAAAGTCCCACAAGGCCTTCGCCACCATTCAAGGCGTGTGCGAAATGATTACTACGGGGAAAGACCGGGAGAGTTTTCAAGCCCCGGGATGGCAAATCGCCACGAGGTCGGTTATACCCTCGGTGCTTACCGAAGAGACCAACCAGTTTGTCGAAACGCTGTTCAAATTGCCCTGGTTTAGTCGCGTGTGGGTTCTCCAGGAAGTCGGATTGGCGACTCGCGCGACGGCACACTGGGGCTCGGCGTCTCTTGAATTCACTTACATTGCCGAGTTCACTCGCATGGCGATGCAGCATAGTGACCTGAAGCACTATCTCGGCGAACACATGGTCCAGCTGCTGTCAGGCCGCCCCGACCACGCCTTGTGGAATGTCTGGTCCACATACAACAAAAAAGGATCGTGGTTGCTCCGAAGCCAACTCCTCAAAAACTTTGCCGAGACGGTCGCTACTGAATGCAACCCTGACTTCGTGCTAGTTCTCGAGGGGTCTAGACTGTTCGATGCCACCAATCCGTTGGATCATGTATATGCATTCCTCGGACATCCAGAGGCCAAGGTCCCTGGAACGGCCGAGCTTCTCCTCCAAGCAGACTACACCATCACCATTGATGAGCTAAATAAAAAGGTTGCGACGCGGTTGGCTCTAACGCAGTCCTTGAACTTTCTTGTGCAAGTTCAACCAACAGCCGATACTCTGAAACCAAACTCTGGAATCCCTAGCTGGATCCCGAGGTGGCATATCAATGTCCCGGACGGGCCGCGGGCCTTTTGGGAAACATGGGACGCAAGCCTCAGAGTTTCCGACAATCGGTCATTTGAAGCGAATGTGCAAGATGACAGACTAGCAGTCACTGGCATCATCCTTGACTTGGTAGCTGAGCGGACGAGTGTAATGACGCCAGATAACTTCAAAGACGGCCCGGTACAAGCTGGCAAGCTCATCGAAGGAATTTGGAACCTCGTTACGCAACAAGGTCGGCCGAGCCGGTACGGGAAAAACACACTAGAAGCTGTTGCTTCGACCCTAGTATGCAATTATCATTCGCGTTTAGCACCACCCGAGGATCCGGACGAAGCCATTGTCGACCAAATTGCGTGGTTCTGTATGAGGGGTGTCCCGGACTTTTTTCAGCAGAAACTCAGTGGCCTGCATCCCAAAGGAGAGCTTTTTAGCCCTCAATGGGACAACAATTTGGCCCTCCTATTTGGCTCAAAAATGGAGTATTTCGCGACGCACCGACGCTTCTTCATCACGCGCGGTGGGCTATTTGGATTGGGACCCGCCCTCATGGAGGATGGTGATCTCTGTGTCGTTCTCCTCGGCGCGGACGTGCCATTTGTCATCCGGCCCACGGATACCCAGGGACACTATATCCTTATTGGGGAGTGTTATCTTTATGGAGTAATGTATGGACAGGCAATAAAAGAATGGGAGAGTGGAGAATCGGGTTATACAAAAAAGGAGATTGTATTTGTGTAGACAGACATGAGTGTAACGAGCGAATCAGCCCCCACTCTGAAGGGGGAGTGGCTATGAGCAAAGGTGGCGTATCTGGGCGTGTCTGCAATAACTGGGTGACTCCGAACTCACTCGAGACTGGGCGATCGTCTGGAAGAGTTAATAGTACCTCCAAGATAGTGATATTTCGTAAGCTATGTTCCAAATCTCAGAAGGGTGGGAGCTGCCTTTCGCAGCTATACCCCGCCTCTAGCATGACGCGTGATAGTCTCTTTTCTGCCACCGGCGTTCCAGCCTCTCAGACAAAAGCTGCTTCCACGGTCCATGTTCCCAGCTGCTTGGGTAATGAAGGATATCGAGGACCGAATTTTGATTCTAGGGTTTGGTATCGAACCATAAGGGGGATTTACCGCTGTAAAGACGAGAGCATTTATTACGGACAAGACATGGACTTCGTGCGGCGCAGGAGAGAGGTTGTGATCTATTATTCCCGCTTGGGAGGATGGGGCGGTGCGATGGCTGGTTTTTGCTCCTGTAATAATGTATTGGCACTCCGCTCGTCTTCGAAAAGAGAGTGACTTGAGCGATATCATTACGACTTTGCTACGACGGGGGCGAACTCCTCTATCACGCTTCGTGGCTTGTGATAAACCAGTGTCGAAACGTACTCATGCGGCAGATTGAACACCTTGGGACCTGCAATTTCCAACCCGCGCTTCGTTGTCCAGACCGGATGTGGTGCCATTATCATGACGACCACCTTGACTCCATATCGGTACTCCTGGACGCCAATAGCCTCGCCACTCGAGACATCCAGCAGGAAGATCAAATCAGGGACGGTCGCGAGAATCTGCACACGGAGGTCAGCAAGAGCGGTGTCTGTGAATCTCTCAACGGATTCGTGGAATCCTTTACCTTTTCCTCGCCATGACTTCCTTTTGCAACCACAGCCAGGTTCTCATTCATAAACGGCACTCTTACTTCGCTCCACTCATCACCTTGCAAGCCACGATCCGCCTCCATCTCCACCTCATCCTCCCCAAGCTTCTCAATAATAACTTGGCCCAACGAGTGACCGGTCTCGGTAATCTTCGTCTCGACCCCGCGCACCTTGCCTGTGAACACCCTTCGCGCAGATGTCGGCCCACCCACCTCGGCGACGATGGCGTCCGTCACGGTCCCAAGTGTGGAATTGACTTGTGCGCTGCGCACGACCCGGCCAAGTCTCCAGGCGAGAGAGAAGGTGTTTGGAATACCGGCGTTACGGAACTTGGCGCCAGAGAGGGGATTGCCGGCTGCACCCGCCGCGAACCTAGTCCATCGCGAAGGGTTGTTAGCGTGTAACGTACAATCGAACAGGGAGGAGCTTTGAAGGAAACACACCCGAACTCGGCGCAAACCCTTCTAATCTCTTTCCCGGCCGAAATCTCGTCTGTTTGTCCGGCCGGAATGATGCCGTCCCTGCCATCTCCACTACAGATGGCCACGGGCAGAAGCTCATTGATGGTCTCGGCGGAAACATATTGCGAAACCATTTCAAAATTGGGATATGCTCGACCTGTTTTACTATGTCAGCTTACCCAGCCCTTATTTCGCTGTTTTCCAGCTTCGAACAAGATTCACGGTTGGGCATTAAATGTTGTCCTCACCCATCAAGTCACCATCTACCACCGGCACATTGCAGTACCTCTTCGCCGCCCAACGGAGAGTGGCCAGCCCATTCATCCCTCCAATCTCAGTAGCGAGCATATGCGTCGCTTCGGCTCCACCCAGTTCTTGCGCTAGTCTCCTAATCGCATGGAACACTGCGTCCGACGAGATGCGTTCGAGCCCCACGGCGGGAGTCCCAATGGCTGCGACGGGCGGGAGGACAGCCTCATCGGGTAGCGAGTCCGGGCTGACGATAACGATTCGCTCGCCTTGGCGGAGCAACTCTAGGAGGCTAAGGTAGGTCGAGTATGGGGAGCCGCCACCACCGCAGCCCAGGATATAACAGCCTATTTCGATGAACTTGAGGTCAGTGGGGGAAATGACCCATTCTCCTGATGGTGAAATCTCGGGGCGATATGTTAAGATATCGACATCTTGCTCAGAAGCAAGATGGGCGGTCGAGGTCGACTTCTCTGCGGTAGATTTCAGAGATTCGTCGACCGTATCAGCCTTGTAGTCTAGTCCTGAAATCAAGTCTCCTTGGGCGGAAGACTGGATCATCTCCGAATAAACCCTCGCATGGTCCACGGAACACGCGACGTCGATATGCACCAGTCTCTTCCCATCCACATACGGCACCCATTGAACGGTCTCGTTGAGAACGGTTACGTCCTGGGAAACGCCCCCTTTAGCCACGGCTCCCGCAACCGCGGCTTCCGTTACCCTCACGATGCCAGCTTGCACATCATCTGCATCGACCAGGGCCTCCGCGGAGCCGTGGATCTTGGCGAGAGCGGCACCAATAGCGTTGGCCACGCCGGCATGCTCACACCGAATGACACGATTAACGCCCCGAAGCTGCGAAGGGCAGAGGAAGGCGCCACCTCCGACGAGAATCACGGTGCAGGCGTCGTCAGAGAGCTTTATGCGGTCGATAAGAGATTCAAACATCTGCTTGATACGACCCTGCGAGGCTGCGATGACCTCGGGAGAGAGATTGATGAGATTAGGGTCGCCGATAGATGGTCCGGACGATTTCCCTCGGGAATGCGCAATGGCTATATCCGTCGCTGTCGTCGTTGTACCTCCAAAGCAAAGGGCTTTGGTGGTGAGGGCGTAGCCGACGCTGTCAGGACCTACGGACGCCTTGATCGAGTCAGGCGTTTCACCCAAGATACGAATTATTGACCCGCCTCCGAGGCCAATACTTTCCACGGAAGGCATATCGAGATTGATCTTGACACCAGCGAGGTCGGTATGTGTCTTGCTGAGGCGAGGATATCCGTTCGGCATAAGGGCGCCAACGTCCGAGGTAGTCCCGCCAACGTCGACGACGACGAACGAACGCCCTTCCGACTGGGCGCGTAATAGGTCTTGGCCGGCCAGGAAGGCAGCGCCGCGCATGGAATTTGTAGGCCCGGAAGAAAATATGCGAATGGGGAAGAGAATGGCTTGCTTGAAAGGCAACAAGTGCCCAGCATTGGATGTCAGGTAGAGTGGACACTGCAGCCCAACACGGCCCATGGCACGGAGAAAGGAGTGGATGGTTCGGCGTGCAAAGGTCGAAATGGACGCATTGAGGATGGCCGCATTTTCGCGCGCCAGGAGTCCGGAGCCGGCCACGGTATGCGAAAGGACAATGTTCACGCTTGTAGCATAGGACGCGTCGAGCGCATTCAGCTCCGATAGGATGTAGTCCCTCGCCGCGGCTTCTTGGTTGAAGTCCCGGTCCATGGGTGATCCCATACCAACGATTACGATGTTTCGCAGACCCAAGGTATAAAGTTTTCGGGCTTGCTCACGCAGAGAGGATTCATCAAGGGGCGCGATTAGTCTACCGTCGATGTTCACGCCACCGGGCACAACAGCCGAATAGGCCTCGATAGTGCCTCTCAGCGCAAGCGGCCAGTCGGCGAACGGAAGCGCGCCGTCAAGGAATCCGTACGATCCCAACCGGATAACGGCAACGCGGGAAAGCAGTGCGGCATCATGCTGGATAATGGCGTTCAGAAAATGCGTCGTTCCGATGGCCAGGGCTGTGACGGATTTTGGATCAGGTGTGCTGGGTATTACGGGTGAGCCGGAGCTGCTTTCCTCGGAGATCGACCAAGGCTTTGACAAGAGTGCCTTGAGGACCGCCTCCACGCCGTCTGTTACGTCGGGTGTTGTGGGTGATTTGTGGCAGGAGAGAACTGCTGATGTCCCAGGTTGCGAAGTGTCCAAGAGGACGGCATCGGTGTTGGTCCCTAATCAGCGATTAGCAGGACGGACAGGCCAGACCACGCTTTAATTATCGTGTTTCCGACTGAGGATGATTGCGATGTTAAACGGACGCTCACTCACCTCCGACATCAACACCTATTACCAGGGGTCTTTGCACCTTGGCTGCCATTCTGAAACCACGATGCTGCGCAGAGGATATAAGCACGCCGGTTATTGGAGACAGCGGAGATCTGTCGAGTCGCGCTCTACCATGCTCATCTCGGTCTGTCGAAGCGAAGCCCGGAGCAAATCGCCAGCAGGAATGATATTTTAGTCAGCCGGGTGCCTGAGCCAATTGGGCGTACAGTACCTTGGTAGTGCACCTGGTCGAAATCGAAATTCGCCAGGCCGACGTCGGCTGGACTAGATTATTATTATTACTTCGCTGCCCCGCACGCAAGTTAATATTATCAATCACGATCTGCGCTATCTTAGCGTCTGATCATGCCTGGCGATCTCCTTGAACGAGCTGCATCCATCATATATCATCGATCTTGGTGTCATCGTCGTATCCACCGTGCACGTGTGCACACCTGGAGAAGGCATCGGTTCCCAATGTGGCTTCTCTGCCGCAAATTCCGGGGATCGAACCTAGACTTGAGGACGGAGGGATGGTAAGAGGAATGGAAGTTGGCTCGCAACAAGTGAGCAGAGTTTCCCTCACTCTCTTCATTTCCAATGGTCGACTAATAATAGCAAAAAGCCTTTAGGTTTTGATTACTAATTCACATCTTCTTTCGCTAGCCTCTGTATATCTGCCTGGACCGCGGCCGCATCGTTGCTACCTCTAGGTCTTACTTCCTGAAACCGATGTTGCGCGAAACTGGCCTACCGTACTTTGTATTGTTGGACGTACTGGCACAGGCATGTCCTCGCTCACGCTATCCTTCGCACGAGTGATTCAACAACTCGGGGGCGGAATAATAGAAGGTGATGTGTCGACATATCTACTTTAGACAAACGTGCTCTTCGGAGAGGGTTTGCATGGGGTATTCCTCAGGGTCCATGTTTATTAAGTGGATCCCTTCGCTTGATACTTGATCCAAACGAGCAATACCAGGATGAGGAACCTCCTTCTGTATTAAAGCAAGTCAGTTTCCGCTTGCAACCTGTCGACTCATCGTTGCCCCCTAGGGATACAGTAATGGCCTCATCGCCTCAAGACCTGCCGTTTCTAGTTCACGAAGGCGGCGCCAATATATCCCAAGGACAATGCCAAATGCTATGCCTTGCTAAGTCTTTCCTAGGCCAGCAAAAGGTAGTGATTATAGATGAGGCTACTAGCGCCGTGGACGTGGGAGTAGATGCCAGTATACAGCTATCACTTAGCCGAGGACTCTCAGGATCAACGATTAACGTCATGACACACCGGCTTTCAACGATTATCAACTTTGAGAAGATCATAGTGCTGGAAGATGGTCGGGTGAGAGAGTCTGGAAAGCCCATGGATCTCTGTGACCAGACGGGGGGGCACTTCGAGAACCTGTCTGCCACACATTCCTGACCGGGAAGAGCTGTTGTCGAGAATTGTGAAACATCAGGTGTTGGCGCATCTCGTAATATGGAGTTGATGGTCGTAGGACAATGGAAGTGACAACGCATAATATCATAGCCCCAACGCTTGATTTACTTGTGTGTCAACTGGCAAGTCCCATATCTTGCGGCCTCCTGGAATCGTCGTTAGCGCGGCTCTGATTCCATCACAGATTCAACAACTTCTCTCCCGCTATTGCCCGGGGGGGTTAATCTCGGTAGCCACTGTAACCCTCCTATGCACAGCTTCCCACGTATCATCAGTGTCTACATGGCATTTTGGGTAGCATACTCCAGCGACACGAGTGGTCAGCGTGGCTTCCACACCAGCATGCCAATGGGAGTTTCAGCCATTGGCTTCCTCACCGAAGTGGCTGCCCTAAACATCGGTGCGCGATATTTCGCTTCCTTCCTATACCTCGATGTTTTGCTAGCAATTCCACTGTCAACAGTTGGGCCGCGAGCTTGCCAAGCCAAACTCTGGAGAAACGTGCCTGTGTGGAGACCATCATCATCCTCGTGATCCAGCTCAGTAACATTAGAAGTCGGTACTTTACTTTCGCTTGGAGACGAGTTTCGGGATGTCAAGGCTATTCCTTCAAGATTATATTGTCTATGGTCAGTATGAAGGAATGGGGGTAAGTCTGTTTTGTACATACTGTCGGGCAGCACCGTGGCTTTTGGGAGAAGAAGGATGTTGACGGTGTTTTCACGCTTGTTACTACAAAGGTTAACTTACATTTAGACACACTCTGCTTTATGCTTCAGCATAATTGATCTGCTTGAGCGGTGATGATGTAGGGAGACCTCCTAGGTACGGCCGAACGCATCCTGATATGGGGCTAAACCGCGCCACAGCAATTTGGTTTTCGAAGGATCGCCCGACAGGGATGGCATTGGACGCTGGGAAATAATAATATAATATTCATAATCATAATCGTAATAAACCAGCTTCGAGAAGACACTAAACTTCTATGCAACCCGTAGTGAATGTTTTTTTTCTTTTTCGCGAAACTGCGATCCTCTAGAGGTGATTTGCCTTGCTATGACTCGATTATCGTGCCGGAACATTGATCCTTTGTTGATTGCTTCGAAGAACTCATTACGTTCTGGTGCTGATCCAGGGCCTCCTGGGACAGGGATCACAGTCTCGCCACCGACGCTGGATTGTGGCGGTGCTTAACATCTCGAGTGGTACACCGCCGTTTACCAACCGCCTTCATCTTTTCTGTGTTTCGGACCGGGTCCTATTCTCCGAGCTATATACTTTTCTCTCCTAGCCTAAGGGTGTGTAACTTGCATGTCCGTGATGGACTCAAGCGTCAGTGCTGCGCTTGCGGAAAACCAGGCGACCTTGTCTCGTTCGGGTCGGAACAACGTCACCCTCGTTCGCCCTCCAACTCCGGGATGGAAGAAGGCGATGCGACCGCCGTCGCGCGCGTCCAAAGGAATTCTTGGGCTTCCGAACGAACTCCTTCACGATATCTTGGACCTGGCGACGCCTCGCCATTCACGCTTCAATCGCGCTCACTATATCGTTCATTTCATGCCCTACATTGCCATCGCCAAAACCTGCAGGCGCTTCCACCGAATTATAACCCCTCTAATGTACGCGCAATTGGATCTTACCATCGGATATGACTTCACAAATTCCGCCGCTAGGAGGATTCCATTGAGGTCGTTGAAGAACCTACAACGCAGCTTTGAGGAGAACCCTCGTCTCGGGGAGTACTGTGACGAACTCTCTATCGAGCTTTGCCACCCGAGAAACCCGGTGTTAGATGTATGGGATGAAAACCTGATGGATGATATCCCCATGGACGAGACTACTGAGGGAGAACTAGGGGTTTTAACAGCGCTTGCAGCTCTCTTGACTGGTACACAACGATTATCGATCTGCGGCTCCTTCCACCGTTTCCAGGACATCTGGCTCGTCCTTAGTACAGCCGCCGTCAGCATGCCAAGACTTCGGATAATCGATCTATCGCAATATAGCGAGAAGACGGTCTATGGGCCGATATGTGAATCGCTCTGCAGAGCTGCAAACCTCAGGGAGCTCGAGGTGAGTGGTATCGTGGAAACAACAGGCCCTCTAGGGAAATCTGCCAAGGTAAGTCCCAACGATAGCCCTTTAACGTACATCCACGAACTGGCGTAAATCAGGGTTCTAACGCCAGTGACGGGATGCTTCCCAGGAAAATCCTATCAGTCTCGATAAACTATCTATCATTGGCTTCAGGAATGGGCCTGAACCTATCACGCGACTCGTCTTGTGGCCGACGAGTCTCTACCACCTAGAGCTGGACGGCGGGTTCCAAGAAATGCCTCCCAATACCGGGTGGGGTTTACCTGAGCTGATGCCGGCGTTGAGCTCCGTCAAGCATAGTCTCCGTTCTCTTACTATAGGGAAAACGTGGAACACCGGAGGGCTCCAAGATTTCGACCTCACAGATTTTCCAAGTCTTGAAAGTCTAACGGTTTCTTACTGGTCTACGGGAAGTGAATTAGGCACCGAGACGAATCTTCTGGCCCCCCGCCTCAAGTCATTCAACTGGTGCTTCAGCGTCGAAGGACTCCGTAGTATAGGCTGCGACGAGGATCAGTTTGGCGAGGCCGAAGAGGCATGGCTTAGGAGCTTACTCACCATCGCCATTGCTCGGAAGTCACCTTTAGAGCTAGTCCATATCGACTTTATTCCGTACATGGACGCGTGCTATGCGCAAGATCTGAGCGGCTTCACAGCATGGGATCGCATCGACGCGCTAGCTGAGGAATTTAAGCTCTCTCAGGTTCGGATCGTATGCAGTTCTAGCAAGGCGCAGTTTCTCCGTTGGTGGAGCCACGCGCAGCCGGGATACCAGCGCCAAGAAAAGTCTCCTGAGCCGCCGTGGATCCCGGGGGCTCACCTGCCGGATCCCGAGAGCGATTCCGAGAGCGTGGTTGAGCTCGACGGCGAATCTCAGTCTAACAAGATTACTTCATACTTTAGGCCTTTGCCATTACGACGAGTCCTCGTATCTCGGCGAAGGTCACTCTAGAAGTCAGTCATGCCACAGAAGAAGGGGGAGCGGAAGTAGCTGGAGTATTCGAGGCTCAAAATATATAGACAGTTTAATAAACTCCTGCATAAACGGACCAAAGAGGTCTAGTAATTTATATACCCATAGAATGTGAGAATGTTCGAGGGGTGCTACTGGTCGCCGTCTCCTCGGTTACGCGACTATTTTTGGTTCAGAGAAAGTGTGTGCCTTGTGAAACAGAATATCAGACTTGCGGTCGTGCACGAATCGGCATACAAGTGCGAACTGAGAAAAGCACTTAGTAGGCAATAGAAGGTCGCTTCTTCATGCTTCACTCTCTCCTCTTGCAAGGGGAGATGCGAGTGGGGGCAAGCTGCACGGCCTGCTTGACTTTTGTTGCGCTCCCGGGGTTCACACGACGCTTGATTAACTCCTGGACGGCAACAAATGATAGTATCAGTTTAGAAGCAGATCGTTCGAATGCACATCGTTCAGACATGCCAAAGCTCCCCTTTCGCATTTCAACCCCTCTTTCTCCGACCCAAGGTGTGCGGCAACCTCAATACGGATTCTCCTATTCTTTCGTAGAGCTGCTCCCAATCCATGCCACTAGCTTGCTGCAGTGTGTGCTCCACGTTGTCTAATGCTTGATCTATCTCCTTTCCGAGATCCTCAGGAATTAGTTCGGTGAGTCGATCCCAACCACCTGTAAATAGATATTTAGCAAGCCAACTGGTGTCCACATGTGGTCGTAGTCTCGTCCTGCCGATACTGGCCTTGACTTGAGATCTCTATCCTCTCCCCAATATGGACAGCTTGGCTGTAAATGTGTGTCTTTGCGCACCCGGTCGTCAAAAGCCTTTGCAGCTGAAATATTGGAGACGGGGACATGGCTTCCCATTTATATCCGCAATCTACATGCCTTCATGGTTTGACGGATTTCGAAGGATTCTCGCTTATGATAGTATCTTCCGCCTAATCCCTACACGACTTGTCAGCTGTGGATTCTATCCATCAGCCAAAAGGCCGAGCAAGATGGCTAATTCCAAGAGGCTTTCTCGGTCTACAATCTTTCTTTTTTTTTTTGCTTTCTTTCTTCCCTTGTTTTTTTTTTTTTTTTTTTTTTCGCTCAGCTTCTTCGGGGATCACAGAGGAAATTTCTCACAGTGATAGAATGGGATATAAATATTGATTGATTGCCTTGATTGATGATGTCTATTTTAGACGCCCATGGAAAACTATACAAGATGCCGGTAACGCCAAGTCCCCTCTACCCAATGTTGATATGACCCGTCTTAATAATAAGCATAAAAAATGGCAAAACATTCCCCTCCAACCTAATATTTCCTTCCTTACTCGACCGCCAGCACGCTCTCGGTAATCAACGCGGGGTTGACCTTGTTCTCATTCCACCTAAACTTAAACTCCTGGCCAAGCTCCTTGCGCACCGCGGCCTGCACGGCGTCAAGGACGGTGGGGAACACGCCAAAGTTGGCAGGGTTCTCCTCGTCATTCTCACCGCCCTGGAACACGCCAGTTCGGACCAAGCACGTGTTCCAGCCGTACATGTTGCCGCCGATGATGTCGGACTGGGGGTTATCTCCAATCATGTAAATGTTCTCGGGGATCGTGTACTCGCTGTGAATCTCCTTCATCCACGACTTGATTACCTCGTCGGCGTACTTGTAGGTGGCCAGCTCGGGCTTGCCGTACACGACGCGCTCGAGCTCGCCGCCGGTGATGGCCTTCCACTGAGCCTCAATGGCAATACGGAAAGCGCCCTGCGTCAGGCGGGGTCCGAGCTTGTGCTCTGTGGGCATGATCAAATCGCCGTGGGAGAAGTAGATGGGGAGTTGGGTCTTGACGGGGTCGTTGGAGCGGGTGCCCAGCCTGCCATCTACGCTGGTGAGGAGATCCATGATGATTTGGATGTCGGTGGCGTAGTCACGGGAGTCGGCAAAGACCAAGACGGCGTCAAAGTTGACACGGTCAAAGTCCTGAGGCCTTGCGTCCTTGCGCTCCTCTTCGGTAAAGTGCCTCCAGGGAGAGATGGAGGGGTCCCAGGCGAGGATGTCCTTGGGCACGACGACGTTCCTGAAGCCGTAGGCCTCGGCGGCAAATCGGGCCGTGTACCCTTCACCACCGACCACGAGTACGGTCTCGTAGTACTCAGAGAGCGCCTGCATAGGCGTGTGAGACTGGATGAACTGCTCTGTGGAGATGGGCCATCCGATAATGTTGGACAGCTGCTGGCAGCGGGCTTCCTCGGGCTTGCCACCGCCGTTGGTGAGGAGGATGTGAGGGATCTTGATGCCGAGCTCATTGTCTCCGTTGAGGAGCTCCATAACTCGAGAGGTCTCGGGGATGAGATTGTTGCCATGAAGGAGCACACCATCAATGTCGAAGACGAAGGCCATGTTCTTGGCAGCGGCGACCTTCTCCTTGGAAAGGTCCTGAACCTGGGAGGCTAGGATATCCCTGCGAGCACGAGCATTCTCCTCCTTGGTCGCGAGAGAGATGCGCCTGTTGGAGAACCTAGGGGAGCGAGGAATAGGGAGGGCAGCACCAAAAGAGTTTCGGGAGGCTCGACGGTGCTTCATAGAAGGAGAACCGCTCAGGTTGTGCATAAGCTTCTCAGCATCACTGATGGACGTCCTCGAAGCGGGGATCTCGATGCTGTTGCCCGTGGGGCTGAGGAAATTGGCGTCATTCTCCTCGGCGACGGTCCCATTGACTTTATTGACGGGCTCAGACGGTGCGGGAGCGTTGACGGTAAGCTGCTTGAAGTTCTTCATTGTGTCGCTATGCAATTGTGGTATCAACGGCAACGGTAAAAGCAAAAGTGTAAATGAAGGCAAACGGGTAGCAGGAAAGAGGACTTATGTAGGGAAATATGTGGTAGTGGATAGTGTTTAAAAGGAGGGGCGTTGAATCATGGTAGGATGGCGTGGATAGGACGAGAGAAGATTCGCGCGAGGCTTATATATCTGACGTCTTGAAGACGGAAGCTGGCGAGTATACATTGTGTAGCCATCGACTCTTACTGTGTCGAGTCAGCATCGGCTTGCCTCGCCGGCAAGGAACCCAAACGAGGTTGGAATTCTACTGGCTGTCACCACTCTAGGATATCCACCTGCATCCACTGCTTTCCCTTGGTATCCTTCGGATCCCGATATCCCCTGGCCTGGACCGCGATAACGAAGGGAGATAACATCAAGCCAGTATCCACAAATTATCATCATGTAGTGCCCACAGCGGAGCCTCGAGTATTACCAGGCAAACAGGAGGGAAAGAAAAAAACAAGAATTTTGAGGCTGAGGAAACCTAAACTGACCGTAAGTAGAGTGTTGTACTTGTGGCGAGATGAGGCGCATTCTAGAAAACGTTCCTACAGAATTTTCCTCCTAGTGCGCGAGCGTTTCGAAGTGTGAAGCGGGCATTGGTGAAACCGACTTGGATGGATACGGTCCCAGAATAATGTGGAGCCGCCGCGAAGATCTCCCTTCGGAGGCTTTCGGAATTGCCAACTTCACAATGGGTACCGGCACGCCCACCACTGACACTTGGCATTCGACGTATCACTTGTGTATAGTCTACCTCCTCTTCAGGAACAGCGAAAAGGCAATTGACCGGTACGAGGTACTTCCAACCATACACCGGCGACCCGGCCGCCCCGAGGAGAATGCGACTCTTTTCCAAGGCTCCCCCCTCCCCCCTGCCGGCCAAGCCAAGGCGAAGGGACACCGCCGCGCCGTAGGCTGCATGCAGGGTTCTATGCCGGTACTGCGGCGGTATGGAAAATATATTTTTCACGGAAGCGGAGCTATGACGACATCGCTTATCCATGGCCGTCCCATATGCCAAAAGTTATACCCTCCGAGCCGCAATCAGGAACCAGTTTCCCTTTGAGGAAAAGACTTTCGCCCCCCTACTCTGCCCAAGGTCTAGACTAGAATTTTCGCTGTGATCCACTTATAAGCTTCCGTGGGAGGTAATAAGCTCAGATGCTCTCGAGTCTTGATGTGCGTTTTTGAGAGGTGAAGCAAGCCAAACTTCACATTTACTCAAACAACAGCATTTCTGAAACCAGGGCAACTACTTTCTTCCTGTCTACAACAGTCATCTTCACCCTATTCTCTAGCTCAGGAAATCTCCCCCTCCCCCCAAAACACACTCAAAATGTCCAAGGGCATAACCTTCAAGCTTAGCAACGGCGTCGTGATCCCCGGGCTGGGATTCGGTACCTTTTCTAGCGAGGGTTCCAAGGGTGAAGCTTACGCCGCTGTGCTGCACGCCCTCCGAACTGGCTACAGGCATCTAGACTGTGCCTGGTTCTACCAAAACGAGGACGAGATTGGCGACGCCATCAGGGACTTCTTGGCCGAGAGAAAGGATGTCAAGCGATCTGACCTCTTCATAACTACCAAGGTGTGGAATCACCTGCATGAGGAGGATGAAGTGAAGTGGTCCCTGAACAACTCCCTCGAGAAGCTCAAGCTCGACTACGTTGATCTCTTCCTCATCCACTGGCCGATTGCATCCGAAAAGACGGATGATAATATGCCCAAGCTCGGGTCTGACGGCAAGGTAAGCAAAGCCAAGATAAGCCCCTCCCCCTGATCTGTCCCCTCCGATGGCTCTGGATTCCCGGGTCGGATGGAGCCTTATCCCAACGTTGTGGAGCCAGATCCCCTATCCACGTTACAGGAACCGGCGCTAACATTGGCTGCCCCTAGTACATCATCAAGAAGGACCTCACCAAAAATCCAGAGCCCACCTGGCGTGCCATGGAAGCTCTCTATAACGAGGGCAAAGCTCGCGCGATTGGCCTCTCCAACTTTACCATTCCCAACATCGAGCAGATTCTCTCCTTTGCCAAGATCCCCCCTCACGTCAACCAGATCGAAATTCACCCCTTCCTTCCCAACACCACTCTCGTCAAGTACTGCCTTGATCACAACATTTTACCTGAGGCCTACTCCCCTCTCGGCTCTCAAAACCAGGTCCCCACTACAGGTGAAAAGGTGGCTACGAACCCCACGTTGAACAAGATCGCTGCGGAGGGAGGGCACACACTTGCCCAGGTGCTTATTGCCTGGGGACTACGGAGGGGCTACGTGGTCCTTCCTAAGAGCTCAAACCCCGCGAGGATCGACAGCAACTTTGAGGAGATTTCTCTCTCCGACGCTCAGTATGAGGCTATTAACCAGGTTGCTGCCGGACGGCACACTCGGTTCGTCAACATGAAGGACACGTTTGGCTATGATGTGTGGCCAGAGGAGAGCAACGGCGAGCTCCCTAAATGAGGGAACGGAGAAACGGGAAAAAATTGACTGATGATTTGGAACAATGCTTGGTGAACTTACCGCATAGGGAGTTCGGATCTGGTATCCTCGGGATATGTGGGCGTGGCACGAGTAATGACGCTTGGCACATTTAGAGCAGCAACGTCATAGCCGTGCCTTTGAAAGTTAAAATACCTTTGGTTTTCCCCCTTTTCTTATTTTGGTTTAGAGATACAACACAGAAACAGACTTGCGTCATTTCTGCCCTAGTAAAAGTGGTCCACCGCCGGTACGTAAAACAACACAAAAAAATAGCTAAGAGTGGCCACGTATTGATGTCACTGGGGCCGGACCCTGAAGCCTGCAGGCTAATAATTAAACGAACTTGGAAGTCAGCCTAACATAGGTGACAGTCACCGGAAACTTGCTCGCGCTGGGCGGAATGGTGATGCTACCCGGGACCACAGCTCCATCGCTAGATTCAAGCCACATCTGTTTCACTTGGACTTTCCGTGCTGCTGCGCATGCTGCGCATTTTGTCCATCCAGCTCCTGAAAAGTTTCGAGGAGTCTGTTGCCCTCCTCCAATCCCTCTGGAGTCACTGCGTTCGCATTAGGCATTGCACGGATATCTAATCGCGACCGAATCTCTTAAGGCATATACGTACTATCGAGACCATAACTGTGCTGGAAGTTGGTTTGAGAACCCCACCCGTCCTTGACCATGCTGTACTTGCTCTGAGCTTGGGCACCACCGCCAGTGCTATTCCCCCTGCCGGACGACGAATTGCCCGAGGAGCTCTGCGAGGACTTGTTGTTATTCATTTTGATTCTTCTAATATGGATTCGGTGGCTGGCAGTCACGAAGTATAAGGATGGGTCGTGGTCGTCAATGTTAGAGTGAAGAGGCACAATATGCTAGCGAACTAGGCGTGAGGTAGGTGTGAGGTGTGTTGGGTCACTAATCGCTGTCCTCCTTCTTCTTTTTTCCTTTTTATTCCTGGATATTCTCCTTCTTTTATAGTCGCTGACCTTGGTGCGAGGTTCCTTCGATCTAGCATCCAACTCTACATAGTTAGATGCTCAGACTGCCCTTTCCTTCTGACCGCCAGGTTATCGCATCATCGCTACTAGCTAGGCTGCCCGTTTGCTCTGCCTATCAGGCCATCACATCACCACTACTAGCTAGGCTGCCCGTTTGCTCTGACCGCCGGGTTATCGCAGCATCAACCTCTCTTATGCCCTGATTCCAGCGAGGATATCATGAGGGTGATCGTGATTGCCTGTCCACTCGCTGCGAGATTGAGATCAGAAAAGTGGTAAAAAGTCCTGTGAAACAACGAGGTCTCTGGCCACTCTTCGGTGGGAGCGGGAAAACCATTGGCCACGTTCACTAGAGTAACCACGGAACACTGGCCGTCGGGAAGCGACGTGAGACAAACAATAAAGTACCAGTTGCTAGGGATGCCTAATCGCACAACCTGTGCCTCCAACGTGTTTCCTCCTTACCTAGCTCTTCAAACAGCAGCTCTGTAATTGCGGAATTGAGCATGACACAGGCATGTGTACCCGGACCGAGAAGCAGGACAGCCACAGGGCCATAGAACCTAGTTTTCTCTTCTAAGAACTGCCCAAACGGACTGGGTAGGACCGACCTGTAATCACTTCCGAGGACCAAGGACAATCAAACCATCCCAATAAAACACGTGATCCGAAACCATCACCTGGGAAGCTCCTGCACCCCTTGGAAATATCCTGAAAATTCAGAAAGTGCGGGTTTCAAGTTCTTGAACGAGCTAGTAAGTAGCGCGTCACGTGGGCAAGGTGCCTTTCACGGGCCATCGTCGTCAATCCCGCCATTCTGTCTCACCTGGTATAAATATCGCTCGCCCAACCAGCTTTCTGACTTTACCCCTCTTCCACCTAGATTCCACAAGTCTTGCATCATTGATGACCTCTCTTCGTGTAAGGAGAAAAGAAGAGGGACCAGCGAAGTCACAGCGATCACGATCACCCCATGATATCCTCACTGGAACCAGGGCGCAAGAGAGGCTGATGCTGCGATGACCCGGCGGCCAGAGCAAACGGGCTGCCTAGCTAACGATGATGATGTGGTGACTTGGCGGCCAGAGCAAACGGGGAACCAGGGCGCAATAGAGGCTGATGCTGCGATGACCCGGCGGTCAGAGCAAACAGACAGCCTAGCTAGCGATGATGATGCGACTACCCAGCAGCTGGACGGGAAGGGCAGTCGGAGCATCCAACTACGTAGTGTTAGATGCTAGATCGAAGGAACCTCGCACTATAGTCAGCGATCATGGGCAATATAAAAGAAGGAGAATATCCAGGGATATGAAGGAAAAAGAAGAAGGAAGACAGCGATTAGAGACCTAATATACCTCACACCTACCTCACATCTAGTTCGCTAGCATATTGTGTCTCTTCACTCGAACATTGACGACCCACCCTTACACTTGCAGATGAGGTTGGAGGCCTGCCTGCCGTGACAGCCAGCATTGCGCTTCGAAATGAAAATGAGGGTAACTTTCTAAATCCGTTCTTTTAATGCCGTAAATTTCGCAAAATCGCGCCTCAAGTCTCCAGGGTCTATCTCCTCTCCCGCGTGGAGCAGATGTTCAACCCAGAGCTCAGCGGCCGCCGTCTGCCACTCATGAACACTCCTCGATTGTGCTGCAAGTGCCTCATTACCCTGTCCCGATATGATGCCGCGCCGCGAGTGGCTCTCAATCGAACAACATACTCTCGCCACTAAAATCCGCAAGCTAGAACGCCTTCTTGAGGCCAACCAAGCAGTGGCTAAATCCACCGGTTGTGCCTACAAGGAAGCTCTTCGCAGCAGGCGCCAGGCCGATCTAAACACCACTTCTAGAGCCCACCGTCTCCTTCAGTTACATGTCAAGCTTCAAAGTCTGCTTTGTCACAACCTTTACACTCGAGTTCAACTTACCAAGCAAAAAGGCTGCTGGGACTGAAATCCTCAGCCTGTTCCGTCAGCTTCAGGACTAGAAGACACAGTGGAAGAGTGTCAAGGACTTAAATGCGTATGAGAATTTCAACATGCCTGGGATTGCGCGCAAGTCAATTGAAATGATTTCCCCTCAGGTCGGCGTCGCCAGAATGTCCTCCCCTTGCCTATTTAGCGGAGAGGATGCTCAGGCGCCCCAGAGTTTGTGGCATCAAGTCGTGGATAGCCTTCCTGTACTGCACGACACCTCCGAGAAGTTGGATGAGGACCTCGAACATATGCGGGAGACCAAGAAGCAACTGGGTTGCGAGCCCGGATAGAGCGGGCAGTATATCGGATGCACCGCTAAGGTTCAGTTGTGAATATATTGTTACCAGTCGCTTCCACCAGTACTTGCGGTTTCTATCTCTGAGGGAGCTTGTATCTCGCAGCGATTTGCGATGGGTTATCTTGGGTGGGATTGGGAATATGATTGTGTATGGATTCGATTTAGGGTTTAATATTGGGCGTATGAGTGCGGGAATCGTCCCCGTCGAGTCTCGAACACACTAACTTGGTCCAAACATGCTCTGATAGGCCCTGATAGTCATAGGTGAGAGACTCCAATAGTCGTAGATAATCTCAATCGCTGTGAAGATCAACAATCTTGGAGAAAGTAGCCTTTCCTGGGGGTGGAGGGGGAGTCCACGCGAACGGGTAATGAATGAAGCATGGAAGCGATATCATGTCTCTGTCCAATACACTTCTGTATATCGTTATTGTATATATGACCCAAAATGCCACGAGTTAAGAGCCACAGATATTTGAATCTTATTATATACAGTGTTTTCTAGATATCCAAGATGAAGAACTTGGATGATCATAATGGCACATGATATCACGCGAAATGCGCGGAAGAGAAATCGCGCGTTGGTCTGCTACAGGAAGCATAAAGCCACATTGAACTCGGTTGAGAAAGTTTCGGGAACTTATTTCTAGGATCGGAAATAGCAGAGTGCCGGGATCGATAGACACTGAGTGGAAAGAGGCGCAGATAAGGGACGGTGAGGAGGAAGGGAAAGTGCAAACAAAGGTCACCCGATTCACCTGAAGCGGGAGACAGAGAAGGCATCACCAAGAAACACTGGAGCACGAGAACATGGCACAAGAATATGAAATTAATATTTATATGGAAAGTCTGTACACTTCTGCTTTCAATTACACCCTCTCTCTTGCAAGCGAAAGGCACCTGTCGTCCTCCATGACGAAAAATCTGCACGCTTCCACTTTGAATTCCTCACCTCTCTTTCAATCGCAAGGCACTTGGCATATATCACCAGCAGCACGATGCATAGTATAGTTACCCAGTACATTCTTTGAATCTCAATCTCTTTTACAGCAAGCTAACGAGGTCTTTTGCCCAGGCGCCAACCCACCACCTCGAGCTAACCACCACATTGTCCCCATGATCGAATACCCTCCCAAACCCCTGATTCTAATTTTCGCAATTGGAAATCTTGACGAGGGTGTTGTCATTGATCAGGACTTCACCAATCTCATTGAAAACATTACCGCCCAAGCGTACGTCAAGTGGGCGGCCACCCCCGAGGAGGCGGCCACCCTCTTGGACGAAAACCCCGATGCCCGCGGAATCCTGATTGCCGACACCGCCATCACCGAACCTGAGAACGACTTTGTCTCCCAAATGGTGGTAGAGTACGCTCAAGACGGCGGCACTGTGGTCTTCGGCGCCGCTTTCTGTACCTTCATTACAGAACACGTCTTGAATGACTATTTCTACCGCGAGTGGGCACTCCCATGGACGTTCAGCTCGTACCAGTATGCTTTTGCCTATTTGAACAGAGCCGCCCCCTACGTGCCGATCAATGGACTCCCCTTGACCCATACCATTAGAGGAGTCTTCCTCCAGTACACCAACTTTTCGTCGGCCTGGTATGTTACTGGGCCCGAGTCCGCTGGCACCTCGCTTGGGTTGATTCCTGCCACGTACGGCCACGACCAGGCCGAGGTGCCCATCGCCTTCACAAAGATGGATAACGGATTCGTTGGGTTCATCGGTGACGTTGACGGTGATGACGATCCGAAATGCACTCCCATAATCCTCGCCATGTTCGGTTTGGACTTTCTGGCCTGGGAGGCGTAAGGAACAGATAGAGAGAATACACTGCAAATAAGAAGAGGGTACTTAAGGGGTCTGGACAGAATGTTGGCCGTTATTAACGCACGCGTATCGTAGTGAGTTCAATACAAGTCATGTTTCCATCACATTTGTTGCAATCAATTTGAACTTTGCTGGTGGGAATCAGAGCAACGATGCTGGCTGAGGACATTTCCTTACTTCCGCTACTCGTTCTGAAACCCGACTTTCTTCTTAAAATGACTCCTTACCAATTCCTAAGTCAACTACCTGGTCGATCTCTCACTTAACGAGCATAATGGCACAGAATATCTGAGCCCCTCCAATACGGTATTGCAGTCAACCACGTCTGCCAGGCTTACTCCAGAAAAGATCGCCAAAACAGGATTATCAAGAGTTTGAGAACAGTTCTCCCCAGTTTAAGTGTACGACTTCGCAACGCCAACTGTTCCTAGCGTCTGTGTATGCATCCGAGAGGGCGTGCTTCGTTCGAATTTGAATCTTGCTCAAGGCGGGGATCGAACTTTGTAATACAGGTCACCTTCAGTAGCATCGTATACGAGTCAGTGATAAAGCCTTCAGAATATGAGGGCATGTGGGGAAAGGGGGGCGTAATTACGGCGAATGAGGTTGTAAAACCCAGGATTGTCCAGGGCATCTCCGCCCGGTGGGAACGCCAGCACTGATCCTTCACGGGCAGAGTTATACAAGCGGATGACTCTGTCCTGAGAGAGAGGGCCCTCTGCCTTTTCGCTCCATCGGGAAAGAAACTCGTCGTAGACGCCGAGTGATCCGACTAGAAACTCCTTATCGAGTTCAGCAACCAGAATAGCCCTCTTCACGATGGTGGTGGCCATTTCGATAATCTCAGCGGGAATACCGGCTAGTGAAGCCCTCTTCTCGTCAACCTCGCCGAAGAGGCGACGAAGCTGGGCACGGTCAGTGCAAGTGTCATCTGAATCGAGGAACTGGCGGAATGACCGGTCGAGTGGGCCCGGGTCGGGGGTCCGGAAGTAATTAGCCAAGCCCTCAAAGAGGAGGATGATGGCATCCAGCATCGGAAGAAGGTCAATGGTGCTCTGTCTGCATGCCTTGACAGCACGCACATGCCAAGTGTAAAGCCCGTTCCCGTCCAGGATTGACTGGCGCCATTCAATAGCCTCCGTGTGGGAGTTTGTAGCAATGGCGATCCTGGGGTCGACTTCCATGTGGCTGAGGTAGGACGTCTTCTCGGGGTCGGAGAGGATGTCCCAAACTTTGGAGCAGGTGAACTTGTCGAGGTGAGTCATGGGTCCGCCCACGATCCGGGCCCAGATGGCACCGACGGCCAGGGGTGCAATGTCGTGGAATTTGAAGAGGCAGTAAGTGCTGGCTACGGTCTCCTCCTCACAAAGGGTTGAAAGAACGCCGCACAGCCAACCGAAATCTTTTCCACTAGAACTGCCTCCTTGGGAGTCGTGATTGGCATCAAGTTGTGGGTTAGAGTTGGGGACGTAGCAGGTCCAAGCATTGTCCCCCATACAGCGGAAAATAGAAACGGGGGAGAGATTTTGAGAATCAATATTCTTAGACACAATTGTGTTCCAGTTAGGCGAGATCAGCTTGGAATCATACGTGAGGTCATAGATGTCGACGTTTAAAATGGCAAAAAGGCGCAGGATGCTATAAAGGTCCCTTCGGTTGACCTTTGAAACCGGAGTCGATTTGATCGTTCGGATTGGATTGTAGCGCACGGCGAGTTGGTATTGCAACCGAGTCAGCTCTTCGTATGCTGTATAGATCGACATCATGAGAGTCTGCCAACTACTCAAGTGATGGTAGCGGAGGTATCAGGAATGGGTGGTGATAAAGCGGCGTCACAAGAATGCAAGGTGGTATGGTGCGAGTATTAGACAAAAAGAAAATAGAGACGCGTGCAGACAGGAAGGCATAAATATAGGATTATCTAGCGCTAGGAGCATGACTCTATAGTATTATAGCAAGGACAAACCATTAAGAGGATAATAGGGGCTGCTCCTTCCTTGGGCTGGATGGGAGTGATTCTGTCACGAGTCTCCATGGGTGACCATATTTATAAAGGTAAGAGCAGATCTTCTACTCTAGCTCCAATATGTCTAGGAGCTCCTGCATAATCCTAAAACCCACAAAAGACAGGAACCAAGGGCTCCCATAGTACAGCTCAGCTGGAAATCTTGGCCATTTGACCTACGCCTGAAAGTCGAGTTGGGCATCATACAAATATTACTAAAGTTAATCGTGTGTATGAAAGGGGCTATGCTATTGAAGATGCTGGGAATAACTAGGTATGACTATAATTGTGCCTACTGAAGATGAAAATACCTTAACGGGAGTGGTCGAGATGGACATCTTTGCTAGATCTAGGACAAATAAAAGCCCACTCATGGGAAACCAGACAGAACCTCCCTTTGTAGTTAAATGTATTTACCATATTGTTTTCCTAGGTTCGTCGTCTAAGGCGAAACCCGCTTCATCGACTGGTGCTCTAGTACAATACGTTAGGAGTTATCTCAAGACTGGGCATGCTGCTTGGACATTATTTGTACTTCAACCTACCCTCACGTCACTATATCCTGTTGAGCAGGACGCGGGATTGCTAAAAGTACCTGTATGGAATAAGGAGTATGACGCGTTCAACGCACTGCGGGACGAATCTATTATACTTTGGCCGGTTTATCCATTGAGGCCATTACGACCCAATTCCGGTGAAGCGACAATAAGCGACAATAGACACAGCGGCCTCCTCGGTCAGAATGGAGCGAGTATGTAGGTTGACCAATATTGAGCCGGCTGGGTCACAAACATCAAGGCCCTACTCCGAGAAGAATTGGTTTACTGGTGTGATTAACTCCACTCAGACAAACACGAGTGAGCCCTCATAACTGTTGATTCAATATTCCAGGCGGAAGCTCCTTCAATCCAATTTTAAGAGACAAACAAGACCTAAACTCGGCTGGCTGGCTTACTGGCTACTGATAGTCTCGAGTCTTGGAGCACTGTGGAACATGAAAAGTGGAAGTTGCGGAATTCCATGTTCAGCTACTGACCTGGAACTGCCCTGTGAAAACGTGACCATCACGTTTCCGCTCTCGCTAGAGTTTCATGATAGCGGTATTTATACCAGCCAAGCAGCTCCTTCTCAACACGCACCAGGCTTAAGTGGGACTGGACGGGTGGAGATACCCATGTCTGCTGGATAAAGGCTTAGGCTTTGACCCACCGTAACATTGCAGTAAGAGATATACTTGCCTAAGCGAAACTATCCTTGGGTAGTATCGAATACGGTTTTCTCGGTCCTGAATCTCACGACATGAGGACGGCGTGCTCAAGGTCCTGGATGCTGTGGTCTGAGAGACGATCCTCAAACCATAGATGGAAGCTCTCTAAGTACTCGCTAGGAACTTGCTACCAATCTTTTACTAGCTATATTCGGCTCTAAGTACAGGAAGATACCTGTCCATCCCGCTTCGCGACCTATAGCAATTGGTGTTAGTTCAAGGCTGACACTGGGAGATGATATATTGATCCCTATCTGTATCAATGATAAAGAGTGCTAGTTCAATCTTCTGCGAGGGTCACGGCTTCAGCTCAGACTACGGGGTCCTATACTAGCTGTACGTCCCGTCGATATGCTTTATTCGGTTCGAATTCAATCTACGAGTTGGGCCTCTCTCAAGAATGGCTAGAACCAAGCAAGTCTATCCAATACTGCGGCCACACAGATAATATCCTCCCCATAAATGCTAACATGAAGTTTAGGAGAACTCCCCTCATTCTGAGAGCCCGCATCGAGGCGAGCAAACGTAAAGTCGCACGTGTGTAAGTAAGCCTGGCATCACGCGCTTTGAAAGGCCTAACCCCAAGGATTGGGGAAAGTCGTAGGTTGCGATTGTTATTTTTTCCAGCCCCTTTGGGTCATCCACGAATGATACTAACAATAATTGCCCCGGTAGACGAAAGCCTTCCCGACCTTGATACGACAGCACCATATTCGCCAGGGATTTAAATATACTGACAGACAGCTGGACCAAAGAGGGGCTTTACTGGGCTCAATACTGGCATAATAGTAACATTGTGCGTGACAAGACTGGTTTAAGGTCTTTCCTCGGCAACCACGGTTTGCTCAGGGCTTGGTACCAGGAGTGTCGTAATGCCAAGATGACTGCCCTCATCGACAAGCGCTTGGCGCAGTTTATCAAAGTATCCATATCGAAAATTCCGGCCCCCCAGTAGGAGAAAGATCTCCTCATCCTGCTTCGCAACCGTAAGGAAAGAAATCGAATGGAGCTAGGAGCATCGAGCCCTGATCCATGCGTAATACCTTATTCGTCCTCGCGTGTGCCAGGGCCGCCTGGCACATAGATCCTGCTCGGGTGAAGCCAGCATCCACCGTTGCGCCATCGCCATGGACACTTGTCAAGAGATTTTGAGGCTCGATCACCCACAAGTTCTGCTTTAGGTCGCGAAGCTTAACCTGAGTGAGGTTCTTAGCCGGCACTGGGTGAATGTCACCAAGAACTAGTACCTTTGCAGTCGCCTCCAAGAGAAATTGATTAGAGAGGGTTCTGCCGCTCTCGGCAAACCTTGAGGGTAGCTTGGGCCAATCCACCCTCGGTCGAGGTGCGGGGGACGGCGACGTGCAGGGGACTGATTCGCCTATGACGATGGACTAAACACCATCCACGCAAATCCTAGTTTATTGCAGTTGATTTCGGACCAGGGAAGATGGTGTTAATACCACAAGAGCACTTTCTGTCTTACGGAGCTTGGATGAGAGGGTAGATCGGTAATTCACGGAGGCGTCAACGAGGGGTACTCATCAGGAAGATGCTTGGCTTCTTCTTGCCGTAAGGCGCATGAATAATCAGAGTCACGATAGATATTAGTTGAGAATATTGTAGTTTTTTAACGCAGCTCTTTCTTCAGCGTGGCATTCGCCTGTCCATGCAAACCTCGCGTCCCGGAGGAACGCAACGCCCACCACAGGCTGGGATCCCAGTCGAGCAGATTCCAAATACCCACTCGCCAAGCAGGAGTAGTTATACCATGGGCACGGATTTACGAGCAGACAAGTCACACGACGCGCCCCTCCACTTCAGCACTGTAGCCGGAAACAAGAAAGGATACGCTCCCCTCGCCCCCTCACCAAAGTAATGCTAGTTAATCCAGAAATGGCAAAAAAGCGTTCGTTGGACAGCGGCTATTTTCATTTCTAGAATCTTAGTCAGATTATTATCTCTGGACGGCGTGTGGGGTATTATTCCATTGTCGAGTTTCCGTTAATCCGATCAAAGGCCATCATAAGAGATCGCAAATATTATAGGATAATAGGGTCGACTGACCTCGACCCCTCTTCTCTCAAAGTTTAGAACACTCAATTCGCACTAGTCCAATAATCCCGCCAACCCGCCAAGAGAAATTTGTTCGAAGAAGCCATGAGTCGAACTTTCAATACCATCGTCAAGGGTTTGACTTACGCCGAAGGCCCTCGCTGGAGAGGTGATCGGCTATGGTTTGTCGACTTTTACGGTTTCAGAGTCATATCCGTCGCCGAAGATGGAAGCGACTTCCGTGTCGAGGCCGAAGTACCCCAGCAACCGTCTGGCCTAGGCTGGCTCCCCAATGGCCTCCTTCTGGTAGTCTCGAGTACGTAATAATATCTTGGGCCTCCCCATCACCACGTCTTTGACTACTGACGAGAGCTCCAGTGCGGGATGGCAAGGTGCTTCGGCGCGAGGCAGACGGCACCCTTGTAGTGCACGCAGATGCGAGCTCTCACATCGGAGGGCACTTGAATGACATGGTTGTCGATAATCAGGGTCGCGCATATGTGGGTAACTTTGGCTTCGACCTTATGGGGGGAAATGACCTCGCGCCTACCCGCCTCCTGCGTATAGACCCGGACGGCACCATTTCTGTCGTCGCGGAGGATCTCTGGTTTCCAAACGGCGCTGTCATTACAGATGACGGCGTTCTCCTCGTGAACGAGACTTTTGGCAACAGAATAACCGCCTTTGACATTGCTGCAGACGGTACGCTCACAAATCGTCGCGTGTGGGCGTCCTTTGGAGAGCAAGTGCCCGATCTGAGCCAAGAAAAGGCGTTTGAGTATTTATCAATCGGACCGGACGGTTGTACGCTAGACGCCGAGGGAGCCCTGTGGATTGCGGACGTGTTCGGGAGGCGCCTTCTAAGGGTCAAGGAGGGCGGTGAGATACTCGAGCAGATCGACATCGGGTCCGGAGTGTTTGCGTGTGCTCTTGGTGGAGCTGACGGTCGTACGCTGTACGCTTGCGCGGCACCCGATTATCACGAGGAGCTCCGTAAGAACTGCTTCGAGGCCAGCATAGTGGCGATACGGGTGGACGTCCCTCATGCCGGCTTACCATGATTGAGGAGTTAGCTAGGTAACTGTGCTGACAGCTAATTAGAAAATTAACACACAAGTTTGCGCTTAACCGATTGAAACATTTCGGTGCTGTGAGGCTGAGCGGATGCCAACCTTCGTATAACTCGTAGAGGACGCCTCGCGACACTATGTGCCAGCCTCCATCTGCCCCGCTCCATATCCCGCGACTAAAGTGTACAGAAGTCTCAACAGGTGAATCGTTCAACGTGAGAGTTTGTGTTCATCAGCCGGTCCTCCCTCACATCAACCAAATGGTTGAAAAGCTGAGGAAGGGTCAGCCGATGCTGCCAAATCGTCACGATTTCCACAATTGTCTTCAGAGCAAGCGGAGAAGTGCACAGCGCCCGCCCAAAATACAAGGTCAAGCCTCCTTCGCGGCGCAGCTCGAGCACTCGCGCGACGCGAGGGAGCCCAAAAATGTAGGCCTCGCCGTACTCCCCGGGTTTCTTCCGGACTTGAAGTCGAGTCACCGGTGGCATTGTTATGTTTGGTGTTAAAACCAAGCGGATCTTGTGTTGTTCCGCAAATAAATGGAGTGGGCTGAGATGGGGGATTGGCATCATTGGATGGAGAAGATATAGCAAAGGGAGGGTTGAATGGGAAGAGATGGAGAGAGCTGGAGCAGTGAGGAGAGAAATAAAAGAAGACCTGGAGCTGGAGCTCCCTGATTTGACTGGCATTATTGAGTTTTGAGTAAAAGGGAAAGTGTGAGCTCTAGGTGCTCCTTCCTCAATTAAAAACCCATTCTCTTGCTTTTAAGGGAAGGAACTATGATGCCCGGGCTGGATTGAGGAACGAAAGAGCTGAGTCCACCTTGACTACATGACTCTAGAACATGCTATCATGCGCAGCGTGGCCGGGCCTTCAATTCGACCTTTGAAGCAGTGCCGACCCTAAGCGAACTGGATCTCATCAATACATTCTTGAGGTTATTCCCATTAGAAGTTTCTCAACGGATAGATTGGCACAATAAAGACAGGCATAAAATTCGCAAAATGATATATATTCAAGTCCTATATGAAGCCCTGAACGGAGAGGCCGAAAACAATGACATGCTCGTATATCTCATAAAAACAAGTAGTAAACCAATTATGACGTAAAAATGATATCCATCTACGACTTTCCGTATTGACCGCCCGTCACCCTTGCCTCTTCTCGTCTTCGAAGGAGAAGCAGGTACGCGATGGAGGCACATGCCAAAATGACGCCCAAGAACTGAAGGACCGCCTGGACCACAGGGAACCCGTTCACGGTGGCGCGATAACCATCGAGGAAGCCGTCGGGGATGATTATCTTCTCCAAGAAGTCTAGGTTAGGATAGTCGCTGATAAACGAGTTCCACCTGCGCTGGCTGGTAACGATGCCCCAATTATGAAGCACGAAATGCGTCGACACAATCACGCGAAAAATGGAGTACAGGAACAGGCCGGCAGAGGCGGTGAGAAGCAGGAGCTGGAAATAAGGTTAGTAAGTGCTGCACAAATTGCTGTTTGGGGTGTTGGACTTACTGTTTCCCTGACGGGATGCTGGTTCTTCCTAATCCAGGCAAAGCAGGAGAGGAAGCCAAGGAATAAGGAGAGCAGGATGGCCAAAAAATCCATCGCAACTCCAATCTTGACCTGGATGCTTCTGTCTCGAAGGTGCCCCTCGTATTCGTCGTCAAACATCCGCGACTCGACGTAGAACGGGCTTAAACCATTCCCTTCACCAAGCGCAGACGTCTTCAGCCCGACGATTTGGTTCGGCGTAAGCGTGAGGCCCAAGTCGTGGTCGGTAAGACTCCAGTCGCCCTCCTCCTTATAACGCTCCAAGGCGCCCGCTGACACGAGGAAATCCATGATTAGGTAGGCGATGCTGAGAGCTGCATATATCGCGACCAGCGGCCAGCCAAGGAAGCCCAAGAGCTTGCGCGGCTGCAACGCCGCGAAAACTGCTGCGAAGAGGAAGACGGCGCCGAGGCGCTCGAGGAGCGTGACGATGGAGATCTCATAGCGGTAGCCGACGGGGATATCAATCTCGCCGATAAGGAGGCCATATCGGACGCAGAGAAAGATAAAGTTGGCCAAGAAAAGGGCGATTGCACCCTGGATCCAGCGGCCCTTGGTCTTGAGGACTTGCAGCAGAAGGCCGATCAAGACCAAGCTCCAGATAATGTAGACGATGAGCTGGCCGTAGAGCTCGCCTTTGCTGTACAGGCTCGTAAACATGTGGCCGTAGAGCTCGGTTATCGTGAAGTGGCACGGGTAGTCGCCGAACTCGCAGGTAGATGAAGAGCTCCCGCTCCCCGAGCTGCCACTTCCACCACTGCCGCCGCGTCCTCGAGCCATGGCTGTAAACTCGTCACGATGTGTTCAAGAATGTTGTAACTCGTCACGATGTGTTCAAGAATGCTGTAACACGTCACGATGTGTTCAAGAATATGAAGAGTGAACCGGCCACATGGAGTAGGCGAATCGCGCGTAAACGAGACGGCTGGACTTTTCTTGGAATCTCGTTCAAATACCCGAGGTCGAGAAGAAACACTCCGCGACACTTCTTGGCGATGTCTGGCTGCCTTGGGGTCCGTCCATAATTAATATTATCAGCTTTTTTAAGGAGCTGGGCGGTTGGCCAGCAGTTGCCGGCCTGGCCTGCAACCTGCAAGCGGCCCTAATTTTAGATGCCAGCTTTTTCAACCCAATGCAACCAAATCTACCAGGTCGAGGTAAGCTGCGCGAAGAGACGGCGTAAAGTCATGCCGGAGCACACCCTGTTATCGGCACTGGTTGATGTGCACAGCCACGGCATCGCCCGTTCTCCCCAGCGATCCACAGAATAAAATTGGTGACAGGCCTGGGTTTGCAGGGGACCCCTGTCTTCCTGCCGCTTTAGGGCTGGCAGCCTGGTGGTGAAACAAAAACATGGTCGGACCCTTTTCTTCACCATCAACGCCCACTCATACTCGTACTAACCAAGGATCGTGAGTGAAGGCACGTGAGCGGCTCGGACAACAGGGTCTGTGTTAGTAGATACTGATCCATCCAATGAAATACAAGATGCGACAGTTCGAGATCGAGAGGAGCTCGCTGGATTCCCGATGGTAAACCAATCTGATTTGACGAACGATGCATTAACCATGATCCCAGAGTAAAAGTAGATAATAGGTATTACACGCAAGATCTTAGTATTATGGACATACGAGAATTATCAAGAAGAATCCGCTCTCAGACCCGCCCGAAATACACCAGCCACTTTTGCATGTCTGCTACCAGCTGCTCCCCGACTTCGTTCTTCACCACGCTGTCCTGCCAACCAATCTCAACCACGAGCTGGCCTCCCTTGACCGCAATCGTAGATATTCGAATCGCCGGTCCAGTGACATCCGCACTCAACGAGAACTGGGCCCGTTCAATAGCCCAGTATTTGCCGCCCTCCGATGAAGACCCGTCCAGCACGCCAAGGTTGGTGACGAACCACGAATAATGGCGAGGCTTCCTAGCCAACGCCTTCAAGTATCCTTCCCAGTCGCTCACGAACCCCATCAAGCCAATATTGTTGTTCTTCAGACCCAAATCCATTTCTTTTCGTATCTTGCCTTTAACGGTAGCCGAAACGGCCCAGATTGCTTTCTCCAGATGAGCCGTAGTCTCCCCTTCGGAAGAGCTCTTGTGATTACGGATCGAGGCAACAAGCCCAGGGCGAAATTCATGGTCCATGATTGCCACAATGTTGCCAATCGTCGTGCTTGGGTCTAGCGTCTTGCTCGCAGGAGTCCACGGTCGCATGTTCCTAGCTGTCATCGAGGTGAATCCCTTCGCTTGGTTTTCGGTGAGTTGGTGTGACAGCGATATCAACGTTATGCCATGAAACAGGCCGGTCAGGGTAGTTTTGTGTTTCCGCCCGACAGAAAGGACCCGTTGGAGCGTATCATTGTCGATGGAAATTCGTCGAAAATGTGTGCGGTAGGGCGTGGCACGGATCGGGGCCCAAGATGCTGTCAGTGGCGTTTCCCGAGCCAACGAAACCGGCTTCAGGTTTTTCCAGAAAGACTTGGCGGCGTAGTCGAAGGCTACGCCGTAGTGACCCATTTCTTCTTGCGTTGGCGGGAAGGGCTGTTTTACGGAGGAGCGTTGAGGGAGATTGAGTATGCGATTATTACCGTTCAGGCGGATGGAGTCCTTGTCGTGACTATCCATCGCGGCGAGATTCGACAGGAGCTTTTGGTGGAACAAGCGGGCGCCCATTCCGTCGGTGTGGCTATGGTGCCAGGCAAACATGATGTCGAGGAAGCTTTGTTCTTGCGTGTGCAGGACAGTTACCCTCCATCCGGGTTGATGTTCGAGATTGGAGAATCGAGTGTCCATCTGTACTTGAAGTGTCGCTGTAAAGACATCGTCATAGTTCTCAGAGACGTCTACTGACTTCCACTCGACATGGTGTGAAAGGTTGATCGTTTCTAGTTCTACCCATGTTTGTGCTTTGGAGCTTCCACCCACTAGTCCTACACAGAGGACAGGGCTGTCCAGCACAGTCTTGGCAATGGCGAGCTCGACAACTTGGACTACATTCTCTAGCCCAGCTGGCACAATGTAACGGCCAGAGATCACTGTCGCGGAGTAGAAAGCCAAGGCATGTAGGGCTGATTGATACGACTCCCTAGAGATCGAGTGAGTAGGGATCGGGCCGGGTAGTTCCTGAAGTTGACTCACATGGAGCCCAGCCTGCGAATAACGGTTGACCGGCCGGCCTTCTTGCCATTCGCCTCCGATGATATGGCCATGGTAGAATATATGTAGAATCAATGAGCTGGGAGGCAATATTGTTCTAGGATTTGATTTTTTTTTTTTTTTTTTTCCTTGGAGATTTTCGATTGATCGTTTCACTCATCGCGAGAGTAGCCGTGCAATGTAGGATATTTATAGACGCTGAGCAACGTCCACAGTTTACATCGGATTCGTCATGATCGTTTAGGCACGAAATAAATAAAAGCGTGAGCGGAGACGTCGCCACCATCAGCCCCGACGGAGGCGGGCTTTATTCGCATTGATTGATGGCCGCCGGATCATCATTGACAATTTCAACCCAGGCCAGCCAGCCAAAAGCCACCAACCCAATTGTATGTAGTTCGGGGGCCGGAAGCCCCGTGACGCGGCGGCCGCGGGTAGGGAATACACTATATTGTTAGAATGATGGTCGGCCATTTGTGGGTTACACAGTTATGCTTGGCATGCCGAGTCCGAGTCCGAGTCCGAGGTACACGCGCAGCGCCACAGTAACGCATCTGACAAGTATAATAGGCCATTGCTAGTGTGATGTCTCTCTTTGTTGACACCTCTTTTAGGCTGGGATGGTGGTCCCGAAATTGCGAAGGCCAGGCCATGACAGGGCATGTCAATAAACTCGGCGTCGCTGCGAAGTGTATGCGAAATACGGCAGACCACGTGGACTTACATAGACATTCGATACTATCGATTGCTGTCTGCACGGATTCAAGGCTAACCATAAATTTCGATGCCTGCCAGGCTTTTCTGCAGTGTCGGAAAAGTCGGGAAAGCCGGAAAGACCAGTACTCAGCCGCAGTGCAGTGGCCCGATACCCTTCTCTTAGTTCATCAGATTGTGATAGTTCATCAGATTGTGAGCCCTGCGGCCAGGAAGCAGCTTGCTCTCTGCTGTACAGTTCTGCCTACACTAGGGCGGCCCACAAACTCATAGTGTCCGAAGTTCGGGGATGTTGGTTTAAGCTCCGACTTGGTTCGGTAGCTGGCGGCGGTGTTTTGCTTCCCTCTCTGAGCGGAGTCTCCTGTCCTAATTTTTGAACACCAAGCCATCCCAGCCACACATCGTGGCAGATCGACAATCTGTCACGGTTCATTTCCTGAATTCTACCGAGATCCCGCTCACTATGCCGGAAACTTCTGTGATGGTATTCTTCCTCCAGAGCCCGTGATATTTATTTCCAGATGCTGGGCCTCCTTACACGTGCCCGCTCCAGAAACACGCTCACTGTCACTACACGTCGTGGGAGCCGACAAAACCAAAATGTTGCGGCTGTAGAGCGATAACCCTATCGGCAGCGTACGCTTTGGTGTTGATCCGTTGATTCTGATGCGGAGACAAGTCCTTGTATGTGCATGAAGGAGCGTCGTCGTCCTCCTCTTCCACTTACCATCGAAGCCCCATTGCGCGATCTCGGCAAAGCAAACGACCTCGATGCAGCGCTCCATTTTCTTGCTCGCGCGAGTTCTTGACAAAGTCTCATGAGGGTCGAGTGTGCAGAGAAACATGTGCGATACCACGTCGCACTCGATATCGTATTAAGACGCCTATGGAAGTGCGTACCACACGGTTCGAGGCTAGCCGCCGTTAGACTGTCCGTGATGCTCAAAAGAACGCTACTCCCGTCATTCATCCCTTGATGGGTATTACCGTCCGAGATTGGGGATCTAGACGTGTGCTGTTGCGAAGCCGACTTCACAAATGCCTCAATGTCATTCGCTAGACTAATAAGCCCAAAACCCGGTCACGGATAGCCTTGCATCCACTATCTACAAAATTCTCGATTGGCTCCTCGAGCCGCCTCACTTCACTGAATCTGCCGCCGCGTGTGTTGAAGACTCACTCCATAATATTCGCGACCGACCCCTCCGCATCAACGCCCTAAGCCGCGGACGGAAGTTGATCGTTCCGTAAGGCAGATTCGGCATCATGGCTGGTCTTAGATTAAATTTTTGGTCTATATGTATCCACCACAGATGAATGCCAAGTGGCGAGGCAAGCATATCTACTGTGCAATCCATAACCGCCCCCAGTATTGGTTCGCTATTATGATTCGACGACACTAATGTTTCGAATCGACTGCTTTGGTACGTATCTAGGCCCAATTGGATGGAGTTACTAATCTTCCACCTGGCCGAGCTGTAGCAAGGCATTAAAGGCCTCCCTTCTGTCCCGGGCCTTGCCCTTGTCCCAGTCGGGCCTGAGACTAGAACCGTCACCGCTTGGGACACCCAGCCAAGATATAACGGCAGCAGCGAGTGAGAAGATGAAGGCCATCAAAGAAATCTGTTGGTTCCGCTCCATGATGGAATATTGGTTGATGCATAGAGGAAGCACACTCATTTCGAGATTCGTATAAACTTTACTGCGCGGTTTATTGGCCTTGCAGTATAATCTTCAAGATTTGTTCGATACATACAGGCCTACCCTAGCTTGGGACTATTCCCTCTTGTTACCCTCCATCGTTAGGCTTTCTTCCCGGCTCTCTTCCTTGGAAGAGGAAACGCTCAGTCATCTACTTAATATCCTATGACTCCTAAGAGCCTGTCCATCATATTATGACGACTGCTGTTTCGGCGTTTCTGGCTCGCCTGCTGTGCGCCATAGTGTGACCCAGGTTTTCCGTGATCTCGACTGCACAGACTAATCGCAGAGCGGCGCGATGTATTGATATTACTCAAAATCTCGGGTGTAATTTTTTATCACCCTCCTCTTTAGAAAACTGACACACGACACCACTCAGCCGTCGGTTGCCTTTGATTTCTCACCAGTTGGGCTCTCTATTATCGAGGATCCCATACTATAAGACTTCTTCAAGTCGGGTCGACCATCAGCACCGTCTGGCACCCTTAGCTGAGGATGTTTCTCATTGGTAATATCCAGTACAGCGAGCTTCTCGTTTGAAAGGGTCACGGGGTTAACACCAGCGGTGTTAGTCCAAGTGCCCAGGCCGACTTGCTCGTGGGCCATCCTCTGCAGTTGGAGGACTGCATTGGCAGACCATTCGAGGCGGGCATAGGCACCTTCTGGGTCGGAACTCCTCGCTTGTTGGCGTCTCTCGATGTAGCTGACCAATGGCTCGATGACGAGGTCAAGGATCATGAAAATGCCGCCGATGATGAGAATAATGCTGACACCGAGCACTGAGAAGGAAAGGTATCGGGCGCTGACAATCTTTTGGCTACGGCAGAGCCGTTCCTCCTCAGTACCATTAGGGACAACCCTGAACGACATCATTTCCTTGGGGGGCCCGTTGGCGGCCTCCACGAACGAGCCCTGCACAGATGTCAAGGAGGAAGTAACCCAGTGCTCGACCTCGTGCTGCCACTGGTTGGTTGGCAGGGGACCCTGAACATTGCTCGACAGCCCATGCCGGGAGACAAGCGAGCCTAATCCGAGGTGGTCAACAATACCCGAGATCGAAAACAATCCCATGCCGAAGATGTCATCGGCGCGCTTGATAAGAGCCCTTTGCCTGTCGGTTTTCCAAGGGCTGTAGCGGTCAAACGTATCGTCGGCCATGCCTCGCAGAGGAGTACATCCATCCTCTCCGCCCTGGGCATTGCAGAGCTGTGTCTGCATGGAGCATCCCATGACGGTGACGAGCTCATCTCGATAATAGTTGGGTCGCGTAGTGTTAGACACCGTGTTTCTCATTCCGGGACCTTCTTTGTGGGCAGAGAACCACGGATCGTCGACAGGGTTGGCATAGAGGAGCCCGGGGGCGGAGAGGAAGAACAGCATCACGTCGGCATCTCTTCGAGTGATCTGAGGAATGGGCCGGAACATGGAGTAAATTTCAGACATTTCCGGGTCTCCGCCGTAGAACTTCAAGAAACTAGGTGATATAAGTCAGTGGCTGGGGTTCAAAAGGATTTGGAAGAGGAGGCCCCGTAAGCTACCTACCCGATATTATAGTCTAGGCGTGCTTTGGATTGGGTCCTTGAGTCCTGGAGCGATGCGACAGAGTCGTTGATGGGCATCTGATACGAGAAGTTCCCGACTTTATTAGGGACTTCGCCATAGTAGTACCTCATAACGGGTACAGACGAGGAATCGTTGGTAGCCTCCGAGAAGCCCTCCGTGACCAATGGAGCACAGTGATGATACATGCGGAGGGAAAAGCGATCCTCAGGAGGGAGGTTGATGCCAAGGTGGATATTGCTATCAATGTAACCGGTATCAACAATAAGGTTGCCAGTCTTGGACTTGCACATGCCTTCCTCAAAGGGGCACCCGGCATCCCGGTCAACAATCGTCGGAAGCTTGGGCGTGGTGTACAAGTTGCAGTCCTCCACCGTGGCGGTGTCTGTGTAGCATCGAAGAGCATAGTTGGCGTACGCGTGCACACGTTGGCTCTGGTAGGGTTGGAAGAGCAGCGTGTAGCCTTCGGGATCTTCGATATCGTTGCTGTCAAGCGGGCCGCAGTTGTTCCCTTCGAGAAGAACTTCGTTGATGAAATCCGTGGTGACTTGCGAGGAGAAAATGCCCGCAACGCCGAAAATAACCGATATGCAGACGGCGAGGATGATGATGGGGACAAGTCTCCGGACGGGCTGCTTGGCTTTGTTCTTGCGCCACATCAAGAGCGAATTGCCGAGCATCCAGGCGGCATCCTGGGCATTGCTCACATTGCGGAGGATGGCCTGGC
This sequence comes from Lomentospora prolificans, assembly GCA_029532625.1. Classification (NCBI taxonomy): domain Eukaryota; kingdom Fungi; phylum Ascomycota; class Sordariomycetes; order Microascales; family Microascaceae; genus Lomentospora; species Lomentospora prolificans. The sequence goes on from JARFXM010000001.1 coordinate 192,847, forward strand.
GCTGGTGGTAGATGGCATCCTGAGGATCCCTGGACGAAAAGCGCCGGTGCATCGCGAAGCACGCGACACGCCAGGCGCTCTTCCCGGCCGCTGCTACGTAGATGGCCAGGAAAGCGATTAAGAAGGCGCCATGCTGCTTGGTGAGGGTCACGGTTGAGCCCAGAATTGGCCCGCGCGACCAATTGGTCCAGAAGCCGAGATAGACTTCATAGCTACCAGAGCCAGCGCTAGCAATGGAATTCATGGTTATAGAGAAACGAAACGATTGATTGACGCTGAAAAGAATGACAAGGGTAATAAAAAAAAAAGAAAGAAAAAGGTCAAACTAATCGCTTGAATTGACAAAGACCAGTGCCAGGAATGCAATTCGGAGATTTTCTCGTCGAGTAGAGGGATCATCAAGGCCCGGGGAGTGGAGAAAAGGATCTTTAAGAATATGACACCCGTATCGGCGGCCGACAAGATCTTGGTTCGACCGATAGTATGGTCGCATCCTCGAAAATCACTCCCGTGCTCAAGCCAGGCTGGCTGTAACCGATCCTGCTATAGCTAATACATGATAGCGCAAGCCTACACTACTGGGGCCCCAGGTTACCATTCAAAGCTGACAAGCATCGTTAAAGATGCTCCGCCACTCTGGCACATGGGGTCCGGAATGGCCCGAGTAACAAGTTTATTATTATAGTAGCGCTGCTTAAAAAGAGGTCCAAAAGGAGATAAGATACGACTGAGGGCGCCAAGAAGCCGGATTCCAGCCAATGATACCACACCCCCAAACTCGCTTGCTATTCCGCGCCATCCGGTTAAAAGAGCAGCCCTATGAAGATCTAGAGAACAGATGGAAAGATGGATTCGTGCTACTAATTTTGGCCCCCGTGCATAGTATGTTTCCATTTAGGGGATGCCTGAAGTGATTGGTCGACTTCCCGTCCCACCTGCGATGTTGTATGGGGGAAAGCGCTCGTGATTGGGTCAATCTGTAGCAATCGACATGCCATTTTTCTGCCGGGTGAGGCCTTTCCGAGCAATTGGCCGGAAATTTAGGGCATTGACAAGGGGGCTTAGCTGGCTGGCGGTTTTTTTCCTTATCCAGCCCTATGATTCCGAGGCTTTGGAAGAATTCAATCCGATCAACTGTGTTGGCGGGACCGATTATTAGACTATGAACATCGGGCCCCAAAAATGGCCAGGTTCGCCGAAATGCCCGTCTGAGAGCGAGTTACCCTGAACTCCACTTCGGCAGGCGGTCATATTCCCCAGTCTTCGTTCCCTTGGTACGGCGCGGTACTCGGGTCTGCGAAGATGACATCCAAAGCGTGAATGTAAGCAGGTAATGCTACGAAACCAGGGCCCGGAAGTGACGGAACCGAAGTCTGGCGGATGTTTTATTGGACTCTCTTGTACAAGCTACTGAGGGGATGCATACTCGAGGCCTCATGATATCTCTGCGTCAATCCAACCCAAGAAGTGGGTTGGGTGCTTACAGGTAGTATCGCGCGTCTGATCCTTTGACCCCAGGCTTTCCTAATGAGCTGGAAGAGCGGGAAGGATTCAGCGTTTCACTGACGATCCTTCCCCCTCACGCCGGGACCGACGGGTTCCTGAGACTGTTCAATTTGTGGTGGCTTGGTCTGGGCGGGACGCACCAGGCACGGTCCCGTCGGACACCAAGCGGGGACTGATCGTTACACGACCGAAGGATTGCGTTATCGCCCAGGCCCTCCGCCCCAGTCGCTTCTGCCATATATTATATATTGACTAGGGCTAAAATAATCATAAAAGAACAACAAAATCACTTTCGGCAAATAAATCTCACCTGCATGTCCGCGGATTAGACGCGATATGGGCCAGGCGACGCCTTTCGTTCGATACTCTATCATGCCCTCCATTATGGCCACTCATCACAATTTGCCACCCTGGCCATCGCGATGCTCATTCGAGGGGCTCGCGTGGTATTGATGGGGGCACTTTTGTTTCCAATGGTGAGGTGGGGGCCAATGACGTGCTGGGGTCTTTGAGAGGCTGGGAGAACCTCAACGCTTGGTTCTAGGTTTTGGTCTTGTGAGAAATATCGTCCAGAATCATTATCATTGCTCAGAAGAGGCGAGCTATTAATCACTCCCGAGCGCATTGGTCAAGGTTTCTCTTTACCTGTGTGGAATTCTCTAATGCCGTCCGCAGCGCCGGTAGATGTCGCGGGCGCGGTACCGGAAAAGCCACCTGTTTGTTCTCGTTCAATGGAGGAAGAGCATTCATCTACTGTTATACAGAAATAATGACGACAAAGAGGAAATGGAAATCGCAGACGTGACTCGTCAATCGTGCCCGAAATTCCTGCCAAACCCTCTTTTGTCTCATCCCTTCTTCCAGCACAAAGAAAACCGACCCACTTTTGCCAGGGTCTTGCTGGCCGTCGCCAACGGGTTCCTGACACAGTCATCAAAGCCACTAGAGCACGTGACCAGAATGGAGCACGCTCCGGATTTGCCGCGACGAAAATATCATCATTTGCTAGCTACGCCGCCTTCACTTCGTATATGCCTTCGTGCTGTGATGTACTGCGAGAGCTTATTGCTCCATAAGTGACAAAATTTCTTCTTTCTCTACTATAAAATCTGAAGGATACGCCCCTTGTGCGCTATTACCGTTTCTACCGATCACTTCTCTGGCCATCTCACAGCTCGGGAGAATACCCTGCCTCAGGCGACGATGGCGGACACCACGGCAGAAGCGCAAACTAAGGTGAAATGTCTGGGCGCGGACTGTGAAAACGATGCCGGGTCTTTGCAGTGCCCGACATGTCTCAAGATAGGCATTAAAGATAGCTTTTTCTGCTCTCAAGAGTGCTTTAAGAGGAACTGGGTTCGTTTTGCCGGCACCATCTTACCCAGGACTTTTATGCTGAGACATAATAATCGAGTCGTAGAACGAACATAAAGCTCTCCACAAGAAGACGCAAGACCAGTCGCAAGGCGGCGGATTCTATAATCCGTTCCCCGGTCATGCCTTCACCGGTTCCGTCCGACCCGTCTATCCGCTTTCCGCGATGCGCACAGTCCCCAAGTCGATTCCGCACCCCGACTGGTCCGAGACTGGCATACCGAAAGCCGAACGGCGCCTGAACAGGTCCAAGATTGAGCTTTTGGATGCCAAGGCTCAGGATGCGATGCGCAAAGTGTGCAGGCTGTCTCGAGAGGTATTAGACATTGTTGCTGCAGAGATTAGACCGGGTGTTACCACGGATTACCTTGATGAGGTCTGCCACAAGGCTTGTATAGAACGCAAAGTATGTGAAACCCTGATCCGAAAATTCATCGAGCATTATTGATAGCGCTAATAATCCGTTCCAGTCTTACCCTTCGCCCTTGAACTATAACCACTTTCCCAAGTCGTTGTGTACTTCCCCCAACGAAGTCGTTTGTCACGGCATTCCCGACCAACGAGTCCTGCTAGATGGAGATATCCTCAATCTTGATATCTCGATTTACCACGAAGGCTACCATGCCGATCTCAACGAAACCTACTATGTCGGCGATCGAGCCAAGGCAGATCCCGACTCGGTCCGAGTAATTGAAACGACGCGGGAATGCTTAGAGAAGGCCATCGAGATCGTGAAGCCCGGCACCCCCATCCGAGATTTCGGCAAAGTTATCGAGAGTCACGCCAAGTCCAAAGGATGCAGTGTCATCAAGACCTGGGGCGGCCATGGTATCCACACCGAATTTCACCCGCCGCCGTGGATCCCTCATTACGCTAAGAACAAGGCCGTGGGAGTCTGCAAGCCTGGAATGGCGTTCACGATTGAGCCCATTCTCACTGTGGGGAGACCTCAGGAGGTGTATTGGCCGGATAATTGGACAAACACGACTGTTGATGGCAGACGGAGTGCTCAGTTCGGTAAGTGCGAAAGAACTTTTACTTGATGGGCCTGACGCTAATAATAACACGTTGGGATAATAGAACATACCTTGCTCGTGACAGAAACGGGAGTCGAGGTCTTGACTGCGAGAACAGAAAACTCTCCAGGCGGGCCCGTACCGATGCCGAAGACTGGCGAATGATTTGTGCATGGTGTTGATGGCGGCGGTTGGCGCTTGGAGTGTTGAGCTAGTTTTGCATGTGACACGTACATAGCCCATATCGTAGCAAAATACCACACTGAAAGTTCTCGCAATGTCCCATACTAGAGTATCCCCGGTATTCCTTTTGTAGACCAATAATATTCACAGCCTGGCTGGGGTTGTGCATTGAATGCTGGTTAAAGGACACAGCCACCCGCACTCTAGGCCAAGACTTTGACAGTTGAAATAGTTCCCCTAGACTGTCCGGAGATGATATTTCGAGACAACTCTTGAGACAATCATTTTTTTTTCTTTTTAGGGAAAAAGCTGCCAAGTCGTGGGGATGCAGTCGGGCAAGTTCCAATCCGCGCCCGTTGGGTCAGTGCGAGGGCAGTAGATGATTGGTTTGTTCGACTGCTAGGGATGTTCAGCTACTCGATATCGTGTGAGGCTGTGAAACCCAATCCAGTTAGTGTAATCACTTAACTCGGAAAATGCAGAAATATAATTATAGTCGAGGCTGCTGACTCCCTTCTATCATGGAAAACCACCTCCGTCTCCCTAACATAACCGTGTTGCAGCAACCAAATTCTACCTAGAAAACGCGGCAGCTGGATCCAGTAATTATCGACCGCTAGATGGCATATACTTATAAGCCTCTACCATGCCCAGGTTCTATTCGGCTCGTCCAAATCGTTCCAAGGAAACACAATGAGCCAAAGTCCTGCAAGGTGCATCTCAAGATGAGGACGGTCCCGCTCACGGTCGACCACCTCATCTTGGACCCGAAAGACAACAGGCCCAAAATCGAAGCAACCATCAATTTTGACGACTATCTGACAATTAAGCCGGACGAAGAACGCTTCAAAGTAGTCGAGCCGGAACCGCGATTGCGGGATAGACTGGCGGAGAAGCTGAAGGGACGAGGACGGGATGCTGAGGCAAACGGACGGAAGCCGCGTGATGGCGACATTATCGGCGGGCCTGGTATAGAAGGGTTCGCTCCGGATATGCTGAGCGTGATCATTGGCGAAATGAGAGTTGGCGAGGGCGTCGAGATGCACGGAGACGGCATGTTTGCCAGTGACGACGTGAAAGCGAGAGGAAGACAGGTTCGCCCGGTTATTGTACCTCCGCAGGGCGAACCGGCGTATCGAGATCGGTTCGATTGGGGGAAGAAACATGGTCCCATGTCTGGAAATTACGTTGCCCTGTCGTACTGCTGGGGGAATCCTTCAAACATGCCTGAAATCTTGATTGACGGACAGAGTGTAAAAGTCACTCGGAATCTCGAGGCGGGCTTGAGAAGGTTTCGCGAGATGAAGATTTTCCAAGAGGGGCTGTGGATATGGATCGATGCCATATGCATCAACCAGGGTGATGAAAATGAGGTGATTTCGCAGCTTGAACTCATGGGCAATATTTACCGACAAGCGGGAAACGTCGTCATCTGGTTGGGCGAGATTGAAACTCCGGATCGCGAAGAGCTGGCTTGGAGTGCGATATCTCTCCTGCATGATATTAGCAGACACTACCGCACGGAATTCGAAAGCGCGATGGATCGCCATCATGATCCAAATGTCATCAACGCTTTTCGCAAGAGAGCGAAACTGCAACTCCAAGCAGCGCGAAAACTATGGGTTGGAGGTCAAGGACAAAAAATCCCCGATCCAAACCGGCCGGACCAAATCGCGGGCATACATGACTTCTTTAGCCGTCACTATTGGCGTCGACTGTGGGTCATCCAAGAGCTCGCCGCTACCCATCCGGGTGCTCCTGTGGTGTACGGCCGTTTCATCACTCAGTGGCGCTTCGTACGCGATGCGACGTACCTACTCAAAGACATAGAGGACAAGATACGTGAGATGGCCCCGGCGGCTCTGGAACGGTGCGGCATCGTCGCGCCGTCTGACTATTCTTTCGCCCACGTGGCGTCCATAGCCGACCTAGCCAGGCTTAGCTTTCTCGAGAGAAGAATCTCAGCAGAGTATGTGAGGCAGGTGGGAGAGGAGCAGCCGTTGGAGAATATAGGCTCCCGGTTTGGTTTACGGATGGCCCTGAACCTTGCTGCTGGTGCGGGATGCACTGTCCCGCGAGATCGCGTATATGGTCTACTGGGCATTTCTGCGTTGCCGCACCTAGGGATAATGCCGACCGCGGGGAAGGCTACGGAGGAAGTATTTAAGGAGTTTTCCAGGGCATGCTACAAAAAGGATTGGCCGCTTACCATTTTGTCTTTCTTAGATGGGTCGGGCGGGGGCGGGAAATACAAGCTCCCGTCGTGGTGTCCCAATTTTGACCGGGATGCGGATGCGGCCCTCCATCCTCTGGAAGGAAAATGGCACGCGAATTGGAGCAGGATACACCATACACCCGCGCAGCGTTCACTCGTCTGGGGAGATGTAGAATTCGCAGACGACGATCCGAACGAGCTCTATTTTGCGGCCTACGTTGTCGATACAATCGAGGGACTTGGGGCGGTTTCTCCTCTCGACGCGCCACATCACGACTTTGGCCATGATTTCGAAGCGGGAGTTGTTCAACCGGCCATCGCGGAGCTTAGCACTGCGGCGGGTGCTGCGGACGAGGTGATTTACAACACGCTTGTTGGTGGTACCAAGCTGGGTGGTGACTCTGCACCGGAGAGTTTTAGGAGTCTATTGACGGCGTTCACAGGTATGACCTCGATACTTGCCCCATCACCGGGAATCTTTCTCCCCGCGGATAGACCATGGCTATCGGGGTTGCTAACAAGCTTGTACGTCATAATAACTAGAGGAGCGCCCCGCGTCAACATCCCCTGACATTCATATCTGGGAATTTATTCAAGCTTCCCGGTCGCTCAAAATAGGTGATAAGTCTCTCGAGTCATATTTGTTGCATAATTCCACCGGAGAAACCACATCAGGAAATGATCGTCTCCATTCGGCCGAGGCAAGGCACGCAATGGAGGCGCGGACCAAAAACCGGCGACTGATCGTGACGACGGGCGGTCGCCTAGGATTGGCCCCGGTAGCGGCGCAGAAAGGCGACAAGGTCATCATCATGCACTCGCACACAGTGCCGCTGATTCTACGGGCGACGAGCGAGAGCGGGTGGAATGTGCGCGGCCACTTGGTTGGAGAGGCGTACGTATCCGGGCTGATGCACGGCGAAGCATTAGAAAAGCAACGAGCGGCGCAAGATGATTCCGCGGAGCTGTATCGCTGCCACGTTACCTAGACCTGAGAGATTTGAAATCAATGGCCAAGTCTTTTGTCTTTTTGCTGGCATTGTTCGGAGGGGTGGACGCCGGCCGAGAAAAGGGGCGGGGGGGGGGTTCGAAGGTGAAATTAGTCGCTGGCAGCAAGATGACCACCGCCAGCGTGGGCCAGCCGGTCCGATGCACTTCGACACTCTGCCAGCCCTCATTTGGTCGGGCCCACAGCACCTCCTCAGTGGAACCGCGGTTAGCTGGCACTTTTTAGGGAGCCACCGACGAAAGCTTGATGAAGGCGGAGCCCCTTCCCCACGGATGAGTGGGGAGCCGGAGATAAGCTGACGATTAGAAGGCGAAGGGCGAGAAACTAGTTGAGGGAGGAAATCTTGGGTAGGGGGAGCCAGCTCGAATTGAACTGTGCTCGGCCAGCACAACACGTCGATTATTATTATAGTGGAAAACCCTCTGTTTTGGACAGGACGGCTCGTTCCCGACGACTCGGCCGAGGGCGGGCGGGGCAGTTGGTTTGGCAGGCTGGCTACTGGGAATTTGATACAACATTCGAGTCACTAACACTGGTAGATGGCGCAAAGTTATGAGTCAGTATCCTTACCCCCGGTTGCACTCGGCTTGTTGACACAGCGCAAAAAAAGGTACGTGCTAATAGTGTCAAGTCTTGGTCGCTGGCACCAGCAGAAGCACCCCAAAACAAAGAGAGCTAGCTCCAACATCCCCGCGCGTGAGAATGTCAAAACATTATTAATGCTCCTGGACGGAAGCGGGTTAGTCCAACAAGATCCACCACTGGCTGGCTCAAGTGTTGCCTCGGCCAGCCAGGCGCCAGGCCAGCCAGCGGGGGAAGACAAGCCTGCCTCGCAGTGGCACTGTGATCCTTAGGCCAATATGCCGGGGAAAGTGCCGCCGTGCCGCGAGCTTTGGCTGCTTTCCATTGCGCTCCTTCCAACCTTGGATGACTCTTTGAACGAAGACGCGATGCTTCTGATTCGGAGACGGGGGCTTTTGGCCAATGAGAATATCCCGATTTGGCAAGATGCAAGATGCGATCCACTCCCGAGAATGAGTGCCGTGTGCGTGGTGAATTTACATTTGTAAGGGCGTGCGTAGTTAACAGTGTATGATGGCCCTGCATTTTTTTTTTGTTCTTTTTCGTCTTTCTGTTCAAAGAAGATATTTTATCCACCTCGACCCTTACCAGATACACCAAAGCCCAGATGCCGATGAGTGTTCTTTAATTGAATATTAGAGCATTCCTCACTGCGGCTCATAGCATCGCTGGCTTCACGATGTCTCCGCACGGGAATGACGTCGTCCCCATACCCACGGTCATAGATGGCGTTGCCGAACACGCGGACGAGCCCTCAAAGGAATTGAAGAAGGACGAGTACTCGGCTCAAAATCCAGGCGCGCCACCCGCCGACCAAGACAGCGAGCCCGAGAATGGCTACGACTACATCCCGCTCACCATCGAGGCTCTCGAAAAGTCCACATCGATTTCCGAATTATTACGTGCCAAGGGCTGTTCCAACCCAGGCTGGGCCGATTCCCTAGCCAAGGGAAACCCCAAGTTCGACTCGCCGTTCGAATGGACCTCTCAGAAAAAGCTTCGGATCCTATCCGGCCCGTTTTTCGCCTCCACCCTCGCCGCCTATTCTGCCGGCTCCTACGCCATGGGCGCGCAACCTCTGATGGACAGGTGGAATGTAGGAAACACGGTGTTTAATATCGGAATTACGATGTTCGTCCTTGGATTTGGATTCACGCCCATGATTCTTGCCCCCGTCAGTGAAAATTACGGTCGGTACTGGGTCTTCGTGGGTGCGGGTATCGTCTTCACCCTCGGCACTCTGGGCTGTGCCCTCACCGATTCCCTCGCCGGTATGCTCGTCGCTCGCCTGGTCACCGGCTGCGGTGCTTCGGTTTTTGCTACTTTGACCGCCGGTGTGGTAAGCGACGTATACCACAAGCAGGATCGAAATACGCCAATGACCCTGTACGCTCTTACCGTCATGACGGGCACCGGCCTTGGTCCTCTAATCAGCGGTGTCCTTGTAGATGCACTCAGTTGGCGTTGGATTTTCTACCTACAGATTATCCTCGTCGGCACCAATACCGTCATCATTCTCTTCTTCTTTACTGAAACGCGAGCCAACGTCGTGTTGGAGAGGTTGTGCGACGCCCTAAACGACCACTACGAAACCGTAATCGGCCCCGACCCGGGAAGGACCCGAGGCCAGCCCATTCGATTCTCCGTACAAGTCGTACAGCAAAAATTCACCGTCGCCGTTATTTGGCGCAGCTTCGCCTTCCCTCTACGCCTCCTTGTCACCGAATCCGTCGTCTTTTGGTTCTCTGCCTGGGCTTCCTTCGCATGGGCGATCCTATACCTCCAATTCAACAGTATCGGCATCGTCTTCCGGGAAACATATGGCTTCACCACGACGGAACTCGGCGCCATCTACACCGCCGTCATCGTCGGATCCATTTTAGTCGCCGTTATTAGCATCGGCGGGGACCCGATCCTCTGTCGGATCTGGCCCGAGCGCATGGCCACGCCCGAAGGACGCCTCCTTCCATCCTGTCTCGAGTCTACCATGCTGCCGATTGGCCTCTTTTGGTTTGGATGGAGCGCCCAAGCAGGAGCGCACTGGATCGTTCCCACTCTCGCCATCGGAGCCTGCACCGTCGGCATCTTCAGCATCTATCTCGCCGTGTTCAATTATCTCGCCGATACCTATCACCGATATGCCTCTTCCGCCCTCGCAGCCCAGAGCATGTGTCGCAACCTGCTTGCCGGTGTATTTCCACTCATAACACATCTCATGTTCCATAATCTCACCTATGGCGCTGCGAGTAGTTTGTTGGGGGGGATCGGGTTCTTGTTGACCGGTGTTCCTTGGCTTCTGTGTATATTTGGCGAGACCGTTCGGGCGCGAAGTCCTTTTGCCAGTGATATCAAGGGAGGAGACTTGGAGGAGGAAGTAGAACAACGCAATAGTGAGGAGGTGTAAGGGTCCTGTTTCTGGCCCAACCGTTATTCTTCCTGAGGCGATGCATGTTTTGATGTCATGTCATCAGTCATATACGCTAGAACACTTGCTGAAATAGATTTCAGTCGGGTTATTATTAATGGAATAATGTGTGTAATGTCTCTCTAAATTCCCTGCTCTAATACGGCGCATCATTTCCGGCATAATGCCGACCCTCTCTTCGGTGACCCTCTCGTCCATCTCTAACCCGAAAACGACGCCCGCAGCAGTTTTCTTGTGAGCCATACGGCCTCTTCCACACCCCAGCTGGCCTTCACAGAACCACGGACGCAGCATTAGATTCACAAAGCACCTTGGTCCCAGTCACACAGCACTGTCCAAACCGCGGCTCACAATGTTTAATACAACAAACCCTTCTGGCTCAAATCGCAGTCTGACCCACTCGACGCCCTCCGAATCTCCATCCACTCGCTGGGGCACGACCCGGAGCAGAACGGATCCCTATCAAGCCACCCCTGCGTATATGTCTGGCGCGGAAGACTGCAAGTGACAATCGACACGGTAGCGCCGATCGGCGTTTTCCTGCCCGGTGCGGCTGTGCATTGCCGACGTGACGCATGCACGATCGCCCGGGCGCGGTTCACGCCAGATGAACTCTTGTTTACAAAGGTCTGGCCCCATGTGTCCGCCGATCCACTGGATGCGGGAGGACGCGGTGGCGTTGTCGGCCTGGGCTGCCGTGCGGCTGCTTGGGGGGACGCATCTTATCTAGCCACCCTAAATCTGAATATATTCTAGCAATCTTTTATTAGGAGTAGGGTATACATTTAGATTCTGTAGGAACAATTTTACATCAGGTAATCGAGGTGCTAGGCTAAACCATCATTGTTCGTAGTTAATCTAGAAATTAACATAAATAGTTCTATAAGGCATGGTATCCGCTATCGTAATGAAGTTCTAATGGTCCGCAATGTGAGCACGCGTTTTTGTGCCCAGATAGTTCTATACATTTTACCACCGATAAGCGATTGTGTATAGTAAGCACAAGACACGCCTGTAAAGTAACATCCAATGCCAACACTCTCCAAGCTGGTTCTTTCCTATATCGGGATATTAGTGTCACTCGATATAAGTCTAAAATGTAAGAAATTGATACTACTAAGAGTATTCACTGTTGAATTTCTTGCAGTTATTGTAGACAAAATTTATCGTAGCGATTTACCTAACCTCTCCCGTTGTCTATTCCTGGACGGATCTATTTTTTCCAAGTTATCCACAATTCTCTTACAACTATCAATCCTGTGTACCCGGAAATAGTTTCTAACCAAATCTGTAATCGTCTCTCCAAAGTGTTCCCAAGCGCCGAATCTGTCCCTAGGTGCGATTGAGCCTCCCGAACCACCACACATCGAACCCGGCGAAACCGCGAGATCTTCCTCCGAGGTAAGATCGCTTCACCGATGGTGGGAGCCGACCTGCATAGAGAGAGTGAGAACCCGGACGATAATAAGAAAGAGTACAAAACATCTCTTTGAACATTGAAGACATTATGAAAAAAGTCATAGCAAATCTGGAGCGTGGGACCCAGTGATCAGTGGTGGGATCGGCTCTTCGATTGTTGATAAGTGGTACGAGGCTTTTGGAGGCCATTACAACAAGGCAGCAACAGGAAATTAGGTTGGGGTACGGCTTATGGGATATAAGAGATAACCAGGACGTTATAAAGCATTGTGGAATGATACTCGGCCTACTAGACTAGTTGCAATAGCAGCGATGCAAGACCAATTGATGGGATCACTGTACGAAAGGCGGAGTGGGTCTCAAGGAATAAAGATGGAGGAATCGGAACGGTCCCGATGGAACCCAACATAAGCATTCCGAGGCTGACGGGTCACCACGGTCGGTTAGCTCAGTTGGTTAGAGCGTGGTACTAATAAACTATCCGGTTTATCAAGTAAATGCCAAGGTCATGAGTTCGACCCTCATACTGACCATTATCAACCACTTTTTTGGCCCTTTACTTTTGCTTACTACTATAATAGTATTAGCCTTTACTTGCTCGCTCCTTCGACTATGTTCACATTTGACCTTGAGCTCTGGTGACAACTGCATCGAATTTTCTTTTTGCATTTGTCCACTCCGCTCTATGTTTTACCAGTCTTGTCTCGTCTCAGCCAAGTATCCTTCCACATATTCGCTATGTCTTTGGTGAATAAAATGACACTTCCCAGCGAGATTCAGACATAGATCTGCACGAATCTCGGCCCCCCTTCCAATTAGTTTAAACTCCTCCGCTATATCTGAAGACGCCACGATCAAGACTTTTAAGCAACTGCGTTCCTCGCTCTCATCTATGGCAGTCATAATCTTTCCTAGAACTGACATGAGGCTCGCGCTGTTAACAAACCAGTCCACTCGATCGATGAAGAGCCAGACTCTACCATGGCCCTGCATCAACTTGACGAGGAGATCCTTCAAGTGGGAAATATTATCATCAAAGGTGCTTTCACGCGCCTGACTAGACGTCGGCTCACTTGCGGGAAGCGCTCTTCGAATCCAGTCCTCCCTTAGTCGTTTCGGGTCGACTGCGAGGATCTGATATATCAGATCCGTCAAGATCATCTTAACTCCAACACGCTCAAACCTAGAACTGGCCCTGCAACAGAATAGTAATACCGGGTCACGGCCAGTCCGACATTCATCGTGGATGGAAAACAAGCCTGGTGATAACCAGCAATGCAGCTCTTGGTGCTCCTCGGTCTCACCGCTAATGAGAAGGAGGCTAGAGTGATTGCTCGATTTCCATCGCTGGAACGCTTCCGTCGTCGTCAAGTCCTCGACTCGCAAGCCAGGGCAATTGTTGAAGCCATACTCGAACAGGGCGTTCAGATCATTCCGGTACATATCAATTAGGGTGTCTTCCTGATGTTTGTGCCTGAGCTTGGCCTTCAAGGTGCCAAGCAGTTCCAGATCTGATCTCACAGCCGAATCTAGCACAGCGAAGAGGTATTATTAGCCGGCAACTAGAGTCAGATTGCAGATAGCTTTGTTAGCCAAGGCTAACTTACCCTCTTCTAGCTTGTTGGTGTTTTCAGTATACTTTTCGACCTGTTTTAGCCGTACTTCGATGTCATGAATCCGCTTTTGTGTGAGGATCGTGCACCTGGCGCGAACGTTGCGAATCACAGCATCTAACTCGTCGGCTGCTCGTTTCACCTTGAGTTCTGGAGGTTCTGTAAATCCTTTGAGCACGCGTTTCCAGCGAGGGGCAAGGTAGTAGAATGATGCTTGGATAGAGAAGACGTAGGTCTTGTGGTATGTGTCCCTGATCTGATCTTCGAGCTCGCGGTCGTCCTTGTGGATATCGTGCGAGATTTGCAGCTCAGATGCTTGAAGGCTGATCTTTTCAAGTGTTTCATCGAGTATGTCTTCCTTTACTTTCTTATTGGATGACACCTACACCTCGTTAGTTCACTTTCCGCTTCGGGTCATTGTCGAAATGTGACTGTGACGGGATTGGAGAGCCATATTATTACCACAATGAGCATAGACAGAGCCTGGCAGGCTGTACTCGCAGCTGGCTCGGAGGAAGCTGCTAGAGATACCAAGTCTCCGTATATTTTGAGATACACGTTCAGTTTTTCCAGCAAATCTTGGGCCCTGCGGCCAATCTTGCTCGCAAGGGCGGGACTGGTGTGATGGGCTTGTTGGGCAGCAAGTGCTCCTCCCAGCCTCTCACCCACGAGGGCCCGAACCTTGTCCAAATCCGATGGTAAGTCATCAAGATTTATGGCAGCGCCTTTCTTCCCGTACAGTTTAATGAGCTCCTGAAGGTCGGATGTCGAGCGCTCCGTTGAGCGAGTTGTTTCCGAGCCATCGTCAGCCTTTCCCCGTAATGATCGGGCGTCTGGGCCCTTAATACTGCCAGTTTTCATTAATTGTTGGTGGTTATTGCTCCAGCATAGTCAAGTTTTCGGGCTGCATCAGCGAAACGAGCGGAAAAAAAAAAAAAAAAAAAAAAAAAAACCCGCCTCCGGGCCCAGATTTCAAAGTTGAATCTCCCCTGTCAGTCGACCAGCCACGAATATTTAGGGTGGGGGAGGTGTCAGTGAGGAGGCATGGGCTATTTTATTTGCATCCGCCAGCACACTAATCCATCGGGATGCATGATCCTTCACGCGCATATACTTCGTACTAGCCAGTAGTATCTTACCTTGGGATTTTATGGGCTGTGCAAGCTGTGCAATGCAACTCTGCCGCGACGCAGTGTCAGCGGCACGCTCCATTCCAACACCCCAATTCGGCAAGGGGAACAACCCATCAATTGGATTGTCGTTGGCCAGCATGAAGAACTTACCCCAGCCTCCCGAGTGACTTACGTGCTGTTTTGAATGCGGGATCGGGCCAACTTCTTGTTCTCCTCATCTTTCAATCGACTCCGTCAACTTTCGTGTGACCTTGCACAGCTGCGACCCCCTACGAAGCGCTATTTCACGATCGCACCCTCGCGGTTTTTTCTTTTGTCCTTCTTTTTTCTTTCTTTTTTTCTCTTTGCTTTTGCTTCTCCTTCGCACGGCGACATGGCGCAGGACCCATGTCGCTGCCTTGACCTGGAGCGCCGCATCCAGGTTCTGGAATCGGCCCTGCTAGAGCTCCAAATTGTATGTCGCCAATATGTTACCGCAAGGTCCACGTGGGAAATCTATAATGCGCATCACCATCATCTAACCTAAATGTTGCGCAGAAAGTGACTGGTCTAGCTACACCCAACGATTCAGTTGTGGAGAATGAACAAAATGCACAAGATGTGGTTGAGCAGGCAGAAAACGGCGAATCCTCCAAGGAAGCGGAGGATCAGGAAAACGATGGCCCTGCTGATGAACAACCCTCCGACACCAAGGTGGATTCTGGCCGCAAGCACATCCAGTTTATCCAGATAACTTACGACGAGAACGACTTGAAGGTGGAGAAGGAGGTCGAGGAGGAAACCGCTGTCAAGGGCGTCGATTCTAACGCCCAAGATTCTGATGGGTTCAAGATGATAGTGAAATATGACGTTCGCAATCAAGAGACCGGTATCCAGCTCGTGGACGAAGGTCTCCGGAGTCTCATCATGCTTGCGACTAGGAAGCTTCGACCGACTACCGACGACACCTTTGAGACTTTGTGGAGCCCTTTCTGTGACTTCATCTACTGCTGGAAGGAATTAAACGACCTTGCCTCCATGGATCCAAACACTCCCATCGTAAAGGAGCTTCACGAGAAGATTGCAAATACAACAGCAGACTCCCACCCTTACGGAACCTATATCCGGAGCCTTTACCTTTTGAAGGATGAGAATCGACTCAACGACACTATTGAATGTGTTAGGAAGCTGTTGACTGTTGTCAAGGAAGCACCTGTGATGCAGCCGTACTTCCGCGGCGACGAGACCCCATTCGGAGGCTCTCGAAAGGTTGGCTGGCCTTGGATTTGGACCGTCTTCGTTCCGGGTGACCTTGTCATCTACAAGAACCCTGAAGATCCCAGCCAGGACCAAATCATGCTCGTGCGATGGGAGAATCAAATTGAATACATTCTCGCTAATGACACAGAAGGTGACGAATACTATGTCAAGTGCTGGGCCTACGACTGGGACCCGATCGGTCGCGTGTTCAAGCTAGTTGCCTTCGATATCCCTATACCTTATTTCCATACGCCTAAAAATATCACTAGCCTAGATGTCTTCCCCATCTCCTACCTGGACCCCCAAGAGAGGGAAAGTCGTCTCAAGGCTCTCACTAGCCGTGGTCGGACCTTCCACGATATCTGCACTAAGGCCGAGAGGTTCAACTATACCGGCCTCATCACTCCTAGTCCTCCCAAGGCAAGTTCAGTCAGGAATTACCATTTTCGCAAAAGATGTAATGCTAACAGTCTCCAAGCAACCCTCCGATGGATCATCAAATCACCGTAGACCCGAAAATGGAGCAATCACTGTAAGTCATCTCCTCACCCCCGCCTCATCAACGGTACACTCTTGTTTTAACCATGGCCATCACAATAGGGAAAGAACGAATCTGTCATGGTCGACTTCGAAGCGTATCTCCAGTCATGCTGGACAAGGTTCTCCCGCATTCCCATTGGCGATCTCATCATCGCCAACACCCAGCCTTACAGCAGTGCCCTCAACAAAGAAAACGATGCCCTGCAAAGCAACCAACGCGCCCATTATCACATGTGCAAACCCGAATCTGAAGACAATAAGTGGGAGGAAGAGCAATTCTTGCTGCTTCCGGGTAGGGTTGTCGGTTACCAGCTCAAGGCCAAGAGATGGTGCGAACTGCAGGTTGTAGGCTTGGAGAGAATCCCGGCCGAGATGCAGCAGAACGACTCCGCGTTCAATCAGCTTCAGCTCGAGAAGAAGAGCAAAGATATGATCAAGTCGTTGATTGAGAGCCATAAGACCCGTGCTAGCCGCGGTACGAGGCAGATTATGGCCGACTTTATCGAAAACAAGGGTGATGGTCTCGTCATTCTTCTTCATGGTGAGCCTGGCACCGGCAAGACGTTTACTGCGGAGAGTCTTGCAAAGGCTACGGGTCGAGCTCTGTATCCAATCGGGCCTTCAGACATCGGCACGGATCCTAATTACATCGAGAGCAAGCTCGAGGATCACTTCCGCTTGGCATCCAAATGGAATGCCATCATGTTGTTGTGAGTGGCCTAAGAGTTAACCCAAATTCCCGCATGGGAATATTATGTCAAAAACACTGTACTGACGGCGGAAAAAAAAACTATTAGCGATGAGGCGGATGTCTTCCTTGAGCAGCGACGTGGCAATGACACCTCTCTTGACCGAAACGCTGCTGTGTCGATCCTTCTTCGTGTCCTCGAGTACTACGACGGCATCCTCATGCTAACGACCAATCGTATCCGAGCAATTGACAACGCCATCATTTCCCGAGTTACCCTCGCTGTTCTCTACCAAAAGATTGACGAGAAGAGAATTTTCAAGAGCTTTGTCAGTCAAATTAAGGATGAGAGTAACAAGAGAAAGCTTGAGAGATGGCTGGAGGACGATGAATGGCAAGATGACTTTACTAGGTCGCCACTCCTTGACCTCAATGGAAGACAGATCAGGAATGTTCTCATGGCAACCGCTAGTCTCGCACAGGAACGGCACGGAGGAAAGATCCAGATCTCCGACCTGCATAATATTCTTCATATTGTTACAAGATTCCAGAGGCAGTCTAAACAATGGCAGGACGAGAGCACGAAGCGGGCCGGTTTGAATGATGCTTAAGGAAGAGCAATAACATATAAAAAGTAGTTTAGTCAAATAGAAGACGCATATGTCTTGCTCAGAACACCGTGGACATATCAAGGCCCAAGAAACATGCACCAACCCCGAGAATCCTTTGATGGGTATTATGCAAAGACTGGCAAGTTGTCTCCAAATCCTTCAGCATAGGTTCTTACATAATCGACCAAGTATTGAAGGGGAGCATTTGGACCCTGGCAACCGTTGTGCATTCTGTTAGACCAAAAATGGGATAGGGGAATATTCTCTATCCATTAGAGATCTTAAAGATGCGTATAACCTGTCGACACATTCCCACCTCGTAACTAGTCAACATCGCCTCTCTGCAGTATTGAATCGTGTGTGGAGAGCATACGACTCTCCGTAACCGAAGCACTATCAGCAGATACGTCGTCTGACGCTCCAGAAGTCGTACTTCGATGGGGATCCCTCCCCATGGAACAATACCTAATTGTAAGCTAACCTGACGATCAGTCAGCCGCAACCCGAATGTTAACATCGCTAAAAGTGCGCGAGGCTGATGTACTACGATTCTATGAATAATAGCGCAAGTGGGATTGGCCCTTGACCGATAGAAATGACGAACAGCGCGCAAAGCTTGTCCACGATTTCATAAATGAGGACTTCCTTGAACCCGATGTTGCAATGGAGGAGAACCCCATAGCTGGTTTCCGAGAACCAAATGGGCAAGAGGTTGAGGTGATCCTTGCGCCATGGCGGCCGGAAAAGCTTCACAAACTGCCCTTAAACACTGGAAAGATCACCCTCCTGATGGATTCTATTTCTTACGCACCTATTATGACGGAGGGACGGAAGACGACGACAGAGTCCACAACTGGATCAACCAGGACCCCTGCGAAGGCATCGAGCTGGACCCAGATGACAAGTGGTGGATCGTCTTGGATGATGCTGAAGGTCCTTAACTTTGGAGACGACCGGCAATGCGTCTATGAAAATTTACCCGAAATGGCTACTCCTTCTCCTCGCCGCGGGTTCACTTGTGAAGGTGCCCGCCTCGTTCGGGACTTCGTGACAATGCACGGTGAGGCGGATGAGGACGATTATGAGGACGGTATCTGTTCCCACGTTGCAATGGGGCATGCTTGGCTTCTCGTTCTCGACACGGAAGAATTCGAAACAGAAGAGCTTGGTCTACTATTCCGGGATAAGAGAGGCAACACAGTCAAGGACTCATTGATTCGGTCGGGTCAACTGCAGGAGCTTTTCATTTACAACTTCCGTGGAGCGCTAACAGAGTCACATTACTGGCAAGATGCCGCACTTGGGAAAAAGTAATGACCGGGGGGAAGATCATGCGCGGGCTACTCCTCTTACTTAGGCAGACTAGCACCGGAACTACTGCAAAGACAGTATAATTTTTTCCAAAGTAGGATGAATACAACTCGTATCATTAAGTATTAACTTCGACGTTCTTACCAGAGACTCCTGCCTTAGCCATGATGCTTGCGAAAAATGAACTTCGATCAAAGTGAAACAGTTGGAGGAAGAGAAGAAAAAAGTGAATACGGCTCTCAGAACTATTGACCATGATGATGGGCATCGTCTGTCGTTGTGCTTGGCAGGATCTGGGTTTCCGCTGACTGAGGAGGTGGGGATTGACTCTGAAATTCCTGGGGCGGGAAAGGTGAGCGTAGACGCTGGATTCCCTCAGTCTGGGGAGGTGGCGATCCGGAGAGATGGCCCTCTCCAAGCATCTCATGTAGCTGCGCAGCATAGTCGTAGGTAACATGTACCGGAAGCTCCTCCGGCTTCTGGTTTACGGCGATGGCTTCAAACTTAGGCTCTGACCCAGGGCCGTAGCCATAGGACTGTCCCGACACGCAAGGTACCTGACCCAGTTGAGGAGTCCCATAGGCCATGTCACCAGGGCGAGGAGAGCCTCCATAGTAGGTAGAGGAAGAGGCCGTCGCGGCGGCAATTGCAGCAGCAGCATGCTCCTTGTGGCGCTTCTGACGCCGCCTGAAGTGAACTATCACGCCAACAATACCCGCCAGCGCGAACACACCGAAGAAACCGCCGACAGCGATCCCCGCCTTTCCGCCGTCTGAAAGGGAATTCTTAGACTTGATCTTAGTCGGCACCGGCTCTGCCGAGGACCACGTGTTGTCTTCGAAGATGGCCTGGGTAAGCTTGCCTTCCACCATGTAGAAGATGCGAACGTGTCCACCTTCGGTATCCAGCCATGCTGCAAAGCCGAAGTTGGCATTTTCGTCGTCGGCAAGGGGCCATTTGCCTTCGTCTTGGCTGGCAGCATTCCTCCACACGCCTGAGTCGATAGGTTCTTCCTCGTTGGTGCCTGCTTGTGGTGTTGGAAAGCTGTCAAGTTGGTGGATGGCGCGGTCTGTGCCGATGTAATAGATAGATCGTGACCTCTGTCCTATAGCTACGCCAATATTTCCAGGGTTGCCGTCCCAGCCCACAAGCTCTGTTGAGCCACCAGGCTCCCGGTCAGATACACCGTAGCTAGTTCTGTTGGATGTGTTCGTGACATTGAAAGATGACAGCGATGTCGGGAACGTATCTTATAATGACGGTTAACAAGGGTTATCGAGCCATGTTAGGAAAGCACGGTAAACGTACCGACATACCAGACACCATCTGGGTCAAGCTTAGTCTCCTCCATGTTTTTGTCATCCTTGGGCGTGATTATGGTGATCTCGTTTGAATTGCCAGTGCGACTCCCTATCCCCATCGCAGTGTTGGTCCTACCCTGGTCAGGGTTGATGATCTTCTCATATCTCCAGTCGCGGTCATTCGTAAACATAAGCGAATGGATTTCGTTTTGGTCACTGTGCACATAGACACGGATACCATCTGTCTCACCCAGCAGAGCGGCCCCCACACCGGAGTCCTTGTTCAGCTTCACACTGCTGGGAAGTTCGTCAGATATAACATCGTCCTTTTCCAGCTCAAACTTGCCGGTGTCGGCATTGCATCGATATCGACCGTGCGCGAGGGTATTGAACTCGTCAAAGTACCAGACTAGTGCCTAACGCGCTCGTGATTAGGTCTTGCATTACAGGAGGGTGACTGGGCCACTAAGAGTTTTAGGTAGCTTACCCAGGTCGTCTTTCCATCCCACCAGCCAGCTCCTGCCAAGGCAGTGCCGCTGCGAGGCTTACTTTTAACGGGGAGCTTCAATGGCTCTTCGATTGGGAAAACAACATCGTACCCCCGATTGCAGTAGCTGTAGTGGAGATCAAGACTTTCCGGGTCTTGAACAAGAACCTGGACACCCGTGTTTGGCCACCATGCTGTCATGGATACTGCCAGTGAAGGCGTTATCCATGACAACGAAAGTAAAAGCAAAACGCGAACTATTATAGAACGGTGTGTTTGCGTCATGGCGATGTGGGATAAGGAGCTTGGGATTCCCGGGAACTATGGAATGGGAGGACAAAGAAGAGAATTTGCATCGCCCCATGAATGAGATTGCGGCCGACCTTTTGTAGAGCCCAACAGATATCTAGCCAGGCATGGTGGGTTGGGGGGGGGGGGGGGGGGGCGTCTTCGCTCATGCCAGGCTTTGAGGTTAGCTCGAGGCTCCAGCTGATCTGCAAGCTGCAATCCTCCAGCTACTATTACTGTCTAATACCGTTTGAAAGTGTCTCGCGAGGCGGAGAAGGGATAGAAGCTCTCTATTCTCTGCTATGGCGTTAGGGTAAAATTCCTCCCTTGCTTCGTAACAGACGGAGCGCCCATGTGCACAGGACACAGTTAGGAGTGCTGTGCGACCCCTGTCGAGAGGGCGATCCGGAACCCTTTCCGGCCCACTCGAGGAACCCAGGGGAAGAAACAGCGGTCATTTACGAAGGTATACGAACCAGCCTTTGGGACATCTGAGCGGAATACGTGCTGTTGTGGTGTTGGCAGAGGAATGCGCCTTTGCAGAGCCCGCGATGCACAACATGCTCAATATTGGGTTTGAGGCAATGGGCTTGATCCGAGGCTCCGAGCCTGGTCGACAGCAGCACCCATTTCATCTATTATAAGCAAGAGCCAGCTCACTAGCCGCGTTAAGCCCACTTTAAGCCTCCATCGTTGGAATAGTATGCAATGCATCAAAAATATGCCTCTCTTGTGCCTATTCTTGGGATGATTTACGATCACCTCGGCTTATTTACGAATATTCGAGCTCAGCGGATTGCATGGTGGTGGCGATGCAAACACATTGCCAAGATTTTCCTATCCCGTACGAGTCACCGGTCAGCAGTCTTTATCTGACGTTACTGGCGCTTCTTCCCTCAACTGCATGACGCTCTCTTCGCACAACTGCAGATGGCGCTGGGATCGGCAGCTGATTGGACTTGGAATCATGACCTGTCGCCTGAGAGGAACACCAGGCTCTACTAACCTGAAAGGGTCTTGCGGGGTATTTTGGGCAGGGAGAGAAAGTCCAAGCTTTTTCTTTTCTTTTGATGGCTTGGAACTTGGGAGGCAAGGGGGTTTGACGGGCAGACTTCGGCCCATCGCCATGTTTCTTTGGAATGTGGTAATCCCTCGTCTTCTTCTTTGCCTCGGCATTATTCTAGATTCAACTAGATTCAAAGGCTGTTATGGCTTATGAAATGACATTATATGAGCTGTGGCTCGTTGCGTTGGTCTTCAGTGAGGAAATGACAAGTTGGGAGCCCAGCCTTGTCGAACGGAGATATGCCCACTGGCAAGGGTGGTGTCCTACTTCTCCGCGGCGCTTTGGTAACCTACTAATTGACGAGCCGGGAGGGTGACAAAAGGCTAGCCCATAACTCCTTTTGCCCGTATTTGCCATCGATCCTCAACCTCTCTTGTTCATCAGCCATGCTGCCGCTCCCCGCAGATTAAACAGGATCCATTAAGGCTGCTACCTCTCTCTTCAGTACTCTGTTAGCGCCTGTTCATAGAGAATTAGCATGTCTAGACATCTAAGGATAAGAGTAAGAGATACCGCCAACCGAAACTTGAGGGTTGTGGGAAACCCGCACAGATCGTGGCGTAGTAGTCCTTTTCTCGGAAGCAGGCATATATCCGAATCGGCTTCATATGATCTGACATTTTCTGCTGAAATGATACTTCCCTTTTAACCCTCAGGTTCTCGTCCCAGTTGAACATCTGGCGCTCCTCGCCCTTAATGCGAATGCGGTTTGTTCTGGCTATTACCGTTCTGAGGGCCGCTCCAGAGGGCGACAAAAGGCAGCATATCCAACCCTGGATCAGTGCTGCATCTTCGTGAACCTTTAACAATGTCATCTCAAAAGAGTAGAGGGACGCTCACAGACGCGTAGTCATTAGTTCGAGCAAATCAGAGCTGATACTGGCGTCTGAAGAGGGCATGACTGGGGCAAACCCGCCCAGCGTCCCGACGAAAGGGAATTTTGCATCCCTAACCAGAGACTCCATAGAGGCAATATTAGTCTTAAGGTCGTCTAACCCGGGTTCGCGTGCGTCATCGAACTCGACTGTCAGGCGCTCCGCTGTGGAGAGCAGGATTGAGCCATTCGCCTCTAGATTTCTCCTAAAACTGTTCCGTTCATCTTGTCCATTCAGCTTTGGCTAATATAGGTCTGAGAAGAGCCTAGAGAGCCAACTTGAAAGCCATTCTGACGGCGTCGAGGCTGATTTCTCGGAGTGGCCACAGCCTACGGATAGCAGCATGTCAAACGTCGGGTTAATATTCCATACGATTTGGGGTTCTTCGGCGGCGATCCGGATCGGATTGTTGGCCTAGAGACCTCCATCTCTGCATTGCCAACCATCGTTGTCTTTCTGTTCAAAGGAAAGAGGGGTTGCTGAGGTGTATCTCGCCCTAACCGATAGAGCAACGGTTACTCGTATGTGTAAAGGGATTGGGTAAGTCTACTGAGCGACTACCGTCCGACTTACGCTGCCCAAGTGTAGATATTTGAAGTCAAGTACTTCTCCCCACAGCCTGGGTTCTAATTGGCAACTAACCGCGATATCTGACCGGCTGTTGTGGTTATTTCTACCCTTGTCATATTTTCTGTGTGTCTAAACATTTGTCTGGAACCGCAATCTTCTTTCAAAGCGCTTTTGAACGGTTCTGTGCGGTAAAGAAACCCGCGATGTAGCGTGCTAAACTCCGAAGCAACTGGTTTTTTGAGAGGCTTAAGCTTCAAGCCTGTCCGATATATTTTCTTGTTCTGGTAAGAGTCCAGAAAATATCTCACGGTGAACCCGTGCACCCCAAGGGCCAACGCGATAGTACCACCTATTGAATGCGGCATTAGTATAAGAGTTCTTCGCAGCAGTGCGCCAACGCCGACTGATTAAACTATCCCGAGACACTGCCAGCCATGAGGTCAAAAAACTCTCCCAGAGCAATATCGAGATCCAGCATGTCTTCCAGGCAGACAAGAATAGACAGCTGGATAAAGTCACGTACGCCACCGCCGTTCGAGTGACATGATACGCACTCCGCTAGATCCGGTTGGTATTCGGTTTGACATGGCCAAGTATCTTCTTCCCCAGAACAGCAAAGAATACATGAGTTGTGCACGGCGATCCGGGGGTACCGCGATTCTGGATGAGAGTCATCAAACTCGCGAATACAGTTGAAGCAAATTGCATGACCACACGGCAGCCCGTATTCTGGTCGACCTAGAAGACAGGCGTAACATATGCTAGTTCGAATGGTCATTTGGTTTCCGGTTCCGTAAGAACGGACGTTAAACTAGGCCATTATTTTAGAAGTCAACGTCTTAGTCCAAAGGTCCCTTGTGGGAATATATCCTGAAAACAGTTCAGGAAAAGTCACCTGGCGACGGCACAGATTGAAGTCGAATGGATCATTAGCCCCCGACATAAGGTGCTTGAAAGTGTAGTCGAAAAGCATTGATAGTTGTTGAGTGTCCAAGCGCGACAAAGCATTGCTCCTCGCTTCTTGAACTCATCTTGCATCCAAATTAACTCGGGTTCTCAACCGACCGACTTATTTTACTATAACTTCGGAGCTGCCTAGAGTCTGGTAACCCTTTAACGGAGTATAGTGGACGTGGACGCTTGATTATGTCCGGAGAAAAAGTTCATGCATCGTTTTGCTTTTATGCTAGGTGAGTTGTAAGTAGAAGATATACAGAGGCGGAGGGAATCGGAAGAAATTCTCATACTTTTCTGGCTATCTCCTGGATGGCTAACTTCCGCTTATAAGGTGCTCAACTGAATTGAAAAACTCCCTTGTGACTGATGCGGCATCACCAAATACCCAGTCCTTATTTTCGATGGATGGTCCATTCAGTAGGATGATCAAAGCAGGAAGTGAGGATTGGTTAACGGTGCTCTGGGCGCCTACTAAACTCCATTGGAACAATTTCATGGGGGAATCTGAATCTGCCCATGTCTTGGGGTTCAGGTGACCATGGAGATGTCGCTAAATATGTAATAATAAAGGGAACGGGGGTATAGTGTCATGGGCATGGCACTGCCTAGCGATCAATTGGCCTCCCTGTCCCAGACTCTAGAAATATTGCTTCCGGGCACCGTCCAGAGAGTTTGCCCTGTCTAATCTCCATCGCGCACACACACGTCAGCTCTTATTTGTCTGACTTTCGGCGTGAAGCGGATTCGTTGAAGTCGCCGAGCGCTCACTCTCGCCACCTTCCGAAGATGAAGTCCAAGGAAGATGAAGTTCAAGGCAGAGATACGGAGTTTTGTTCAGGAAGGCACCCCATGGTTATATAAAACATAATCTCTTGGGCCTCAAAACCACTTTGCCGTTTTCCGGTCTCTACCCGCACACACCATAAGACGCATATCCGTACTCTGAATTGATATTGAGGCTCTTGGTAGTCTGGCGCGGAACATGGTGCAACTCATAGAGTATTGCATCCCCACAAAATAGATGGCCTGTACGACTATTACATGTGGGTGCCAGCACGATGCGCGATCTTAGTTCACCGTTTTTTGTTGGAAGAGACGGCACTCAAGTACCGTCCACCCCGCCAGATCGCGACAAACTTGAATGAGCTAAGTTTAATTGTGCCGTTCCTAGGCAGCGATTCTTTCATATATCTATTACCTTTGACAGTGATGAAGTCATCTCAGTTTCCTCGCAGTGTCGTGCCAAGATCATAAAACGCTCAGAGTCCTTGGTTAATAGCTACATCTCGATTGGGCTTCAATTCCATGCCCCTAAGGCACGATAGTTTCGGGTTTGATGCACAACAAAATTGCCACTATGCGCTTGGGACAGGAAACTAAGTTATATATATATCAAAGTAGCAATTCTTACCAACTGGTAGTGTCTCGAAACTGGCATAACTGGCATTAGATATACCCGTACGATTTCGCAATCCGTTCAGCACAAGTCAATCCCGTCAAGTCTTTCAAAGTTAGCTTTCGTTCTAAAAATGCATTTTGGGAGCGCTGTTACTCACACGCCACAGCTTGTGTATGGCAGTTTGCCATCACAGGGACAACACTCATATCCGCTACCCTGAGGCCCTCGATTCCGATTACACGGAACTCACTATCCACCACAGCGTCCTCATCACCGCGCCGTCCCATTTTTGCCGTTCCGGTCATGTGCCAGGTGGTCGTTAGCGTTTGACGACAGTACTCGAGGATGTCCTCGTCAGAATCCGACTTTGGTGCAGCAATGGTTGCCAATGTATCCTTGGCAAAGGCCGGGATCTTGGTGAACTTGAGCACCTCTCGAAGGGTCTCAATAGCAGCGCGCCTATCAAACGGGTGTTCAAGAAACTTAGGGTCAAACAGAAGAGGCACGTTGGGGTCCGAGGACTGGAGAGTAACGTTTCCCTGACCTTGGCCGTTCAAAAGCATCGCCCCAAAGCACATGTAATCGTAGCTTTCCTTGTCGTCCTTGGCGAAGTCAGGTAGGAAATAATGCTGTGGTATGTGAGTCACTACTTCGAAATGAGGCACTGTTTCGTGATTCAAGTGCTCCTTGACCGTGTCAGGTAAGGCGAGGAATTCTGCCGAGCTCGTGAAGGTGTCGGGGAGTTTAAAAAAGCCGATCCCAGCTTGACATGCGAACTTGGACCAATCTCCCGCGCCGTCTTTCTTCCACTGCTCAAGGGCAGCATCCATGGCAACTTGGTCTGTATAAAAGTTTCCTCGTTTTGAACCGCTTTCTGGAGTTCGCTTGTAGGCTATCAAGGTGAAGGTGTGGTCTTTGAGTCCGCTCCCGACATATGGGGCGTCCAAGGCTACTGGGATATCGAATTTTCGTAACTGGTCTCCAGGACCAATACCGGAATGCATCAGGATGCGTGGACTGTCCAATGTACCCGCGCACAGGATTACCTCCTTCGATGCGAGGTAGCGTTTCCCGCTTGATTCAACCCCAATAACCTTCTTCCCATCCAAGACAACGCGTTGGACCGCGGTATCGGTGAGGATGGTAACATTCTTTTCCGACACGTTCTTCAGCAAGTCGGCGGCGGTAGATCGAAGGCCGGCATGCGCAGAATTGATCACCAACCCCATCCCTAACGGGTTGCCAGAATTGTGGTCTTGATTTAGGGGGTAACCCGCATCCTCAAATAGCCCAAGGAGCGGAACGAGGTCTTCTTCCCACTCACGAGCGTAGCCAACGTCAAGCGGGCCCGAGTCTCCGTGATCACCCGGCCGAGGCGACGCATACTTTGGATCAACGCCAGCTGGGAGCTCCAAATGGAAGGTCTCTAGGGTTTTCAATCGGGCCTGCATATTTTTCCAGGAAAAAGCTTGATCCCCGACAAGCCGTGCCCACTCGTCATAGTCACCTTTGGGACCGACGGTAAAGAAGCTGAAATTTATTGCGCTGCTGCCGCCCATACCCTTGCCGCGGGCATAGTTTATTTCGCGGTTTGCGCAGTGGACCTGGGGCGCTGTTTTATAACCCCAATTCATTTGTTCGTTGAAGAATGTGATCCATCGTTGGCCATCTACTCGGAGATTTCGATCATCGTTCGGTCCGCCGGCTTCGATGAGGAGAATTTTGGCATCTTTACCTGCCGCTACTGAAAGGCCATAGGCTACGGCGCTTCCCGCTGGCCCGGCTAAGGTGCATGTCGTTAATAGGAACGAAACGAGTCAAGTTGATTTGCTTGCGGATAGGAAAGGGCCTTATTACCTCCAACAATAATAAAGTCATACTCTCCGTCGATAGTCATCGTAACTCAGTGCAAGATCTTGTTTGCTTGCGGATGGGGATGATTGATCCATTGCACAAATACCTCAGCGACTAAACAGTGATTTATATACGTCCGCGCCGTTTTTCCCGACATAAGCGTGGTCGTCGTCATATTGGATGGCAGTTTTTCAAATCATTCGAGACATCAGTGTTAATAGGCACTATTAATATTGTACGGACCATTTGCCAGGCCAACGGTAACATGGGCCGGTCAGACTGCACAAACGCCACAAAATGCTTCTACTATGCGCATATCGGGCCGAATAGTCAATTGCACTCAGGTGAGCCCTCCCAAGTGGTGAGGTTGGCCCTTTCGAGGAAGGAACCACGATCAGATATCAAATCATCGACTCTATGGAAAACCGATCCTGGAGACGATGACCCTAATCAAAGTTTCCTAAGGGAACCCTCGGCAGTCATTCATAACACCAGTAATTAAATGACCGTATACGAGAGTGGCAAGCTTGTAGTCAGCACTAATTTCATTTCCTGCGAATTAGAGTTAAACCGGTTTCACGAGCAGGCCGCAATGCAATGCAGTCCGTAGCAGAACGGATGTCGGTCAAAGAAAACTTGTGGTAGCGGACGATGCATGCGACGGACGGAACTGAGCCTCCATTGGCTCGGCTGAGTTTTTGTTGAAACATTGGTGCGCGCAGCGCGGCCTGCAAGCGATATGTCCGCGGACATGTGAGAAAGAACAAGCAGAATCTGGCGGTTGCGGTTGCGGTGCCGTAAGCTGACGGATGGGCACGCAGTTATCGCAGCTATAATATGATCGAAAAGGCGTGCCACCACTTCGGTCTGGGCTCTACCGAGACAATCATTTCCTAAGATGGTCTGATGGTCATCTCGACAACGACAGCTCTTGGCGTATGAATTTACGTAATGTGATGGAGCAAGGGATGCGGCCAGATCAGATTGTGACCCGTCGAAGCCAAGTTAAGAGAGGTTTTCATGTTATCATTACTTTCAAGCGGTTTAATGTTTTTGATTCAAATTTGAAAGAGCGCGACCCACTCAGTATATAGTGGACCACGACAAGAAGCGAAGAGTATGTACAGATGCCAGTTCCCAGGATATACAGCCCAAACCCCAGTCTCCGATTTTCCATCACAGTAGAACTAGCAGCCTATTCCCAAAACGCGGCGCTTTAACCGACATCGGCGACAGTAATTTCAGCATAGCCGCTGCTAAAGTAGCCCTCGGTAGCCACGATCTGGTAATCATGGTTACCGACGGACAGGCCAGCCTTCTTCCAAGCATCGAAGTGGCATCCAGTGTTGACCTTGCCGCCGGTACGCTTCTGCCTCCTTACAGACCAGTACTGGGTGAAGGTCTGGGTTCCGTCAATGCTGGGGGCATTGACGCGGGTGGTCTTGGCGATGTCGTATGTGCCATCATCACAGTAGACTACGCCGAGCTTCTGGGCGTTGGATGAGGGGTCGTAGGTTCCAAAGTTCTCGACGATGTAGTACTCCACGAGAGGGTTGCGCATCCAGCCGTAGACGGCGAGGTAGCTGTTGCCGTTGGGCTGATATGTTCCAGAATACTGGATGGTTCTGGATCGCCGAGTATGTCAGTGCGTGGATCAAGGTAGAGGAGTACATTGGGGAAACTCACCTCGCGGTAAGGCCGGGCTTCCAACCCTTGCCACCGACTAGGTTACCGCCGCTTCCCCATGAAACAGAGTATTTACCACCAGCAAGGTTGGTGTAGGTGGCGGTAGCGCCTCCATCGGTCCACCACGAGTAAAAGTAACCATTGTGAGTACCTTGGGAGCTAGGAGTGCCCGCTCGCTTGTCCAGAGTAAAACCCTCCTCCGCCGGCGCAGCAATGGCACCAGCGGCGACAAGGACGACGGAGAGAACGGACGAAAGATTCACCATCTTGAAGAACGATGGGTCTCAACTGGCTTTTGATTGCTAATGGCGGGTGATTTCAGAGCTTAGCTTCGGGGATTGAGCGCCCTTTTTATATTCAGTCGACCTTCGTGTCTCCATTCGCAGCCACGACGAATACGTCGGTATTCTTCCGTCAACAACTACCAAGCAAATGAGCAGGGGGCTCGCATCAACCGCAAGAACCTGGGGAGAGCGGAGAGCCCGGGCCAATCAACGGTCCTTGTCACCGCCTGTGGGTATCCGAGATTATCGGGGTGTTGTGTAGGCCCCATGCTTAGTGGCGCAATTGTGTCCTGGTGCCGGTGGTAATCTCGCCTTGGCTCCAGAGTTGGGTTGCAGTGGACTTAGCTCTCCTGAGCCATAGCGTCGTACTGATTTATAGGCTGAATGCTGCCCCACATGCTAGAGCGCGGTAGAAAGTTCGATTCCCGGAATCATCGCGAGTCAATCCACGATATCCTGGTTGTCGGAGGCTGCAGACCATGACAACCTGGCTGCAGAGAGAGGTATCCTTGGTATTATTGGTTTCGGGACTTGGCTGCGGCTTGGATCGAATCCCGGACGCCATCACGGGTAAATTCATGAGCTGTGGGGATGGCCGGGCGGTGGGTGCATCGAATTCAGGGCGTAAGTTTGCCCGAATGTGGTTTAATGGGGAACACCACTTAATATTTCCCGCCCGGGAAAGACTCATTCGTGACGGGTTGCTGGCTATTAAAGGGGTTTAAGATCATACGCACGACAGTCAATATCATGCGCACCACTGGGGTTTGAAACCGTGAACAGGCCAAAGGCTATTTCACAACACATGCGCCTTACTCCAGAGCGTCGCTCACAAATTATCAGATTATAATACTCAAAATCAAGAATCGTTCCAACCCCAGTGGTTGACTTTCCAAAGCTTGACAAACGCCCGCAGCGTCGTCAACGACGAAAAAGAAGCTCGACCGCGTGCCACCTTCACCACTCAGAACGTGCCATAAAGGGGCAAGATCAGCAAGGATTCCCCAGTTTTAGGGGGTTTCTGGCAAAAGTACTAGGTGCTGGCATTGAGCTGGGAGATTTGCTGTGGATGAGCCCCAAGTGGATCAAATGCAGGTTACAAAGCGCAGGGATGTCCCCGGATCGGACCGCCAAAATAAAAAGGCACCAATCAAGAATGCTCGGCACATTAAATTGATGTGCTCGATGGCGGGAATGTGCGGAATCGGTCACACTTTGAATATCAGATGTTAGCAGTGTGTTTCTCACAGTGTGTTTCTCATATCAAGATACCCACAACTCCGGATAAACTAAATTGTGACCTTTTGCGTGGGGATGGACGAGGTTTCCGGCTGTGGGAAACAACTTCACGTTCCGAACGGCCGCATCGAGTCGGGCCTGATGGATACTTGCTCGCTACGCGGTCGTCGCCTGCCTCATCCGAGGATCCCTCGATCATCTCGTACTAACACGCCGCCTCGGATAGACGCACCGGCCGTCCTCGGATATCCATGTGCTTGCACCCTTCTCACGGGTTAACAATTAAGTCTTTGAATAAAGATGGTGTAATAGTTAAAAAGCAACTCTAGTTAAGCATGTATGTACACATTTTGCTTGGGGAGCACCGCAACCGCTAGATACAACTCGCGGGAATATCTGGATGAACGGGAATCTAAACTTCAATCGATGGTACCCCGCGATATTAGTGCAACAAAATGGAAGGATTCCAGACGCAGGGGAGTGCCTTAGGGAACTTCACTCCGTAAGTTGTGGTCGATGCCGTGGTCCATCTGATGCTGTCAATTTAGGTAAGTCTTGCGGCGACAAATACGCAGGGTGGTATCTAGTTAAGTAAACCTAAAAATAGTACATTCTAGTTTGTGCCAGTATCCGCAAATCTGCTTGCATACCCAGCAATTGTGCTTGGTATTCCTCCGTTTCCGGGAAGAAGTCAAACCGGAGCGACTATCAGGATCCGGAACCCCGAGGTCCCGTCTCATTATCACCGTCGATGTAAGACGCGAGGTGAAGAATGACAGTACCCAGCCAAAAAAAAAAAAAAAAAAAAAAAAAAAAAAAAGCATCTTTGCTTTTCCGAGATTTGTGCAATCATGCGCAATCTCGCAGTAAGGGTTCAAATATCCGATCCCGCATTCCGGTACGTATTCGCCAGGTCTCCCAACTCATGAGCCTTGATAAAATCCTTGAACATGACCGGCTTCACGCCCGGATACTTGGAATTGTCTAGATCGTCCTTCAGATAGGTCTGAGTGTTGGTTTAGTAGCATTGGCAGAGCCTCGGGTATATCAGCGTTGATGGTCATTTGTGTAATGGATAGAAATACATACATCGCGAGATAGGAATAGATATTAGACGGATCCTTCTTGAAGGATGCCTGCATCGCGTTGTACAAGTCCTCCAGGGAGCCTCGAAGCAGTAGTGGCTTGCGATATAGCGACAGACATGCTCGGCATCGCATTCGTCAACCAGCAGCTTTTACCCCTCCGTCAAAAGTGTGCTATCGCCTAGGTATTAGCAGCAGATGACAGCACTGCAGCCCTGGACGAAACGGCGCAGTGTGTCCACATCGGTTGCATCGCCTTCGATAACCGTCACCCGAGATGATGAGTGCAGGTGCTCAGGTAATTCGGCGGCATTTCGACAGACGCCCTGGATGTGAACTTCAGGGTGGGCGAGGAGATTCTTCATGACTAGACATGCGATTTGCCAATAATTCCGGCGACACCCACAGTGATAGCCATGTCCTGAGACAATGAAAATTGGAAAGACATAAAACTTTATAGCATTACAGAGGCCAAGAAAGGGTCTCAGCAAAAATGGGAATGTCATCATATTATACTACTACACTTGATGCGTTAGTGTCTTGACGCGATTACCAGTCAAGACTACAAAATGAGGTGACTGATGGAATTCCGCAGCTTGCCCCATAGGATTCCAAAAAAAACTCAAAGTGACTAGACAGAAGTGATGGGGAAACTTGCAAGCCTTTCTCGGCTCATTGAGAGAATTCCCAAATGAGTAAATATCTAATACTGGGTATTACAATGTGTTACATCTCGATTTCCCCGTGCTATTTGATGGCGTGTCATATGATCTAGGGCAGATGGAGGCAGCTGTTACTGTGCTGGGTCAACACTTTCACCACGTGACGTTGTATGGTCGGCCTTAGTCATGTTAACAGAACATGTTCAAAGTCATTCAGCTGTTTGTCGAACCCTGTGCAAGGAGAAGGGTGATTGAGCTTGGACAGCAAGTTGGGAGCCACCCTTTCTTTTCTTCCTTCTGCTCCTCCTCCTTCTCCCCCTTTTTCCTGTTTTGTTTTCTTGTTTGTTGTGCTGTGTCATTGGAGGCATTTGTAGTTTTAGCACTATTAACATTTGCAATGACTTTGGAATATTTGCCCTTGCGAGGGAAAAGTAACCTTCGGTGAGCGCTGAGATCGAGGGGGAGTAGTTCACATGTTCTCTTTTGTATTTTTTAGTCAAGGGCTTCTTGCATTGGATCCATTTCCAATATTTTCTTCATTATGAACCAACGCAAGGTCTTGAGAGTTTGAAACGCGCCGACGGGCCTTGAAGGAGATCTGACAGGTAGCTATGTTGACTCCTTGTGTTCATGCTATCTCCAATATGCTTGTGTCTACACGGTGACACATGCTCCCTGGTATCTCCTGGTTTCGTTCTTCCAACAAGAACCATCCTCAGTGCTAGAGAATCTAGCTTAAGGCAATCTAAAAATAGACGACACTAGCCTCTACGATTCTTCAGCCCAAGCGCCACAGCTAACCCCTCTCCGTTTGGCCAGCAAAACCCGGCCTGTGGCTGCGTCGAGCTGCCAACGCTAACCATCTCCGTGCCACCGCCACGGGTACGGAACACCCAATTGTGGCCGGGGTCGATGTCACCGAGGGGAT
Organism: Lomentospora prolificans; assembly: GCA_029532625.1. Classification (NCBI taxonomy): domain Eukaryota; kingdom Fungi; phylum Ascomycota; class Sordariomycetes; order Microascales; family Microascaceae; genus Lomentospora; species Lomentospora prolificans. The sequence continues at coordinate 226,392 of JARFXM010000001.1, forward strand.
CCAACCATGGGCCCTTTGGAACATCGATGCCGGCCTAACGTTGGTAGGGCTGATGTCCTGCCCCCGCCCCTTCGCTAGTTCGGCTCTGCGCCGGTGCTGAGCCCACGATGTTTGACTGTGCTTCGTTTGCGCAGCGACATCTTCAACATTTCGGCGCTATGGAGTCGAGTACAAATACGACCCGAGGCACCTTCTCAAATTCCACATTTCCATTCTCACCATTTCACATCCACAACAACAACTTTCCATTCAATCTCACTTAAATCCAACTTTCACTCAACCGACCCACATTCACAATGAAGTTCCAACTCTTCACCTCAGTATTTTCTCTCATCGCCGCCGTCACCGCCGCGCCTACGCAAGGTACAGGCACCCTCACGGCACGACAGGGCACGAATGCTTCTGCGCCAAACTCCGCGGTCCAGACCTTCTGTCCTTCCCTCCAAGCCCGCTGGAAGTCCAAGGAGCCCGATACCTTTGGTAGCAATACCCCTACCGGGCACATCCTGAACAACCCCAACGAGCAAGTCGTTACGTCTGTGTACTTCGCGTTTACCGAGGCCGAGGCTGCCAACAAGATTTGCCGACTCGTATTCCGCCTGTCTCAAGACGACTGGATCGTTGGCCCCCAGGGCCAGCCCGCCATATTCGATGTCTATCGCCTCACTACCTGCCTCAATTCCAAGTACACCTGGAATAACAGAGTTCCACGGGGCGCTCACATTGGCGTTCTCACGCCCGCCAAGGGGCGACAAGCAGACTGGGAAAGTGTCGACATGAGCGGGGACACGACGATGCCCGAGATGGGCGCGGCGCCGACATTCCCTTGCGCTGCGGGAGAATACAGCTTTGAGATGGTTGCACGCCCGGGTGTCAACATTGGGTGGAATAGCGCCCGTGGCAGCGGACTCGCCATCGAGATGACCAATTAACCGGGACGGCGAACGAGCTAATGGAGTGATTCAAGTCTTGTGTGTGCAGACGAAAGGGGTTGGCAGATATTCATCATTATATTTTACAACATGCATAGATGGTATATAGACGGGGGGACATTAGATAGATCACTGGGTACTTGGTAACGCACCAGTATAGAATTAGACGCGGCGCTGGGTTAATATGCAATTTATTTCCTTATTAACTGATGCTTCGTTTCTCTCGTAAATGTCGGACGTTCTAAAAAAGATTGGTTTCACATATCGACTGGTGCTTGCCAAGACTCATAACGCAGAAGTCTCTTGATTCTCCTTCACGCAAACCGGTAAACTAACCCAAACTCAGCTGTCTACCTTTTATCATTGATGCGCACATTGGCCATGCTGGGACCAGCGTGGACTCCGATTCCTCGCTGTCTTCAAGGAAGGAGAGTCTTTGTTACCGGCGTATCGGACTGCACGAAAGCTGATTAGAGACGGAATATCGGTCGTTTCTAGCCCTTATTCACAGAAGGAAGTGGCGTAGGTATTGAACACAGGCTGATAAACTGATGGGCAACCTTGGGTCAGGCAGCAATCAGGAAGTGGATCGCGTTGCGGCCCTTGAAAACGGCCCATGTGCCTAGCCCCGAGTTCACTTCGGCCTGGTGACGTTCTGCATTGACCGTTGCCTTCATAATTCCTGGGATCAAGCATTATTAGCAGATATTCGTTGGAAAGCGGCTGTTTGAACAAACGAACAACCTCGCTTTGCACATCGTATCCCTCGACACGACCGTTCCAGAGTGTCAAGACGTTGGTAGCCTCTTCGAATTTCCTTTCAGATACGAACTACCAGGGGGACTCGGGAAGAAGGGCGAAGATCATTTCCGGTAAGACCTATCATGATCCACTATGCCCAGATGGCTAGTATTAGGGCTTTATTATGAAAGTTGTATAACGGAAGTCGAGCCTTGCTTGTGTGTAATTAAATCAGGGTCTTGTAGTCCTTGTGCCCATCCAGGTTTACATACTAAACCTCCAATCCTACCGGTCCCGGATTTGTTGCCACATGGACCTGTCAATCCCTCCTCCTGCAGGCATCACAGTTTTTCCTTGACTTAGCTTTCGTTAGCAAGGATTCCCCAGAGTTCCCCGGAAAAGTCGGATTGTTCTCGAGCCATTTCGCGTGCTACCCGCGCAGTACAGTCAAAATAAGTCTCGGCACAATCCATAGCCGAACTCATCACCTTCTCCGCTCCTGGAATACTGCGTGCGCGGCAAACTGAAATCCCAGCCTTAAGATATTTATCCATTGCTCACTCTCGGTGTCGGATCGCCTCGCTAGGTAATCAACCGAAGGAGAGAGATGCTTTCTAAATTCTCTGGTTGTTGGCCTTGATCTCGGATATCAAATTGGTATTTAGAGTGTTTTCCCCGCCCAGGAGCGTGGTGTGTGTTTCTTGGGGCAATCTTGATCCAGGGCAAAGCAGAGCAAGGTGTTCCACCGGATCTCCGAAATGCCTGCTTCTGTTAACGAGCGAGGGGTACGTTGGGGTACGTTCCTGGGCGCGCTACATCTACCCAGGGATCTTCATTGACACATCACGATGAGCATCTCAACCGACTCCAGGCCAATTGAGTCTGGGTCCCTGGCTGGGTTGACTCATCCAGAATCAACATCGGATGGTTCACTTCACGTGGGCGTTCAAACTTGCGACCGAGGTGGAAAGCGCTATTCTTCCTTTCTCGGCGGACACGCGTCAACGGCACCTGCGCCGCTGTCAGCCCAGCTCTACGGCATATCGTCCTGGACAATATGCTTTTAAATGGGAAGCCCGAGTACATCGAGCTGGATCCTTGATTTGACATCAGTTTGGCAGCGATGTTTCTCATTAATCATGAACCTCTATTCTATCCTCCTGTAGTTAAGCTTTCCGGGCAACAACATTGCAAACCTCATTTTCCATACCACAAAGGTCGGTTCCTCGGTGTATCTAGATCTATTAAGCCCCGATTACGCACATTCAGCTGCGCTGTTGCGGGCCACCATCTCATTAATGAGCTTATTGTTGGGTCGATGTATCATGTACATCCACGGTACAACCGACACAGGTGCAACGCCGCCTCCGTTGTGAAGTGTCGTGCAGCGCTCAGCTTTTATTGCCTGCAACTGCCGCCCTGCGATGCGGAAGGGGAAACTCGGTCGGTCGAAGAACATAGTATACGTCGCTGATGCTTTCACCTTCCCCCAAAGGCTATGAGAGTCGGGACAGTCACCTCGCGCACCAAAGAGTTGGGTCTGTAGAATCTTGTCCTCGAGGCAGGCGTCCGGTGGCCTGATGGCTAGCCACTTTTGATGTACAATCTCGACTCTATTCCGAAACTCTATCCCGGACGTTCCAGGGACGGTATTTTTCCACAGGTCATACAGTGCTCTCAATTCTCTCTCAAGTGCTGATTGGAGTAGGCTATATACCTTGGAGACATTGGCTAGATGTTGTACTTCGCGATAGTGATAGGTGAGATGAGGGTCGTGGAGATTCATTGACCCGTTACTACTTGGAAGCGAGGTCATGAATCCGTTCAACTCCTCATTAATTGCTGGCTGTACAACAGAAAATTTGAGCCAGTCAAGGATATGGGTCGCCGGGTGTTTTCCCCAGAATACTTCGCCCTTGTACTGTGGCGGGTGGTTGTAGCCCGTGCGAGCTTTGATGTGCTTGACACAGAGGCGCCTGAAGGCTTCCTGGGTAAAGGTGATACCTTGCTTCGCTTGGTCAACAAGTTCGCCGGCGAGTGTGCTGAGGAGAATGGCATCGTCGCCGCTAATGGAGTTGGCTTGATAGCACACCCTGTCCTTGGTACTCGTGCACATTCCAACAAGATTCGGCCGCATGTTGAAGATGAAGCTGCGTGCTATGAGCTCGAAAGCACCGTCGTGGCTATCTTTACCGCACTCGCTTAGCATCTCCTGTAGGGTTTGCGTGGATTTGTGTAGGTATCCTTCTCCGTATAACAGTCTTTCGAATTGTTCTTTCCTCTCTGGAACTGGCGTTTTTACGAAATTCTCCACGATCTCGTGGTCCCAGCATACCCATGCCTTATCTCCATCGTAGTCACCACCAGAGAGCAACTGCGCCAAGGGGACGTCACCTTTCCGAGAGAAAACGATTACGTCCTTCAAGTGTCGCAGCCCTAGATTATATACGACTTTGACTCTCTGAATATCACTGGGGAAATGTGCTGGGTTACGGGCTACGAGCACGTCATGCCCATGGAGTTCATTGGTAGTTTCCCCATCAGTGATAAAGGGTGTGGAAAAAGCCATATGAACTTCACCTTCTTCCAGGACCCCGGAGAAATCGACAACCATAAACGCGTAGGTTGACCGTGGGACCTGAATCCTGATTTTATTCCTCAGCGACCGGCACGTGTGCTTCGCCATCTTTTCGACAAGCTTTTGCAAGAAAGGGCTCGACTTGACATCAAAGCCCCCATCGACGAGGAACTTCACGGCCTCTGAATCCGAATTCGGAAGTCCAGCCAGGAATGAAGTGTGGCCTTGAAGGTCTCCCTCTCTACGGAATGAATCGATCTTGTGTGCCAAGCTGTAGAGTAGCTCTGGACTGTCGGTGGCTTTGACGAATTCTTCCAGGGTATTCTTCACGGTCCTCTGGGCAAGGGTGGCCATCTTATTCCTCATCCGCACACGATCCAAGGCTCTGTCTTCCAGAATAGGGATGAATTGCGAATTCAGGGCCCCCTGTGCCAGTGGTTGAGCGGCCTCCTTCACCTCAAATGTTCGAAGCCCCGGGTCCTCATAGTCGCAGTTCCACTTAGCTTGAGAAGGATATACGTCAATCCATAGCTCCCGATCGTCGAGCGAATGCACAATCCAGAATCCTTTTGCACCTCCGAGGCGTCCTTGGAAGCCACTTGGCATGAGGTCTAGGCCGAGTTCCTTGGTGATCATGTGGCCTAGGCTTCGAGACATGAGACCAATGCCATCGTTCATAACTGTACCGGTGGGTGATTTCAAATCACGTTCCTTCACTCTGATTTGACTCTTCTCGAGTGTTACGGTTGGTCTCGTTCTGGTGAGCCCTGAACGGTAACAAGATATAATTAGCGAAGCGATAACAGAGGAGGAATATGAGGTCCTGCCATACCTAGCGCTAGACGCGAGAAAAGCTTGTACACTACTTGTTCTGAACTGCGAGACATTCCAATTGCCCACTCTAAAAAGTAAGGTATTTCCAACCTGGTCCGCGTATTTAAATTGGTGGCTTGTGCTTGTGGTGGATATGGCGAATAAGGGTCACACGGCCTGAAATCAACACCATCTACCGCGAAGAAGTGTACTCTCTCCAACATTTTAGGCCTGGCTTGGTTGTAGGGAAATGGGGAAGCGTCGGGTTTGGTGCCATCGTCCTTGCTTGCTTTTCTCGTGTAGAATGGCTGCCAGACCCGCCCCAGTATTTCATGGCTTGTTTGTGCGAATGATCGAATGAAGCGGTCCATGTCACTCTGTTTCTTAAGTGCCCCGGGTTCATTTGCAGCGCCAGGTGATGGAAAGAGAATTTCAAGAAATCTATCGGCTCCAAAGCGTCTCCCGAGTCGGTGACCATGCTCCAACTTCAGCGGCTGAAGTTTGAAGTTATAAAGCGGGGCGGCTTTACCGGCGCTATATTCAGCTTCCATCACCAAGATCACGGAGTAATGCTTGTCCTGAAACGTATCAAGCGCAACCTCCCACGCCCGCCTGTCACACATGGCTGGAAGCTTTTCTGGATTGAAATCGGGATGCTTCCTGAGTGCATTGTAGAAATTCGTTTGATTATACCAGGACTTAGCCTCATAATCAATATCGAGGGTGTCGAGCGTTACTCCACAATGCTTCGCTACCCTAGCTACTTCCCAAGCAATTGGAAGCGGCGCATTTGCCAAACAGCCGGGAAGTTTGGCTGTGAAAGCGTTAGAAACGAAAGAAACGGAAAGGGTGAATGGGGGAAGGGGGGTACTTCAGGACTCACGCCAGGAACTCTTCACTCTTTCCTCCAGTGTTGTAGGTCTAGCTGGCCCGGGGAGGTGATGGCTCACGCCTGTCACATGGAGGCCATTTTTAGTTGGGGTTATCAGTAAGTCTTTCGCTGAAGCAGGTCCTGGGTTCATCTAGACGTGTATATCGCATGAGGAGATCCAAATATATATGTGGTGTAAACTGGTTATTTCGGGCGGCCAAGTCCTCGCGGCTGAATTCGTTTGTCTAGTATGCGCCCGTTCCGACCGCCGTGGGGGAAGCCCCCTTTTATTCTCAGCTGCTCCGGCGGCGATAGGAGTGGCGCTTTGCGGCGGGTATGAATCAACCGTAGTCTACCCTAGTCTATAGAGCGATACCTTTGAACCGAAGGCTTAAACTCTGTCGAGTGGATCGTTGAATAATACCGAATATGTTAGCAGACCTATATCAACGCCGTGTTAGAACGGAGGTCACGCGCCTTTACCGCCCGAACCTAGGATAAACTGTGAGCTGCCGTTTGCCGTGTATGTCTGAATAACAAACGGTGTTGTTTTCAAAATGCGCATCTTGAATCAAGTTTGGTTGCTTTCCCTCATCCCTGTCAGTAGCAGTTTGTTACGTGGACTCAGATGCCCATGTAAGCGGGTGGACTACGCGGATTCACTCCGGGAGCCAACTTGTGAGGCCAGCGGCATATCGGCCTGATGTGGGGCGGGAGGTCCAACATCTTTCCGTATGCGTTGGGCCGCGAATGAGGACGCCCCTATCCAGGTTTGCCTTAATCAAACGGGCGCACCGGGCTACTTGAACGCGACAAATCTTAACCTATGATTCGACGAAGCTAATACGCCCAGGGTCGTTATTTCCACTACTAGGTGGCTTAGACCACACTAACTGTTGGGGCTCCGTCCTCAAGTGACACGGCTATGGGAGAAAGCGTGGCATCCACACCAAGGGGCACGGAAGAGGCCAAGGACAACCTGAGAATGCTTGCATGCATACTACGGTTGCTGACGCTCGATTTGAGGGCGAATCGCCCGCCATTCAAAGACTCGAACGTGGAGATATGTCCAGCGATAGTATAACGCGCTTTCAAGGAACGAAAATGGGAGGCACATTCGGTATGAATCTAAGACATTCACCACTACTACTGAAGGAATTGTCTGTGTCCGGCCGGAATGATTTTTTTGATATATATTCGCATCGAATAAAACGAGTGAAATGCTTCCAAATGTACAAAAACGAGTGACTTTCCCATATCCAACAAAGACCTTGAGCGTTCCGTGCCGCTCTCTGCATCCTGTCTCCTCCGCAGGAGCCAATGTCAAGCACCTGTCAATCCGATCTATTGAGCCTGTGGCACCTTAGTGCTTGCGGGCCTTGCGCTTCTTGCAGGAGCCACCGTCGACAATGGAGGAAGTAGCCTCGGTGGTATCGCTGTCGGTCTCACTGGCAACCTCGCCAAGAGTGCCCTGGGGACCATCGGTGGGGGGAGTACCGCTGGGGGCAGCACCGCCAGGGAAACCAGTGGGAGCAGTTCCGTTGGCGCCACCGGGGAAGCCGCCAGGAGGACCACCAGCGCCGCCGTCACCGCCGGGGAAACCGCTGTTCTCGTTGGCGACACCGCCGCTCTCGAAGTGGGTGGCGGCAGCACTGACGTTGCGGATATAAGTCATGTCGACACCGAAAGCCAACCAGGCGAGAAGACCGTCCTCGATGGAGTCGCCGAGGAGAACGTAGCTCATGAGGGGATCAACGCCGGTGGCAGCCTCCTCAGAGAGAATACTGTCTTCGGAGTTGAGGGTGAGCTGCTGGGTGTTGGTGTTGTAGGGGGCGACGGTCTCGACCTGCTCGATGAGGCTCTGGTCAAAGAACATCTGGCCGACGTGGGTGGCCTGGGTGCTGTAGAGCGTTCCATTCTCGAGCTCCTGGGCGTTGGCGTGGACCATGACGTGCACGTGGGTGGTGCGGCCGGTGTAGTGGCCGGGGAAGAGGGTCTCGAACTGGACGACGCCGTCCTCGTCGGACTTCTGGACACCGCGGAGGAAGGTGTTGTCGAGGTTGCTGGGGTCGGCCGTGCCGACACCGTTGCCGCCGGCGACGACACCGCTGTAGACACCAGTGGAGTTGCAGTCTGTTCCACAACTTTTGTTAGTGCATGGCGGTTCTTCAGGATATGAGCAGGTGGTTAGAACTTACGCCAGATTTCGACGTAGAGATCGGGAACAGGCTCGCAGGTATCAATGTCAATGACCTGAGTGTCAAAGGCGACGTAGACACCCTCTTGCTCCTCAATGTTGTTGGAACGAACATATTCACCGCTCACATCTAGTCGGAGTGTTAGAATATCCGCCATCCATATCTGCTAAGAATTTACTCCAACCTACAGTACGGTCCCTCAGTGACCTCAGGGGTAAGGACGCAGTAGTTGCCGTTGGCGAAGAGATCGGTAGGGTTGGTATCCGTGGTGTAGTTCTCAGACGACTCGTGATCAATGGCAAGGAAGTCATCGACCTGGCGCTCTGTTTTTACCAAGAAACTACGTTAGCAATAGGCGCGCGGATATATTGTGAATAACGATGCTGAAAAGCGCTTACTCTGCTTGGCAAGAGCATGGGGCGCCTTCTCGGCAGTGAGCTCGAGAGCTCTCTTGGCACGCCTCTCGGCCGAGCGGCGCGCAAGACCGTTGCGCTTCAGCTTCTCAGTGCAGTGGCTGAGATCGCGACGGTTGTGCTTAAGATACTCCTGGCGCTCGGCGATCTCCTTGGAGTGGTCGTGGCCGGGGTGGGCCATGACGCCGGCGGCAGCCATGGCACCTGTGAGAAGGGTGGTGAAGTGCATATTGGCAATGCGAAGACTGAAGAAGACTCGGAACGAAAGCGTCTACTTGAGGATCAAGAGTGGGCGGTAAATGAACAAGGTAGGAAACGAGCTAAGGAATGGAAGAGAAGGGAAGCTGGCCGATGCCGATGCTGATGGAGTAGAACTTGAGATTTCCGCCAGGACGCGGGATTGACTTATATATTCTCATTTTGCGGGCTGTTGAGATCGCGGAGTATCGTGCACCCACAGCAATGACGAGGTCTCTTTGCCTTCGATAAACCCACAGCCCTCTTCTAACAGGACCATTTCCGCCCAAACAGAAGTCGTGGGGCCGATGGGGAGCCGGGGTCCGCTTCAATGCGGTGACAACGAGACTGGGTACCAGCGGGATGGGGAGCGCGGGAAGGGGAGCAAGCCACACAGGCAAGAGGCGCAGAAAGAAAAAGAAGTAGCTATGTGGAGAGACCGATTGCGTTTGCACAGTCTAGCAAAGACACCTACGATGGGAAACATCGCAGACTCGAATTCCCCTCCAATCAAACTCGGGATATTTGCAACACGGCGGTGGAGCAGGGGTTTGGTCTATAGTGAGGAAGATTATACTTCTGACAAGGTTGGATCTAAGAATACTACTCGATAGCTGTTGACTTCATTCTTAATGCTCCTGTATGAATGGGTCATGCGCTGCTGAGGTTCGCAAGGTTGGATCTAAGAATACTACTCGATAGCTGTTGACTTCATTCTTAATGCTCCTGTATGAATGGGTCATGCGCTGCTGAGGTTCGCAAGGTTGGAGAAATGGGACCCTGCCTACTTGTAGCATCGAGGACGCGTGTTCTTGTCGAAGGTGTCGAGAAAAGTGGTCCCAGCCCATTTGCATCGAGATTGTCCCTAATCCTGGATGGCATATGATCGACGGGAAGCCTCCTGCCAGGGTCGGTTGATGGCCAGCGGCCTGCGGGATCCTCTTGTCGCTGATGACGAATCCCCCAGAGCGACCAGGGTTTGGCATGGGGCAGCCACAGAGCAGGGGCCGCCATCGCGACGGACTAATTGCCAAGCTGGTCTAGCGCGCGGCTTTTCCTGGATCCCACTTATTAGCTCTTACGCAAGCTTCTGCGTTGCTCTCAATGCAGGTTCTTCGATCACGGAGTCTTTTCCCTAATATCATGGACTCGCGGACGCTTTTTTCTCGAGATGAAGGGGCTGCACGTTGGCCCTTTTTGGGCGCTTGGTACTCGGTCGCTCTCCGTGTGGTCTGAGTGTATCGCACTTTCCCTAGGTAAGGCGACAAATTATCGTGAGATTTAAGATGCAACCCTGCTTGCTCATCCTTCTTCTCTGGCATTTAGTGGCTGTGGCCGACCCTAGTGCTGGTCTCTCTGATACAGCCGGTAGCTGGCCATGCCCTGAAACAGGAGAGAAGCATCGTGGACCTCATCGTGGACCTGCTCCAGCTTGGTTGTCAGTATGAAAGGGCGGCACTAAAATAGCTTGCTTGAGCCATCTCACCGCAATCATTGTCGTAATTGACAGCGAGGCCATTCGCCTGAGCCCGTTATGCCAAAATACCTAAAGATTTTCAAAACACAATGCTTCATCCCGAAATGCCAAAAGGATGATTCACTCGACCCGGTCGATCCCTGTAGCAACGTCAGTGCCGGACGGAATCGCCCAAGCTTTCTTTATTGCCCGGCCGCACTGCAAACTCGATATCTCGACGCTCTCATTGGTGGGCAAGGCTTGAAACACCACGCGGAAGAAACGACCTAGGCGCGTCGTATGCCCACCGAAGTTGCATCCTCCACGTACTAAATTCGCTTTGACATGCCAGCTGCTGGAGGCGCCCCCGTCGTCGTCGACTGGGCAAAGATCTCCATCTTGAAATCATCAACTCAGCTTGCTTTTCCAGCCAGAAGTATTGATATACGGCCAGAAATATTGTCCAGCCAAAGGACTGTGGGCTTCTCGGAGCCTCAGGCATCTCCGTCCGCGCAGTTCCCTGGCGACTAGACTCTTGTTCTGCATCACCAGCACTCCACCTCATCAGTAGCGTGCCTCAATTACCGCAATAACCCTGGTTCTGGTTCATGTTGACAGCGGGTCCATCTGTGGCTTCCATCCAATTCCAACCTCTCGTCGCTACTGATCGCACTAATCTCGATGTAGGGTGGATTTGCATTTCTCCGATTATATCCCAATCGAGCTGGACGACTAGATACTCGTGCCTCGCACCCTACCTCCCGGTAGGTTGCTAGATTGCATTCGCGTTCTCAGGCCCGGATTTTCCGGGGCGAAAATTCCACAAGCTTGCTTCGTTGCTCATTGGTTTCTCCCAACCGAGATATCCAAATCTCGATATTCATTGCCATTTTCCCAAATGACGCCTGGTTACAGTGCTATCACTGGGTTTCACCGACGCAAGGAGTTCAACCTCAGGTGGCAGGTAGCATCGCCATCTTGCCTGACCGCGACCCCGAATTGCCAAGCCGGGTCACTTGTGCCACCGCATCGAGCCTGAGGAGCCTCTCCGAACCCCTGAACTTTGCGTGTGCTCAAGGTCTATTAGTCCTGCCACTATCTTTGCTTGGATTTCTGTTGCTTGCAATAGAAGATACCAACTCTTTTCAAGCAGAATCGCCTGGTGACTCTCAAACTTCGCTTTTCCTCCTGCACATTCTGTATTCTATCGCTAATCAGGTACACCAGCGTGGGCGTCGCGCCCTCTATTGCGAACTTCGTCTATCAGTCGCTGCTATTCTAGCTCGGAACTTCGAGGCCCCAAGAAGATTATCGTTTTTCCCGAATATTACCTTCACCTATAAGTGTTGTTCGAGCCTAGGCCCGTGGGTGAAAGAACCTTAAGTTGTTCCACTTCGTTGACGGGAATCCATGTCGCCTCAAACCCATCTTCCCTTTATTATTTGGGCTTATCGGTTTACTGTAATACCTACAACATGACCAAACGAAAATATTTTGTTCCATGTCCTTGGCCCCTTCGCTTTTTTCATGGCCATGGTAGGAGGCTCGATATGCAATCCCACAAGGGTCGACAACGACATGGAAGGCAGGCCGTAGGTGCGTGCGGCTATGCGTAAGGTATAGCCAGCCATGGTGGCGTTGTCAACCTGACGCTCTCCTCTTAGATACGAACCATTATCCCCAGCCAGAAATGCCCCAATCTCGTCACAAGGCGTAGCTTCTCGAGCCAACCAGCATCAAAATACCTTGCTTCCCCCGTAGTTAACGTGCGAAGCCTTATAAACCCGAGACCAGAACCCAACTTCCGATGGTTTGTGCCTTCATCAATCCTCAATTTCGTCCCTCTATCAACCTCTCTACCACCACTGAATCTTTCATCATACCAGCAATGTCAGATAACACCGCGAACACCATCGTTGGCTCTCTCCTCGATGGATCAGGCTCCATGCAGAATTTTCTAGAGATTGATGGCTCAGATGACCGCACAGCCGGGCACCTCCGTGCCGTCCTCGCCGCTGCTCTCAAGATCGCTCAGGTGGAGTAGGGCCACAAAGTTAATGGTCCCTCAAATTTTTGGTGCTTTTGAATTGAAGGCCCAAGATGGCCGCCCGTCAGTGGTGGATTTATGCGTGGCGTTATCGACTTTCTAATCGGCGGAGATGACAATAACAAGACCGGACACGAGCTTCTCATAGACCTCACCAGCAAGAATAACCAGGCGGCTCACCTGTCCAGGTATATTAAGGCAAAGCTCACTGATAATGAAGCCGTATCCCATATAGTTACCTGCGGCGGCATGATGATAGACTTGATGACTTCCGTCAAGCTATTCAACCCTCGGTGACAGCTCTCGTGGCTTCCCATGCCACCACAATTGGCATGGCCGGCCTAATTCAATTCTTTACGGAAACAATTCCCATAATAAGAGAGGTAGCCTAGGAGTGGAAAAGATCTACCACGAGTTCGGTGAGAACTGCGTGGTAGACCATTCGATAGTGATGGGCCTTGCAAACAATATTTGCAATACATGGCTCAAGGACTTTACTAACTTCATGGCCCGCCCCATTTCCGACGTTGTCAACCTGCTAACAACGTCCTGAAAATAACCCAGCGACCAAGAAAGCAAAGGGAGAGGCGGGGATGGAAGACGGCGAGACGCTTCTTGACACTTTACGTGGATACATGTACGGCAAGACTCCCGTCTCATAGGCGTTAACACTGGCCATGGAACCGTTTCGCAACCAACCTGAGAGAACACAGCGCACCCTCCAGATACTATCGGATGGTATTTACACTGACGGGGATCCGTAGAAGGGCTGCTCGCAAACTTTGCCGCAAGAAAGTTAGCATTGCAGCTATGCATTTCATATGCGACAAGGAAGCGTTTCGTCGGAAATTCCATGACAAGACTGAGCAAAACTGGAACGAGGGAGGGCGTGCTCTCCTCAATCTGGTCAGCAGGGTTGCATGCACCAAGCACCCCATGCAAGTATTGGCATCGATGGGTTGGGATATACCGTCATCCAGAGAATGCGCTCTCTACATCTTGCTCTGTGCTGCTCGAAGCGCGCTTTCGAATCCGCAGGTGCGCTTTTAAATATCGTCGGCCGCGTGAACTTGGATAGTTACATCAATGGCGGACATTTGGTGGTCATCCGGAATCCTCTTAACCAAAGTGCATTACCTACGTGCTATGCGCACGCCACTGCAGCAGTTAAAAATATTCACATGGCGTTATCCCGCATCATCGGCCGTGAGGGCGGCTACGCCGGTATATTGACGATATCCGGCGTAAAATAGAGCAGAGATTTCCAGCTAAGGAGCACGGGTATTATTTCCGCAAAGTCTTAGAAGCAGCAATGGAATGGATTACCATCGCCCACTCCAATATAAGCAAGCTAGTGGCGGAGCCCGATGCACGGAAGGCCGTTCTCCATCGACATCTGGTTTTGGCCACTTTTTATCTGTCGCAACCTGACTAGGACTGCTTTTCTGGACATTTTAACAAAGATGCCCCTACCCATTGGTCGCTCGCTCCGTGGAGCCGCATCATCTAGAGACGTCCAGGGAGGTCACGCAGTGGTATTGACCGGCTGTAGCCCTATTTCTCTCACTTTCTTAACTCCTGGGGCCACGAATGAGGCTTTTCGAGAACAAACTTTCCCAGTGGACAGACGGAAGACTTCGGCGGGAAATTAGACCGCCTCGCAGGTATACAACTCTTTAATAATATAGTCTTAATAAGGCGCAGAGAAATGGCTTCTCAAGATTCCTCAGGCGGGTGCTCGGCTCCCATGCCAGCTTTGAATCATAATGGCACCGTTGCTAGATCGGAGGAATGATTTTGAGTGTCGGACACTCTTGGCAAATTGTGCAACGTGGGCATGCGCCCATTCCAGGATTCATTTGCACTCCGGTGATACACTAGCGATATCGTTGCAGAATGAGGACCATGTGAATCATTGATATAATTGAGGGCGGCCAGAACGTTTGGCGGAGAGCTTTAGGTAATTAAGAAACAGAACGCGACAAGCTCAAGATGTGGAGGATTTACAACCATTAGAGCTCGACGATTGATATCTTCACCACTGGGCACAATATAATTTAGACATACTCAAGAGAAGTTTTAACTAGATTATATTGCGTCCGATACGGACTTAAAAATGGTTTTTAACGTGCTCCATACTAGTCAGCCAGCCTACGAACTAGAGCCGCCCTTGGCACCAGCCTCCCTCGCTCGCTCACTGCCCTTCTCAAAAGAGCCACCCGACGCCTTTCCACCCTTGGAAGCGATCTCGCGCTGTGAATACGTTAGCATATTGTAAGGCAATGCAAATCATGACATGTTAGCGGTAGTCATACCTGTTTGTCGGGGTCCATGCTGGCGAAGCCCTGTTTCCCGGTGCCGCTGCCACCGTTGCTACCGACACCACTACTTTGGGTGTCCTCGCCGCCGGTTTGGCCTTCACCGGCGTTCTGTGTTCGGCCTCCCTTGGCGGCGACCTCCTTGAGCTCGTCCTTGGGCCTGTTGCTATGGTTAGAGGAGTTTTGAATGGTTCCGAATGTCAACATCGCTTACCAGTTGGCGAAGTTTCCGGGGTTGCTGTCGGCCATGATGATGGTTTTCGCGCGAATTCTTGAAATTTGGTATTTATTGGACCTTTTTTCTTTCTTTTCTTTTTTTACGATTGATTTGAATCGATGATTGTGATGGTTGCGATGATTGGAAAAAGAAAATAGCTAAAGGGAGGAAACCAACTCATTATATAGCCTCGTTAAAACGCAAAAAACATCATGCTTATTCGAACTTCATGTTCCTGACGTATATCATTCCTGCTCCCCTGTCCCACCTAAGTAAAAAGCTCGTCCGAATTGTTCAATGAAGCCCAGGCAGTCATTATCACCGAGGCATTGTATCACTCGGCGGGGGATGCGCTCCCACTGACGTAGATGAGTGGGGCCTGTTTCGGAGGATGCGCGCCGGCGTGACGGTGATTGGCAACGCCAAGTTGGCCCGCGGTGCTTAAACGCCTGAGAGTTTAATGTCCTCTTAGTCCCCGCACGCTCTGGTTGGGTGGAGTTGTCCCTTTGGTCCATCTCGGGGGAAAACACTTTTTCAACGGCACCTCCTAAACCTGTTGGTGTCGGCTTGCACTCTAGAGACAACCAGCGCCAAAATGATTACATCCTGAGATCATAGCGCCTTGAAAACCCACAACCTCGGATCGGTCCTTAAGCTCCTACGCTTGAGCCTCGAATAGTTGGGGCTTCCGAGCCAACTGGACCCATGGGATCATCTCCGAGGAGCTACACAGATATTACGTGTACGATTTTGACAGCGGCTCTTCGTTTTTCAAGTTCTATCCCGGCTGGAAATCGATAGCTGCATCCAAAGAATCCCACGACCAGCTAGGACAACCTATCTGCTTGGTTTGGTCACCCCTACTAGACCCTTCAAGCGAGATGTGGCGCCAGGTTGAACAGGTAGCCAATTTCTAGCGACCAAATGCCGGCATAGTATGGACCTAGACGATGGTCTTCTAGTGCCCTGAGAAACTGGAATGGCTATTAGCCGGTCCGTTTTCATACTGAAGCGGAGATAGGTGTATATCCGCACAATCTAGCCCAGAGACGAATACTCTCTAATGTGCCGCTTGAACTCGGAGAGAGCCGCCCCCATCCCTTCCTTTTCCGACGACTTCACAGTAGAGTTTCCCGAGGTTCCCTCCCCCACGCCAGCTCCCCCTTTCCAACGTACAGGGTTCGAAGAGATGGCGCTCAATCCTGGAATATCCTCCTCGGAATACATAGACGCCAGGGTTTGTTGAGATCGCCGCGTACTGCGTATTCCGCTTTTAGAGGGACCCTTCCCAAACGAGAGGTGATGTGGCGGTCGGAATGGTCGAGACGGCATTTCTGCAAATGGACGACATCTTTGCCGCCTCTCGGCGTCAATCGCTGACGTGTTTCCTATATAACGTGCTGTGCGTCGAGACATAGATAGGGAACACCGAGGTGGTGCACGAAAAGCGCAGCGTCTTAGCTCCGTGAGATAGCAAAACTCCTTCCTTTTGTCCTCAATGTCTTTCCAGAGGCGTACATCCTTGCAAACCTGGTTGTCATGAACATTAAGGTTGTCTGGATCGACGGCGGGAGCGGATTGTGGTTAATTGGTGGGTGGTGTGGCGGCTTCAACGCCGCGTTTCGCAATCCAGGCAGGTGGATCACAAATCGCTGGCACAGGGTGGGGTTGATTTGTGAATGGCTTTCAAGCTGGGCCTGGCCAGTCATGGTGACTGTAATAGCCAGGGCTCAGCTGGGTGGTTGTCACCTTCGGGGTTTGAGGATGGGGAAGCCGCTGGCTGGCCTGTCAGAACCCTGATGCCGACAGTCAGCACACATGGTGCGACAAAGGCTGGATTTATTATTATTCCAGGTGCCAATACCGCGTCGAAAAACGGCTGCTGGCAGCGATCCCGATACGAACCCTTGAATATCAGCGACCCAATTATTCCTCGAGCCAGCGACCTTGATGATGGCTAGCTGTGGGGACTCGCCTGGAGTATGTCCACCTCAGGTAGCACCAACATTTGCCAGCCAGCCAGCCAGCCAGCGGGATGCGCTTAACTGTGGCCCCTGTGCTGGCCTTCTGGCACTTCAGGGCTCAGGTGGCGCAGCACTGTCAACCTTGCATAAATTCAGAACGCCTCTTCGCCCCAACGCGTAGCCAGCTTAGTGTCAACTCCAAGCTTGGCATGTTGATGGTCAAGATTGAAAAAATGCGACGCACGAAGGATGATCGCCAATGATTCAATCATCTCTCGTAATATATGATATGCTTTCCAATCCCGTTTCCCGTCAAGGACCATTAGTTTCGAGATTAGCTGCCCATCACTGCCACACGGGATGTGGCAATGTGGCTGCGCCGCCCCGCTTACCCCCCAGGCTCCTTCCCCGCCCCACATCGTTGTCTCTTTTCCCTCTGCCCAGCTTCTTCACCACCTGCGCAGCGTTGGACCAGAAAATCCGCGAGCAGGGGTTAGATGTCCAGGCGGTTTATTGGCCAATACCGTCTCACAGCCCTACGCTCAGACCATCAGACGAGACCGAGGCAGGCGAAATTTGGCATTCGCCCCGTATTTGAGCCAGCGTTCCTGCCGCGTCCACCTCCTTTGCCATCACCATTCATTTTTCTTCTCTCGTTTTTCAGTCATTCGTTCATCGCGCGTCAAGAGCCTTGCGATCATTCCACCAACGCTGCCGGCGTTTACTCCTGTATACTGCAATCGACCGACTAGACCACCCGTTTGATACCGACTCGAAGCCCCTTTTTCAGTCCTCTGGACGGCTGGGTCGCGACAATGGAGCGCCCTATCAAGGTCATCTACGCCCCGAGCAGGGCCATGTGGATCGCAAAACTCGCTCTGCGCGGAGTCGCCTTCGTCATGGGCATTTCCCTCATCGGCGTCGTCGCCTCGCTCGCCACCTTGAACAATGACGACTATTATTATTCTTACGCCGATACATATCTTCCCCTGGCCGTTATTGGTGTCCAGGTAAGATCAGAGCCGTGACGATGCGACCAGCCATCCTTTCGCAGTTGACGATTCATCTTCTCGCGCGTGCACGTCCGCTAACCTTGGTCTCTAGCTTGTCATTTCAATCTGCTGGAACATCGCCGAGATCGTCTGCATCATTCTTCGCCGCGGCCATCGTGGCATTCACCCCGGCGCCTGCGTCGCCCTGGATCTTATCCTCTGGCTCGGCCTCGTAGCCGGTGTCGTCATGATCACCCTGTTCTGCTGGGGAGATTCGTGCGGCTACGATTTTGACGAGGATGGCGACGAGAGTGTTAACCTGACCCGTCTCAACGCCATCGTCGCCCTCAGCATCATCGTCACGTAAGTCCGCTTTGTAATATCAAAACACTCGAGAATCTGACGAGCGCCGCTAACCGACCCGTGCAAGCGTCGCCCATTTCGTGCTCTTCGTCATCGCCTGCTGGGAGACCAGCGTCAGGAATCGCGCCGTCCGCGTCATTCTCGACCAGAACGGCGTGCCTCTGAAGGGCTCGGAACCTGCCTACAAGGTCTACCAGGCCTACCAGGCCCAGCTTGCTCCCGGTGTACCCCAGCCGCCACCTGCCTCCTTTGTGCCGGCTCCTGCACCGGTTTCTGCTCATGTCCCCATGCAGCAGGGATCCAACCATTCCAGCACTGTGCCTGCTCGCCGTGCAATTGGGTCGGAGCACCAGCAGCCAACTACGCATCCCGGCCAGGTCCCCTCGCCGTCCGAGCTCTCGACTGCGGGCCCGCCGTCGACTCAGAGCCCCCAGGCCTAAACTATCCTAATTCAGATATTCATTCTAAATTGTTTGGGGGCAGAACCAGTAGTTGATAATAATGGGAGTCGCTTCAACCCAGGAAAGATGAGACGGACAGCTTTCCCTAATAATTTGGGTCGCCGATATTCTTATGCAGTCATAGGCATTCTATATAATTTTCGTAGCAGAATGATACCCCTATTTATCAAACTTTTGAAAGTTAGTTCGGATCCACAATGCTTTCGTGCCGGCAATGTCGTGCCGTGTTTCAACCGACGAAAATAGCATGTGGTGGAACATTTGAACGGCGCTAAGCAAGGGCGAAGCCAAAGACGGTAGCTCGGCCGAAGGGTGCCAGACGGAGATAATTTGCACGGGTGACTAAGCAAAAGGTACGCCCCTTATGTCCGTCGGCCGTATCGTTTCCTTCGTCATACAGTCTAAAACCGAAGCTTCATCATCTCTAGCTCCATCCTCCTGTTTGCTCCAAAAGTGCCACCGCCATATCCCATCAATATACATGTTTGTAATTACTGAAGAGTTCTCGGAAGCGATAGGCTGCAGTCGCTCCCGCTCCCCTTCCATGGCGCGGCAACCTCGCCGGCGGAGAAGACCAGCGCTATCCTGCGTCGAATGCCGGCGTCGTAAAATCAAATGCGACAGGATCAGTCCCTGTGCGCATTGCGTCTCCAATAAAGCCGATTGCATATACAGGGCATACAATGATAGGCCCTCTCCTCTGCGGGAGCACCACCGGTCTCCAACGCTAAGCCCTTCGGCTCCTGTGCACCCAGTCCCAAGGAGCGTCCGACGTGGTCAACAGAGCTACAGGACATCGACACTTACAGCCAGTACACCGCATTCAGCTTTATCGCCACCTCTAGTGCCAAGGCAAGAGGTTGAGACCCAGGACAGCCACAGAAATGACGGTCGCAATCAGCTTGAGTCATTGGCGGATCACCGAGATTCCCCGGTCGACTTTCGCCATCTCCTTCAAAGAGTTCGGAAGCTTGAGGCATCCTCTGCATCAAACTCAACGCATCCTCCATCTGATACCAGTAGGGATATCCTATCCCTTCAATCAGGGCCTGTTCAAGATGCGCAAATCCTTTTAAACAAGACGCGAGTTTTGAGGTGGAGTTTCTGGACTGGGATGTCTCAGGATGTAAGCGAATAATACTTCGTCGCCCGGCCTGTTGAGATTGTGATTGCTAATTAGTCTGAATAGCTGATGCCCGTCATCTCCTGCTTTAGCGAGGCTTGCAAGCCCACAGGACAGGGCCCCTTCGCCGAAGGAGAAATAGCAACAGTCGTCGCCGATATGGGCGATCTATTGCGCAAGTGCAAGGTAGTGGCCAAAAGTCTTAAAGCCGGGAGGCCGAGCCGATCCCTCTCAACCTCCGAGCTCGAGCTTACTCCTCCGCCTCGAGGAATCGCCGACATACTGGTTGATCAGTACTTCCACTTCTTCGAGTCAGTGTACAGAATACTCCATCGGCCGACTTTTATGGCCGAGTATCAAAGGTATTGGGAGAATCCAGAAAACGCCGCGGCCGGCCTGCGCCTGAAAGTCCTACTCGTAATAGCCCTTGGGTCCAGCATCTACCAACAAGACGGAATTGATTGTGACCTGCGGAGTATGTCTCATCGGTGGACATACGCAGCCCAGATGTGGCTTTCTGGTCCGCTGGAAAAGGACCGCCTCTGTATCACCGGGCTTCAAGTTCACTGTCTTACAATACTAGCACGCCAAATATTCTCCGTCGGCGGCGACCTAGTTTGGATGTCGGTGGGTACACTTATCCATCAGGCTATGCAGATGGGTCTGCATCGCGACCCCACAAGGCTCCCGTCCATGTCCGTGTTGAAGGCGGAGACCCGCAGGAGATTGTGGGCGACCATTCTGGAGATGACTGTACAGGCATCCCTGGACTCTGCAATGCCACCACGGATATCCTTTGAAGAGTTTGATACGCGCCCGCCGTCAAATGTTAATGATGACGAGATGGATGACTCAACCGCGACACTACAGCCTTCACCGAGAACTAATACGTATACCGAAACGTCGATTCAATTGATCCTTTACGATTCGCTACCTACTCGTCTCCGCATCCTCCGATTGCTCAACGACCTGCACTCAGAGCTTTCCTATATAGATGTGCTCTCATTGAGCTCGGAAGTTACTGACTCATGCCGGAGCTACAGGCAGTTCCTGATAGAACAGGGAGCATCTGGCGTGACAGCATTTCATCGCAACCTCCTTGACTACTTGGTTCGACGGTTTATGATCCCATTACACTGTCCATTTGCCAACAAAGCGCGGACAAACCCACTCTTTCACTACTCTCTCAAAGTCAGTCTGGACACCGCCATGGCAATCATCTCTCCCGAACCGGACGAGGCCTTTTCGCGTTTAATGGTGATAGGAGGCGGTCTGTTTAGGGAAGGTTTCAGATACGCAATGACGTCTCTCAGCCTGGAGCTCCTCACGCAAGTTGAAGAAAAACGACTTGACGGAACATTGCATCGTTCCTCACAATACTGCGAGAGCCTGAAGCAGACGCTGAGAGGTATGGTGGATTTGTCACTAGAGCGGATACGTGAAGGTGAGACGAATGTCAAGAGCCACATGTTCCTGTGTATGATTCTCGCGCAAGCGGAAGCAAAGGAGGCTGGAGTCCCATGTGAATTGCGAATTGCGCAGAGTGCAAAGGAGAGTCTGGAACTTTGCTATGACCTTTTACAAACACGTGTGGCGGATACTTCTCAGGGATATCCGAGCGATACAGATGTGGGAGCTACGCCATCTACCGGGTTTGCGGGCTGGCTGAATACCGAGATGGATTTGGACATGAACTATTTTATGTTCAATGAGGATTTCTCTTAATATGACAATGTCAAGTAGATGTATATTAAAATCGCCAGAAAATGTAACTTTACAGCGTTATGCTTTCTCGTCTTTTAGCCACGGGACCTGCGCTTATCTGTTAGTACCATGAATAGGGGTGACTTACTGTTTCGGGACACACGCGTCTTCTACACATGAACTGCGTTACTTCTTGTTGGATATTTGCAAAAGCCTTTCAAGGTTGCCAGATTAATGATTCGTTCCGGTCACTCCGCGATGTATTACTCTTCTTCCGGCCGAGTCAGATTGGAGGCATTGATTACCCCCGAGGCGGACATATCGGCCGTATCCAACAGGAGAAGAGATCGTCACCCTTAACGGCTATATAACGGGGATTGCATCACTTGAAATGGGATTTCCTTCTAGCAAGCCTGTTAACTGTTTAACTCGTCCCTGTTAACTCATATTCATAATCTCCCCATAGATACTGCCTTCACACGTTAGCCTCCCTTATTATACATTGCTGGGCACCCATCACAAACGCAGCTCGGATATTCCCTATTACTACCACATCACCATGGCCCGACTCAAGGTCCTCATCAGCGGTGCAGGGATTGCCGGAAACGCCCTCGCCTTCTGGCTCTCAAAGCTCGGCCACGAAGTCAGCGTCATCGAACGATTTCCCTCCCTCCGCACGACCGGTCTCCAACTCGACCTCCGAGGCCACGCCATCCCGGTCCTGAGACGCATGGGCCTCGATCGGGCCTTCGGAGCCAAAAGGGCCCCCGAACAGGGCATGCAGGTTGTGGGCAGCTCGGGCAGACGCTGGGCGTTTTTCCCTGCCAACAAGTCTGGCGAGGGACTCCAAGGCTTTACAACTGATTGGGAGATTATGAGGGGGGATCTTTGCCGACTCCTGTATGACGCCTCAAAGGACAACACAAACTTCATCTTTGGGTCTGGAATCGATAGCTTTGAACAAAAAGATGGCAACGTCCAAGTTCGATTCACAGACGGGCACACCGATACCTTTGACCTTGTCGTTGGCGCAGATGGTGTATGGTCGCACACCCGAAAGCTGATGCTGGGACCTGATGAGCCTGACCCATTCCAGCCGGTAGAAAACTTGTACTTGGCATACTTCACCATGCCACGGCCACTACGGAAAGGAGAGGAGTATATAGCCACCACATACGTGGCTCCCGGAGGCAAAGGCATAATGACTCGAAGGACCAATTCGGACGAAATCCAGGTTTACCTAAGCTGCAAAACTGACTCCGAAAGACTCAGAAAGGCCCGGCGCGGTGACGTTGAGGAAGAAAAGGCCGGCATGGCTGAAGTTTTAAAGGGCTCCGGCTGGATCACGGAAGATGTGCTAAAGGCGCTTCCGACTGTGGAAGACTTTTATTGCGAACGCCTAGGTCTCGTCAAAATGCAGGCTTGGTACAAGGGCAACGTTGTCTTGGTCGGCGACGCAGCTTATTGTCCTGCAGCACTTACGGGTATGGGGACCAGCTCGGCTTTCGTCGGTACCTATATCCTGGCTGGCGAGATTGCAAAGCATTGTGGGGGCCCGAATGAGGAACAGGGAAAAGAGGGACTTCCCACCGCGCTTCGGGCATACGACCAAAAGTTCCGTCCGTTTATGGATCAGGTACAGAAAGGGGTTGGTGAAAACACCGACCAGTGGCCGTCGACATCCTTTGGAGTGACTGTCATGAACCTGCTTCTGGGCGTTGCTTCCCTGTTCAGAATCAACTTTCTCGGCAAATTCGTTCTGAAGGAGGATGTGAAGGGCTGGGACTTGCCAGATTACCGGGAACTCCACGGAGAAGTCAAACTTTGAGCATGCGACCGAGAATTGTATTTATAAGTATATGTAATTTGTGGTATTCAAAGACCTTAATCAACCCAGATCTTGAGCCATGAAGATAGTACCAGCTATTACTCCAATCATTTACGCCCCAGCGCAGCAGTAACTGTCGCCAGAGCTCCCACAATGGTGTTCTCAATATGATAAAGACAGCGATCGACGAACCAGAAAATCGAAAGCGGGTCCTGGTTGAAAAGAGTCAGCTTCGAATTGGCCCGGGGAAACTGTCCCTGGTCCTGTGCCCTCTTATCCTCGACATCCAAGAATTCTAACAGCTGCTCCCATCGCGCATCGACATTGGCGTCCTTCGGCGTCATCTGGGGATTGTCGATATAGAACGTCATAAGCCTATCTGCCTCATTCCGAGCAGAGAAAAACTGCACAACCTCATCATTGTGAGTCCTATACTTGTCCAAATACTCTGCCGGGCAGTCGTCAGCCCTTAGGCATCCGTAAGTCGACGCATGGCCCTCCCATGATCGCATCCTAGTGTGAGCCTGGATGCTCCGTAGCCAGTCGTTCTCATCGTTCCGGAGGCTGAGAATGAACTTGGCCGTTGGGTACTCCTCAGCCAATTCCTTGTAGGCGAGCGACCAAGGGATGTCCTCAAAGGCGTCGAACTTTTCAGTGTGCTGTTTCAAGGAGTTGATATACCCGTTGTTGTAAGCGTGGAAGAGCCAGCGGGAGCGAAGGTCATCCCAGCCAGATCGGCGGTATCCAAGCTGTGCGAGGGCGTCTCCTAGGCTTGTAGTCCCAGTCTTGCTGAGGCCGACAACGAAGACTTTGTGGTCAATTGGCTTTCTTGAGAGCTCTTCTGTCCCGATGGCGAAATAGACGATTAGGATGGCGGAGACTACGGCTAACAAAGTGCCCGACACCCCCAGAGTCTCCGCCGGGCTAGGACGCGGCTCTTCCTTTTTCTGGTTGCTCATGACGTTGACTATATGGAGTGAAAGTGACTGCAAAACAACGACGAGACGCAAACCTTCATGATGGGCAGGAGGGTCGAAGCGAAATATCAATCCTGGTTATGAAACAGAAAAAAAAGAAATCGAACAAAGTCTTGGCACCGATAGCAGGGATTCACGAAGCTAGCACCCACGAGGTCGGCTCAACTCACTTGATAGGTTCGCATCCCGCCCCAGCACCCAAAGGAGCAAAAGGCGCGTACTAGCTCCACGCCGAAGAACGCAATTCGATTGATTTATCGTCTTCGGTAATAATCAAGGGATAATATTGGCTGCCAAGACTGACGCGTCAGGTTATCTTGACTCGTTTCCAACTATTTCGCGCAGACGAAAGATGCCGCTCACCCTCGACAGGCTTGCGCCCAGCTATAGTATAATATAAAGACGGACAGGTCTGTCTCAATTTCCACGGCTAACAATAAGATACACTTGCGAATCTGTGATTCCCAAGCATGCGATGCGACACTAAGCTCCACCATAACAGGCTTTCCATGGTCACGCGACACAGGCAAAGTATCAATCACAAGTCACAGGCATATAGTGAAAAAGGAAATAAATTAGCCTAGGTATGTTGCAAGGGTATACATAATCCAACAGGCCAAATCCTCCTCTCCAGACCGTAGCCATCACCAGAAAGCCGGCGAGAATTGCCCCAAAAAATATCGAGGGTATCCAGAGCGAGGCAACACCTCGCCAGCCCGCCTCCGGCCCAGCCCAATCGCAGGAGAAAAGGTCGCGTCCCTCCCGGCAAGAGAAAGAGCTTGCCATTTCTCTCTCGGTAGGAAAAGCGAAGACAGAACCGAAATTAGCTACATGCGACAACGAACAGAGAGACATATAAACGCGAGGGGGCGAGATGAGGCAATTAGACCATGGGGACTTTTTGTGTTTTGGACACACCCATGGTCTACGTCCCGGCCCCCATCATTATTAAAGGAACTGGGGCGACGAAGGGTGACAAGTGCAGATTAAGATGCTGTCCTATGCGCCTAAGCAGCAGACTTGCCTGTCTCCATGTTCCTGGTGTTGATGTCCTCTTCGTGCTCAGCAACGCGGATCTCCTTCTCGACCTGCTCGAGATCAATATGGGCAACCGCATCATCACCATCAAAGATGCGAGCAATCTCCTCAAGAGTGGGGCCCTTGGTCTCAACGTAGAAGAACCAGACAAAGATGAGCTCGCAGAAGTCCCAGAGGGTATAGAACAACATGAAGTTCCAGTGATTGGGGAGGTTGTTCCAAGCGAGAAGGTTAGTCTGGTTTCCAAGAGCGAGAATAGCCTGGATGGTGACGTTCAGAATCATCATACCCTTAGCACGGAGGGCGAAGGGGAGAATCTCTAGGGCGTAGGCGACGAGGAGACCAGAGAAACCAATGTCATAGAAGATACCGAAGAACCAGATGAATACGATCTGGGCATTTCCAGAGGCGATATTCTTGTTGTTTGCATCAATCGAATTCTCGTAGATGGCACCGGTGATAGTCCAGCAGATAAAGGAACCGACCATGCCACTGATGGCGAAGAGGAAGAGAGGGCGACGGCCAAGCCTGTCAACAGTCAAGGCGGCACCAATGGAAACGATCAAGTCCAAGATGGTCTTGCCAGCAGTCAACTATCAAGAGAAGGTTGAGTTAGTCTTCATAATACTTTAGCCAACGACTTCAAGGTGCTATCAAGACGTACAGCAAGCTTCTGGTTCTGCTCGGTGATACCAGCATTGGAGTAAATATCATCAATGTAGTTGGAAAACAGGGCGTTTCCAGAGTACTGCGAAATAATACCGAGAGAAAGGATGATAGCAAGTCGCCACCTGTTGCCCTTGGTTCGGAAGAAGTCAAGGTAGCTGGTGCTCTTGTTGGCCTGCGCCTCCATGACAATAGTCTCCTTGATCTCGCGGAACTCAAACTGCACAGTGGCGTTGCTGGAGTTGCCACCACCGTGATGCTTGACGAGGACGTCAAAGGCCTGGTCTGGCTTATCCTTGCTGACAAGGAAACGGGGGGACTCGGGAATCCACCAGACACCGCAAAGCTGGAAGATGGAGGGGAAAGCCTGGATGAGAGTGATGGACCGCCAGCTCCAGTGGTTGTCAATCTGAGCAGTTCCCCAACCAATGACGGAGACAACTGGATTGGCAATGGCGTTAGTGGTATGCTCTGAACGCTGTTGGGTGATTTTTGGGGGGGGGGGGCGGTTTTTGCTCCCCGGGGGGGGGGGGGGGGGAGGACTTACTGAGGGAACCCAAGTTCCACAGACAGTTGTACACGGCCGTGAGGGGACCACGGTGCTGGGGATGGCAAATCTCAGTGAGCAAAAGAGGCGAACACATCTGAGCAGGCGAATTTCCAAAACCAAGGAGGAAACGGCCAGCCAGCCACACTGAGGTGAGAAAGAATCACAAGTCAGTCAATCGCGTCCCGCAGTTCCAGGGCTAGAAAGGAAGGAAAAAACGAAAATGACAAGCGAAGCGAATACTCACTTCCATAGCCGTTAGTAAAGGCAGAGACAAAAGCACCGATGATCATGATGACACAGCCAAACATGATGGTAGGCTTTCGGCCGAAACGATCGGCAATGTAGGGGGTAAGGAAGAAGGAGATAATAGAACCAATGTTGAACATGTTGACCATGATGCCGAGAAGGTTCTCGTCCTTTTTCCACTCGCCATTCACCTTGCTGAAAACGTCACCGTGGTCTTCATAGTACTCCTTAAACTTGTCCATCTGCTGAGCAGCGTTCATCAACATGCCGTCGTAACCGGTTGTGGCGGAGGCGATAAGAAGGAAAACGCTCATGATGTAGAGCTTGCGGAGATGAGGCTCCTTCCTCCAGTTTACGTGCTCGAAACGGGGAGCATCGGAGCGGGCGGCCGTTTCGGCGCCGGCGTTGGCGAGGCCGACCATTTTCGATTATTGCTCTCGGTGAAGCAGGCTACTTGCCTTTTGGGTGAGAATGATGATGGTACAGCAACAGGTAAGGGGGAGGGGGTATCTCAGTCAAGGGTCGTAACAAAGAAGAAAGAAGGACGGGGTAGGCAAGGTAGGTTTCAAGCAGAGCGTGGGGAGATATCTGCGATATATACCCCAGCAAGGTTGCAGGCTTGCTTGGTCGAGGCCGGTCGGGGTGTGGAGAGGAGGGACAAGACGGAAGAAAAGCTTCGGGACGATTTGCCAAGGGCCCAATTGACTGCATATATGGGGACGAGGGCCTGGGAGAGGGCTCTCTGACTGAGGGTCCCGCGGGCTCCCAATCCGCAGTCTGGGAGTTCGTGTGTGCATGTTGGGGTACATGTGGTGGAACCGAGCACCGCACCGCAGGGCCGAACCGAGTCACAAAGCGCAATAAGCATCCTATAGTAGCAAAAGATTGGAGCAGACGGACTGGGATTGCGGAAGCTTGGTCCGAAAGAACACGAGGCCGTCGCCAAATGACAAAGAAGCCTGCATACAGAGTAGCATCACACCACACTCCATCTTGGTTTCTGCACGTTGTTAGTCAGGTATATATAGATCTACACGCAGGTATCACCAGCTCGGCACCCCCCCCCCCCCCCCCCCCCTTCCCCCTTGGACCCTCGGTTCCCCATGTTCACCCCCTCACCTGGTGCTCTATCTGGGGTTGGATCCCCGAAAACACGCCTCCACATTTGGACTAACCCCGCAGATGGCAAAAAAGAAAGAGGAAAAAGGGGATCGCTTGGTATTTATCGCCTCGAGTACAGGGGAGGAAATCATGTGGTGGGCTATCTTTTGGCTCGGTCTGGCATTGAATCACGCGGAACTCACGATACACTAATACACGGGTGAAGGAAGAGAGGGAGAAAGCCCAAATGTGAGTGAGCAACAGAACCGGGTCGGCAAAAAGCGGTAGAGGAAGGGGGGGAGGGAATCCAGCGCCAGCGGCAAATAGCACAATGGCTCACGAGTGCTCAGTCTGTCTGCCAGTTCGCCCGACATGAAGCCGCCAGTCAGCCAGCCAGTCGTCCAGTCGAGCGGGGAGTGGGTCAGTGGCCGTTACCACTTCACTGCCGTTACCATTTGAGCTCACCCGCTGCATCAGCCGTTGTCTCTTTCCCCTATTTTCCGAGGCCCCATTTGCCCCATAACTCAATCTCCTTAGCGAGCCTAATGCTGAATGGTTAGACGCGATAAAACCTGGCATGCAATTGTGTGCAATTCGAGCAAGCACCTATTTTTTGTTGTCTTATTTTTCTTTGGCATTTCGCGATGTTCGGTGGAGGGAAATGAGGGGAAGGGGCAACCAACAACTAGCCCACCCTCCCATATCCCCCCCCAATCATTCCCTCATGGGTACTTGTAATTGCGCCCGTACATTTTTTGATTTGTTTTTGGCGATGGTACCTCTTGGATACCTTGGCACGGGGTTTGGTCCAGTGTTGGTTCGTGGAAAAGCGAATTATTCGCCCCTCCTAGACGAATGCTTGGCCATTTGCAGTTCTTGGCCACCTGCATCGACTCACCACTCAGCCACTCAACCAACCCTCCGCTGTTCTCGGGCCCGACAGCCGAGAAATGCAGCACCAGCGCTGATGGTGGCATGCCCAGACATTTTCATAAGCTTGTCCAGATGTGAATCAGTAGCCTATAGGTCGATTGAATTCTGGGAGAATAAAACCGGAGTCGAGCTAGAATTAACCGCTGCTGTGGCACCTTGGCAGCCAAGCCTGCGTGGCTGTTCCTGTCTTTCCCCTTCCCTCCTCCCCGTCTTGGCCCCTTCCCCCTCTCTCCTCTCTCTTTTGACGCTCTGATTCTCTACCTCTCGTGTCTGTCGACCCCGATGGACGTTTTGAGTGGAGACATCTTTCAACGGCGTGGCGTGTCGGCGTTTATTAGCCCAGCCCGAAGCAGACATGGCACAAAGTGGGGAAGTGGCGGGCGGCAGTTGGACCGCGATCGATCTTATGCACTGGATTTTCGAGCTACCGAGAATTTATGGCCGCTGGGGACAATTTCCCTTGAAGAAGAATCAAATTTCTCCCCGGGACGGCATGCCATCGTACGGTAGTGCTGATTGCCAGCATTCCAGCGCCCCACAAAACACGACACGGGGAAAGCTGTTTTGGGCTGGCCGTTCATCTGCTGGCTCACGGACGGGCGAAACCTGGCCCGCCGTCGTAGTGGGCACGTCGCGTAATTAGAAGGGGGGGCGGCATGCAACCAAGGTGGGCAGTCCAGGCAGGGCGTCTGTACCGTCGACACAGGCCACTGTCATGAAAGCTAGCAGTGAGTGAAGCCGGTGATGGAAGAATGGGATTCCCTCGGCGAGCGAGGACAAGACCCGCCATTATGGTAAGGATAAATGAGCATCGCGATATGAATGGATGGATAAATTGAAAGCCAGTCGCCTAGTGTCTGGAAGAATGTAAAACCCCTCCCCACTCACCGATCCTGTGCCCCCCCCCCCCTTCCCCCCCTTTGTCCGTGCGGAGCACGCTGGTTTGGGAGGGCTTGGCAACGAGTTCCGCGGGCAACACTGTCGCAAAAAAGAGGTTCACTATTCCGTCCCAAAATCCAACCCAAGCGTCGTCTTGGCCAGCCTCGGACCAGTTATTAAGGGGCATTCTTGGTCATGTACTCTGCCGCATCGAGATGCAAGACGCGAAGATACAGCAAACAGCAAGACTCTCCCAAGCCCTCTTTCGGGAATCCGGGAGCTGAACGATTTCCAGAGTAACGGCTCCAAGCTCGTTGGCTTGTCACGAAAATGGGATGCCACACCTTGTATCTGACATTTATGCGTCCCCTGTTCGTGCCAATGTTGGGCCTGGCTGGCATGCCCAGCGCCAGCCAATATTGGCCCTGAGCCGTCCCCAAAAGTATACCCCATGTACCCGTTTCTTACGTGTTGCCTCCAGCTTTCTGCCTCGCTCTTACTGGTCTGCCATAATCTTTTCGGCCATGGGATTATCCCGACGTACTACCCGAGTCAATTCTACCGGTTCCCGGTCTTGGTGCTGGCCCTTGGCATCCACAGTCTAGCCATCGAATGAGCGTGCCCCACTTCCATTATACATATGCGCGAATCTTATATTGAACATCAACTCCTAGAGTGGTAGTGCACCGGCTGGGAAAGAAACAACTTGGGCCGCATTTTACCCCGGGACGGTTGTATTACCTGGGGTCATGTTTTTTTTTAAAAAAATCCCAGATGGTACCGCTGGTCGCTACGCTAGATCGAGCGACTAAAACCACTAAAACGGGCGTCGCCTGGCTCAGTGTGATATACAAGGATACTGTGCCCGCTACCACGGGCGTTGGGACCGGCGTTGGTCGCTTGGAGCCGGGTGTGCGCTGGTGCTGCATCAAAAGCGGGAGGCTAACCTTGTCACCCATCTGATTTGGATGAGGCTCTTGGACCTTGGCAGCAACGAGACACGTAATGTCGTGTCGTAGTTTCTTACTTGGTAAAATCATTTAGCGACGACTCCGGCGATGGGTTGAGATTGCTAGAACGGAACCCGGGCTTGGGTCCCTCGTATCCATTCTTAATCGCGCCCATGATTCTATGATAACGCACCCGTGATCGGAAAGCAAGCGGCAGCAATGCAAACTCTGACCGAAACACGTGCCAGACGCTTGGGCAAAGTCAACACCTAGCTAGGCGTTGGCTTCTCCCCTCTTGGCGCCGAGCCGACGGTTTATGCACAAGATGAGGATCGCCGGTTGAAAGAGGCTTGCTTGTCTGGGCTGAGGTTCTCATTTCTCCAAACAAGCGAAATACAGCCATAGATTCAAGACGTAGTGATCTCTATTACGAATTGTCCTTGGCAAATCACTAAATGAACTCAATTGATAACCTAGAGAGCTGTGGAATTGCTGACGACCCGTGTCGTTCCTAGCAGTCAATCTTCGAGGCAATCACCTGACACTTGTAATCATGGACTGCACTCTTCCCCAGGAAAAACTTACACATTTATATCTCTGGCTGCGGAATACACCTATCCAATTCTTTTCCTCTAATAACGCCGGGTCAAGTCATCGGCCCCAGCACGCGACCCAGCAGAACAGTGCCCCGAGATGGCCGTGCTTCCCGCGCTTGCGAGTCTGTACTACATGAGAAGCGTTAGGAAGGTCCATTATGAGCCAAGTAGTCTTGCGGCCATATAACCTCTAGGTGTTTGTTTACGTTCTCCTTTATGGAGGTGTGGAAGAAGAATGTGTTATCGCATCGCCACGACCGTGATAATCCAGATTCTTTTACCCCGCCAAGGTATTACCTAAGCGATTGACCTGAAGTGATATGAATTTTCATAGAAATCACAGTCGCGGTGTACTCTATGGGTATACCGTAGCCGTGATATCGTATGTTTGAACCTTCACTTCTGAATATCAAAAACTCGTCAACGAAAAAAGACTGCATTCCAAGCTTCTCGGTATCTGAGCCCAACGCCCCAGACTTGCTTCGAGGCTTCGACATCCGCAGCATTGGACAGAACAGATGCCGAACTGGCAGCCTTCTATGACCATTAACTGCAGGAAGACGAGCAATTTGAGTAGACAGGCTAAAGTGTGGGGGGAAGTCCTCCACACATGCATCAGCCCCAAAGGAGCATGGAGGGACTATTGCTTGGCCCATTTCGAGGGTATGCTTTCATCCGAACGCCATGGAAGCATTGATCGACCAACAGACCGCACCATCCAGCCTCATATCATGCTGTTGGTTCCGATCCGGATCTGAATTATATAAACAGACAGCTATGCCAAGTTAATCGCACTGCCAAGCACGCATCAGCAGTTGGCCTCGCTAATGCGGCGCCCCCATCCATCCAGGCCTTCCCTGCATGGAAACCCTGCAGTGGTTTATTCCACTGAATGTTAGCTGCTGTGCCTGCAGCCACTCAAGATAATCGAAACGTAAAGAGCCACATAGCTCCCTTGCTATGGAATGGAGCAATGGCATGGCGAATTGCTCCTCTGGTGCGATAATTGCGATTCTAAGAGATACGGTGCTATTGGCCCCATAAATAGAGATTTTTCATCTACGATTGGCATACCGCCCATGAGTTGTTCCTTTTTAGGGTTACGGGGTGGTAACGACAAGACTGTCCCTACTGAATCTTAGGGGTATCCAAGCGCTTCTATGGATGCCAGGTAGGCGTGACGGGTTCTAGTCTGGTCTTTTACTCCGTATCGTACCGGCCTCGTGCCGAGTGTGAGCCAAGTTCACGCGAGCTCCTCATTCCTCTAGCGCTCATGGGGTCAAGTGTCTCCCAACCTAAGTTGCCAGCCGTAGAAATTCTCAGACATTGTTGGCAATAAAGGCATAATCGCACCGCATGGGCGTCTTCAGACATTCCCTCCCTAACTAGAGAATTCATCAAGCATCTTTCCGAGTCACCAGCCAAGTAGCTTTCAAGGAGCGC
Source organism: Lomentospora prolificans (assembly GCA_029532625.1). NCBI lineage: Eukaryota > Fungi > Ascomycota > Sordariomycetes > Microascales > Microascaceae > Lomentospora > Lomentospora prolificans. The sequence continues at coordinate 259,027 of JARFXM010000001.1, forward strand.
GAACGAAGTCGCGACGCTGATAAGGTTTCCGATGATTCAACCACTAGCCGCCCAAGTGTTCTTTTCTTCCTCCTCCATCCCGCCCTCGCACCCAGTCCCTCTAAAGAACCAGGAATGAAGCTCGTTTCCCTTCCTCTAATCCTCGGGACCGGCATTCCCCGCCAGTCTCGTCGGAGTCATGGAAAAGCGGAACACGTCCCTGTTGCCTTCCACGGCCGTACTTGACACTTCTCATGATCCAAGAAAACGTTGGACTCGCCAGTGTTTCGCCAATCCACGGTATAATCGCCAGACCTCTTCATGAAGCGAACTTTCTTGAGGAACGTTGGGAACAGCGAGCTCTCCTCGAGACTGGAATGCACTATCACTCCACGCTAGCTCCCGTCACCGAGGCCTGCTAAATCGGATGCGACGCGCGCGTACTGTACCATGAGTCCCAAAGGGCGGTAGAACCGGCGTACGCCTGCTCAAGGCCCCACGGATCTGAGTGTTTGTCGAAGAATTTTGGGATGGCGACGATTGCGTCCACAGGCCCGCCGCCAAATTGAAATTTGCGATCCTGAAGAGCATAGCCGAGGCGGACATCCCGGCGTATAATTAGTTGGAAGAAAGGGAAATCATCGCAAGGTGGATTGAAACCTGAGTAAAGTATGAGGGGGATATAGAGCAGATGCGATGATTGTCTTGTGAGGCGAGGTTGATGGATCGATAGCAGGGCAGGATGGACGGGGAGGTGTCTAAGCGACCAGGAGATTGGTCGAGCATTATGGAAGATGAACCCAACTATAAGGCAGAACAAGATCGTAGAGCATAGCGAGGTGAGATTGTAGAACTGGCTGGACCTGTCGGCAATTAGGAGTTGCTTGAAGGAATTACAGACGACAGCGGAAAGTGTGTCCGTAGTATCTTTATTCATCACGTTGAGATCTGGATGTGCATGACCCAAAGGGAAGCGACTATAAGTTGGCTCTGAGGACAAAATAGCTATTAGAGGTATACCCAGGTGAAAAGGTAACCTAGTATATGTACAACCTATTGCAGCGAAGTCAACTAGGATATAAACCGCTCCCCTGGCGTGAAGGGAGCTTGATCCCTTGGCCACATCCTCACGGAGACTGCTCACAAGGGACCTTCCAGCCGACGGGAAGAACATAGTCGCCCTAGCTAAGTTTTTCCTAGCTAAGGTAGCGGGATTAGCTCCCAGTCTACTATATATCTCCGTAGTATCGATCCTTGATGTTGATCGCCCGGCGGTTCTCCCATCTGCAGATTGGGGGGATCTGTCAGTCTTCTACTCCATTGTGTTGAGGGTAGGAGAGGAGGGGCCCCGCGGCGGGAGGTTGGGGGGGGGGGGGGGGGGTAGAAACGTTAACTAGTACAGCGCGGGTACTTAGCTGAGAATATGTGCATGAAGATACAGACATCATTGCAAGACTCCCGTATGTACCGACCGGACTGCATGAGTAAGATGAGGTCGTCAGCATCACACTCTGTTGCGATCTTTTGAGTCAGCTCTGGGCTCGGGTCATTATTGTATACGGTGGTTATTAGTAGGAGGTGAGATACTATTATGTGATATATGTCTAGAGATATATATAGTCTCCTGAATATTTAATTCTTGGTGTACTGCTACAAAGGCTCACCATCCACTGTGAAGGAAAAGACTTAATAGATGAGATTGGAATTTTCCCTGGATGAACTCGTGCTACCTGACCGAAAGGCATCCAATGGCCGGGTAATGGTGCGGAAGAACCTGCATCACGATCGGGCGATCGGTTCGGCTGATTCTCGACCGCGAAATCTGCCAATGACCGCTTTAACATGGTGTTTATGCCCTTTTCTCGGTCCACGCTTATGCTAGACTGGCGCGTCCGTATACTCTGAGGATGTTATTTCACCAATGGACTGATGGCCATCGCCCGGATATCGTGAAAGATCTTGCCCAAGCAAAAGACACAGACAAACCCAAACTCGCCTATTAACAACGCACCCTAACCCTATATTTAGGCCTCTGCTTCTACGAAAATCCAAGTAGTGCTGCTGCGCATGGTCACATAAGATTTATGCCTCCTTGTCATTGATCTTGAGCTTTGCGGGGCGAGCGCCAGTGGGGAGGAAGTTAACGTAAACGCTAGAACACGAACTAAGATCAGGGTCCGTCAGTCGCTGTATTTTCGGCCTGAGGAACTACCGCCGCTCACAATTCGTGACCTCGTCGCGTGAGACACTGTCCGAATAGATTACAGAGATGGGAAGAGCACTTATATCCCATCCCTAAGCTGCGATAACTCCGCAGAATTCTCCACGTCTACATGGCTTGGTCTGTCCACCTAGACCACTAAATTGTCTACAAGAATATAAGTGCTAGCTTGCGCGTGTGGCAACGGCGAGGAGCCGCCACATTCTCCGGACCGGCGATATTAAATGCACCCTATGCCAGCTCACAATCGGGGCGCGGCGCTAAGATGATTTGCGTCCTCCGCAAATTTGAGCAACCTTGTCAATGCGTTCCGGACGACCGGTTCTAAAACGGTGGAATGGATGAAAAAGAACACAGCCATGAAGTTCAAACCCGTTCTGCTACCGGACTTCCACGAGAAAAAGCCCGGAGACTCGACATCAAGGACCATACTTGCCCGCGAATCCGATGCATCGGTTCCTGGGCGGCAGAGGCTACGCGATTTGCGATATACCCTCCAGGGATACCAGGCATCTGAGTCTATGCAAGCTGATCCCACGGAGCTAGTTTATCTCACGTAGCCTTTCTCAAATGTCGGAAATTTTGTCGCTACTACTCGCAAGGTTCTATGATATATGTAGGATCTAGTCCGATATGGCAAGGGAGCTGTCACAGCAAACGGAAATGCCCTAATCGCACGATTAATTTACAGTTGCACTCAGAACCCAGCATCCATCACACTTTGGAAGAACAGCCCCGCCGTCAAGGCGACTGTCCCAGCAGTATCCTCCACACTCCCAAGCCAGGGCCACGGTATCGCTCTCTTCATCAGCCCAATGATATCCTCGCTCTCAAAGTACGACGATGGGCACTTTCCCTTGCTGTTTAGTTTCCATAGCTTAGGTATGATGAAACAATGGTGGGCGAGGTTTGTCGAAATTCTGCTATCAGTCGTTTTCCGGGCTCACGAACAGCGCCAGAGTCTGCATGTGAAATGCAGTAGTTAAATGGAAGGTTGTTACGACCGTAGAGCAGCTGTAACTTCGGGGACATTTGGGCTGAGCCAGTGCCGGATCATTTTCGGAGTCTCAGCCTGAGCGATCGGTGCACCTCCGCACCTTCCCTCTCGGACAATCCACGCTTGCTGGTTGAGGGACAGCGGCCTTCGTTCGCATGCGCGAGCAGTAAGATGGTCCGGTCCACGCGGATTATAGTCAAGTAGTGTGTCTAGGGTCTTGGCAGAGACCTATGGCCTGGCAATGCTCAGGTTGCTCAGCATGATTGGGACGAGTTTAAAAAGATTCCGAGCCAAGTTTGCCTTGGCACCGGGCGTCATAAACCCCATGGATCTAGTGGCTAAAACGTGGGAACAATGTCAGCTTATAGCTTCTCGATTTGGGCCGGCTTCAGCCCTACCCAGAATTACAAAGCGGAACCCAACGAATATTCATGTGAAAGGAGGGTCGCGATAATGGAAAAGCCGTTGACTTCCAAAATAGCTCACAAACTCATCAAATATCCTCATATACCGCCAACCACTCTATGGTTCTATTAATTCTCTTCGAAAGATGACTGGCCATTGTAAATCTAGCCCAAACCGGGGTGCGGGGAAAATCCTGGGGTCAAGACAAGTCCAAACGAGTGAAGGGTGAAGGGCAGATGCTTTTGTAAAAGGGGGTATGCCACTAGACCCTACCGAGGGCCCGAGGTTAACGCCACACTAGTATGTGGCTGGCACGACCTTCCTTCCTTCCGCCGCCGCCGGGCGCCCCAGTGGGGATTTCGATTTGGATGGGAAAAGCTTCGCTTTCCCGATAATATTCTAGTCAGCAATTGGCATTCTGCCCTATTTTCAGGGCCTTTCTTTTATTTTTTATTCTTTATTTTTTTTAAACATAATTTGGCCTTTCCCCTGCACGATCATGTTTAGTGATTGATTGTGCATGTTTTGCTAAGCATTCAGCCGTTTTAAGGAGGTACATGAGTGTCACTTACAGATCCGCCAATTGGCCGTGGCAAGCGCCATGCTTCTTTCGGCTGTTGTCCGTATTTGGATGTACTTGTGACGTATTTTCGTATCAAATCAAGTCCGTTCAATATTCATTCCTGCTTTTTGGGCGGGGTAGGATTTCAGCAGCATTAGCAATCGACGAGCAAGATGACTGTGTGAAGATGTGCGTGCAGTTGGCAGCCAAGTGAGCGTTCCAGCCCAATGGAAGGATCCGGAACAGACGGACCCTGCATCTACGCAATCGTGCTGGAATGGGTGGCCGACTACCGGTTCCGGAGCCAGCGTTGTCAAGGAGCGCTGGCAACCAGGACTGGCGAAACCTTGTTCGTGACAACATGTGTCATTACCCAATCATTACCAGCGTATTTTGCCCGCATTTGGTGGGGATTGCCTTCGCATTCATTCTGACGCTTTCCGCCCTTGACTGTTAGCGCGAATGCGCGACGCCGAATACACGAATTGCCCAGATTCTTATCAGCTTTCAGTCATTGATTTGGTAATGGCTGATGCACGCAAATGTAAGACAACCGCGTCTTGGTCGTTTCGCTCCATTTCGCGTCCCGAGTAAACCCGCTTGCTACGACCTTTTTGGCCCTCTTCTTAGTGGATCAAGAGGCTATCTGTTACCGGCCAGGCCGAAGTCGCGATTTCATCAGCATCAGGTATAAAGTTTGCGGCCATCCTCAGAGGTCCATCAGCTCGAACCCACTTCTACAACGAGTCACTCATCTCTTCATACTCATCTCATCTTCCAAAGAGCATCTTCAATTTCCCCAATTCCTCCAACCCATCCAAAACAACACCTTCATCATGCCTATCGGAATCCCCAAGCCAGAGAGGCTCCAGGACCTCTTCAGCCTCAAGGGAAAGGTTGTCGTCGTCACCGGAGCTTCAGGCCCCAAGGGCATGGGTATTGAGGCAGCCCGTGGTTGCGCCGAGATGGGAGCCAGCGTTGCCATCACCTACTCTTCCCGCAAGCAGGGTGCGGAGACTAACGTCGCCGAGCTTGAAAAGGATTACGGCGTCAAGGCCAAGGCCTACAAGCTCGATATGTCCACATATGAGAGCGTCGAGAAGCTCGTCAATGACGTCATCGCCGACTTTGGCCAAATTGATGCATTCATCGCAAAGTAAGAATTTCCTCATTCGCCATTACGCAAATATTCGGACCCCCTAACCCTTTTCACAGCGCTGGTGCCACTGCCAAGGGTGGCCTTCTTGATGAGCCTAAGGAGGAATGGGACAAGGTCATCCACGTCGACCTCAACGGAACTGCGTACTGCGCAAAGGCCGTCGGCGCCCACTTCAAGCAGCGCGGAACCGGCTCGTTCGTCATCACCGCATCCATGTCTGGCCAGATCGTCAACTTCCCCCAGGAGCAGGCCTCCTACAACGTCGCCAAGGCCGGCTGCATCCATCTCGCTAAGTCGCTTGCCAACGAGTGGCGAGACTTTGCTAGGGTCAACTCCATCTCCCCCGGTTACATCGATACCGGTCTCTCTGATTTCATCGACGCAAAGACTCAGAAGTTGTGGAACGACATGACCCCCATGGGCCGTAACGGCCACGCCAAGGAGCTGAAGGGCGCCTATGTCTACCTTGTCAGCGATGCTAGCAGCTACACCACCGGTGCTAACATCACCATTGACGGTGGTTACACTGTTAGGTAAACGTTGATCATGAATGAGGAACCGTTGATGCTGGCCAATCACTCGTCGGCTGGGATCCTGCGCGAGTGTGGATTTTTGGTGTTACAAAAATTCGCTATTAGGGCCTAGAGCTTAATATGGAATTGACGGTTTTTGAACATTTAGATTTGAGTTCCCGACAATATGTGACAGTATGACTGTATTACAACTACTGGTTGCAACCTAATACTTGCCCCTTAGTTACGACCAGGGGGTTGGCTTGTCAGTCGCTATAGACTACCTCTTCCTGAGGATGGAGAGTCAGCTTTCTACCATATCAGTCTGCCTGATATAACGAGCGAAAGGATGGTCACATTATGAATCCCTAGAATAATTCATGCCCCCCTATTTCTGCAATTCCAGCCGATTATAGCGATGGATGGATCAAAAAGGGATGGCTTGTCCATTGATGCTTGACGTAGAGTGGCTTTGCACCCACTCAGGCTTCGGGCATCGCCACCCTGAAAGCATTGTAAGGCACAGATCCAAGGCCTCCGGCCCGGACCATCGTGGAGGCTCAGTAACAATACTTGGGTGCGCATTCTATTAATATCTCAGCTGATGTAAGCACATAACATTGGAATCAACAAGGATCAGAGAGCGACATGATCCTTCGATAAAATCTCACCGACCAGCTTCTATTCATTCCCATTTGTTTTGTCCTAAACACTCAAAGGTCGTCGTGGGTGCGTCTACTTCCGTCCTGGTACCGATATGGCGTTTTCCGCGACCTCATGCGATATCCATCTCAAACAGGATCATATTCTCGTCGCCACGTGCACAAAGATAGATGGCTCCCAGCAACACTCCGAACTAAATCTCAGCGATCACATCGGCAACGATGAGGGTGTGTTCGACACCGACGGCTTATATTTCGCCGCGTCGGCCCGCAACGTAAGATTGAGGGGTGGCAATATGCTCCATGCCGAATTAGCGTCCTCCGATGGGCGATGGCACCGCGATGCTATTAACCTGGATGCATTCGTCGGAAACGACGACGGCAACCTCTTTGTTCACGACGAGTTTGATCATCAGCATCTGCGGCCGGTCAACCAAGTTCCTCAAGCACTGAAACCAAAGAAACCGGCGAAGCCCCATCGTATAGTTGAACCCGATCCCCACTCGACCTCGGACACCGTTCGTTGCAACCTTTGTAAGGACTGGCCTCAAGTCCGTGGCCAAAGTAGGGTGGAAAGCGTGCCGCAAATCACGCCAAAGTCTCTTGCATCTGGTGACAGAAGGAAGGGTTGCCCGACATGCTCACTCGCTGAACGCATTATTCGGAAGATGGGACCGGACCTGGCTTCCTCCCATGACGTTCAAGAGGACAGCATCGTTCTAAAGTTGTATCCCAGTCCGCAAAACTTCCCTCAATTCCAGATTGCGTACAAGACCAAGTCTGGGAAGACTCTCGAATGGAAGGGCATCATGCATAGCACAGATGGTATAGGCTAAGAGTATATGCCATTCGCAAAGGCCAATACTGACGATAATACTAGATGATGTCAATCTTTCCGACTACTACCGTAATGTTCCACAGGCTCCACTATTGCACGGCGATGCAACAGCGCAAAGATGTATTTCCATGGCTCAGGGTTGGCTTGAAACCTGTGAAAAGAAACATAAGAAATGCGCGAGCGCCAAAAAGGTTGTTCTGCCAGCACGCATCCTAGATATCGGGACGAAATTCAAAGACGGTGTCAAGCTCAAGACCACTTCTGGAGAGCGCGATACGTACGCCTGTCTCAGCCACTGCTGGGGCCTAACACAAACCCTAACGCTGACCAAAACGAATCACGATGAGCTCCATAAGGATATACCGTGGAGCTCTCTACAGAAGACGTATGCCGAAGCGATAGTGCTGTGTCGATTACTAGGTATCCGGTACATATGGATCGATGCGTTGTGCATTATCCAAGACAGTCCCGAAGACTGGAGGGCCGAGTCCGTGAAAATGCATTCATATTATGGCAGTTGCTACGTTTGCATTGCCGCCACCAGCGCGGCCGACCACGACGGCGGTTGCAGCATCCGCCGACTGACAATGAAGCACGAGGGCAAGGACCACAGAAATAACCCCTACTGCGTCTACGTGCGCCCCAAAATTCCACACATCATGCACAGCCGTGCTTTCCCTCATTGTCAATTCTTTCCGCTTCTAACGCGCGCATGGGTATATCAGGAGCGTCGACTGAGCCCACGCGTATTGCACGTCACCGATATGGAACTATTCTTTGAGTGCAACACGAGCGTGGAGTGCGAATGCGGTGAATCAGGGGACCAGCCTTACACCACAACGACATGGACCAAGGCACAAGAAGCGTACTTTGCCAATCATCGAGACGTCAGTGAGGCTGAGGATGGACCGTTCAAAGTGGAACATCAGTGGCGCTCGTTCGTCCGGGAGTTTAGCAAGCTCAAGATTACCAAGGAGACGGACCGACTCCCAGCTCTGAGTGGGCTGGCGCAGTTGACCCGTTCAAAGAGAGAAAATCAATCACTTGCTACAGGTCAGTATTTGGCAGGTTGCTGGGAAGGAAGCCTAATCAATGACATTGCGTGGGCTATTGGACCGGAACTACGATACTTGGAGCGGAGTGGTGGTGGTTTCCGACTTCCGAGCATGCCCCTGATCCCTAACACGTACCGGACTGCCAAAGAGTCGAAACCCGCGGAATATATCGCGCCGTCATGGTCATGGGCGTCAGTGATGGACCAGGTCGACTATGCACCATTTGGATACTCGGAGCCTCTATGCACAATCCAAAACGCGCAGGTCACTTTAACTGGCAAAGACGCCCATGGTCAAGTAAAGAGTGGCTTTTTATTGATCAAAGGGCAGATCTTACCAACCAACTGGTCTACTAAAAAGTCATGGAGAGGAAACTACGCGTGGCTCGATGATGTTGTTACTCGGCAACTCTTTGGACTTAAAAAGAACAAAGGCTTAGTGTGGTGGCGTGACTGGGCAGATGGAGACGTCCACAAGCTGAACCCTAAGGACAAGGTGTACGTGATGCCGCTGGCGAAGCGGACGGTAATGGGACAGGGAGAGAATGCGGAGTTCAGTTTTAGGTTCACTCCCGGGTTGAGCGTAACGGAAACGGCGTATCTAGTGCTGAGACTAGTGGATGGTAAGGTTGATCCGGCGGTGTATGAAAGGGTTGGATGGGCGTGTTACTCGGGAATGAGCGGCGGCCCGGATTTGAAGCAGGCGAAGACTGGCTTGCTAAAAATCGTTTGATGAAGAGCTGGGCTGCAGGCGAGGATCATCGAAGATTCAGCAAAACTGAAAAGGTGAAACGGCGACTGACAATTTAAATAGTTCGACATCCAGTTAGCGCGTTAAATATTTAGCCGTAATGGAGAGAGTCAAAAGGTCTCGAGAATGAGTTAGATGAGGAGCTACATCAACAAGAACAGACATGAGGCTTCCGTTTCTCAGGTGGATGAATGACGCGAAAGATTCATGACACCCATTAAAAGCTAGGAAGGGCTATTTCTTTTAAAAGAGAATCCCTTCGGTTCGGTCAGGTCTTGACGGTTTGAGTTCCCAGACGAAAACGGGCGTCAAGAGAGACGGAGCCCGTGTCCTCCGCTCCATCCAGATCGGGAATATTTTAGACGAGAATTGGGGTAGGTATACCACTTTTTCCAGCATTTATTCCAGAAGATGTATCGTCGCACTCCCTACTACTTTTACCCATATTATAAACGGCGCGAGAAAGCACCCTAAGGGACAAACGGCTTGTTAATATCCCCGCCGGGTAAAAGTGGCCGGGAGAGGCGACACCGTTTCGGCCACCACATTTTCATAGCAAATATGCCGTAGGCTGGTCATATATGTACCGTTTTAAATCAATGCAATTTTCACGGGGCGACATATATATTCAGAAGCCTCCGCAAGAGTGTTACGCGTGCGGAGTGTCTTTCTTAAAATATCGTGAGCGTCGCGATGAGATTGCTTCCGATCGCGGGCTTGCTTCAGCTTCTCCCTCTCCTATGGGGGGTAAAGGCAGAGCTAAGATCATCGAAGGACCCCCAAATCCCCTCCAAGTATCCCATAGGCCATGTAGACGAACCGTTTGCGAAACCTGCAGGGCGGGTTTTCGAGGTCAATGGCACGGTCAAGTACATGACGGGGACGAATGCTTGGTATTTGAATCGGCTAGACGAAGAAGATTTGGACATCACTTTGAAGCAGATTATAGATGCAAGTTCTTTTCCCTCCCTTTTCCTTCCTCTAATTCTCATGTTTGCCGGAAAGGGAAGACTATCGGAAAGCAGGGCCGTTTAAGCTGGTCATCGCGCTGACAGGACCATAAAACTAGAGCGGCTACGAGCTTATTCGAGTCTGGGCCTTTGGCGAGATCAACGAGTTACCAAACCCCAAAGCATCCGAACCCGCACCAATGAGTGTTTTCTTTCATTATCTAAACGAGACTGGGGGTTATATAAACTACGGCCCCGAAGGACTCGATCGCTTCGACCGCCTTGTTAGTCGTTGTGAGGACCTTGGCCTAAAACTTGTCCTTCCCCTATTCAACCAATGGTCCGACTATGGCGGGGCGCCTTTGTACATATCAACCTACTCCGATACATGGACAGAGCGATGGATCGAATTTCCCAAAGCACAGGAAGTGTACAGAGACTATGTGAAAGTTATAGTCGAACGGTATAAAGATTCTCCGGCAGTGTTTTCGTGGCAACTGGGAAACGAACCGAGATGCGAAGGGTGTGACAACTTGGAAAGGCTTGTTGACTGGGCAAGGAATGTCAGTGCTTATATAAAGGAGTTGGATCCGGAGCATATGGTGAGTATGGGGGACGAGGGGTGGTTGACGCCACGCGAGAGAGAGCAGGGCTACGGAGATAAGGGAAATGGATACAGTGGGAATAATGGAGTGGATTGGGTCAGCATTATGAGTATCGAGACTTTGGATTACGGGACTGTTCATCGTGAGTTTATACTGGCTCTCCTTCTTTTTTGGACCCCCCCAGTTTCTAACCTTTAATAGTCTGGCCGGATCATTGGGCGTATCCTTATGAATGGGGTGTTCAGTGGATAGAAGACCATGACAAGCTCGCCGCACAAGTACGTTTCCCCGTATTGTGATCTAACCACGCATATTCTCATGTCTACTCGCCAAAGACACACATTGACTAACACCGGAGCCAGTTCAACAAGCCAATAATCCTAGAAGAATACGGTGCGGCCAAGAGGGACGGCCACATTGAGCCTCTTCTTCCCTGGCAGGACGCTCTCCTAAATTCAGGTTTCGCCGCCGACCAGACATGGCAATTCGAACCCGATGGAACGAGTTTTACCAACTTCCCAGACCCGCAATTTGCGATCCATTATGGCTCCGAGGAATGGATGGTTCTGGCCAAGAATCATTCTCTCCGGGTCGATGCGAAGACCAAGGCCTTTCAGCTGGGCAGCAGTGAGGTGTCTGAAATCAGGATTCATCATTAGCCTACCATGCTGTGTGCTGTTATTCTAGAAATCATTCAATTTGGACTTTTGGTACGAAGGTACTCATTTGGTCATTTTATCGCTCTCTACCGTCCACAAATCTTGATGCAGTCCCTTAATATGCCAAGGGTCACACTCGGCGATCCGTAATCGATTAACACTTACAGTAGTTCCATGATTCACTCACAAATAACCTAGCTGTTCGTGCTAATAGGGTCTTGAACGTTGAAATCCTCAAACTATGGAGACACCAAGACCATCCATCCCGCGTCGTTTCAACGAGCGCGGCCCAGGGGAGAGAAGTTGGCAAGCCTTTCTCAGTTCTTGCTGCTGCTGCCTGGACTTAAACATTTACTTCACACACGCCTCATTAAACCACACCACCGACTCTTTCTTCATCGTCGTTGCTGCCTACGCCAAGGCTCCCTCATATACCAAAATATAGGGGAGAGATTTCGCCTGCGGGCAAATGGTCAATTCGTAAAAATACAGAGAAGATTAGCATGGTCCCTGCACAAGGATGACACGCTCATCAAAGAGAAGCTACTCTTTTTTTGGCCTGGAAGCATCGGTTCGAATCCCATGGTGAGCTTTTATTTCCTTTATTTCTTGTGCTGCGTCCCCGTCCAGCCTCCAGGTATCCAGGCCCTCTTCACAAGCATACGCGCTAGTAGTCCACTTTTATCTAGCCTATTATCTTCTTCCCACACACATTCGCAGTAATACCCCACGGGATCTCTCTCATTCTGTATTTTTTGGGCTTCTATATTCTAAATGGGAGCAGTAAGGCCCGGACTGGTACTCTCTCGTACTTCCTCGCACAGGAAACACCGTCCACCACCGTTTCGATGCTATGTGTCCCTTGACTTCACTTACTTGGGGCGGTCCATCCTGCCCGCATCTACTGTGAATGTACGAGATCCAAGACTTAAAAAGGAGAAAAGTATGCTCTAGCTTTCTGGCAAGACCAGCACCTACCCCGCGTTTTGATCTCACCAATAGCATTAGCGCTAACTGGGCCGATGTCTCGGCCGAAATCATAGATGCCACCATTGATCTTCTGCTGGATAACCTAAGACCACAATCCTACATTCGTAATAGCGCTGCCGAGGAGTTGCGCTGCACTTGCTGCAACCATCGAGCCTCGGGCCTAGCGTAACCTTTCATTGTCTTGCAGTTCCCCGCACTTGTCAAAGACGCCCTTTTCGTTTGTCAACTTGGGTAATAATGCCTACCCCCGACCAGGAATTGGGAATCACCTGAGAGCCATGTTCAAGCCTCCGAGAAGCGAAGTGAGAGTCTATTTCAGTATTAAGCAGTACTTGTTATTTTTATACCAGCTAGATATTACATTATAATCCTTATATCTTGAAAAGGTTAAGGATGTCGATTGTTAAACGTAATGGATAGACACGTGCCAATATTGCAACCCCGTGAGCTGATTAGACTTTGGCTCTGCCCAAGCACTTGGCGAGCATTTGGTTCCAAGGAATGTGTATAGGTTTTCTCTGAGCAGTTCGGGGTTCCGTAGGTGCCACAGGATCGACAGAATCCAGTTCTTGGTGTGTGTTTTGAGCGATGACTTCGATCTCACCAATCTTCCATCCTCGCAGGACAAGGAGCGACAGCGCCGCCACGACAAACATGAAGCCCGTGAACAATTGGGCGCCAATGTACTTCCCCGTACCAGCGACGATCTCAAGAGCAATGGGCTCACTAAACGTGCACGGCAGGGCAATGACGAGCCACATCAGGTTAAGCGCGGCCGGAACATCAGCTAAGCCAACGACTTCCGCCGTGACAGGGGCTACAGCTGCCCAGAATGTGCCTCCGACGGCCCCTCCGAGGATGGTGAAGAGGATCAAGACGCCCAGACTCTTAGCAGGGACCCAGATGGCGAAGACGAAGACGGCAGTGACGAAGGCCATCAAGCAGGCCATGTTCATGCGGCCCGTCCTGTCGCTGAAGTAGCCGACAAAGGGCCGGCCCATGCCCTGGCCCAAGTTGAAGATGGCGCTTGCGAGCGAGGCCTGGGAGGAGTTGAGGCCGATGCTGTTGGCGTAGTTTGCCAAACTGAAGATGAGCACGACATAGCCGAGCATACTGAACCATCCGAATGAGAGGAGAATGATGTACTCGACCCGCCTGAAAAGGGCTGTATCGAAAGGAGCCTGGCGAGAGCCGATGATCTTGTTGCGATCTTTGAGCAAGAGGGTACAGATGGTGTTAACGACAAAGACGATGATGCCCAGAATTCTGTAGGCCCACTGAACGCCTAGGTTCTGGATCATTGCGCCGCTGGCAAGTGAGTAGACGAGGCCACCCATTCCCGACCCCGCTGCAGAGATGCCATTAGCCAAGGATCTGCGTTTCGTAAACCACTGCGGCACAATTCCGACGCTGGGAACGAAGAGGAAGCCCATCCCGATACCGAAGAGCACACCCTGGGTAAGGAATAGGTGCCATATTTTCGAGGCCAAACTAGCACAAATCAGACTTGCAGTTTCGAGGACGACACCAATGAAAAGGGTGGGCCTCGTGCCAAGTTCACGGACGGTGATGGTGGCGATAGGTGAGATGAGAAGCGCGCAGGCAATACTAAGAGAGCCGATGAAGGCAAACTCCAGCGAAGTCGCGCCCGCGTAGGTGTCGGTGCGGAGATAATGAGCGAGGAAGACGCCATAACTCGAATTGAGGCCCCAGGTGTGCGCGTTGATCAGGGCTGCGCAAGTGGCGCAAACCCAGCCGTATCCGCCGTCGGGAGGCTCCGGGGAGTCGGCCTTGCTGGGAAGGGAGTTGTCCGGTCTCACCAAGGGCACATCTTTGACGGCCTTTTTATCGCTTGTTCCGATTGTATTTGCATTGTCAGTTGTAGAACATGGTTGGCCTACGACAACGGCGGCGCCTCTATCCTTGAACCAGCGAAGCATCTTAGCGCGGGTTTCGTGGACGTCGGGGCGAGGCGAGTGGAAAAAAATAAATAAAAATAAAAGGAAAAATAAAAATAAAAATAAAAACTGAAATAAATTCAATCAAAGTGGGAGATCCGGGGTAGCGTTCAGTAATCACAATCGCCCCTCATTGGGCCGGAAAGGGTGCCGACAACCGATATGTCCGCTAACTTTTTCTATCTATTAACGATGAGTCAAAAGTCGCCGCGAAGGCCTTTAAAAGCACACTTTGAAGGACCCGCATATTTCTGTCCGGCTTTCCAAAAGACCGATCGGGGATAAAGGTGAGGTTGAGCGGGTCGACGGGACGGAGAGGACAAGGAGAATTCAAGAGTGGAGAGCAACGATCCGAAAACTACTTGTATCAATTGACGGCTTTAAGCCGAGTAAAGAATGAATGCTGGAAATGTCCGCCGGCGATGATCTTGTTATATCCGGGATATGCGCGCTATCGCACAATTGCGGACAGGAACCGCCAAGGATCGAAGGATCCTGGACAAGTGGAGAATTCCTCCGCCGCCTATCCGCCACCCGCTGGTCATCACGTGCACGGCATTATAGTCAATCCGAAGACTCCGTTCCCATCACGCCACTCATGATCGTGCGCGGAATATAGTGGTTGACATCGCCGGGAAATTCAACTGACGCTAGTACTACTCCGAGTTCTAGCTAACTCTTCACTTTTTGTTTGACTTTTGCGCAAAACACCCACTAAATCACCGAGTGCTGGAACCAGTCATCATGGCGTCCAGGCAAATCTTTGATCCAATCGTAGCCCTACGGGCCGCGCCACTGGTCTCCGCAACTTGTACCCTTCTCTACGCTTGGGACCAGCACCTCTTCCTCAGCATCCTGAACCAGCAGAAAACCCGCCAGCACTCCAAGTCCATCATCGGACCGTACTGGGCGGCCCTTTTCCCCAAGGGTCTCCCGATGGTCCTCGGTTTCATCGCCGTCACGTCTTCCACCGCCTTCGCCAATATCTACAAACACGGCCAGGCTCTCAAGGCTCGACAATCGTACGGGTGGTACGTCGCCGGAGCGATCCTGTCGTTGAGCCACCTCGTCTTTGTACCTTTCGTCGCTCCCAAGATTCAGAAGATTGTTGCGCCCAAGGAGAATGAGAAGGATGTCGACCCCAACGATCAGCTAGACCAGTGGCTCTCGGTCCATGCTTTCCGCTCTTTGACTGTGGATTTGGCCGCCTGGGTTGCCGTTAGCGTCGCTGTGCTCAAGTCGCTTCAGGCCTAAACAACCGCCTGCGATTGTATATACTTCTTCGGCACTCGCCTGCCATATGTTTATAGTCTAGACAAGTCTAGATCTCTTATTACTGGAGTGGCTACCCTGGGATAAGCCCACCTAGCATATCACTTTTCAATAAGACGCACATGAAAATCTTCCAAAGTTCTAGAAATTGATATAATGCCACCAGTATAGGGAGGCAATGGAAGATATAACACTTATAACCTCGGTTCACAACATTGGAGTATACGGTTCCAGAAACGTACCCAACATGTCACTCAAATCGCTCTCCGTCCGTGTTACATCAATTATACAACACAACAAACGAATGAACATGCGGGACCTGGCCTCGTGAAGGTTAAACTCGGGCGATATCCTCTAACCATACCACCACTGGCATAGCTTCTGTATTACGGAGTTGCACAGCGCCTAATAGCAGTAATATTATTTTTCCCGGTTGTCGAGTTCTAATACAGTTTAAAGGTCGGCATCGTTCCAGCACGGGTTAAAATGGAAATATTGCATTCCATTCAAAATGCAAGTAAGCAGCGGCTCATCCTAATACCGGCTGTCAGCATTGCTGAATACGTGGAGGGTCATGTTCTATCCCACCGCTTCTGGCGTTACACAATGGAATCATCCCATATAGATGATGATAACGTCGTACTGCCGCAGACAATATCGCAGTTGTCCCGCATGCAATTATGGAGTGATTTCCGCGGTCCCTGCCCGCGCTTAACAACGGTCAATGGCAGTTATATAAACCATATATTAATTAGTATGATGTCCATATAGTAAGCCTATCCAGCTATCGGCTTCCGGTTTGCAGTACGCGTACTCTTTCTGACATATCCCGTGTCTACGCGCTATATTCTAGCTCCCGGTCCCATACCGGAGCCGCACCGTGCCTTAGACTTCAATAAACGTATGAAGCATGAGCGGACGTGCCATATTACTGCGTGATATTGCTACAACATTTTATATTATATGCTACCTCAAATTCTTCCCTGCCATATTACAGTGAGCGCAGGATAGGACGAGGATCACCATAGTCAAGACTGACGGCCCTGACCAGTATATAAGGACAGGGCAAGCCAGGCACTGGACGGCCGCCGCTTACACGGCCATGCTTGAGGGTGGACATTTTTTACTCGCCACTGAACCATTATGACTCTCAAGAGTGCTTTTCTAGCCCTCATCGCGACACTTCTGCTCGCGAGGAGCGGGGCATCTAATCCTTGGAGGTAAACTATCCAATACCGTGATACAAACCTTACAGTACTAATAATGACAATCTTCACTCAAGGCGTGAGACAAATGTTTATCCCGTCGATATCGTCGACGAGCTTCAAGATGAGGGCTTGGAAAGGTTAGCCTCGTATCTGGCTAAGAACCCACCACAGTCCAACTGCACACTTGAGACTGCAGCAAAACGCATGGAATGGCATGTAATAATTACTCCTGGAATTCAGATAAACTAGAAAACATGATCCTAATATTCCTACTTATAGGGCTGACCTCACCGTAGCCGAGAGGGAAGAATATACCGCAGCTGTCCTCTGTCTACAGTCACTCCCCTCGCGAGCCCCCGAGGGTGCCGCGCCGGGAGCGATCAGTCGATACGACGACTTTGTCGCAATCCACATACTCTTCATAGATACACTCCATACTCCGGTAAATTCAAGACTCTGCCCATCTCGGGTTTTCTCTCGCTCACTCGAATCTCCAAAAGGCGCACATCCTCCCCGCGCACCGGCTTTACACGTATCTATATGAGCAGGCGTTGAGGGAGGAATGCGGGTACACGGGATACCAGCCGGTAAGATTTATAATTTTGGCCTCGCGTCGGGCTGTTGTGCTAAGTCCAGTATTAGTATTGGAATTGGGGCCGATATGCAGATGATCCCGCGAGCTCGCCCTTGTTCGATGGCACCATGGCAAGTCTCGGTGGTAATGGCGAGCCAGTCGATTACCCGGGTGCTACGTTCCCTTACCCACCGCCGTGGGACCACATGCCCGCGGGTGGAGGGGGAGGATGTGTGACGGATGGACCGTTCAAGGAGTAGGAAAATGAACCAGTTTCTCCCATGCGGACCAAGCCACTAATAACGAATATTGTTAGTATGACTGTGACCCTCGGCCCAGTCGCCCCAGTGCCTCTCAATATCTCCGCGAACCCACAGCCAAATGGGCTTGGCTACAACCCTCGTTGTCTCCGCCGCGACCTTAATAAGTTTGCTTCTGCGGTGACGACACATCAGCACACGTTTGACCTCATTGTCGAATCTGAAACTGCGGATGCATTTCACGACAGGATGATGGGCATGACACTCCAAGACTGGGGAGTGCATGTCGGGGGACACTACACTATTAACGGTGACCCAGGCGGTGTAAGTCCACCTCTCATCTCGTACAACCCATCTCAATTCCATTGATAACAGTTGTCTAACAAAGGTCCGCGGAAACACAGGATCCCTATGTCTCACCCGGAGATCCTGCATTCTACTTTCATCACGGCATGATTGACCGAGTCTGGTGGATTTGGCAGCTGCAGGATCCTGAAAACAGGATGACACTCGTGCCGGGCCAGGATCCCAAGGCCGCCGCTCCTCTGGACTGGGCTGGGACGCTGTTTGACCACTACGTATCGGAGTATCCGTTCAATCCCGGTGAGGCTGGCTTTGAATACGAGGAGTATTTGGATGCGGATGCAGTGGACTTTGGCTGGCTCGCCGGTCCTTGGACGCTGAGGGAGCTGGCTGACACTGTTGGCACGACCGGGGGCGAGTTTTGCTACATTTACGTCTAAGAGGCTTGACTTTTTATTTGTCGAGGGTGCCCGAGTCTCACCCGGAAGCGGGGTCTTTTTCCCTTCACGGGCTTCGGTGTGACGGCTGGACAAAAGTGATGCGTCTTCCAATGTCTTACCGAACTCTTTCGTGTCTCGTGTGATTGTACGCTGTACAAACATCTGCAGTCATCGCACCCATTTCTCCTCCCCCCAAAAATGCCGGGTTTCCGAGCGTACAGCTGGCGTTGCACGGGGTGGGTTAGGCTTGTATGCCGAGCCGTGAATGTCAGTTAAAGATTCGCGTTGATCTTACGTGATCAATTTTTTTTTTTTTTTTTTTTTTTTTTTTTTTTCATGCCTACAGAACTGATAAGAAAAATGAAGCTTTTTTGCACGTTTCGATTCGTCAGAAAGTAAAAGAAGGGAGGATGAGCCGAGACAAAAAAAAAGACAAAAGGAAAAAAACTTTTGACGTCTTCCCCACCTTTCGAATCCCTCGATGCTTCCAGTTCTGTGTCCTCAAACATTTGGGTGCAAATTCTTCCAAAACAAAGTGCTTCCGCCATCCACATCGTGACAGAAAATGGCGCCGGCGGCGTTTGGAGACATGGGATACTGGGATGAGCGATACGAGAAGCGAAAAGACTTCTTCGATTGGCTCCTCCCAGCCTCAGCCATGGAAAAAGCAATCAAAGCAGCCGTCAACGCGGCTCCTCGGAAAGACGCCAAGATACTTCACATCGGCTGCGGGACGTCCACGCTATCGTTCGAGCTCCGCAAACTCGTCCAGCACCCCGGTCAAGTCCATAACACTGACTTTTCCGGCCCGGCAATCAATCTAAGCAAAGACCGCGAACGGGAAATCTTTGGCAACGACGGCGCGGAAGCGATGAACTGGAGCGTCGTCAACCTCCTCTCGTCCGAACAAATATGGAAACTACGAGAAGAGGGAGAAGCATCCGCGCGTGGACCGTTCGATGTCATCGTAGACAAGTCGACGAGTGACTCGATCTGTTGCGCAGACGACGTCGTCGTGCATCTGCCCTATCACATCGGTAGTCAGCGCGGCGTGGGTCTATCCGAGACTCCCGTGACCACTCGCAGCGTCCTACCGTTTAACCTCCTCGCAGTGCATCTGGCGTACCTCGTCCGGCCAGGCGGCCGTTGGGTCGCATTGAGCTTCTCAAAGGATCGCTTTAGCGGCTTCAAGCGGGGCGTAAGCTCCCAGAACTGCTCGAGTGCGGGTGCTCTTGAAGATACGACGACGAGCTCCTCGCAGAAGTCGGCAGCGCCAATGTTGCCGTCATCATTGACAGGAGTTGACAGCTACTACCTTGACGATCCCGGAGAATTGTGGGAGATCGTGGCCTCGGAAGAGATTTTAGTCCGGGAAGACGTGGATGGCAAGAACCCCGGCCATGTAATTCACCGCCCTGCCATTTATCACCACATCGTTGTGCTTGTGCGGACGGACACGAGGCTTGGATGAGAGTAGGCCAATGGCTGACCTCAGCACTCATTCCCCCCGGCCTGCATAATACTCTCGAAGCCAAGATGACCTGGATGGGACACTTCGCAGGTTTGTCCGCGGAGTGGATTTTGCGCTTTTACGAGGTCTTTGAAAGACAAGGGCGAAACCCCGCAGCTGAAAAAAGCGCCCAATTCTGATGAAGAACCAAAAGAAGAAACAAGAGTTGCGCGGGGCAGCCAATATTAAGCATGCAAACATACGGAAAAGGCCCCATTGCTACCCTAGGCACGAGAGGATGTCGATCACTTGGGCTGAATACGAGATGGCCCCTGCGTCTTTGGAAGGGGGGAAATAAGCGGGTGATGGAACCTCCAATTGACGGGTACCTGGTCTGGTATGATTTGTCTGTGCCTGGCCATGGCCATATCCCGTTCCATCTCTGCAGAAGCTGGCGCTGGCGCTCTGGATACCCAGACTGAACTACTCATAATAGCATGACGGCAGATGTAAGATCGGTGCATTATTTGGCCTGGGTAAACCAATCACCCTGGCTGTGTCTTGGCAGGGCTACAACATCGCACATTAGCTTCCAGTGAGGTGGTCTTGCTGGCCAATCGGTACGGTTGCCTGCCCTCCCATGTCAGATGAAGAACGGGAACGAATGCAACTTTCTACTCAGAGTTTATTCAGAAGGAAGCTGTTTCTTCTTTTTAATATATAATGACCGCGGGAGATCGCTTCGCTTCCCGCTATTTTCTACGAGACTTTTTTTTTTCTTTGGTATCCGACGGCTGTCCCTCATCTGTTGGCACGTAGAAATTCTCCCTCTGTACTTCAGATAATAGGCAGCTTTTCAAGATGAACTCTCGCACTTCGCAGGCTTCCCTTTGGGTAGGCCTCCTTCAAGCGCTCGCCTTTGGAACCCCCGCCCGCGCCACTGGTAAGTCACATCGCGACTCCCATGCGTGTCCAAGCTCGTAAAATTGACTCCTTCAAAACAAAAATCTAGGCTGCGACCAGTCTGATCCCGAGTGCTGCTACGAGGCCTGGTCTTCCTGGTCCTCGTCCAAGATCGACTACGAGACCGGCTCCCCAAGCCTCTACTCCACCGCAGAGGTGGTCGAGTCCGTCCCCATCGCGAACCCCTCGCTTACCACTCTATGTGACGGGTTCCCCAGACTTCTTGGACCCGAGTTCGAGTACCACACCACGGTCACCACCTACGACGAGCCTTCGACCACCTGGGTCACCAGTTCGTACATCACTCCTCCTCCCGAGTGCACCATTGCCGAAGCCGACTGCACTCCCTTCATCCTCGACTATGAGTCCTCGTCGGCCGAGTACCAGACCAACGCCTCGGCGCCATGGCCTAGCGTCCACCCGCCCTGCACCACCTACTCTTCGTGCCCGGGAGAGGGTGAAGGAATGTGCAAGATGATTGTCAACGTCGACACCGTCTACTACTGGCCCGTCACCGCCACCGGAGACCTCTGCGGCGACCGCACCACGGTTACCAACCCGGAACCCACGCGCACCACCGAGATCAGCGGCACCGTCTTCACCTCGCCCAGCGTCTATGTCGTCGTCGACCAGCTCTCGCCCGCCAGCTACGCCGGCAGGTACAAGGCCAAGGACTGCGGCCACGACCTCACCAACAGGGTCATCGCCATGCACCCCACCGACGTCAGCACCCACTTCGGGCCCCTCAAGAGGACGGACCAGGTCTGGCGTCAGCTCAACCTCGCCGACCTGAACACACCCGTCCCTGCCACCGCTTACTTCGGTATCGAGACCCTTCCCGACTGCACCGCCAGCCCCGAGGCCTGCACGGCCACCATGACCGACGACGGCGCCTACTATTACCTTTCCGCGCCTACGCAGCAGCTCCGCGACCTTGATCCTACTGAGCTCGCTTTCTGCGATCTTCATCCCAGCCAGCGCACCGCTCTTGGCGCTGTTTGGATCCCGCTTGAACCCACTTCGGATGACTGGCCTGGTAATGGCCCAGATCCTACCTTGGTGCCCGAGTCTGTCTCCGAAGAGCCTATTGAGACTGATGCTCCCCTGCCTTAAGTGAAGTTTCTTGCTTATGATTCATTCACATCACAACGAATATTGCCATGCAATATAATGGACCTTTTATGAGATACGGATAGTACAGAAAGGAAAAAAATAAAATGGTATCGGATATATTAATATGTGATGTATGCGCCTTTTGACGTGCTAATATGGTTATCAATTACTCCTTCATCTGGACATCCAACGCAAGTAATACCTCGAAAGACCCGCCCTCTATAACAAAAGCTGGACCCTAGTAAACACGTTAGCCATAGATGTCGCAAGTCGAAAGATGTATCCGCATACCAGTCCCCATGCCACCAAACTTTTCCATTAAGACTTTTGCAAACCGCTGCACTGCTCAGATTATCAGGCGACACATCGGCATGGCACCAGCCGTCGTGGCCGTATGCCTCAGTGCCTTCCCGGAAGAGCTTGGCCGCTAATGCCTTTGCAAATCCCTTTCCTCGATAGCCCTCCTACACGAGAGTTAGGAGAGTCAAACCGCATCACCCAACGCCACTTACTTCGCAATGCAGGCTGGAAAGCGACCCATCAACTCCTGCTAAAGATTAGCCCATTGACGACATCGGCTGCAGATTCCAAGACGGACTCACCCAAAAATGCCCAAGCGACTGGCGTACCGTCCCCCAACTTGATGGTAAGGCCAGGTAACAAAATAAATGTCTGCCTAACGCTCGCACGTCAGCTTCAAACAACCCACGCTCTTTCAAAGACGGTGGCCATCGTACAATTGTCTGGGAAGGTAGGTGCGAGAGATCGCGATGCCGCAGTCTTCCGGCGTTGTCGGCGCCCAGTGCATCCCGTCCTCCAGGTGCAACTCAGCTGTCGGGAGGTCCTCCGCTCTAAACAGCCACTTGTGGTACCCAAGATTCTCCGAGTTCGATTTGATCCGCGCTCCCTTTGTATCCAGGGCTTTCACCACAGCCGCATGCAATGTTCCAATCAGAATCGCACCCGGGTACGCCAGTTCTCCTTCAAACGCCCTCCCAAGCTTCTTCGCCTCCTCGGCCACGGCCACAATCTGCTCGGCGCAAATCTCCCAATCCTCGGCGGTAACATCTTTGCTGTCCTCGAGCGTGGAGTAAATCCACATCTGCGTCTCCAGCCCGGCCGCCAGGTCTATGTAGGCGGCGGCAAAGTGCGCGTCCCGCGGTAGTCCAGCATGGGGGGGCGGCGTGTAGAGAATTCTAGAAGCAGGTGAGGACCCGCCTTTAAAGCGGGTGAACTGCAGCCGACGGAGCAGGGGCAAGGAGTACGGGAGATGTGCATTAAGAAGGTCGAGGAGACCCTCGGGAACTTGCGGGCTGGAAAGAACTGTGGGTGACATGTTGACGTGAGCTAGGAGCTCAGAGGTTTGTAGCATACCCTCGTTGGATATTTTGTCTCGCAAGTGGGGTTTGCGCGCCAAAGTTTTCTGTTTACCGTGAATAGACTTGCACAATTCTCCTCGAGGATTACATATATTTTTATACCCGTAATAAACCACCTGCTCGATTCGGTTGTTCGGTTCCGACATCGTGCTCTACAATCCGTCCACTGTATTCGGATATAATAATTCAAATATTCAAATTCCTTACGGAATCTAATTCTAATGATCAAGCATACATGAACACCAAGTTTAACGCCATTTGGAGCCGATGCGACTTGGAAACCGGCGCAACTTATATCTCCGGACCATCAAACTACATCTCATATTCAAACTGAAGTGGGTTAACAAGCCCGGGTTTGTCGGTTATTAGGACAGGTAGCCCAAAAACAGGATCATGGCTTCGCTCTTCCCTCTTCTGGCCCAGTCTTCCGCACTGAATCCGATGCCGTCCTTCGCTAAAGGAGACGCCCCGTTTTTTGGCTAAACCTTGTGCGAGATCTACACCGGCCTCCTCCCCTCCTCCTCTCTCCCAAAAAATACGCCGTGATGTGGATCGCAGTTCTGTCCGTTTGGCCCGCAAACGGCGTTGATATCGGCCGCGCGACTAAGACAGAGGCTAATATTCGGATATCTAGGGCCACGTACTGCGGACTGGAAGACAGTGTGGCCAAGGGAATCCCTGTTTGTGATGTCGGTACTTGCATTAAGCAGTAGGAGAAGGATAGTCTCATCCCCGATAGATGTAGCGATGTGGAGGGCTGTGGCGATATTCCCGCAGATTACGAGCATAATGTCTTCCATACAGAAGACTCTCTGATCGATTTCGACACCGGGCGACAAGAAGAGCACAAATGTGTCTTCCTCTTTTCAAATCAAGCCGCGAAGGCTAAGGCGAAATAAATTACCACAAGCTCCTCCGCCGTGGAGTCGACGCCTTTTCCAAGCAGTAACTTTGCAATCTTCGCATCCTCCATCCTCCCCCAGGCTCTGTATAGTTTGCAGTAGTGTGGTACGCCCGTCGTCTGCTGGTATTTTAGGGCTATTTCCCTTGCGAAAAGAAAATCAAGCACGACAAGGCGATTGCTCTCGCACCCTTCTTCAGCATGCGCTCCATACATCGAAGGGTCGTTGTATTGCAAAGAGCAAGCTACTGTTGGGAAGAGCCACACGGCACAGTTTTTGTCCTTGAAATGTCCCTCCAGCTGTACTCCGCGATCTAGTAGTAGTAATTTGATCCTTCCCAGGTCAGCGCAATTAATTGCAATACCGAGTAATGTCTTCCCGGAGCCATTTACCGCTCCGATATCAGTATTGCCCTGCTTAAGCAAGGCCTCGACATCTGTTTCGTAGCCCAAAAATGCCACAATGTGGAGACTGAGACTGGCGTTGCCAACATGCATAAGAAGTAAGTCCAGTATTGCGATGCTCTATTTACAAGTTGCTTCCCAATACAGGCAATAACACAATGATTATATCCGGGTCTGCCCATTCACACAATAGCTTTTTGACCAGGCTTCCGTTAACTATTAGATGAACAGCACTTAAATCTTCGGCAGCCATGTGTTGGGCTGTTTTTCCCAGCGCATCCTCTACTGACTTTTGCGCTTTTCTCTTGGTGTAGTCATCGTGCAAGCCATTCTCCAAATGCTTGATCCACTCTCTCGACCCTACCATAAAAATCATTCATCACAATCAGAAGGCTAGTGGCATGTCTGGCGAGGCTGGAGCGTCCGAAATTTGACTCTTCGACGTCGTTGACGTAGCCAACGAGAGCGACAGTCCTGCCGAATCAGTTGGTGAATGGCGACAATGAGGCTGATAATCGAGGCGGGATCCATTTAGGAGGGATTTATGGTCAAGTCGAACTAGATTCGGCGAATTAAATGTAGTACCATGTCTAGAAGATTAACAGGATCGTAGATGTTATATAGACGTTGTGAAGAAAATCTGGGAAGAGGGGGTTATGTTCTAGCAGCACTTCATCTCGAGAGACGTTTCACGGGCCGGACATCTAAGCATCGCCACTCTTTCTGGGCTGCATCGCTGCAAGGGAGTGGCTGCCCGTCAGAGTCAGGTTACATCAAGGTTGCATATTCGGGGACAATGTAAACCATATCGAATGGCCATTGAAAGGCTAACTAGTGACCTGGCAACAACTGGGTAGATCAATGGTGATTATCAATATTATGCAGTCCACATTTCCTCGCCAGTCTACGCTTTGTAGAACTGCGTAATGCTGCGCCCTTCCTCAAGTTGGAGACCCTCGAGCGCCATCGTGTTGACAAACTCCCTATCGAAATTTTGAAGGCAATAGTTCGCAATCATGTCCAAACCTATTATTATCGTCAGATATTCACCATACTCCAAGTTTGAATTATTATTAATTCGCGACTCACCGGCACCGGCGCCTCCCGCAGTCCACAACTCGCCCTTTCCACCCGGGCCTTCGTAAGGCTTCTCGTCAATCACCCACCGCTGGTCAAGCCATTCGACATCAGGATGCATCTGCTTCCCCAACGCAATAGCAGGTCTATTCGTGGTGACTTTCTTGCCCTTCAAAACGCCTGCATCCGCAATCCAAATGGATCCAATGCAGGTCGTGAACCAGACGCGGACCTTGGGCCAGGCCTCCTGGATAAACTTAATGGCTTTCGGGGAGCGCATATCGGGGTACGAGCCTCCCGTGAGAACAATGTCGAGGTCCCGGGGGCAGTCATCGTATGTGGCAGTGGGCTTGATGTAGACGGAGGGGGTCATGAAAGCGAGTTCAAGGCTGGAGGATATATAAAAGAATTCCATGGGAATGGCAAGGTCCTTGTACTTTTCTATGGTTGGGTCGAGGCCCAATACGGAGTTGAGGTAGGCCTCCGAAAGGTTTCCCAAGATGTCGATACCCATAATGTCGCTCATCTGGACGGCCTCCATCATGACTCCGATGCGGAGGGTCTTCTTAGTGGAGGAGGAAGCCATGGTTAGAGTCAGGTTGCGTCTGAAATGGTGTTAATTGGGAAGCCAGTAATGATTTGTGATCCTTGAAATCGAGTCTTCCTGAAAGCTGCAACTGTCGAATTTATATGGCAAACCACGTCTAGCCCCTCCACCCTTTGACCGATGCTCTTCGGCAGCGGGTAGTTTTACGTCGACGTCTTAACAGCTCAAACATGCTCAGGGCTAAATAGAGTGGCGCGGCTACCCACCAGTCCCGACGAGAACGAGAAAGCGTTGGAAGATTTCCGATCCCGATGTAGGGATCCCGTCGGGGTTCTGATAGGCCGAAGCGGGTCAGAGTGTGACCTGAGCTCCGAGGGCTTTCGGAGTGGATTGCCATTGGTACATCCATGCAATTTAATATCCAGCATGTGGCCTGTACCCTGTTTACATGTCCAGTGAGTGAAGTATGCGGTCGACATGCTACTGAGACATGCGTTCTTTGCTCGGGCTACTAGTACTCCATAGATGTAGAGCCTTGAACCTGTTATATCGAAAGTGGTTCGGGTTAAGGTTAAGGGTCGGTCGACTTGGTACACCTTCTCTGTTAAGTCCGGAAATACGGAGTACTGTCAGCTCGATGTTCAAGGGGCGCCTTCCACTCGTTGGAGAGACCCCAATTAAAATTCTGCACTTAATCCCACTTTAAAGTAGATTACCAAGGTACAGTGTGAAAGAATTCGTGATCCTTCAAGGTCATAGGCAAAAATATAGTCCATGGGACAGTGTCAGATCGGTGCTCGCACTAGTAATTTACCCCTTGCCCGATCCCGCGGCAGGGATTCTCGGCCCCCAAAGCCACAATTGGAGCAAGCCCGCGCCCTGTGACCTCATTCACGACGTTTTCTCTCTTCCCTCCTCCTTAGCTCTCGTCTTGGTGGCCTCCTCAGTCGTGCAGAGCTAAACGCGCGACTCTGACCACGACGATAAGGAAACATGAGGCCCTACGGACTGGTATTGCTCGCGCTCAGCGCTTCCACGAGCATCCTAGCGGCAAATGTCCAGGGGCGCGATCCCATGGCCTTCGAACTGGGTCATCTCGGCGAATTCAACCCCCTCGAGAGGCGCGGCGAACCCGTGAACGGCAGCATCAGGACCTACACCCTTCCATTCTGCGACAACAACACCGAGAACCTCGGCGGAGGAGGTAGGGACTGGCCCATCGGCCCGGACACCTGCATGAAAGTATCGACCAGTACATCCTTCCAAATCTTCAAGGTCCCGCTATGCGCAAACGGCACGCAAGCCCTTCTCGCGCGGTACGAGGGCCGAGACTGCAACTACGGCGAGGTCACCTTCGACGGAGGCCTCGTGGAGGTTTCCGACAGCGACCTTTATAAATGCCAGACGGTCATGCCCATGAACTACACCGTCGACGAGGAGCACGCGTCGCTCGCGAGTTTCGGATTTTACTGTGACGGGAGACAATCGGATCGGCCGGTCGACGACGGCGACAAGTCGAAAGCAAAGAAAGGCTCCGTGTCCATGAATGTCTGCCCGATTGAGGGAAATCCCATACGCGCACCGACTTGGGAGCACCCCATGCCGGACGAGTGCGTCGTTTCGCTCTCGGGCTGGAAGGCCAACATCTACAAGCCCGCGACCTGTGCGGATGGACGCCAGTCTCGGTTGGCTAAGTGGACGTCCAACCGGTTCTGCGAGGGAGACTACGACGAGATAACGGAGATCACGTCGGATATGCTCGACACTTGCATTTTGATTAGTGCTGAAACTCACGGCAGCTTTAGCTTTTACTGCACAGGAGCGGGCGTCGGCTGGGATTTGTTGCGGAAGCAGTCGACACTGATACTCGCCTCTTTCTGGTTGTCGATAATCGTTGGCTCGACCGTGCTATAGTATTGATTGCCGGACTGTTAGGTCTTCACCAAGAACTGGGCCATCCTGTACAACTGTACGGCCCAGCAATTTTCCAAATTTCCGCCTCCGACGCCCTACATATCATATTTGATTGCGGTTTAGGAGCAGACTATATATATACAAATCGCAGCCGAAGCTGTGACTTTAGCACTTGGAAAGCTTAGGGAGATGGGAGCGTTCATGGAACAGGTCGCATTTTCGATATATATATATATCGGCTTTATTGGAGTTACAGTCACGATAGAAGTTACTTTTTTACCCAGGGCGCGGTTTCCTTTCTTCCCTTGTTTATTCAGAAGTGGGTAATGCACACCACCTCAATATTAATAAGTTTAATTCAATATGGATGTCATAAAGTCGGGGCTACATAATATTGGTGCACTGGTTCACCCGGCAGTCTCTTCCAGGAAACAACTCATCTAAGTGTACCAAGTAGGCTCAGGTACCTCATTCAACAACTGGAACCTACCCAACTCCTTATTCTTGTACGCAACGGGATCATGAAGCGTATGCGTCCTAAGGTCCCTCCAGAAGCGGTCAAGCCCGTACTTAGCAGACGTAGTCCTAGCGCCAGTAACCTCGAAGACGCCGCTGGTGACGCGTAAGCCCGTATCAGTAGTCACAACCTTGAGGCTAGCGACGGTCTCGGCGAGCTCGCCACGGTCGCGAGCTTCGACCTTGGACCTGTCGGGAGTGCCCTTGGCGTAGACGGCGTCGATCTCTCGGCCGGCCTGGTCGGCCAGGGCTTCGGCGGCGCGGAGGTGGGCGTGGAAGTTGCCGTAGGTGCTCAGGACGTAGAATTCGTCCGTGCCTTTCTCCTTGTTCTATGGTGGCGTGTGACCGTCAATTAAATTGTCCCACAAAAGCTAATGGATCAAACGTCGACTTACCTCTCCGCCGAAGGGCCAGGCGCGAGTGGTGGCTACTGTGTATTTGGATGCGGTTGCTAGAGCACCCTGGGCAATGCCGAGGTAGAAGTTGGAAAAGACGAGTTGAATACTAGGGGAAATCAGTGACGAACATATTGGGGGGGGAAATGAATAAACTAACGTAGGGAGTAAAAGCGTGGCGAAAGGAATTCCAAGGTACGCCAGATCAGGCTCCTTCTTCTGAACATCCCAACCAAGGGCATCAGACCATGGCGCCGTCACATTCTCGATCTTGACAGATCCAGACTCGGTAAGCCTGAGACCAATGTTGTTCCAGTTGCGCTGGAACTGAACGCCAGGCTGGTCGGACTTGACAAAGGCAAAGATGTGGTTCTCGGTGCCTTCAAGGACACCCTCAAGCACGGTCAGATCGGAGATGACGCCGCCGGTGCTGAAGTTTTTGAAGCCGTTGAAGACGAGGTTGTCTCCATCCTCGGTAATCTTGAGGTCACCGTCACGGGGGTTAACGGCGCCGCCAACGAAGTAGTTGTTGGTGATGATGATTTCCTGCCAGCGCTCGGCCTGCTCGGTTGTACCGACGATGCTAGCAGTCAGGGACCAAAGAAGGTGGTAGCCGAGAAGCATACCAAGGGATCTTGCCGCGCGTGTCAGCGGGTACCAAAGGAAATAGAGCCCATAATTAATAGGGCTGTAGGGTAAAAAGGGCAGCAAGGTGTGTTACCTACCCATCGGCCTTGGCAACCTCCCTGATAACCTTGTACCCCACACTCAACGGTTGCTCACCACCACCGTACTTCTTGGGTCCAAGCACCTTGAGGAGACCAGCATATTTCAGAAGAGCGACCTCGGCCCTAGGAGTCTTGTTCTCCTTCTCGCGCTGGGCAGCGTCGACGTCAAGGACAGCTCCTACGTCCTTAGCACGCTGCAACCAGCCGGCTTCATCTTCGGGAAGAGTGGACCACTTGTCCTTGTACTCCGCATAGACAGCGGGATCGGTCTCGGCGTGGGCAGTACCGTTATTAGTGGTCATTTTTGTCCGAGACAGGCGGGGGTATATGTCTTATAAATCAGGTGTAACGAGAATAAGGAATAAAGTGACGAGAGATGGATGGCTCGTTTCTGCTATGGGCGATGCCGGGTCAGCTTAATTATATGCTCATTTTTCGTCGCCGCGCGCTCCCCTGGCATTAATTACATGACATAGTCGCAGGTGAGCCCTCTAGGCCCGTGGCGCATCGATACACCAAAATGTCGTTATGCCGGCACGAGAAAAAGGGCTAAGCTCTCGCTCGAAGCTGTTTCCGCTGGACCCTGATGCAAGAAGGCGCGCTCGTCACCCCTTCCGGGACCCCGCAGCCGTGGATAGGGTGTCGATCATCGGCCGCGAACTGACGTAGATAGTAGCGCCCAGCCCATTATGTGCAGAATTGCTACGCTGGATCTCTCAGCTGAGGGGACTCTTTGCGAAAGGGGCTTAGGCAATGTGACCACTCAGGTACTGGTGGGAGTTGACGGGGAGGTTGCGCCATGGTGCTAGTTCTTTTCTAATCCTAACGCGGGATACATGATCAATTTTACCAATTTCGCGAAAAAGAAAAAAAATCAAAAAAAAAAAAACCTGCATCTTTGTCGGTACGCAATCGGTGGTTATTCTGCGTCCTCCAATTATCCACAAAGAAAAAGCGCCACTAGGAATACAGACAGGCATTGGAGACAGTTCGAGATTGTGAATGCGGTATGAGGCGGATGACGTGCGACGCGCTAGTGATTGCGTCGATACCAATCCCGCATTGGAAGACCCAAATCCAGGCATCTCTTGAGCGATTTTGCTTTTGGAAATTCTCTCTTAGAATCATAGACTAAATTCTAGGACCGTTTACGATCGTCGAGACTGTCAAATCTTTTGATAAGTGTTTTCCCACTTCGCGCGTGGTGTGTGAGGAGGACGGCGAAGCCAGCCGTTCGTGGGGAGCGCAGGGCCCGTCTTCGATCCCAGGTCTCCCTCCTCCGATCCCGCGGGAGCTTCCATCCATGTCCGGCGTTTAAAACCGGGTGATTTGCTTCCTTGATTGGCCAGCTCCATTCGTACAAGGTAACCCCGTGTAAATATTTGACTTGGGCTGCAGCTTGTCGGAGACCAGCCCTGATGGCCACGGGGTTTTCCTGAGGCCCCCCACGCTCTTCACAGAGCAAAATGCGGAGGCTAATGTCGAAGAAACTTCTTGTGAGTGCTGAGAGAGAAGAAGAGTGCCTGAGAAAAAAGAAAAAGAAATACCCGGTTGGACGATGACCTCGCCACTACACAGAAGGGGAACACTTTCCATCCACCAAGAGATGTCACACAATCGGACATGGCTTGCCAATGACAGCAGGAAAAGTCTCTGTCCGCCTCCACGCTCGACGGGAGTCGCTCGGGATTGGCGTTGACATGTCATGACGCCTTCGGACCCCCGCGATTGCGCGAACGTCTTCTCCCATCGAGATGCACCATATCTTTGTCTTGACCCGATATAGTAACCAGAGGGGGCCCCTGAGCCTAGGATTGTCTTTTGCTCTGACACAATGAGGGGTCCCCATTTAATAATCAGCAAATACTCGTGATATCTTTTGCCGAGCGAGTGCCGTGGGTCTGGAATCGACTTCCCGCCAATACTCTGGCATTTCCCTGCATCGCATATAGTCAACGTGCACTGCTTTTCACCCATTCCTCCTTCTCTTCCCAAACTTGGCCCCCTCCGCGAGACAACCCCTTTCGGTCACTTTCGTATGGGAAACTGCCTTTCTTCGCTTTGTGACAACTCGCGGCGTGGAAAGACCCCGTTGAGATCGCCCGACATGGCTCCAATCAAGCAACCCCAGCTGCCCTCCGTGCAGACCCAGCTGTTGTTGCATCAGCCCCGGTCGCCCTATGAGACTTTCTCGGAAGGCGGGATCCCTGACCTGAAGCCTGGGGAGTTACTGGTCCAAGTTGAGGCTATCGGGCTGAACCCTATTGACTGGAAGTCGGCGTAAGACATTCCATCTGACATCATCATATTAATACCCCCTTCACCTGTGTGGACAACTGACCTTCTATGTAGGGACTTTGGGTTTGCTCTACCTCAGCTTCCTTGTTTGAATGGTCGAGAGTTTGTCGGAACAATCGTGGCTGAGAATACTCCTCAAGGGTCCCGTCTCGCCGTTGGTGATCAGGTACGTCTGACTTGGATGTTAATAAACCCCACCGAACCCCTCCCCCCCTTCGCCGACCCTAGATCCGAGCCCTAAACTTTTACCATCTAGGTCCTCGCTGTGGCGACAGACTACCGAGACTTCCGAAAGTCGGCCTTCCAAGAATATGCCGTCGTTTGCGGTTTCAACGCCATCAAGATACCTAAGGGCATTGACCCTTATCAAGCTGCCTCTCTAGGGGTTGCCTT
Organism: Lomentospora prolificans; assembly: GCA_029532625.1. Lineage (NCBI taxonomy): Eukaryota > Fungi > Ascomycota > Sordariomycetes > Microascales > Microascaceae > Lomentospora > Lomentospora prolificans. The sequence goes on from JARFXM010000001.1 coordinate 291,465, forward strand.
CGTCACTGCTGCGCTATCTTTGGGAGTCTGTCTAGGCATTAGCCTTCCCAAGCAAGGAAAGCTCCCCGACCTCGACCTCCTGAGCATACTTCAAAGAGAAGGCGAAGAAAATATCCCCAAGGATTGTTTCGACGAAGTCTTCAACCCCATACCGGCTGGTAGCAGGCCTCATCCCGGAGAATGGGTGCTGTTGTATGGAGGTATTACGCAAAGGTTCCAACATGTCCTGTATGAATCCTCTGCTGACTTTTAGATAGCTTCGAGCGTAACGGCGCAATTGTGCATACAACTGTCCAAAGCAGCGGGTCTCAAAATCGTCGGAGTTGTAGATGTAAACAAGCATGGAAGGAGATTAAGTGCCCTAGGCGTCGGTGAGTAGCCATCTAGTATTAATACATGGGGTCCGCCCATCTAATCTCCCCATCAGACGTGTTAGTTGATAGGAAAGACCTCGACCTTGCCGCAAAGCAGGTCCGCCAACACACCCAAGGCTCCCTCCGCTTCGCCATGGACTTCATCGGTAGGGATACCTCAGCCTGGTGCCAAAACGTCCTCGCCGCCTGCACCTCAACCCGATATCCCAAGGACATTGACAACCCCGACGCGATACCGGACCCTTATACCCAGAAGGGTAGCACGCTAAGTCATCTGGTCTGTCTGTCCGGCACACCCAAGGCGAAGTCGCCTAACGTCCGAGTTCACCAAGTCCCCGTCAAGATGTTCCATGAGAACGAGGAGTTGGGTTGTGTCTTGAGTTATTGGCTTTATCATTCTTTAAAGAACGGCATCATCACGCTACCCGAGACCCAGATTGTTGACGGGGGCCTTGAAGTTATCAACTCTTGCCTTGAGCTGATGAGAAGAGGCGAGATATCGGGGAGTCGCTTAGTGGTTAAGCTGAAGTAAGATGTTGCGGAAGGCGGCCCAAGACTTGCAGATTATTATTGAGGGGACGGGTCAAGTACTAAGGGATGCAGATACATGGAGTTATGAAGGCCAAAACTGTTTTGAGAAGAGCATCACAATTGGAACAAGGCGATTCTAGTGCGGCATGTGTCTAATTATTGCTTAATGGATCGTAACTCGGAGCGCAGGTTCGCATTCTACAGAAATTGGCGAACTATTTTATACAGAAGACAAACACAATAGCAACTCATTGCTCACAGCTGAAAATGTGAACTCGTCGATACATGGGATATCCTCACTCTATTCTCCCCTTCTTTAATGAACGCCATTGGTAGTTCCATTAGTAGTTCCGTTGGTACCATTATTAGTATGACCATTAACTTCATCATTGACTGTCAGCCATTTATTCGTAAGCCTTGATTTTGAGCAACTAAACTTACCCGACTTGATGCCAAGAACCCTCTCATCACGGCCAACGACAAGCTCCGCATTCTTGGCCTTGGAAGGCGCAAGAGTCAATTTGCCGAGAACAGCATACTTGGCGGCGCCGCCAGCGGCAGGAATATTGTTTGCCAGTCCGTTCTTGTTTGCAAATGCCAAAGTAGCAAACTTGACAGCTTCCTTGTAGGCAGCGGGAATGCCAACCTCGTCGCTGATGCACACCTGGACGCCGATTTTACCCAGCTCCTCAGTCAACACCTTGATCAAGGTGGCGTTTCGGGTACCGCCGCCGGAGGCAATTAGCCTTGTAACCTTGGACCTGGGGAGGATAAAGTTCACAACGCTGCGCTTGATGGATTCGGCGGTAAACATGGTCAAGGTAGCGAGAAGGTCCTCAGTGGAGGCATCAGCGTACTGCTTGAGGATAGCATCGGCATACTCGGAGCCAAAGTCTAGCCTCCACGCCGACCGCGGAGGTTTCCTGCCGAAGAAGGGATGCGTCAGGAGCTGCTCGAGAAGGGCAGAGATGACCTTGCCCTTGGCGGCAAGCTCACCGTCCTTGTCGTAACCCCTGCCAGTGCGGGCCTTGACGACGTGGTCGAGCATGACGTTGCCCGGACCAGTGTCAAAGGCGAACATTTTGCTGCGGTCGGCATCCGCAAGCTGGAGGTTGGCGATGCCGCCGATGTTGAGAGTTGCGGTAGGACCGTCGTTGCGGAAAGCAACAAAGTCAAGGTACTGCATAAGGGGAGCAGCCGAGCCTCCAAGAGCGTGGTCGACCGGCCTGAATTGGGTTACGGTGTCGATATCCGTGAGCGCGGCTACAACTCCGGACTCGGCAATGAAGAAACCGCAGGGGAATCCGCCCTTGAGCCACTTGTCCACGAGGCTCTTGTTCTCGCTCTGCACGTATTCGCGCTCCTTTTCCCTGTCGGGAGGCTCTTGGTATATGGTCTGGCCGTCGTACCCTACGACGAAGATGTCTTCGGGTGTGAGGTTGGATTTCCTGATTAGTTCGTTGACTGCTTCAGCGTAGAGGGCTCCGGCAGCGTAGTTTAATCTCGTCATCTCAAAAATGGAGAGTTTGTTGTCAAAGGCTCGGAGAATGAGAGTCTCGAGCTCCTTGGGCCAGTCAATTGTGAGACCAGAGATGTACTCAGGCTTGGCCGGGTGGCCGTCCTCTGCAAGCTCAATCCTGCAGAGGACAGCGTCGACACCGTCGAATGACGAGCCGCTGTTTAGACCGACAATGTAGGGCATAATGTGAAATGTGAAAAGGGTACAGAGAGGAGGAGGGTACGTGACGAAGGGAAGAGACAGTTCCTGCAGTCCAATAGCTCCTGACGGCTCAGAGAGGGAGCAGTCACAAGGCGTTTATTATACCGGCGAGTTGGCAGACATGGAGAGAATCCCCACAGATAGTGGACAACTTGGAGAGAGTCCTTCCACGGGGCATCCTCCGTACATTGTCCGTACATGGTGTGGTCAACCATCCATTCATTCGGGGGAGCCTCCGACATGCGGGTTGCCGCGCCCTGCAGCAAATTTATGTGGGGAAAGAACCCCCTGTTCTTGGATCTTGGCGAAGATTAACTCGGGGAAATGGGAATCGGGGGAGCCTCCGACGGCGTTTCCCCACAAGCTCACATGGCCCGCTGGTGAAACTAGTTTACCGTTCACCTGGCTGTTGGCAGATCGAGTTTCTGGCCGGCCATGCAGAGTCTTATTTGGGCGCTTTTGTGTATCCTTGGGAATCTTAATCTGCATGGAATGGTCTCATGAGGCAGGTTCGGTGCCGGCTGACCTCCAAGTTAGCGCTGTTGTCGCTCGCTAATGATGTACGTTCTAGGTACCGGCTTCTAATGCCTCCTAGATGCTGGCGAGATCGCAGCAATGGCCATGCTCAACTTGTGAATTCAAATTCGCCTCCTAGTGTGTGGGTAAAAGGTCCATGACACCTTGATCCAAGTCGTCGAATCGCTGGGGAATGTTGTAAATTGCTTCGAGCCCCTGTTAATCAGTCAACGAGTCGCCACCGCAAAAAGAAGCTAATCACTCTCTGGCGGCCTTTGAGGCTTGTTTCGTTTTCTACATGTAGGGTAATTCATTAAGGACTGGCAGCTATGGAGGGAACCGCACAGTCAAGTCAACGGAAAAAAAGAAGTTCCCGATTCTCGTAAGGTTTCTAACCTCTAGGACTTACTCAAATTCACCATGTTTCAATATTATTTTGATATGAGAATGAGGAGAGTCTGCCTGAGTATTATATTGTCAAGGGGTTTCAGAAACTATTATTTTGGTTTAAAACCTGTCCCTAAGATGGCCGGGTTCGGTGTCGCAATTTTTGCGCAACCATTGTATTGTCAACGGCTTAACAATAATATTATAAAAAAAATCATACCCTAAAACACTTTACAGACACGCAATTGATGTTGCCACAAAGTTGCAGAGCTAGATGCAAAAAGGTACGACGATGGTCAGTATGAGGGTCGAACTCATGACCTTGGCATTTACTTGATAAACCGGATAGTTTATTAGTACCACGCTCTAACCAACTGAGCTAACCGACCGTGGTATGTGTTGGTTTTGGAGTGACCATAACACTCCTCATCCTTGCAACTCCACCGTCTGACTTGTATTAACGCTAGTGCAGGGATAGCCAGCCAGGCAGATAAAACCAAGGATGCAAAACAGTGGTCTACTTGCTTGCTATGTTTGCCGCTTCCAAGCTCGAAGTAGGCGCTATTCAGTCTTAAAGCGGCAAGAACAACTCTTGACGGTGAGATTGGGGAAGTATATGGGCAACCAAGTAGCTACAAGATTCCAAGTGGTCTAAAGCATTGTGGCAAGCAAATCCTTTAGCTGCTGCGTATCATCTGCAAACCTCCGCATGGCATCAGCTGACTTCTCTACCGCGCACGCATCTCCGTTAAACGCCCATCGGAAGCCAGCCTCGTCATTGATGTACGAGACCTCGGCGAGGTCGGCGGCCTGGGCGCTCTGGGCTGAGAGTTTGGCGACAATGGGCTCAGTTTCTTGCTCGACCGCGTCGAGAATAGCAGGCGCCGCGGTGAGGAGATCGACGCCTGCGAGTTCGCGCACTTGTGAGACACTGCGGAAGCTGGCGGCCATCACTTGCGTCTTGAACCCGTATTTCCTGAGGTAGTTTTGGATCTTGGACACAGTGACGACGCCTAGGTCGCCCTCGAAGCCGTTTAGCTTTCCCCAGTCTGCCATGCGGCCAACGTAGGGAGCAATAGCATCGACGCCGGCTTCAGCAGCAGCGATAGACTGCACAAGACTGAAAACGACGGTAATCAAACAGCTAATTCCATATTCTTTTTGAAGGATCCTCGCAGCCTGGATGCCCTCCCAAGTTGCGCTGATCTTGACGCGCACATTCTCCTTGGGCACGCCCTCCTTGGCGTACAGGTCAATAATTCTCTTCGCCGCTTCAACGGTGGCTTGCGTATCAAAGGAAAGCGTCACGTCGGCCTCGGTGCTGACCTTGTCGGTGAGCTTGTATATCTGGGTGCCGAACTGAACGGCGAGGAAGTCGACTGCGAAGGAGAGGCGTTCCGCGGTGGGAACGTTCTCGGGAAGGGCCTTGGCGTAGTCGATGGCTTTCTTGAGGAGGGACTCGTAGGCGGGGTTCTTTGCAGCGGCGTAGAGGAGGGAGGGGTTTGTTGTGCCTTCGGACGCGTTGTATTTGGCAATCTCTAGAATGGTGGGCTGGTCAGTTGGGAGGGTTTGAGGCCAGTCACTCCGCGGGGCGACTTACTCTCGAAGTCTGCGGTGTCGGCGATAACAACGGTACCAGCAGCCTGGAGCTGCTCAAGGGGCTTTTGCGCCATGATGATGGATTATGTCCCTAACTGAAGAGAAATACGGCGGAAGTCGCACAGAGGAAAGGCGCTATTGAACCAGGTATTATTATTAGTACGAAGTCGTCAAAGGCCTTCAATCTCGCACGTTTCAAGAGCGTCTTGTCTGACCTATATACCGTCCTTCTCTAGAGTCCGATCGATTAGGTCCGACCGAGAGATTCGCGCAATTGAAAAGAAAAAACCCCTCGATGATCTCCTCAACGTCTCCAACGAAAGGCCGGTAGGACCAGAACACCCCTGGCGTAGCAGCTTGAGCCATTGGCATCGGAGCACCTCCGTCGGATGATTCCCCTAGACCGGAAATCGGTGTGCCCCGGCGATTTGGTTGCCCACCCATTCGTTCTTGGCACCATTTGAACTAATTAGAGACTAGCCGCTCCCAAGTCGTAACATCTTGCCTCCAGCACAACACACGATTCCCTTCACTAGCGCCATCGGAGGCTCCCCCGACAGTAAGATCTCCGCAGAAACCCCCCCAAAGTCTAGACTCGCCCACACGCACATTCCAACTTCCTCCAGATTTGACATCTCAATTCTTTGTCCCTTCATAGACCTTGCCGCTTTAAACCCCACAACCTCGTCTTTCCTTCTGTCTCCTGCTTCCGATCCCCTAATACACCCTTCCCCAGTTCCCCAAAATCCGGGGCCCCTGCCAACACGTACTTGAAAAAGTATGGCACGCAGACGAGGAATGTGACGTTCCCCACCATGAGGTGAGAGTATTGCTTCTAATACCACATGGCTTGATGCCGGTGTTGGACCCAATAGTCTGGAAGGCCACCACAATTCCGCAATTTTACATTTCGGCTTTGACTTCGAAGTGTAGTTGCAAGCTTAACATCTTTGCTACATGAATCACCTGGATTGGGTGGTTTGGCACTAAAACCCCATTGCTCTTTGCCGAAAACGGCCGCCTGGACACTCGATCTTTGGGGCCAAGGTCTAAACAGACACAGCTTGACCTTGTTCCACCATATTATATAAACTGGTAAGGCTCCGCTCCTTCATTCTCATTACCACGAGACGAAACATCTACTCATCTCTTGACAGGCACATTCCCTTTTCTATCCCCCCCAGTCAGGACTCCCTTTCCTGTGTACTCGCTCATCGTCTCTCTCTTCACTTCTATCCTTTGTTTCCCTTGGTGTCCGACTGTAAAAAAAGAAAAAAAGAAAAAGAAAAAGAAAATCAACTATGATGAATAGGTTCGGCATTGACTTCAATGCCCACAAATGGGCCATCTTTTACTGCGGTGTGTCTACTCTAGGCGCGCTCTGCTACGGTTATGACCAAATATACTACACCGGTGTCCTGGGCATGAAGCCTTACGTCCGAGACTATGGCACCACCACCGACGACGAAGGCAACGTCGCCCTCACCACCTCCTTCATGTCCCTGACAGCCTCCATCATCTACGTCGGCGAGCTCGTCGGCGCCCTGATGGCCGCTCCCATCAACGACTTCTGGGGCCGCAAGGCCGTCTTCTACTGCGCCTCCGTCTGCATCATCGCCGGTGCCATCGTCCAGCTCCTCGCCCATGGTCTCGAGGGCCTCATCGTCCTCGGTCGTATTCTCATCGGTCTCGGAATCGGACAGTTCACCGTAACTTGCCTGCTCTACATCGGAGAAGTGGCTCCTCTGGCCATCCGAGGCCCCGCCCTCATGATGTTCCAGTTCATGCAGTCCTGCTCGCAACTCGTCGGATCCGGTATCACACAGGGCACCGAGTCGATTGCCAATAAGAATTCATACCATATTCCAATGGGTCTTTTGATCCTTCTTCCTGGGCTGATGATTCTAGCTCTGCCCTTTACCCCTGAGAGTCCTACCTGGTACGCCATGAAGGGTCGCACTGAGCAAGCGAGTCAGGCGCTCGCCAAGATCAACCGCAGCCAGCCCAATTACGATCCAACCCACGATCTTAATACTTTGGAAGAGGCTGCACGCCGCGAGAAGGAAGAAGCCACCGAGTCTAGCTGGATCTCTCTCGTGAAGGACCCTATCGAACGTCGCAAGTTGATTTACTCGTGCGGCGCCATGGTTGCCCAGCAGATCAACGGTATCCAATTCTTCTATTCTTACGGCGTTGTGTTCGCCCAGTCTCTTGGTATTGAGCAAGCCTTCACCATCTCGCTCATCACCAATATCCTCCAGGTCATCGCCGTCGGTGTTTCCGTCATGCTCGGCAACAAGGTTCCCCGCCGCCCAAACCTCCTCTACTGCAGTCTCGGCATCTTTGGCGCCCTCGTTGTCGTTGGTGGGCTCGGCACAAAGCGGGAGTTCCCTACGGGCATTGCTGCGGCTATCGTCGTCTTCTCCTATGTCGTCATTGTCTGCTTCAACTTTTCGTTGGGCCCTCTTGCCTTCACCATCGCCTCCGAGGTTGCTGTCGGAAGGAACAGGAACAAAATCATGTCCTGCTCCATCGTCTCGTTTTTCTTCACTGTCTGGGTCATTGCCTTCACATCTCCCTACCTGTACTACGATGCCAACCTCGGCCCCATGCTTGGCTTTGTCTACTGTGGCACCACTCTCATCACCCTTACTTATATCTGGTATTGTGTCGGCGAAACTAAGGGCCGCACCAACTACGAGCTGAACAGGTTCTTCCAAGACAAGATTCCGGTTACGCAGTGGAGGGACCATGTTTTTGATTCACCCATGCCCGCGGAAAAGGTTGTGTTGGAAGATACCAAGAACGACGACGTGGCTGGCAACCGGCCGTCGACGAAGGAAGTTGAAGAGGCCTAGGCGTTGGTATAATAATTGGCACATGTATATCGACAAAAGATAGATGTAATATGCTCCTAATCTGATCATCTTCTTGGTCTTGGACTCACGTGATATTCTTCAGGCAAGCTCCCTCGTATCAGTCGTAGACGACGGTGCCATCGTCGCCCAACGGCGGGATAATATTCTATTAAGTAGCTGAGCCGTTGATCCTGTTGGAACGCCACTCCAGCTACGGAGGCACCTAAGCAAGCTGTGAAAATGCCGGGCAGGTCGGGGACGAATAAGGCGAAAATTGGCTAAAATGCCTTTGCGGTCTTATTTTCTCATTTTTCCCTCTCTGCTGTACCCTTTCTAGGTGGAGGTCGTGTACACCATTTTACCAGTCGCGTTAGCCAGCAACCACTTCAATCCAAGGCAATAGCCAGCCAGGATGTACCCACGCTGTGCCCAGCTACATTCAGCCGGTAAACGTGACCAACAGAGAAGGGACATTGCAGCTATTGCTCAAATGTTTTCAACGGACCAAGACGCCGTTCTCCCTGGCAAGGAGCCATCCCTCCATGAAGCAGCTTCGTCTCACAGCAAAAGGGGTCGAATAGGTGCAAGATATCGTTTCCACTAGTGTAAATAACGTACGGGTTCTATCCAGCCGTGTAGTCCCCACCTACCTTCATGCTCTGATCCTTGTTGACCGTGTTTAGCCTCCAGACTACTCACGAAGATACGACAAAAGTATACTTTCATATATGCCCCTGGCGCTCTAGTGCACAGAGAGATGGTCCCTCGTTTAGCTGAACTGTATAATATGCCTATACTGTAAATTATTAGATTAACCTTGGTCTTGTATATTCTTCGATTGAAATCAAGTAGTTTTGATATACAGGAAGGTGAGGTGCCCAGGCTCTCCCTGAGTTCTCTTTAGTAGTCGCTGCGGTGGTCACACGCTGTGTTGTACTAGGACCATGCTTGTATTACAATTCAGAGACAACCCTGACTTAGGTTATTCATTGCTGGATTTTATAATATATAGGCTATCTCTCCGCATTCTTTAGATAATTATGAAGACACTTTAATAGGCCATTAACCACTCAGGAATAAGGAGGATGTTGGGATCCAAAATGGTAATACTGCTTGCTCATTAGTAATGTAAATAAAGGGTAACTCAAAATACTAGAACTACTGTTATATTTTCTAAAGTATATCAATCGAATAGCGAAATTCTGATAGAATTGTCCTATAGTTATGCATTTATTCGTAAAACTTTCGAAAGTGAGCACAAGATGTCTATAATTACTTCAAAAGCAAGTCAGGTTGTTCAAGTCCACTTGACATATAGTAGGGTAAGCGAGGAAAAGCAAGATGGTTTAAGCCTAGTAGAAGTTTTATCAAATTATTGTCAGTGATTCGAATCCAGAAAATGAAGGTACTCAAAAATACGACCTCAAAACCTCTTGACCAAACAATCTCTGGTGGCTCCCAAGGACTACCCACAAGGGTATTCACAGAGAGCACATCGGCCGTCCTGATGGCCCAATCCATAGATGCACCATTGCCGCTGAGCACTACTCTCATGGTACGCTGACTTAGCTGTCCTGCGTAGTTGGTTTGTTAACCACATCTTCTCCGTCACCTTGTTTCTTTTCTCCTCCCTCGGCCGGAGTAGCGTCAGTCTCGGTGCTGGCCGCTTTCTTATGGAAAATATTGACCGAGGGCATGCTAACTGAGGGCATGCTAATTGATGGCATGCTAACCGATGGCATGCTAACCGATGGCATGCTAACTGATGGCATACTTGGCATCGGCGGGATCAAAGAAGACGTCGACGACGGAAGACTAGGCATCTTAGAAAACCAAGTATCCTTGATCCCGGTCCCCGTCTGCTGGGCGATCTGGAAAAGGTACTTCATATACGTCTTCTTCTCTTCACTATCCGCCACGGCTGTGTCCATCAAGTCTCCATCCGCATCATCCGGTAATGGGACAACTGAAGCCGCCGCAGCAATATCGACGGGCGAAACGTCGGGTACCTCTGGCTGGCCGTCGGTTTCGGTATCACTCTTCTCCTTTTCCGTGGCAGTTGGAGGGACCTGCCCCTCCTCTTTCAAGGTCTCCTTAACGATGTTGTCTTCGGCAGCCTCCTCCGGTGGTGCATCACGGAACTTTGCATCATCGACGATGTCCTTCTCGCTAAAGAACCACTCCGTCGCGAGCTTCGCAGCTTCTTCCGTCATTCTTTCGTAGCCAGAGTTTGTCTTGGGTTGGAACATGCCCAAGTGCGCCTGGATCTCATCGCTAGCTTCTCTAATAACGTACCGCGAGAATAGACGGTAGGCAGCATGATCCGGTTCGGGAATTGCGCAAAACGTTCTCTCGGGAACAAAGTAGCCTCCAGACCAGTACCCGTTCTCCCCAAGAGAGCAGTAAATGTCATGGACGCCAACGCCCTCCAGCGCAGCCAGCCGTTCCAAGCGGCGGCTCAACTCATTCGGCTTCAGCAACGCGCCTACAAAGGTAAAGTGGCCCGACAGCCACGCGTACGACTGCCCCACGTTCCCTCGATTGATGTAGGCGAGGCCTTGTCCCAAAGCTCCGACACCCTGTTGGTAGCCCTCAATGATGGACTCCTTATTCAGGTTCTTTACGCTACGGAGGCCCTTGATGATGGCTTCTCGGTGCATGTAGGCCGCGACACCACCTGCCGCAATAGCGCCCACGGTTCCGGTCCGTACGGCGACGAACTGCCATGCTTTCCAGGCTGGGCTGCTGGATGGACCTGAGGCGGCTGCTGCTCGCCCCGCTGCTCGCTTGGCAGCTAGTCGGCTAAGTCCAGCCGGTGCGGCTACAGAGAGCGTACTCATGACATTAAACACGTTGCTGACTTTTTGATAGTTGGAAAAAGCGCCGTATACGAACATTGACCGAGCGAGACCGTTGTACGGCGTGTCGAATGTGAGAATTCCTTGTATCAAGGGGAATATCGGTGCTTCGCTTGTTCCACCAGAGGCTCTCTCATTTAGGGCAAGGAATAAAGTATCCGCAGCGACGAAACCCCTACACAGGGAAAACCCTTAAATTAGCCTGGTTGAAAGTCCTAGCTAGCTGGCAAGGGAGGCAACAAACCCCATGGAGTGTGCTACGAGAACTACCCCAACCTGTCTATCCTTTGGTGGCCATGGCTCATCGACACATTCTTTTCGGATGTCCATGACCCTTTCTTTTAACCTGACTGGTTTAGCTCCAATTCTTTCGTTGCGTAGACGCCTTGGGATCGAACATACCACTCCAAGAAGGCCTCGGAGGCCTGGGATAAATCACCCTTCGTCTCATATTTAGGATAAACAACGGATTCGACGCGGTGATCTGGGAGTTGCTCGGAGACGCGCTTTTTCAAGTCCTACACGCTCTCAGTTATTTTTCTTTTGAGTGTCACTGGGAGGATACTGCCAGAACTCACATCTGGAAAGGCACGGAATGTATCATCAGTCCCCTATTGGAAGACAATATTAAGTATTATAGGCATCACCATCGGTGAGTAGGTTGACACACCTTGAAGCCGTGGATAAAACACAAAAGCAGAGTCCGAGACATCTTGATAAGACTTCGATTAAAGATACTATTTGCATCAGAAAAAAGCGACATTTAATTTCTTCTCCGGGAACCAAGATGCGCAGGGCAGTAATATTATACCAGCTGCAGCGCACCATCGCCCCACGCACCCATTCACGCGTCGGTGTGGTAATAGGACGAGCATAGGAAACACAGAAACAAAGATAGTTTCCTACTGCAATCGGATCTCAGTAATTGGCTAAAGTCAAGGCTAGCGTGTGGTTGTGGCGAGTAGTCTGTTGGAAATGAACGAAGCAGGCGAAAGACGTCACCACAAACGTCATCAGTCAAATTTATTTGTTGGAGGAGCCACACAAACTAGCAAATTCCTGTATTCTGTCTATCGCCATTACAGCTCCCTCCCGCCCCTCTGTTGATCCCATGCCTCTCCGCCAACAACAAGTAAAATTACAGAAAGGCAGCTAGTATGTATCATCAGAGGCATCCGAACTCCTATCAAACGCCAAATCACATATCTCTGTCGTGTCGGGACCAAAAAGGGTATCGAGTTCAAAGTACATGGAAGAATAACGGAGAGTAAATAAACGGAGAACGGGTTCAGGAGCTGAGCAAACATTCGGTTAGGATTATTCGGCGTTTTGGAGAAGAAAGAAGGACGGCATCTCACTCACATTAAGCTTATTGTCACATCTCCCTTTATACGAGCATAGAGATTCAGTTCAACTTCAAGATCGAGCTCAATTTTGATCTTGAGGCTGCTCTTCTCCGCACCCGAACTTTCTCTGCTCTTGATCCGCGTTTTGCGGACACGTTCCCGACCGGGCGGGCCCCCGTTAGGGTCAAGGTAGATCATGGGGGCATCATCGTCTTTTCTTGGCGTAGAGGTCGTGGATGGCGTTTCGGACCGCGTTTTCTCGGGAATGTCGGAGTCGGAGTCACCCGAATAAAGATAGCTGGTCTGCCGCCGCTGAGTCTTCGGGTTCGACATTGTATTTGCGTGGTGCAGAAGGCGAATCCCAAAATATGACCGTGATGGATGGCTTTGGGGGATGCAGGTTGGTAGGGAGAAGCGGATTAACAGACCGAGCTAGAGCTCGCTGGTAAAGGGCCAGCGGACTTTTCTTTTTCTCTGCTCTATACTATAGGGCAGATAATAAGGTGGTTTTCTGAAAATTTAGAGTTGGCCGGCTTCCGAAAGTCGTCACCCGACGTGTTGACAGACGTAACCTTGAATGCGGCAGAGGTCACGCTGTTCACCGATGACGGTGACGTCACAAGCATTCGCGTGCCTGAAATCAAGCTGCAGAATGAATGGTGCGCCGCGGCACTTGCAGACCAAGCAATTTCTTTTCCTTTCCCTTTTCCTAGGCAAAACTGGGATTTGAAGAAAAGGAAGCATGTTCTTGTAAAGTTGTTTGTCAGATCTATGTGGTGGGTGTCCTCCTTAGGTCTACCCACTCGGGCTCAAAAATAATCAGCCGCTGTCATGGCGCCCATGGTTTGGGGAAGGATTAGCAGCCAACAACCGGCATCTAGAACCTAGCAGCCGTCACGCAAAGCTTTCTTTATCCACACCTCTGCTGCGTTAGTAAGAACCTATTCTGATAAGGGTGCGTCCCCAGTTACGACAGCCGCATCCAAAACCCCCACGCTATAAGCCGCTGTTTTGACCAGGTCGTGCTCCCAGAGCTGCTAAAGAGGTGGATTACCCAGAACCGTGGAAAAGATTTATATATGGCCTGGTGGTGGTCCACAGTCAACCAACTCCGGGGGCTCTCCCATCTGCGCTTCTGTCGTAGAAGCATGTACCAAGAGGAGGAGCGGACGAAGTCATCTCCAGTAAGGACATATTATCTGGGAGGTTAGGACTCCAATTACGAATTGGTATCGGCGGTTACAATCCAGTCATTCTATCCATGAGACGAGAGACAGAAACGGAATTATTATTTTATCGCGTGCTTGCGCACATTACAGACTCCCAAACCGCCATCTTAGCCAAACCAATATCAAAATATCAAACCCCATACCTAGGCGAGGCAACATCAAACTTCTCCCTCTCACACCTCAAAATCTCCACCGCCCTCCTCAACTGCACCGACTCCCTCCCCGAAGTCCTGAAAATCTCCTCCACCCTATCCAGAAGCGGTTCCAAATCCCCCACACTGCTAAACAAGGGCGCGAGTCCCTGCACAGGCTTCACCTGCAAGATGACGAGATAGGCCGCGAAGAGCATTTGGAGCTCGCACCAGCTGAGGTTTCCCTTCCGCGAAGGCTTCTCCATGTCGATCCAGGCGAAGGAGATCATTAGGACGGCGCTCTCGATACAGTCGCGGCAGGACTCCAGGACCCACGGTTCGTCGTCGGGGGCGGCCATGGAGGACTGGGGGGGTGGTGGGCGGACAGAGTATTCCATTTCGCGGTGGAGGTAGAAGTAGAGGACGGGGCGGTGGAGAAGGAAGACGCAGGAGAAGTAGCGAATGGCAAGTTCCCTCTGGTGGATTGTTAGGGATTATTCGTCGGTCTCGGGAAGAGAGTACACGTACCACATGGAAAGGCATGAAAGGAACTTTCATGCTGAAAGTCGTGGTATCTCGAACGAATTGCTGCGCTAGTGGCTGAGACTGGTACCAATGCCGGAGCTCAGCACCGAGGCCGCGCACGAGGTCGACGAATTCCTGAGGTTGACCATAGGCCTTGTTCGGTGTGTATAGGCTGGCTAGGATTTTGTTCAGGAGGTTGCGCAACCATACGTGGCTATCTAAACAGGCCTGGGTGTAGGACTCGTCCGGCGAACCGGACCGTACGTGGTCGGGAGCGTAGAAAACGGGGGCAGATTGGGTGCCCCAGTTGTTGAGGAGGTTCAGACTGACGGTGGAGGGAAAGTCGTCGATCTCGGTCAAGATGTCACTTTTGGAAGCGGTCAGTTGAATACTATCTTCCTCCCACTTGTAAATCTTACCATTCAATAATGAAGCTTAGCTTCGCATAAGCCTGCACAAGATTCCTATTGGGAGTTAGCACTGAGCAGTAAACACTGCACGTCCAAAAAAAAAAAGAGCCAACTCACGTATGCACCTTGCTCCTCATCGACAACTGCTTAATCGCCGAGTCGATGGACCTCAGGATCCCCAAGGCATGAAACGGCCTCGCCCAAAAGTGGATAAGACAGTACGTCATGGTCAAGCTTAACGGGGCCAGTATTTCAGGATTAGCATGCAATGTCCACTGCCTCTGCATCGCTAACGAAAAACAGAAGGCCGAAGCGGCCTGCACATCGGCTTCCCTAGCCCCGAGCGCGGTAGGATTACCCAACTTCAGGGCCATAGACATGACAAGAAGTTGCTCAACAGACAAGCGATGAGGGTCGAGAGATATGGTGTGAGGGGAAGATGAGCCGGGAGGATACAACGCCGCCATGCTCTCAAAGATATGGATCCTGCCCAAGCTCTCATGAGTATTTAGCAGCTGCACAAGGCCAATCGGCAGCCCAAGCGTAGCATCATAAAAGTGGTTCAAAGCTCGGTCAACCTGCCAAAGAGACAATCTCGGCAGTTCTGACTGGGGCAGGATAGGCTCGATCAGAAACCGATCGGCGGCATCCGTATCCTGTAAATGCGTCTGGGGATTCAAATCTGGTAACGTTAGGTAGAGCCGTATTCTCGGCCAACAATGCAGCATCTTGTTCGCCGCCGCGGTATGTAGGTCAGGCGGATTCTCAAACACCTGAGGCTGCTTGGTCGTTCCCATGGCCGCCGGTGATCCCATCCCGGGGATCATCTGGTCGGAACCATTTCCGGGCCCGTTCAGGATGCCGCATCTCGACTCCAGGGCGCGGATGCGGATCTCGGCCTGTGACAGCCTCGAAAGCACTGAAACATCTCTATTGGCCGTCCGTTAGCCAGTCATCCTTTTTCTTTTCTTTCCGGCACGAATGGGAAAACGCGGAAGCCGATGAGGGAATATGTGTGGGGTCATTGCGGGCATACGTCTCAAGGTTGGTGGGCGTGGGACGGTAGGAGCACTGCTGACCGGCAGCGATGCAGTGCGTGCAGCTCGGGCGAATGCCGTCGCACCGCGACTTGCGCTGCCGGCACCTGTCGCATGCAAGGTTCGTCTTTGACTTTACCGGGGCCATTGTCGCCAACGGACCCGCATGGTCGTCCGGCAAAATGGGGTAGCCTGGGTACTACGTGCTGTCGTTGGACTGGGGGTCTCGGTTTTGAGATTCCGGGGGAGCAGGCTTCTATTATCGGGGGATGAAGCGGGGATCCTTCCGATGAAATTTTTATGCATCTTTGTGGTTCGGAGCAACTTTGACGTTAAAAGAGATTGGTCTAGTGTTATTAGGCAAAGTTTGGAACTAGCTCGATTTGGTTTAAAGCCTCAATCCGTCTTGGGATGGATTGACCCGACCCACATAGCACTCCACAGCACTGGAGGCGACTGACTACAGCTGTCTCCAGCACTCTCATTCCCAATTCCGGCGTTGAGTTGAGCTCCTAACTCACTAGAGGCAGCGCTGGCACACTGCTTACTTTACTGGGGATCACCACCGAAAAGCTCTCCTAGCCAGCCAGCCAGCGCTTGCTAAATAGCCAGACAGGCCAGCATTGATCCGATTTCCATGAATTCCAATCTGCCTCTCGTGTAACACGGCTAGACTTATTATAATATATTACAGGCATCAATTTACCCACCTTACGCCTTCTTCACCTCCCAATCCGCCAAGAACCTCGCCTTAACCTTCCTCCCCTTCAACCCCTTGACTCTCAAGTTCCTCTCCGACCCCGGCACCAAATCCACCATATTATCCTCCCACAACGGCTCCGGATCCTCATCCTTCTCCGTCCCATCGTACACAGGCTCCAACCAGACACCCTTAAGCGGTTGCTCCGACGAAATGGTAACGACGTTCTCCCAGCCATCCGCATTCTCGCCAGCCTCGTCAAGCTTGATGGCCACGTCCGTACCAGCGGGCCAGTACAGATACCTATAGGGCTCAGGCCAGTCGACGAAGCGGGCTAGTTCCTTTCCGGACCCGCTCTCGACAAGAGTAAGCTCCAGGATCACGAGGCTATCCTCAGTCCACGAATCCTGCTTCTTGAGGGACCCGAGCTCGTTGTTGCGGCCCGCCTTGAGGGTGACGGAGCGCTTGGCGTCCTCGGCTGGGAGCACCGTGTACTCTCCCGTGGCGAAATCGTAGGCACGTAGGACCAGGTCGCAAGTGACGTCGGTGGGTGTGGTGTTGTGGGCAAAGATATCAAAACCGGGGATGGAGGAAGCGTTAGGCTTGTCCTCATCCACCCAGCGCGTCCAAGGCGTCCTCTCAACACCGACGCTCAGCGGCGCAAACTCCCGGCGGATAGAGTAGAAGGCAGGCTTAGGACGCAGGAAGTAATCAACGTAGGCCCACGAGGTAACGGGGTACACGTCGTTAAACTGCCAGATAATGGCCCCGGCGCACTTTTCCTCTCCCTCGCCGTTGAACAGCCTCTTCCACGACCGCAGGGCGCATCCGTACGCTTCGGACTGCATCAGCTGCGACGAGTAGACAAAGTTGTCCAGGTTCGTCATGTCGAAGCGGAAGTTCTCGGCAAGGTACCTCGCGATGCGGGTGTGCGCGCCGTGGCCCTTGTTGTGGCAGTCGATGAGGCGCGACTGCGGATGGCACTGTTCGGGCTTGGCGCCGCGGGTGAAGTGGTCGACGGTGCGCTTGATGGGGAAGCCGTGCATGCCGAACTCGGAGACGAAGCGGCCGCTGAGGTTCTTGTATTCTTGGTAGGGGAGCTGCTCCAGATGCCAGACGGACCACTGGTGGATGTCGCCGACCGTGGTGTCGTTAGCCGTGGCGCCACCCCAGGGAGAGTTGGCCCAGTAGGTGACGTCCGGGCAGACCTCCTTGGCTACTTTGGGGAGAAGGTCGAGGTAGATCTTGCGTTGAGGGAAATTGGTGTTGTCAAAGGGGCCGGTGAGGTCGGCGTGGTTATACTCGACCCTAGGAAAACAGATGAGTATTTCGCGCAAGGCTCATCGAGCTGACGTGCATGTACTTACTTTTCCCAGTCGTTCAACATAAAGTCCTCGTTACCACCACACAGAAGGGCAAGAGAAGGATGGTTGCGGATCCTCTTAGTGTTTAGCTCTGCCTCTTTCCTCACACTCTCAATGTAGTCATCATGCGTGGGGAAGTCACCGCAAGCAAACGCGTAGTCCTGCCAGACAAGCATACCGTTCTCATCACAGGCATCAAAGAAGTCGTCAGTCTCATAGATACCGCCACCCCACACTCGGATCATGTTGAGGTGGTTGAACTTGGCCAGGCGTACCCATTCAAAGTAGCGCTCGCGGCTGATGGCAGGGAGGAGGTTGTCAGCGGGGATCCAGTCACCGCCCTGGGAGAAGATGTCGCGACCATTGACGCGGAACATGAAGGTGGTGCCAGGAGCATCCTTCAGCGGTCTCTGAATGATCTCGATTGTCCTGATACCGAAGCGGGTAGCGGTCTCGTCGACGATGGCAGAATCCGAGCCAGTGAGCACAACCTTGGCAGTGTAAAGATGAGGCTCGCCTTGGCCGTTGGGCCACCAGAGCTTAGGCAGCTTGACGTCAAACGTGACAGAGCCCTTGCCAGAGTCATCTAGCTCCACAGTCGCGCTTCCAACCTCGGTAGAGGCTCCATCAGCCACTGTGACCTTGGCCGAAGCACCCTTCTTGGGGTTGGCGACTTCAACGTTGACGGTAACCTGGCTGGAGGAATGATCCTCGGTCTGCGTTGTTCTCACATACACGCTGTCGATCCTAGTATCGTAGGTATCAAGGTAAACGGGCAACCACGGTCCAGAGGTAAGGACAATCGGGCCCCAATCCCAACCCCAGGAGTACTGTAGAGAAAACGATCAGTTAGCTCTTGTTCCCATTGTACAAGGTCCAAGTGACTGGGGAACCACCACATACCTGCGCCTTTCGGAGGTGCATCCTCTTCTTGTCCCTCATCATACTCTTACGAGCTCCGTGCTTCTCCTCCAAAGCGAGACCCGCCTTAACAGGGCTCTCAAAAGTGATATGCAGCTCATTAGTCTCGCCTGCCGGTTTGAGATGCTGCTTCACGGCTACCCTCGCGGGGACAAACATGTTGTCGCTCTTGAGGATCTCAGCGCCATTGAGCGTGACGGTCGCGACAGTGTCCAGACCCTCAAATACGAGGTCGACGTTCTCTGCGTTCGCGTCCTCCGGTGTGGAGAAAGAAGTCTGGTATTCCCAGTCGACTTCGCCGACCCACTGTATTTGGCGCTCGTTCTCGCCAATGTTGTAATCAGGGATCAGCTTGTTTGCGGCAAGTTCCATCTGGATGACAGAGGGGAAGGACTGGACGGGCTTCCACTCCTTGAGGGAGTCGGCCTGGGCCACGCCGTTGGTGTTGCCGGCGCGCCATTGCCAGGAGGTAAGGTTGTGCTGTTTTCGAGCCATGACTGTTGATCGGCTCTCTTCACTGTTTCTCTACTAAAGTGGTATCCACTGAAAGGGCAACGAGAACAAAATTCGCAGCGACAGAGAAAAGGAGGTGAATGAACTGCAATAGAGGCTTGTACTGTGACAAGATCAACAAAAGAAAGCAGGAGAGGGGCTCTCAAATAATACATACCACCAGCAAGTGGAGCCCGAGGAGTTCACCTCCAACCCAAAGCTACCCGACAGCTCTTCCCCTCGCCCCCCAAGCAACGGCGGGCGTCTCCAGCTCCCCATTGGCAATCGGGAGCAAGCATCTGGCAGAAACTCGGAGCTTCAACCTCCTAGCGCCGTTCTTGGACGGGTCGGCGCAGGACAACCAACGAAAAGGAGGGGAACTCCTTCGCGGGGTTGGTTGAACATGGGTTTTGCGAGCTCCAGAGAAGAAAGAAAAACCCGATGGGCCGGCGATCCATAGCTCGAACAGGTCGGCCTTGGGCGGACATGCATGAGGGGTACAGATACAGGGGCATGGCGTGGATGGACGATATCCGAAGGCCGAAACAGGTCTTCCTTCGGCATCTAGGCACAGGCGAATCGGTAAACGCATCGGGTCATCGGAGCCAGAAATTAGGGTCCGAGATGGCCGCGGCCCCGAGCGTGGAGATTCTCGGTCACAAGCGCGATATGGGGCACTCAGCAGGAGACGCGAAGGGGGGTCGGACCATGGATGGATAGGTGCCAGGGAGCCCTTGGCAACCGATCAAGATTAGATAGATCTAATAGTCTCTGACTCGCGTATAGTCAAGGTTGCAGTCTTTGAACACCCTATGGAGGATCGGGCTTAGCACTAGTCACTGATGGTTGCGTCGCAACGCTCCTCGACTAGCGGCGTCTAAGACCCCATCCGAGACTAAAAGCTGGCTCTGGCTCTCTGTGAGCTTCTAAAAGTTGGAGAATGGGGGATTGCGGGGTAAGAGTACACCCTAAACCCCCACTCCACAGGGCCATCAGGCTGTCCGCCAGGCCAGCTGGCGCTAGCGTCAGCCAGGCTTCCACCCTGGTCAGGCGGGTGCGAGCGCTAGTTTCAGCGCCTGGAAACTGGCGGTCGGGGTGTCGGATGCACCCCGAGTTTGGGGTCATTTAGGGGTTCGTCAGGGAGGTTGACCCCATAGCTGGCCTGGTCAGCAGCCTGGAAGTACCCTGACCTTCACGATGCACCAGACGCCGCCCGTGGACCTTGATCCACTGACCCGACCCGCCTGGCATGAGCTCACGGCCCTGTCTTACCCCAAGCTGACTTTGATCGACCATGAGATCAAGCCCCGGTTCGGGAATAAACAGATAGTACCCGAAATGCCGTTCCGGTAGGAAATTCGGGTTGAAGTTGCGGGGTTGAACATGGTTCTCCATCGAACACTGAGGGTCAAGAAATCGACGAGAGTACGTCATCGTTGTTCTCCCAAAAGGAGGCGTGTGTACAATGGTTCGGGATAAGATAGTTGATTCATCGTGAAACTTGATAGAGGGACATGATCGAGATATGAATGGAATGAATTCAATTGATTCTGTTCACGAGCGCGACAAATCATAGCAGCACTATGTACAGGAAACATCCTCCACCACTGTTACTCATCTAGAAAGTCTTGATAGCACCCGAAGCCTCGCCAGACTCCAAAAGCGCCTGCAGGATCTCCAAATCCTTGAAGGCCTGCTCAGCGGTCTGTCTAGGATCAACCTCGCCCGCGTTGATGCTCTGCGCAAACGCAACCAACTCGGCCTTGACGCCCGTGTTGAACTCAAAGTCCTTCTTCTCCTCCGTCTTCTCACCATTGGCGCCCCTCTTGGTCACGGTCACTTCAACAGGCGACATCCTGACAGCTCCGTTTGTCGTCACCAGCTCAATGGTAAAGCCAGACTTGAACTCGGTGCCGAAAGAGCAGATAAAAGTGCCGCTGCGGCCGCTTCCAGTGGTAAGGAGGCCGTGGACGGTGTCGACGGGAGGAAGCTTCTCCTGCAGGAGAGCGGTGCGGGCACTGAGTTGCTTCACCTCCTGTCCGACGGCGGCGAGGAAGTAGCGCACTCCAGCGACGAAGTGGACGCCGCCGTCAAGCAAGAAACCACCCTGGTACTCGGGAACCTTGCGCCCTGTAAACCGTTAGCTTTCGTGCACGTCTCCCCAAGAGGCAATTCACTCACACTGCGTGTTGAAGTACTTGTCCTCATCCTTGATGAGGTTAAACATCTCAAACCCAAACGTCACCACATCACCCCCGATTTCCTTCAGCTGTTCCGTCGCGTAGACCACCGAATCCAAAAACCTAAAGTTCTCCCCAACGCCCCAGATAGGAGGCGACGACAGAGAACCGTACCATTCCAAGAGCTCCTTTGCGGTCGCCGTGTCCTTGGCAATGGGCTTTTCGCTCAGGACATGCTTTCCCGCAGCGATGGCCTTCTTAATGACGGCGGGTTGGTTGAGGATGGGGAGGGCGACTACGACGGCCTGGATGTCATTGCGAGCGAGGAGGGCATCGAGACTCTTGTCAGCGCTGGAAGGGTCGTCGTAGTATGAGTCGGGCTTGGGGTCGACGCTCGTGGCGAGGGCGTCGGCGGACTTTTGGGAGCGGGAGTAGACGGCCTTGAGGGTGACGAGGTCGCAGGCCTGGATGGCGGGAATGTGTTCTAGAGAGAAGAATGCAAATGTGAGGATGGCTGTGTTGAGAAATGCTTTACTCGGAACTTATTACCTTCCCTAGCAAAAATGCCCGCACCAAGAACCGCGATTCCGATCGTCATTGTTATCAAAAGCTTGTTGAGATGAGATGTATGAAGGGAGATGAGCTATTATTTCGACCAAGGCTGGAATAGGAATTTTGCAAATATTTTTTCTTCAAACTTCACAGTCGTATAAATTACCCTGAATGAAAATCCCCCATTGAATGAGGAGGAGGGAAAGCAGAGCAGGGCAGGCCTTTGAAGCAAGCCTTCGAGGAAACGCGGCCTCATCGTCAACCCCTCCAGGAAGAACATCTTCGGCGACAGAGCCAGCTTCGGCGGGACTGAAACGAACCCCGCCTTTGCGCTGGCGACCGCTGGCGGTGCTCCACAGCATTTTTCCTACTGCAGTCTAGTGCCATAAAGAGACTCTCCTCTCCCAAGCTCCCCACTACAGATACGAAAAGAACAAACGTAAGGGGAGGGGAAAAAAAAAACCCGCGAGAGCCCACTCTGGAAGGCGGATGATCGGCTCCGCAACTTTCCTCTTCCTCGCTGCGCTGTGTGCAGCTTCTACCATGGCCATGTTACACGCCAGTCGCAGCCAGCAATCGAGCTCGGCCAGCCAGACAAGCATACACGCAACCCCCCCGGCACATGTTCTTGCTTGTTCCTCGTGTTCTTACCGGCGGGGCGGGAATGGGCATGGCAGTTGTTAGCTTGCCAGCCATGATGTGCACAGTCGCGTTGCAGGGTCCTCTTTTTTATGTTTTCCCCTTCCCTTTTTCAGCACCCAAGCTTCTAGATCGTCTCCAGGTAATCTCAAAATAGTCATGCTGGCGGATCCATTAGACTGGGTCAGCCGAAGCCGCGATTTAGAGCGCATCCGGGCAGTGAGTTTAGTGGGCGATCTCCAGGGCTGGTCGGGGTCTCGGATCAGCAACGTCGGAGCTTAAGTAGATCTTCGGCGCACACCCATCCCGGACCTCCCGCTCCATCACCCACACCCCCGGTCCCCACCATTTCCACTCTTGGCCGCCCCGCCCCCCCCCCCCCACCACCAAAAAAAAGCTACCCACGGATCTTCTCTCCCCCCGAAAGCAGGTTAGCCACGCCCAGACAGACACAAGACTGGAAACCAGTCGAGAATTGGAGTTTGCACCACTCATAGCTCCCCCTCGCAGTATCGGGTCGGAAGCTGCCCTCTAACGAATCCTCTCCATTGCCACATTGCTCCAAAGCCTTCCCCGGATTTCCTAGTTTGGCGTGTCCTTCCACTCCAGATACCCTCTATTTCCCTCCCTCCCCCTCTCGAGTCCGTTTCTGCTCAGCTCCTGCAAAGTACCAGGTCAACGGCTTTTTCCCACACTCTCGTTAGTCCCGCATGGCAGGTCGCAGTTAGTACGGACCAACCATGTGGACCCCCTGGGAATGGGCGTCATCCATGTCAAGAAGAATGCCAACAGCAAGAAATTGATTGCGTGCGTTTATTACTGTCAGCGGACTAGAACCCAAGCACCCGTCACCCAAATCAAGGCCGGAGCCAAAATCCCACCAAGTCCCCTCCTCGCTTTCCGCTCGCGCAAGGATTCACTCAGGTCCTCCGCTCCAAGAACCCCCCATTTTTATCCTCTTTTGAAGCTGGCCAACAGCTGCCTTTGGTCCCTTCCGGCTTCTCCCACCTCAGCACCGCAAATTGTGGCCTGATTCATAATTTGACACTCAAGATCCATGACCCCCATGCTTTCCTTCATGCTCTGTATATAAATTCGTCGAGATATCTTCAGACTCAGACCTCATCCTTAGCAATATCAGTCTCTCAAACAGTCTCATTATTCCAGCTTCACCCTTTCCAACGCACCGGTCTTATATACGCTCCTTGGCACAGAGAGACGAGAAGCCGCTCAAGCCTCTATCTGTGTTTTCACATCAATTTTTTCTTCTATTCGAATACCCTCTGCTTCATTTACACAAAACCCACAAAACCCACAAAATGCCTGCCGCCAGAGCCCCCCTCCAGTTCCAAGAGCCACACATCGTGCACCTCTCCGACAAGGAGAGGGTCAGCGGCATCATCACCGAGGAGCACATTGGCGAGGCCATCTCCGCCATGCACCGGGACGGTCTCGTGGTTCTCGAGAATGCTGTGGACGTAGAGCACTGCGACAAGCTCAACGACATCCTCAGCAACGAGGCTGCGATCATGGCCAAGCTCCCCACCACCCACTTCAACGATGTGTGTTTTCTCCCCTTTGTTCTCGCCGCTCCTATAACCTCCTCACGCTAACCACATCATCTCTTCTTTTTTTTTTTGCCAGAACTCCGCTGATGGCGCCCCCACCGGCAACATGTCGCAGGGTCCTCCTCTGACCCCCGACCTCATGTACACGGACGTCTGGGCCAACCAGCCCGCAGCGACCGTCATCTCCGCCATCCTCGGCCCCAACCCCCGCATCAACTACGTCAACGGCAACACCGCCCTCGGCGGCTACGACGGCGCCCGCCAGCGCGTGCACGCCGACCTCACCTTCAACCACGCCCAGTTCCCCTTCGCCATCGTCACAAACTACTACCTCATCGACGTATCCCCCGCCAACGGCTCCACCGAGCTCTGGCTCGGCTCCCACCGCGACACCAGCTTCCACGACCACCGCAACGGCCACCCCGTCGACCCCGCCACCGCGCCCTCCAACTCCAAGTTCGGCATCTACGACCCCAAGCTCGAGATGGAGTTTGGTATCCGCGACGAGCTTCTTGAGCAGCGCCGCGCCTACGCCCCTCCCATCCAGCCCACTGTCAAGAAGGGCTCTGTCGTCCTCCGCGACCTCCGCCTCTGGCACGCGGGCCTCGCCAACCCATCGCCCGACCCGCGCATCATGCTCGCCTTCGTTCACACTCCTTGGTGGTACCAGTGCCCGGCCAAGGTCGTCCTCCCAGAGGCTTGCCGCGACCTCGTCGAAGGCTGGGCTAGGCGAGAGGTTTCGCCCGTCCAGTACTGGGCTCACTTCGTTCCCGCCGAAGTAGACCACAAGACGATCAAGTTCAACCCCAACTTCAGCAGCGACAACAAGGGTTACCTTGACATGTTACCCAAGGACGTTGTGATGGGCTTCGTCTTTAAGGACGAGGATGAGTAGGGTTAGGATTTGTAGTATGCGATTTACTAGTGTGCCAATCGGTCTGTGTCTAATTTTCTGGGTTACGAGATGGAATGAAGCGACAAAGGTTCCTTTGACTGGTGCTATGAATTCCCGAGTTTGTGTGCCTAATTTTCTTTTCCTTTTCCTCTTTTTTTTTTTTTTTTTTTTTTTTTGGTATTTTTTGTCCCGGGATTGGATATCTGTTTCTGCCCTGCGACCACGGTTTGCTGAGGCTAGGCCAGCTGTATGTAGTATGCTTATGTAGATAATAATAGGAACTCTGATTTTTCTTTTCCATATCGTGGTCCCGAAACTACCTAACATGACTCGGGCCGATCTTTTTCGGTCACGGATTGTCAGCGGGGTGAGAGTCATGCCTGTGTTTTGCAGGGGATCTGGATTGGCGGATTTCGCGCCCAATCTATGCCCATGTCGACAGTCTGCCAGACCATGCAGCAGGCCTAGTCGAGGGCTTCGGGAACACCATTGGTTCATCGGGGTATCTATTACGGAAAAGTTGGACATGGACATGCGGCGTGGATAAGAGAGTTCACTGCAGGCAATCACGCTGAAGACGAAGCACCGAGGTGAAACTGATATTACGTCCAGATCCGCGATTAGAAAGTAAGGAAGCCCCTCACTACCTCTTAGGGTTAGGGTTCACAGAGAAGCGTCAACGCCAACAGAGCACTTCCATCGAATAGGTTCTCAGCCCAACCTTCTTCCTGCAAGCACTTCCCTTTCCGTCCTTGAATCTCCCCAAGCTTTCTCCTCGGAGATATCAAACACAACCCTTGCTCGGCCCGGCCTCATAATCCCATTGCCAAGTTACACAACAACAAAGTTCTCTCCCGCCTCCTCCATCCTCGCACGCGGCACAATAAACACCACCCTCCATCATCCCCCAGCGTCCCCGAATCCAGCACCGGGCTGCCCTCCAAAACCCCACCTTCCACCCTTATCTCCGCCGGTCACCTGCTAAGCCTCTTTCCCTGTCACCGAGCTTGGGGTCCTTGAGGTCTACGTCGGGTGGGTAAATTAATAGCTGGAAAGGCCCAGCCTCTTCTCGAGGTCCCGCTTCTTGCGCTTCGCTGCCGCCCACCGTTCCTTCCAGTTGGGCGATCACCAGTAGAAACTCATCAATGGTGAGACACCAGAGCTTCCTTCTTTCGTTTCCGTCGGTGGGTTTTCGAGCACGAATTGGTCGTGGTACATGCCGTCGTTGAATCCCTAGACTTTTGTTGAGCCTACCCTTGCTATTGCTGGATGTTTCGAATTGCAGCAGCTTAGTCGGCATGCTTGGCGACCTTCCGTCCTCAGAGGGTACGATCACCGGCTGCAACCGCCAGTGGTACGGGACATTAGGTCTCCGTGGGTTGGGATTGATGGAGTTGCAGCGCCCCAGGCAGGCTTGCGCGATGCGGTCGCGCGTGTAGTACCATCTGACACTTGGAGATTCCTTGATGCCCTTTTCCGCGTGGAGGTCTGCGAATTGTTGGCACCGGGTGTCGTCGGCAAAGTAGCCGTACGCGGAGCCCACATTTTTCGGTCTTGTCAAAGGTGGGCGGATTGCCCGTATCTGTTTTGAAGGTCTTCGAAAATTGCTTCGGTCGAGTTAAACGAGCTGGTAGATGGCGGCTGATAGTCATCCAGAACGGGTCTCGAGCGCCATTCCTGTGAGAGAACACCCGGGGGCTCAATGGTGTCCGCTTTCGATTCCAGAATCCCAGCCTTGCCCCATCCGTCTGGGTACGGAGCGTGGATGAGACGTGTGATGTCCAGCCTCTTGACTTTCCATATCCCAGAACCCTCATCCTTGACAAACGTGTTCCAGAAAATGTTAAACTCCCACTTCTCTTGCCTCTTGCTCGTATCACCAATCATGCCATACTCGAGGCCTCTTGTCGTGGCCTCTCATCGAGGCTGACTTCCACCATGACGCCAAACATGGGATAATACTCAAGTATACCTTCAGTGAGGTTCTCAGCCCCCCGCCCCCCCCCCCCCGGCCCCCCAAATCCACTCCTCCAGCACCAACCGCATGTCATCGACAAGAGTGCTCAGTCCCGTCGATGGCGATACTAGCGTCTTCGGTGCACAGGTCCGTAACGTACGTCCACATCCGCTGATCCACGTAATAGCAGCCGTAAGAGTGCTGAAGATTACTGACTTAATCCTCGTTGTTAAATCGGTTTATCCGATAGGTCAGCTCATCAATATTGACATCCTCATCGTCAGCATCCTCGTCATCGACCTCGACTGGCAGAAGAATCGGTATCCCGGCCTCATCCGACGTAAAGTGATACGGGGTAATCGGTATCGCTCTCGATCCAGACCCAACATTGTCTGAGCCCTGCCCATAACTCCCACTGAGCGCCGGAGAAATCATGCAGCAACGAAATCTTCTACCCGGCCTCATCCTCCCCATCACCACGAACATACTCATTCTCCTAGACTACCACCCTGGATCCTCATCTTTCCCGCACCATCCCCCACAAGCCGTAGGACCAGCCACTTGACTTCGCGGTAGTCCCATTCTCAGAGAGGCTAACGAGTGGCTCCTCGTTCAAATGCGCGTTCAGAGAGAGTCGGGTCGAATCCCGTCCATATCCCCTGCGTCTTTCCGTAACCACTACTCGATGGCTTCGGACCCGGTGATGACATCCGCCTTGTTCAATTCGAGGGTCCCGCCGGTACCCTAGTGGATGGTGTGTTTGTCGGCAAACAGCCCTGCTATTTCACCCTATCGTCCAAACTAGGCGAGCTACGCAAGAGACTTTTGTACATCCTTGGTCTCACGCACTGATTCGATATCCCATATCTAGTGCCAAAGACGTTAGAGAAACACCTCCAACAATCTCCGTAGAGAAAGCCGAGAGACACAAAAAAGCCGCTCGATGGACAATCATCACGATGACGCCGCGTATTAAAACGCACAAGAGGATGGGAAAGGGAAACAACCTGCCACTCCACCCACCGTCGCATGGCCCTTCTTTCATCAAGGCTACAGAACCACCCCCTGCCAGCGAGTGCCGAAAGAAATTTATGACTCGCTCAATAACAGTTCTCTGGCCTCCGCTCCCCATTGTACTAGTTGCCCACACGAATCTCTACCCGAAGAAATGGCTGGCGGAGATCCGTCCGCCTTGGAAGACCTCACTCCCCAATCCCTTATAGTAGGCACATATAGTCTCGAATCCAAACTTGCACTAATACAAACGGCAAGGTGCAGAGAGACCCCTTCTTCCCCACACTATTTCCAAGGTTTCCGAAGCGGAAACATCTGCAAGTATATTGCAATATATCCCCCGTTTGGAAATGTCTCACCCGTGATTCGGCAGTGACATATTGACCTCCTATACGACTTTGATAAACACTTCCGACACGACGGGTTGAATACTTTAGTTGTTCCCTGTCGGTTAACGAAAATGCCCGAGTCTCGCTCATCTAGCCCGCCGTCAAATGCATCCAATATTATCCCCTTGCA
The DNA here is from genome assembly GCA_029532625.1 of Lomentospora prolificans. Lineage (NCBI taxonomy): Eukaryota > Fungi > Ascomycota > Sordariomycetes > Microascales > Microascaceae > Lomentospora > Lomentospora prolificans. Next base: position 319,787 of record JARFXM010000001.1, read on the forward strand.
GATCGTAACACACGTCCTCTAGCGTCCCTTATTCATTTCGTTGAGCATGGAGAAATGCGGCGAGTCTAACTGTTAGGGATAGTGTTATGTGCGTTATTTCCGCCCCGAGGCAGACCAAGACACTTTGGGGCAAAGTTTTGAAAGGAACATGGTTGACGTTGCAAAGTGACAACCTTGTCAATTTTATCCACTTCATCATTATTAACGTAGCGTATTAGAGTTTTTGCCTCCTGTTCATACCGATTCGCGCAATGGTTTCGTTTTTCGTCCAATCCATCTCTTACTGTCCTGATAACCCCAGGAATATATATATGTGTTTGCCCCCCATTTGGAGCTAAAAATCCCATATGAATGCAAACTAGCTCGATTGAGCCAACAAACCGAAGACATGCGAGACGAGACATATGTGGTCATAAACAAGAACGTGAAATCCGAGGTCCCGCCCAGATGTGGCCCAGATAGCCATAATACTCGTATCCATTAGATAGATGCCATATCCATGCCATGATAACCGAAAAGGAAGAGGGCGGAAAAAGAAAGAAATAAAAAAAAAAAGACAAAGTCGACATAAAGCGTAACGCCACATGGACGAAATTTTGAACGAGTGCTATTGCACCATGGACGGTCCGAACCCCTTTGCCCTCATCAACCTCTCTAGCGTATCGATCCGTAGCTTGAGCTCGGCATTCGACTGCCACATCTTACTGCACCTCCACCCAATCAAGATGGCATCCCTCATGGAAGGGTTCTGTATATTGCGCAGCTCGTACACCTCGTAGGCGCACAAGAGGAGCATCGTCATGCAATACATGCCCGTGAGGTCGGCCAGCAGGAGGAGATGGCGCTTCTGCATCAGCGGCTCGACGGCGAAGAGCTTCAGGACGGCGTATTCCAGAGAGCGACGCGCAAGGCCTTCGAACCTCTCGGTTTCAGCGGCAGTAAGCCCAGGGACGGAGCCGCCGCGGCTGCTGCTGCCCGCCTCGCCGGACTGGGACGGGGGCCCCGATACGGTGAGCATGCGCACGACGTAGGGCCAGAATATGGTGGCCAGGATGGCGTAGTACTGCGCGCGGAGGAAGATCTTGTGGGGGTCCATCAGGGTCCGCATGTCCGGGTTGTCGTCGATGTGGAACTTGATGGTGCGAGGTAGCTGGGCGTGCCACCTCTCGAATTGCAGGGCGATCTCTTGGGCCACGACGGGTTCGCAAATCACAAACATCTGGTTCCAGCCCAGTCCATTCCTTGGCCGCGAAAATATGCGACGTAGCGTGATTTCGGCGAGGAACCAGTAGATGCCTGGCTCGTCGTAGTCGCTCAGCGGTAGCTCCATATCTTCGTTGAAGCATTCTAGTACTTGCGAACTCCAAGGTACGTATGCCTGGAGTTCATGCTCGATTAGGTAGCAGGTCCAGTAGGCCCGCAGACATTGCTGACGGAAGATAGAATCGGCGGCTACGCGGCTACGTCGCTGGAGAAGGAGAATGACCTTCATGGACGCCTTTTGTATCGCCTCATAAGCGAGGATTGGTCTCAGACAGTACATGAGGTAAAACGCCTGCAAAATCTGGCATTGCACGTATCGAATTGTGTTTGTGTATAAACGTTCCGCATCGACAATTTGGCAGGCGGCGCGGAAATATCTTATGCCGGGGAACATGGACGGGTTATCGGCATGGTGATGCGAGTCCTTGGCAAAAGACCCTATGGCAAGGATGAACAAGGTCAGACACGCATCGAGATCCTGACGGTTGAAGCCAGACTCGACCGACCCCGACACAATGTCAGAGCAGTCGGCTTGGTCAATAATGGGGCACCACGGAAGCACGTCTTTCAAGAAGAATTGCTGGAGCTGCCAACAATGGCTGGGTCCGAGGTCCAACGAGCCAAGGCCAACATAACCGCCTTGGAACACGTCCTGGCTACGATCCAGCTCTAGTTCGAGCTGCTGTTCAAAGGTATCGGTGCAAAGCGGCTCTAGGTCTTTGGGGCATTGGTGGCCGGAGAGGCGAGACAAGCCGGTGAGGTCGTAGCCAATGTTGAATTTGGGAGGGTGGGTAGGGCGGAGTATGGATAAGTTGTCATGTGTGCTTGGGGGTGTGGGAACCGGTTGGCTCTCCGCTTCTTTGAAATAGCTAAAATGAGCGAACCCATTGCGCTCACGAGGGGTAGTTGCCTGCTGCAGGAGAGTCTCTATCCTTTCCAGACGAGAAATCACGTCCTGCTCGTCCGTACCACGAGGCTGGGGAGGTGCTGAGCTTGGCGGCGCATCGGGGAGCGGCTCATCGGGTCTGCGGAAATGGAAGAAAAGGCGTTAGGTTTAGAGGGCGAGACATGGACAAGGTAGCGTTGTGGAAGCGAAGAGCTCCTCGCGTGTTTGACTTGGACGGGGGAGGAGTAGGAACAGGGACATGAACGGCTGAAAGTTGGATCAGGCTATCCCAGATCCGACTGGGGGAGCAAAATAGGTGGAATTACCAAATAAAAATGAAAAGGGACAAAGCAATGGATTGATTATTGGCGGCGCCTGTCGGAAGGTCCAAACTCTGAAGACGGGCAACGGAAAGGAGCTTGGCGCTTGTGCTTTCCCTTTGTGCTGTGTGGTGGTGTGCTTGAACAAGTTTCTGGCGAGTTATCCCACGCCATCTGCACGAGACACTCGGCTCCACTCCTTATTTTGGACGGATCCTATGCGCTTGCAGGGTCCTATTCAAGGGCCTGCGGAGCCAAGTCTGCCAGCTTGGATAGTGGGGATTGGTGAGGCGGGCAACCAAAAAAGGTGGATGGGGAAGAGAGGGGCGAAGGAATAAGATGGGCGCCAAATATCTGGGGTAAGGGAAGATGGGATACACCATGAGGATGCATTGGTCCAAGCCAAAGACGAACAAAGCGGAGAAGAAAAGTGAAAAGGAAAAAAATAATAAAATAAAATAAAATAAAAAAAGGTTCGGAGCTAGGGGGATCCACCGAAATGGCATCACACACAACACACGCTCAGCTCCACTCAAGGACATACCTCACGTTCTCCTCTGGCCTTCGGTAGACGCACTGGGCGCCAATATCAGAACAAAACGAGCAAGATGGCCTCAAGGCATCACACCTCGTCTTCCTGGACCGGCACACCTCGCATGCCACATTGACGCGTTTCTTGGGATAGCTGACCTTGGGCAGACCCGCACGCTCCCTCGTCGAGTTCATGGACGTGCGGCTTCTTTTCGCAGGAGGTGGCCCTCCCACACTTGCGCCGGCGTTGGTGGTGGTGGTCGACGAGGAAGACACTGACGACGTCCTGTGATTTGCTAGTGGTGCTGACCCCGTGGACGATGCTGACGCGGGGCCGGTGGGTGCCGAGCCGGCTGACACTGTTACGGCAATTCCGGATCTCGGGGAGGTGGACTCTGACCGACGGCCGCCTGGTGTGGGAGGATGGTGAGGTAGAGCGCGCGGCGGTAGATGGGTCGCAGTGACAATTGGCGGAGGCAGAAAAGTGGAATGCGACTGGGACATGATCCGGCCGTGCTCCATTCCTTTCTTCCTCCTTTTCCCCCCCAAACCGGGAGCGAACGCTTATCGGAGACTAAGGATGGGAAACGGGATTGGACACTAATAGGAACGTGGGACAAGAGATAGGCCACCAGGAGGGGAAAAAAAAAATGGGTAAAGTTATGGGTCCAAGTTTCTCGTTCCCCAGGTTGCAGAAACAAGCGAAGCAAGAATCTGTCGACGCTGGCAGGAGGACGCAGGGAAAGAGATGACGATGGGGGGGGAGAGGGGCGTTCCTTTTTATCGGGGTATCGGTTGAGCCGGAATGAGACACCCCTCTTGGGGGCGTGAGCGAAACGACCACACCGGTCTAGCTAGGGTAGGGTTAGTTAGCCTGGCGCCTGCATGGGTAAGGAAGCCAACAAGCACACACAGTTGGAAGTGCATGGCCAGCCAAGCGGTGTTGAAGGCGGGGAGCAAGGCCAAGGGTGCAGCTGGCAAGGGTAGAGCCGGGGACTTAATATTTGACCATGACTCCTTGAAGATATCCGATTTGGGGAAAGAGCTGCCAGTGGGGCGCCAGGGATGACTTTAGGGGCCTTTTTTTGACTTTTTTTTACTCTGGGTCTGCATGGTCTCGGGAAGGCCTGATGACGAGTCGTCTGACTGGTAATGGACTTCTGGATGCTGGCTGGCTGTGATAGGTAGCTTTTTCGAATTGCGAATTTGGCTCTTGCCTCAGGCTTACGGGCGAGAACCGGGGGAAGAGGGAGCAGTCATTGGGCTGGTCTCGTCTGGATCCCGCTGGCCTGGCATGAAGGACATGGACACACAGTTGATCATCCATTACTGACTCTAATCAATACTACCCAGGGATATCAGTATCCCACATAAAATACCAAGGTACAAGCATCATCAACCCCAGCTCGTTACTTGGGAGTCGTTTACTCGTTGGGGAAACGCTAGACCCGAGCAAGCCCAAGCCACCAACTCCCATCAAGGTTGCGGTCTACTCCTGAGCAAGCGAAGTGCATCCAAGTAACAGCCCAGGACTGACGCGCAGTACAATTGCCAGCAAGGTAAGCTCAAACTAGAGTGTGTGGGCTTGAAGCTAGAGAACGAAATCGAAGCGAGAAGACCACAAAGAAGCAAACGAGGCAATCCGTTTAGGAGTTGTCCAACAGGTCTAGGCCCAAATTCCAGGGTCCTTTTTTTTTTTGTTTGTTTCTTTTTTGCTGCCTTCCTCGCGCTCCATGTCAAAAGCCATCAATCCATAGCCTGGCTCGATCTAAACGAGTCTGCGCCTGCGCGCCCTTGCTTAATCACCGTCCAGCCTCCATCCGCCCACATCCTTGCTCACATCCTCGCGTTCCCTATGCCTGCCTCCTCGTTCCCCGTCCCGAGCATTTCCACATTGCGCAGCCCATCCCGTCCCGTCCCCCTCGTCCGCCCTCTCGGGTCCAGTCCAATATTCCATCCATGGATGTCATGTTCCATTTGAATCCTCAGCTGCGAACCAAACCATGTAATAATGGAGTGAATGGAGGCGACACGAAGACTTTAAAACTTTGGCTTCTTCTTCTCTGTTTCTCGAGTCCATCAATCCGCACTTCCGTCTCCACCTCCTAACGGAACCTCCCCCGACCTCTTCCTCATGATTTCGCAGTTTCGATTTCTCCCCCCGCACAACAAGTAACGAAAAAGGTTAAAAAGAAGAAAAAAGTCTCCTTTTAGTTAGATTCTCTATTTTACTCTTCCCACTTGTTTCCCTCAGGTCCCACCCCCGGGTTCCCGAGTGTTTGGAATTGATTTGCGCCAAAGTCTCCTAAACTCCCAGCAGACCTATACTCCAGACCAACCCAGTTGAAGCAGTCCAGCCTGGCAGCCACATCTCGTCTCGTGCCTTGTTGCCCGGACCTTGCTAGACTCAGTTCTTCTAGCTTCAAAACATTATCCTATTGTTTCTCATACTCCAGGCACATCATTGCTTCAAGCTAGTCTCGACCAAACAAGAAGAGCATAGGATACACTCCATCCTCCAAGCAAGTGTCGAAACCAGGTTACCGTTTCTCCAAATCCTCTCTCCTTGCACACGCCCCCCTCCTTTGCCGACACCCGACACCCCCTCTCCGTCTCCGCCGCCCTTTCTCGGCATCGTGAGAATACCACGGCACATAGTCCCAGAGTAGCGGAACCCCATCTTTTTCTTGGCCCTTTCCCCAAACTGGCTCCTTTTAGCATAGTGACACTTGACAAGCGGATCCACAAGCACCGACACTTTCGCATCTCTCCTCACAATCGCTAACGTTCGCTGCACCTCATCCGCCCTTCACTCGTCCTTAGACGCGCCAGAGAAGAACGCTAGCTCTACCTTAGTGCGATTTCTTACCTACCCTTTCTTTCCCCTCCCCGTTCTTGCTCCATCATTCGAATCTAGCCTCCTCTCGAATTCGTCGTCCCCGCAATTACGCTTCCTTCCTCTACCCTTGTAACGCGAGGCATCCATGCACCCCGGATTTCATTTGGCTTGAATCTCATTGCTTCAAGTTCCACACACACACACACGGAGACACGCACGCCCACCAGGACAGCCACTCCCCAAGGTAGACGGAGCACCTGAAAGGGCAGCGAACAGACGTGGATCCCTCACATCCTTGATTCTCCTCGCGAATTGCCCAATACCCCAGCTGCTGTTCTGTTTCCCTCACTGTTTTTTTTTTAAATCAATTCCATTGGAACATCCGCTACCTGCCCTATCCTTCTTTCGGGAACACCCCCCATTTCCCGTTTCGGCCTGGCTTCGCTCTGTGCTTTAAAGCACCTTGGTGCGCGTCCTGACTGCAGCATTCCTGTAATTGCACCTCTCTTCGAATTGCGGTATCGTGGATAAAAGATCGAGAGATTCCCGACATCGTCGAGATCTTGCATGCCACCACTTCTCATGCTCTGAGATCTCAATCCCGAACAGATTCTCTTTCCCCCTCTTGTCCAGATCAGTGTCACCCCCTTTAACGTCTGTTCTCCTTGTTCCCTTTTTTTTTTTTTTTTCCGAGCCAAAGACACGTCCGTAATCATGGCGCGCAATTCTGGTCTCGACTGGAACGATGTCCATCACGAGAAGAGATGGACAGTTCTCAGTCTCCAGAAGAGGTTCTTCCTCTGGGCTCTCTACACCTCCATTGGCTCCATGATGTTGGGTAAGTTCGTGCACTTTTTTCTTCTCACCACGCCCAACCTGATTGTGGCGCAAACGGCCCCATCGCAGACCGTGTCAACTAATGCAGTCGTTCTCATCCAGGCTTTGACTTTGGTATCGCCGGTACCGCCACGGCCTATCCCGCCTTCCAACGGGCCATGGGTGTCCCCTTCCCTGATCAGCCTTCCGGATATCTCATTCCCGCCCACGTGCAGTCCGCCTGGTCTGGCGTGTCCACGGGCGGTGATGCCGTCGGAATTCTCATCTCCGGACAGCTCATGGACCGCATTGGTCGCAAGTGGACTATCCTGATTGGCGCCATCATTACTGCTGCCGGTATTGGTGTCCAGGTTGGTAGCAATGACTGGAAGGAGTTCCTTGCCGGTCGTCTCGTGAACGGTATGTAGTCCACTATTCCCTTTTCCTTTGGGGTCAGAATCCTTACGGCTCTTGTTAGCTATCGGTTTCGGTATGGTCTTCATCATCTCTCCCGTCTGGATTGGTGAAAACGCTCGCCCTGAACTCCGAGGCTTCTGCCTTTGCCTTATGAACGGCTCCATCGTGCTCGGCCAGTTCGTCCTCGCCCTGGTTGCGTACGGTACCGATAGCATTCAGGGCAAGTGGTCTTACCAGACCCTCATCGTCCTCCAATTCGCCTTCGTCCTCTTCATCCTCCTCGGTATTCCCTTCTTCCCCGAGTCCCCCTACTGGCATCTACAGAACAGCCGCGACGAGGAGGCCCGGAAGTGCCTGCAGCGCCTCCACGGAAACCAGGACCAAGAACTCATCGAGGCCGAGATGGTTCGCATCAAGGAAGTGATTCGATCTTCTGAAGAGTTGGCCGCTGCCGCTAACGCCCAGGGACCGCCCGCCATCCAAATCTTCAAGGGAACCAACCTGGTACGGTTTTTTTTTTCTTCCGCAAATAGAGAGAGAGAGAAAGAAAAAGAGAGAGCAATGGATAATACCGAAAAATGACAGGCTAACAAATTCACTCCTAGAAACGTACTATAATCGCGATCCTTCCCGCTGCCGCTCAACAACTCATTGGTGCAGCATTTGTGCTCGGTTACATCACCTACTTCTTGTCTCTGCTCGGTATCAAGGAGTACTTCAAGGTTTCCGTCGCTCTCTACTGCGTCATGTTGGCCAGCAACGCGTCTGCCTTCCCCTTGATCGAGACTACCGGCCGCCGACCTCTCTTACTCATCGGTATCGTAGCGTTGACTGTCATTGAGCTTGTAAGTAGAGTCCAGCCCCTATCGTTCCAAAAGCTCTGGCTGATATTGTCCTAGATTATGGGTATCATGGGTGTCATCAACAACGCCGCGTCGCTCTGGGTTACCCTCGTCTGCATCTTCCTCTGGGCCATCTTTTACCAGGTCTCCATCGGCGCCGTCGGTCTCGCCCTCGGATCTGAGGTCGCCTCTCCAGCCCTCCGTGCCACCACCATTTCCGCCCTGGGTCTTACTCAAACGGTCGTTGGTTGGCTTATCGGCTTCATCTCCCCATACATGATCAACCCCGATGCTGGCAATCTCGGTGCCAAGGTCGGTTTCGTCTTTGCCGGATTGGGTGTCCCTCTCTGCATTCTCTTCTACTTCCTCATCCCTGAGACTATGGGCCTTACCTACGAAGATGTAAGTTTGTCCTTTCACCGAGAATCTAGAAACACATCTCTAATATTGCCCTCTACAGATGGACCACCTCTTCGACGCGAGGGTTCCTCCTCGCCACTTCAAGCGCGAAGCTCTCCGCCGCCGTGTCGAGCAGGGCGAGGCTCCCAGCAGCGAAAACGAGAAGGCCGATGGCTCCGTCCAGGCTATCGAGAAGGAGGGCTAAATCTCTCCTTCCCCTTGCCCCCGTCAATTTATTTTTGCGATATAATACGATGCGTCTTATCTAGCACGCGGCCTTTTAATTACCATCTGATACCACTCGAATTATAACTTGCGAGAACAAAATATTCTCAATCGCACGGATTCTCGACTGCATTTTTGCCCTCTTGCATTGTTTTTTTCTTTTTTTTTTCTTTTTGCTTGCCATCTTGTTCTAGGGGTAAGAGGCAGTTAATACCCAGGAGTGGTTGTTGGGTGTTGTGACTTGGCTCGTGGATTGTGTTGCCGGCTTGAGCACGGCGAAATAGGAGAAACATTGAACCTTTTTTTTCGGAACCTAGCTATAGCCGTGCGTTCTTATGGGATCTCCTTTTTCTTGACTTCTTTCTTCCTATAATAATATCCTATGCCGAGCGCGCAAAATCCTTCTCTTTCTTCCCATATGACAGGTCCCATGCTCCTATTCTCTTGAAGAATGTGACAGTAAACGCGGACTTAATTTCCCCTCCGGGGTAAACATGCTCATCTCCCCTGAGATCGTCCTCGATTTACCAACAATGGGCTGATCCCTCCATGTGAAGAGCTCCATCTCTCTCTGCACTTGCCTCAACATCAAACATCAATGTAGTTTTTCGCGTATTGGAATCATGCGGCAATCTTGCGCAATGCTCGCGAATCGAGCTCTTCCTCTCTATCCAATCGCCGCTCGGCAATTGAAAAGTGAAGTTTGCATATCCAGCAAGGATGATATCTAATGCCGAGCCACAGCCATCGAACCGTCTCCCCCGTCTCATCCGTACAACCCTTTCATCATGGTCCCGGCCGCCGAGCAAAGCCGGATGTTTGTATCCGGCTAGGCCGATCCAAAAGCCGCGTAGGCACCATCCCCTATCCTTCGATGCGCCTCCTTGCAGAAATATCTGAAGATGAAATGCAACGGAGCAGATGACAGCGCAGAGCTAATAGAACATTACGGGGTTAATCACGCCAAGTGGTCCCTCCCGTTCCCCGGTTTTCCCCAGTTTTGAAGACAAACGTGTGCATGTGTTCAGCATTTCAAAGCGCGAGATCGTGCGTTCCCTGCGCTATATTATTAGCGATCTCGGCACATGGGCTGCCAATGCCTTTCAGCTGAGTAGCCTGCGGGGGCTGAGTGGGTGTGGTGGTCGGAAGGGGTGTCGCATCGGCCTGTTCCGATACTCCGATCAAGCCGACACCACAACAAGATGCTGATGCTGTGGGAACGCGAGCCGGCAACGACGAAATAGAAGGTGTGCGCACAGGTTGCGGGGCAGCGTCGGTTGGTATTTAGAGCCCTATACACCAAGGAGTGCGCTTAAATCGCTATATTCTAGGCTTAGTTTGGTAGTATTAGCGCATATATCAGAGGGTCCCGGCCCTGAACCATCCACTTCACCCTCTTCCCCACACAGGGCTCTTTCGGTGCGGGGACGAAGAGACTACAACATCGGCCCTCAGTTTCTAGTCTTGTTTCGCCGTTTGTGGGGTTGATAATAGCGTCTTATGAGTTGGAGAAGGGGTGTCAATGGCGACATTAGTGGGGGTCTTCTCTTACTCGCGTCAAATATGAAGCGTCGACGGAGGTGCATGCAGTCAGATCAAGCAGTGGCATTCAGAGACGATGAAAGTGGGACACCGGGCTTTTGGCTACACTACTTACAGAGCGGAGTCCCGGAGTTCTGCGTTCTTTGGCCCCCGCGGTAATAACGGAGTTCTCTAACCCTTCGGCTTTATCCCCACGAGCTGGGATGGGTAACGTTGGATATACAAAACTGAAGCGTCCCCGTGAGGGTGGCGAAGTTACACGTTCATTCACCAATATCGACTTTCAATTTCTTCTGCTTGGTCTACCTGTTATACCCGCAACTTCGGTAGTCTTTTGTTGCCTTTCCTGTAACCGTTCTTATCAGTGCCATGCCCTTCCCTGTCGTTTATCCCAAAGTTGACGGCCCTGGGCGTCTCACCGAGCTCTGCACTTTCAGGAAAAGCAGTATCGACCCCAAAGAGTGGGACGAGATTTTCAATGATACCATCGGTATCTCGCTTACTTTCCCCATCGCGAGGCAATCGAGCTATGCTTCTCAAATAGAAGACCCCCAGATTGCTGTCTTGATTGCGGATTGGACTTCTGCGGAGGAGAAGGATGTTTTTGAGCCCAGTAGGACGACACAATCAGGCATCGAGAGATGTACCAGGACTAACGAGCCCGTTTTCAGGTGAGAGGTATCAAAGCATCAAACCGGCCTTCGGCAAGCTCATTGATGCCGCTAATCCTTCCTTTGCATGGTGAGAGGAACCTCCTTCGATTTCAAATTCCCAGTGGATGAAGAAGGGAAATTCTTATCTGTTGTTTTCTACAGCCATCACATCATCCTCCCCGGCGCGGCCAAGACTCCCAACAGCGCTTATTTTTCCGCCTCCCACATGAAGATACCTATCGACAAGCAGGATCTTGCTGCCGCTGCCTTTGAGGAGTGGCTCAGCAATAGCGAAGCCATCAAGGACCTCGACTATATGGTTGCTGCGCCCTCTCGTGAGGATCCCAATATCATTGTGTGCATTGCAGGCGTAAAGGATGCCGCAACCTCCAAAGCCGTTGGCGATGTAAGTCTTGGGTCAGCATATGACAAGAATATGAGAATAGATAACTAACCTAGGTGTTTCTAGACGCCCGCGCACGACATAGTGAAGGAAAAGCTCGAGGCACTGATCGAGACTGGGACTAAATACTCTGCCACTCTTGTCAGCGCGAAGGATGCCAATCCCCAGTCCTGACAGGAGGCTTGTGTATGTGAAATGCGGTCAATGTAGAGGCACGACATTCACGTTATATATCCACCTAATGAAGCGATTTTGCGCATGTAACATTAGGACCCTAAATGAGCGCTGCAAATGAAAGTGGTACAATATGTCCTGCGCATTATGATCTTTTGAAAAGCCTTTTTAGAAATTCGTTTCAAATGCGGTTATCGTAACGAAGGAGGAATAGAGAGAGTGGTATCAGAGTACTTCGTAGACGGGCTCTTGATCTGGTAAACTTTACACGGACCCTGGCCCGGCTTGATGTCCGGGGGTTGCCAAGAACGGGCTCGGGGGGTTTTCCACACCGGAACCTCTCTGCTCTGTTCGGGGGGCTTTTTTTTTTTTTCTTTTCTTTTTTTCTTTTTCATTTTCATTTTCTTTTTATATACAAAAAAACATTCCAGGCCATATCAATCAGATTGAAAACCTGAAGAGGAAGCAACTCAGAGCTCAAGCGCAAGACGCTTAGTCATACAGTCGGTAAAATCTTTCTCCGTATCCGTCCAAAATTCGCCAGGCAGGTCGAATGCTCCACACATTTCCAGCCCAGCATTCAATCCCCCACCTCCAGCTTCACCGCGACGAACCTCGACCTCGAATTCCTCCCGATTGCAACTCCGACACTCTCAACCGAGAACCTATCCCCCATTACATCTTTTTCCCTATCAGACAGCGACAATGACTGGTCGCGGTGGTGGCGGTGGTCGCCGCGTTCTCCTCCCTCCGATGTGAGCATGCCCTGTGTCCCCGCCAGCGCTTCGCGTCGCAGTGAAGCTTGTTTCGATGGGTATTGTGTGCTTGGACGCTAATAGTTCGCAGTAACATGATTTTCAAGTTGCTTCAGACCGTGAGTTTCTTCGATTAGTTGTGCAGGAGGCGATCTTAGACAATGGCGGGCCTAGGGAAACTGGCGCTTTGCAGACACCAGACCAAGTTCGATTGCGAGACACTCCGACCATAAATGAAGACGAATGGTGAAGGGAGTCGATGGCCAATATAACATCCAGCCCAAGGCATCCCCCGACTCTGCTGAAGGGTTGGTGGATATCCTCGGCCATAGTTACTTCTCTTCGTCGCGATCGGACTGCGCTCGTGGGCTGCCATGCGACTACGTTTCCCCCAGTTCCGCCGTACCTGGGGCTTCTTTCCAACGCAACGCGAGTATGGGAGAGGCATTTTGACTGACTCATATTAGAATGCGACAGTGAGCGTCTGGCTCTACGAGCAGCTCTCCATCAGAATCGAGGGAAAGATCAGGGTAAGGTTTTAATGCGCCAGGGAATCATAGCTCGTTTGCTAACTCGCATCTTGCGGCAGGGATTTGACGAGTTCATGAACCTCGTCATTGACGACGCCGTCGAAGTAAAGCAAATTACAAAGACCAACGACAAGGAGAGCCGGAAACCCTTAGGTAAGGCTATACTTGTCGCTATTGAATTGTCGCCGTGGTAACTCTTGTTAACGTCTTTCCGCTCGTTTCTAGGCCAAATCTTGCTCAAGGGTGACAATGTATCCCTAATCCAGAGTCTGTCTTCATAAAACCGACTCTTTTTAACGAACGATACCTTGAAATGCAAGCCGGGAGGATGCCATGACAGAGGGCAATTTATGACATAGGAAAAAGGGGGCCACATTGCATATGTAAAGTGGGATAAAATACCACCGTGTCAGAGCGGTTCAATTCAATACGCCCTCGTCGGTCGCCGACTCCGACGGCGGCAAGGATGCTTCGGAGATAACCCACAGAGATGCAAACACGGAGACAAGGCCCGTTGACGGCCCCTGACGTGTGGGAAGCCAAACACATTGCAATACTGGAGTCAAACGCCAATGACGAAAATGTAATATTAGGGTTTTCTAATACCGAAATAACGTGTTCTTCCCGCTTGCACCCTCCAAGAATCGCAAACGCGCCGTAGTGTCGGACGGTAAGGTGACTGGCGTCTCTATCCTCCATCCACTGGCCTTCCAGTGGGGAGGAGTTGGCGAACAACATCCATGTTTAAGACCATGTTGAGTTTATTCTTCCTTTTTTTTTTTTTTTTTGGCTCGAGCTTTATGCAAGAGTGGACGAAACTGTGCGCTGTCTCGCCTGTCCAACCACCGCGGTCCACAGCAGGTCGTAGCGGTCATAAGAGCACTTTTTGTCCTCCCGCTCAGAACCCCTACCCGCGCACTCAGATTCCAAGAGTATTAACCGCCGATCCAAACATTGGTTCGCGCTTTCGTCGGCGCCGTATTCGCCGCCTTCGCCGACGTGTACATTGTGCATGCGGGACACAGAGCACACAAATATAAGCCACCCAAACTCAGTACAAGTGCATCCCCGCGTTTCTTCTACCTGCCTTGATGCTCGAGATGAGAAGGAACCAAACTATGCCCGGCTGGCCGCTGCGGACACTACCAATTTTTCTCTACCCTGAATTGCCTGACAATTCCAAGACCTTTGGCCTCGTTTGTGAGTTATTTGGGGCTCGGGAAGATAGATGGCCGACTTGTCCGACGATTGCACGACAAGGTGGAGGTGATCGGCTGGTGTGCTGCAGGGGCGGCAGGATCGGGCGAATGATGGGGCTTGAGGTGACGATCGGTTGCCGTTGGGGCAGATGATTTTCTGATTATTTATCATGTCTTCGGCCCTATCACCCCAGGTCGTCGGGGATTTGATTTTATAATCATTGATACCACAGTTCCTTGCAATCCCTTGGGTTTCGTTTACCGAAGGATATCGACAAGTAGTTAGTGTTTCTGTCTCTCATACAAAATCGATCGAAAATGTCACGAACCATTGATCGTATCCCGGTGCCAAAGCATCCAAGGGAGAAGAAGGTCATTGTTCTCAGCTATCCAAGGTACGTCCCCTTCGCCATCTGCGTAGACGTCGACAAGAAAGGCATTCCAGAATTGGCACTCATCGCCAGTCTTGATGCAGGAATGGCACACTGGGCCTCTACAAGGCTTTTACAATCCTCGGCTACAACCCCTACCACCTCGTTTCATGCTGGGAACATGGCGTCGACCATATCAGGATAGCACGGGAGGGCCTAGAGGCCAGGCTAGCCGGCAAAGGCAGGCCCTTTGGCCGCGATGAATTCGACAAGTGGTTCAGTGACAACGGAGTAAGTCTACTAGGTAACGACGTACTGCCGATCCAGGGGGAAAACTAACACGCACGCTTGAAGACTGTCATGGACGTCGCCGCCTTCTTCGCCGCGGACCTCATCAAGGCTTACCCCGACGCCAAGTTCATCCTCACGTATCGGGACCCGAAGTCGTGGATGCGATCAGTCGAGAACACGATTATGAAGGTTGAAATGTCGAAGGATGACTTCCCGTTGCGGTACATGCGGATGATTGACACTTATACTGACGAGATCTTTAAACTCTCGGAGTATCTTGGCATGTTCATCTGGAAGAGGACCCTGCATGACGATAAAAATCTCCGATCAAAGGAGCGGGCAATTGAAGGATATGAAAAGCAGTGAGATGACACCGAATAGGTACAATTCTTTGGAACAATACTAATGGTGAGAGGTCAGTAACGAAATGGTTCGCAAGCTGGTCCCTCCCGAACAGCTCCTCGAGGTCAAGCTTGAAGACGGCCTAGGCTGGGAGCAGATCTGTCCGTTTATTGGCGAGCCTATCCCCGATGTGCCATACCCGAGATCGAACGACCCCCAGGAGTTCAAGAAGTTGGTGCAGGGTCTTTTCAGGTCTTCGTGGACGAAGATATTGATCACATATGCGACGACGGTGCTGGTTCCCGTCATTGGAGGCACCATTTGGTATCTTAGACAAAGGAAGTAGAAATGGGATCATGACGTAGCTTCCCTCGGACGACGGACTTCACAGGTAATGACATCGACTCATGCGTCGGTAGGAGTTTGTCGAAATTCGGAGCGGCGATGGGAACTTGTACGTACCCACCACGAGTGCGAGGCGGCTTGGAGTTAATGCGCCGCAGCAAGATTGATTGATGGCGCGCTGGTTGTTATTGGCTCATTGAAAGCGGGAAGGTGCCCACTGTTATCGTTTGACAAACAGTGAAGCGATCGCTAGTTTCCTCCTTCACCCATCAGCGCAGATTTCCAAGATTGATTCTCATATATTCTAGGCTCCACAAAACGTAAAGAAACTTCACTCACGATGGTCGGATTTAATCCTATTTGCAACCGTTACCGAGGCCACACCCGTATATTTGAATAAAACTCGGAAGCCCGCTCTCTTAATATCCCGATTGAACTCTCTCCGGTAAGATACTAAACGGGCCTTACGGATGGAGACCTCAAGCGGGGGTTTTCACGCGTATGCTATTGCGACGTAACAGACTCCAGTCATAGCCCACGACGATTTCTTCTGGAGGAGTCGACACAAATAGCCCGACTCTACTATTTGCTGCCTCCTTCTCGCCGCAAAATACCTAAATACTCGACCACACATTGTAAAGGCAGGTCCTAACACTACCCGCGTACTATAAAAGGCGCCTCCCTCCCATTTTCGTCCCCGGCCTTGCTTGTTTTCCCATTTCCAGGAATTCTTGGCGTCGACCATGACTCCCCCAACCGACCCGGACGTCTTGATTTACCCCAGATGCCGGGCCAATCCCCGCAGCCGCTCCATATTCCGTTTCCCACCATGCGCCGAGTCTTTTGATCGCCTACTTGCCTCCTTTCCATCCCGAAGCACACCACGATCTCCTCACTACCGGACTTTTCCTCGCAGACTGTTTCCCAGTGAGGGCTGGAATGTCTGGTGCTAGCTTAAGCAAGCCAAAAGGGGTCTCATTTCATTAGCTGCATCTCTGTAGTTCCCCTGAAGAGTTGGTCTACCGGTTAAATGGGTCCTTGTCTACGGTCACCGAATGCCTTTCTTGTCTCGTGATGCAAAATCATGGACCATGGAACGTTCTACTCCGCTTCCGAGAGTATCGATATATGATATAGTGTCCGGCGAAAAGGAAGCAGGTGCTTTTCTTGGCGAAAGCTCCCATTTACGGTATAAGCCTCGCCTCTCATTCAGCCCGGAAAGGGAGCGGAGTAAATGCCCTGTACATATATCAATTGATGCGGCCCCTAGATCTATCCCATCCCCCAACGGAGAACCTCGTTCACCTCACCCCAAGCCAAGTCCGTAAAAATAGAAGCTCTCCGCCGGTCCTTCTATCCTAGCAGCACCAGCTCCCCAACACCATGAAACTCGCCCTCGGCCTCCTGGGCCTCTCAGCCCTCGCCCGCGCCCAATTCGGCGGCGGCGGCGGCGGCGGTGGCCTCCAGCCCGTCTCCAACTTCGGCGACAACCCCAGCAACGCCAAGATGTTCCTCTACGTACCCACCACCCTCGCCGAGAAGCCCCCCATCGTCGTGGCCATCCACTACTGCTCCGGTACCGCGAGCGCCTACTTCAGCGGCAGCCCCTACCGCCAGCTCGCCGACCAAAAGGGCTTCATCGTCATCTACCCTGAGTCGCCCTACAGCGGCACCTGCTGGGATGTCTCGTCCAGGGCTACGCTTACTCGGGACGGCGGCGCAAACTCCAACTCCATTGCTAACATGGTCAAGCACGTTATTGCCGAGTACGATGCGGATCCCGCCAAGGTTTTCGTCACTGGTACTTCATCGGGTGCCATGATGACCGTAGGTTCTTCCCCCCCTGGCCTCGAACAAAGGTTTTGATCGGTTCGCTAACCCGCCCGCGCCGTAGAATGTTCTCGCGTCGACGTACCCAGACATGTTCCAAGCCGCCATCGTTTACGCCGGCGTCCCCGCAGGCTGCTTCTTCACCAACACCGTCAACGGCTGGAACAACTCCTGCGCCGCCGGCCAAGTCTCCGGCACCCCCGAGCGCTGGGCTCAGTGGGTCTTCGAGGCCTACCCGGACTACAACGGCACCCGGCCCCGCATGCAAATCTACCACGGCTCCGCAGACACCACCCTCGGCTCAGCCAACTATGCGGAGCAGATTAAGCAGTGGTGCGGCGTGTTCGGCTGCGATCCTGATGCGCCCGATTCCAAGGAGCAGAATACCCCTCAGCAGGGCTACACTAAGTCAACGTATGTTGATGGCCAGCTCCAGGGTATTTGGGCGCAGGGTGTGGGACATAACTTCCCTATTCGGGGTGATGATGATATGAAGTGGTTCGGTCTGTAAGTGAGAGACCAATTGGTGAACGTGGGGGTGGAGAGGGTGGGAGGCAAGTGGTGTGTCGGAGACAAAAAACAACGTTTGGATTCGTGAGTGTGGCTTTCGGACGAGCCTTGTACGAGCTTTCATGTAGATACTTGAAGCAATCCGCCAATTGACAAGATATCTCCGGCGTGATCCGACCCTGCCTTACTCCTTTGCGCGGCGCTGAAAGGAACATCAATAGGAAAACTGGCCCAGGTCTTGACGTGCATCACTATGCGTTACAATATCGTGAAAATATGTCCAATACCTACTCCTCAATCATTTTAATCCGCCCCTCTAGTACCGGCGCAATTACCCTAGTCCAGTCCACATCGATCTCCTCCGCGGCCACGGAATCGCACGTCGACGTCTTCACGTTGGCTGCCGCTGCCCATTTAGCAAAGAACTTCTTCATCAGCAGCACTTCGGTGTTGACCCTATCCTCCTCCTCGTCTGAGTCGGAATCCTCCTCGAATCCGCTATCGTCGTTCTCGGGTTTCAAATAGAAGCCTGCGCGGCGGCGAAGCCAAACCTCCCATGCGCCTGTAGGTGCAGGTTTCTTCTGGTTCCCGTATGTGTGCTTTTTCGGGGCGGGATGTTTCTGGTCCTCGCAACATCGATTGACGACGGCGTCCCAGTGGTCTGAGTCCAGGTATTTCCATTTCCCAACGGTCTTGAGAGCCATGAAGTACTGGCGCAGCATGGCTGAGATGAGAATGCCGTTTTCTTCGCTTACAATTTCTTCAATTTCGCCGCCGGCGTCTTCGACGAGAAGACTCGTGTAGCCGTCTACGGTCGGTCGTTAGCATTCGATCAGTTTGTCAAACAAGAGCGGACACTACCTTTGCCTCTACCCATATATCCTCTCGTAGCGAGTAGATATTCCCTCTCGAGATCAATATCGTTGCCTCCAATCTGAGCAGCGACGATTCTCGAGCCGACGGGCTTCTTAGGGTCGAACGTAAAACGGATATTGGACACTTGGGGAAATCGGCCTTCAATGCGGTTAGTATGGCAAAGACTCCCCTTGCGCAGGCTATGCAACCACTCACCTTCCAAAGCCGGGTATAAGCTGACGCCGTTCTCTAGCGCGTCGAGAATAGCCTGGCCCTTCGCCTTCAACAACACCACGGGGTCTTCGAACGGGAAACAAGTCACAATATCCCTCACTCGGATGGAGCCCGGTGGATATATCTGATCGCCACGTATAGTTCCTGCTGCCATGAGGGCGCAGTCGGCCGCGTAATGGTGCCGCATGATGTCGCATACAAAGTTACCCATATTGCTCTCTTCTCTTCTAACGGTCGTGAACCTCGCATCCAGGGGTGTTGCGGTCCACCCTATGGGCTTTGCAAGACTGTGCTTTAGTTTGGATGTGAGATCTTCCACGAGCGCAAGAGTGGAAGGATCTTCGGGTATCGACGACACGACATCCCTCCGCAAAATGTCAAAGTCCCATTTTCCAGGCTGATCAGGTTTCCTCCACGCCTGGATATAGCTAAGCTGCTTAAAATCGCTTCCTGATCGCAGCACGTGGGTGCCGTTGATTAAGCTGTGCGCATAATAATGATCATGACCGCCGAGGATTATGTCAATCATGCCATCGGTATTCGTCGCGAGCTTGTTGTCATTGGGTTCTCGCATGTGGGTGAGGGCGATGATGATTTCGGCTCCTTGCTCTCTGAGTTTGGGAATAAGCTCCTTGGCAGTTTGGGTGGCGGACTTATAGATGAGATTTGGAGGCAGGACATTGATAGTCTCGAGCCACTCACGCTCACCGAGTCCGATAAGGCCAATCTTAATGCCATTCGAGGAGGTAATCATGTGCGTCCGCTTTGCATTTCCGAGAGGCACGCACTCGCCCAGAGCAGGATCTAGTACGTTGGCTATGAGCCAGGGGAAATTGCATTTGGATGCGAGATGGCCGAACTGCTGAACGCCAAAGTCGAGGTCGTGATTCTAGACGAATTAGAGTTGAGGGACACCTAGTCGCAGGATAAGTATAAACTTACGCCAAGGGCAGCACAAAGCGTTCCGATTTCATTTAGAATCGGTACCATGTGAGATCCTGGATGATGGTTAGCCTGTCTCATCTAGCAGTTTTTCCCCTCGGATTGTCCGGCTCACTCACCCTTTGTCACAGTGCTCTCAACGCTGGGATTGAATACATCGCCGGAAAATAGAGGTAGTAACTCGGACTGGCCCTTGTACTGTTCTCCATCTCGATACTCCTTGAGCACGGACATGAACCTGGCGATACCCCCAACGGGTTCAGCACTGGACGGATCAATGTGGTAGACATCGTTAAAGTGAAAGATGCGGAGGTCGGGAGCAGCCCCTTCGAGGGCGCGACCGCTGGCAAAGGTCACTTTCGAATCCGGCGGAGCCGGCCCTCGTTTACCCATAATTCCGGCGTAAAACTAGGGAGTTTTAATGCTGGTGATGTCGGGGCGGAGACAAGCTGAAGTGAATGAATCAAGCTGAGCTCAGATTTGGCGGGGTTGATAAAGGAGGGGCAATCCAGCAGCAGTTCAGACGAGCGAAACGAAGGGCAAGGCCACGAGGACGAGAAAACGACACTGAAGGGGCCAATTATAGATACTCAAGATCAACTGATGACCCAATCTGAACATTCAGCGTTCTACGATGGTGCTTGTCTCTACCCGTCGCACAATCCAGGGACAACGGACAACGGCCAGCTGAGGTCGAAGAGGGCGGTGCAGTTCCCCTCACGTGATGACGTGGCGTCGAGGCCCAAAGAACAAAGAACAAAGCCGATTTCCAGGGTCCTCTTCCCGATTTCCACGCTCTCCACTCGTCTGGATTGGAGAAGAATGCGTGTGAGTGGTCGATGACGAGCTCTGGGGAATCATGGGATGCGGGCATCGCCCGTATCAACACGCGAAAGCGACAGTGGTCGGCACCATAGCGACCGAGGCTAGACCCAACACGGGCCCGATGGACAGGAACGATGTGCCAATGGCAAATCGGGTCTTTCATTCTTGCATTGGCCAGCACTAAACCTCGCGAGCTCTGGCCAGTTCAAGTCCACCCGCTGGGAGCAGATCAGACACTGGGAACGGACGCTGGTAGGGCTGTTGTTGTCTTTCGAATTTATCCATAGGAATAACCTTCCACAATGAATGTAGACGAGAAGGACCGACGTTCTATCAATCTGTTGGTCCTGCCTTGCTTGCTCTCGTTCCCGATCGGATCTGGCCAGCCATGCGTTCCCTGAAACGCGCCCTCTTTGCTTCGTACCGTCCCAATTCCACCCTTCGAGACGCTTTTGCGTGTGATTTCATCACTCCCCACACATTGCACCAGACCGCTATCAGGCCCAGGGTAAGCCCGACGAGTTGATCGAGTTCCGTCAGTTGGATAGAACTTCGGGGAATCATTACAGGCCATATGACCCACCCACCACTGGCGTCTTTGAAGACTCGTCGATAGTTGTAAGTGTTGATGGCCATGGCGGAAAGCAGAATGAACGATTCGAAGTACCACCCTGGGCGGGACAGTCTGGTGATCAACCCATAACATATATTCCTAATTGCGCGCCAGCAGCACCGTCCACATGAAGCGTACTGTCCACCAGGGCAAAACACATCATGACAGCATGCAGCTATATACACCTCGTCGTCGACGGGCTCTCTGGGAGCCTTATTCAAGGAAGAGCAAACTCTCTCCGCTATAACACAAAGCAATTTCAACCCGAAGATGGGTCTCTGAACTGGCAAAGAGAGGGCACAAATGATATAAAAGATGCATAACTGGTTGAGTCGGAAAAATACTGGTTCCTCATTGTCCCGCGTTGACCAACTTACTCCGCAGAACTGTATGCAAACAGCAAAAAGGGCGAAGTTGACGATGCTGTTTACCACGGTTGCGCAAGCAAAACGTTTCACATGGCCCCTCAGACCTGCCTCTAGACACAGCCAACACCCGAAAAGTGCAAAGGCTAAGCAGACGAGAAACGGGGCTTCTGCTGCCGCCATGCGTTGAGCGACTGTTGGATGCGTAGCTAGAAGATCGGAGGATTTATACTCTGCGTACCTGCGAAGGGCGTCGGCGTCTTCGCTCAGGACGAGCTGGAATAGCTGGCTCGCCGCAACGACAGGGATGACAAGTACCGCGAGAAACTCGCTTGTGATCGCGTCCGTCTTTTGAGCTTCAATGTTCCACGTACGCGCGATCAGGTCCGATACGATCGCTAAAAACCACCCGGCACAACTTCCCGGACCGTAGAGCGACGAGACGAGAGCGAGCTCGTCGTGGACTTCCATGGGATTTGGCAACATAAGGCCAGATATTGGAGGCACTAGCATCGTGGTATTGAAAATCGTACTGTTAACCAAAGTCTCCGTCGTCTCGTTGAATACCATTTCGTTCGACATTGGAGGCTCTAGCATTGTGGTATTGAAAATCGTACTGTTTACCAAAGTCTTCATCGTCTGGTTGAATACCATTTCGTTCGACATCGGGATGCATTAACTCAGTGACAAAATGCTATAGGCATTCGCTCATTTCCTTGATCACCCGTTCGCCCAACATCCCACGATTATATCAAGCCGCACGCTCACCGCATCTCCCATCCAAACCGCCCCAAAAAAACGCCTTGTCACAGAAGGCTCCCGCCAACGAAGCATCTCGAACCTCCACATCAAACTGGATAAACCACTCGCCTCACATTTTTCCCTCCCTCTCCACTCCAAAGAGGGGGAGGGGTGCTCCTAACGGACACCCTTCGACCCTGGACATCTCCATGCACTGCTCGCTGCAAGGCTCCCGGGGATACCATGCCCGGGGAATTCCTCCCGCCAACACCACCCTGAGGGTGATCTGCATGTCCTCACCACCCGGGACGCTTCCGGGTGCACCTGCGGTGGGATAGCACGCAAGCGAGATATTCATCGCTGAACCGGTGAGGAAGGATAACGCACGCTTCGGAAGGAAGAAAATGATGTGTCTCGAGCATTTATCTTCTCGCATGGGGGGAGGGGAGGGGGAATTCCCGCTCCTTGGGGGAAAGGTTGCAATGTTTTTCGCGAACGGGCTGGAAAAAAGAAAGTGGCTTCCTGGCTCAAGGAGCATTCTGCATTTCGCCAAATAAGGACATCATGGACCCTTCAACGAAAGCCACCTTTCAAACCCGGCCATCCCACGCGGCAAGGGTTAGATTTCCAATCCAGCATTTTTACGAGCCTCACCACTCAACCACTCTTCCCTCTACCCAAAACGCCCCATTCGCGCCCTCCACATTCTCCCCAATCGCCAACCGAACGGGCTCTTCTGCTCCCTCATCCGGTGTCTTCGACCCCTTGCCCCCCGTCATGTCCGTAGCCACCCACCCGGGACAGCAACTCCACACGACGACCCCGGCTGGCAGCACAGGCGCCAAGACCCTCGTAAATGCAATGGCCGCCGCTTTGGTAATGTGGTAGCCTGACGCCAGCCAGCCCGACGATGCCGCCAACCCCAACAGCACCGCCCTGCGGTAGTTGAACATGAGGTTGTGAAGTTCGAGCTCGGAGCTGGTCCTGCGAAAGGTATCGGCCAGCTCTGGCTCTAACGTTGCTGCGCTGGCGACCTCGCAGGCGATGTTGATGATGCGACCGCCTGGCGCCATGATGGAACCGAGTGTGGTGCACAGGTGGGCGAGACCGTCGAAGTTGGTCGAGATCATCTCGTTTATATTGTTGGGTGCTGCAGGGAAAGAGAAGCAGCCTTTGTCAGTCTTTCTGCTACCCGAGAGGGACACTGGCTTGCTCCGAATGGAGAAATAGGACATCCTTACTGGTATCCTCGTAGAATACCCCGGCATTGTTGAACAGCAAATCGATGGACGGATGCAGGTCGAAAATATGAGCAATGAAACTGGACTGGCTCCCTCTAGCCGCAACATCGAGTTTCCGAAAGCAGATTAAAACGCTGCCGCCGTCGTTGGTCAGGACTTTGGCTTCTTTGATCTCCTCATCTTCATAGATTCGGCGCACGGCTGCCTCGCCTAACGCTGGGTTCCTGGCTGTGAGGTAGATCAACAGGTTCTTCTCGGGACAGCGCTTCGGAAAGTCAAGGGCGATTTTGCGCACTTGGGTTCACGGAGAGGCTCGTTAACAATGACAAGGACCGACGCACGCCCTCTCAACGGAGGCGATGCCGAGACAACTTACCAATGGCGTATCCGATTCCTTTATTAGCACCCGTAACGATGGCCACCGCTGGCGGGGTTAAGACCAATTCTGTCTCGGCCATGGCGATCTTGTTATCAATTTATCAGGCGATATATATATATATAAATATATATATCACTTCGGTATGGATGCCGACTACCTCATGCATTGGCATGGGAGGCACGCTGTCTTCATACCTCACATTATATACGCCCTTCTGCACACTCGACCCTCATCCATCCTACCGTCGAGGAATGAGACAATATCGCCGAGTTCTCGAGAACGCAATCCGTACCCGGCGCCGAACAATGATCCCAAAGCGCCAAGTCGCCGTCGTTCCCACTCACTGCGTCATGCCAATCATCACCTCGCACATTCCATACACAGCACGAGAGGAATCAACCTCGGAATCAAGAGGAAAATGATGTTATTCACATGGAGAAAAATAGATGGACTAACTCAATGATGCTGAATAAATAGTCCCATGTTACTTTTGTCCGCCTCCCGTTTCCGACCGTTTCCTTTGACCGCTCTATCTAATTGTCCTCTCTCGAAAACCACACCCATTACTTCGCCCTCAAGAAAAAGCGTTGGCACGGGGAGGACGGCGCCTCGAGACCTTCCGAAAATGAATCAAGAAAAAACACAGGTTAATCCTACAATCCAGCCCAGTGAGGGTGCTCTACATGATGTGTCCGTCGCCGCACGAAAACAAGAACTGAACCCTTTTGAGAGTGGCGAGCGCTTTTTGTCTCGAAAAGACCATAACCCAACACATTAACAATGCCTAAAGTTGGAAAAATACTTCATCTGGAATTCAACGTTTTCTCGTTATCGTCATCTTCGGAGAGGAAGAGCCTCGTCAAGACATTGAATCACCTGCATTGCATTAGCATCGCTGTTCGCCAAGTAAAATCCACAATACCGTGTAAGAAAGACTAACCTTTTCCCCCCAGACTTCCTGGTTAGCTAGGTACCGGCCCATACCACGGACAAGCTCAATCTGCTCGTCGACAGTCAAGCCGGTAATGGCCATCTCCATAACGTTGCCGAGCTTGACCTTGTGCATGGCGATAAAGGTGTGGTAGTACATGAAGGCGAAGAAACCCATGATGAACTGGCAGTCCATGCGGTCCGTCATACCCCCGTGGCCGGGAATGGACTGACCAAAGTCCTTGATCTTGAAGGTGCGCTTGAGGCCCGAGGCGAAGAAGCCACCGAAAGGCGCAATGAGTGACGCGAAAGTCGCGAGAACGAGGGAGTGGAACTGCATCGGGGCAATTGTGAAAGAAATGACCGTGTCCTCCTTGAGGAAGAAATATTGCGGAAGTTGGTAGGTCTTGGGTATGAAGACGGGGTTGGGGGTACATTCGAGGCCGGTGAAAATGTTGGCACCGAGGTTCTATACTATCGTTAGCAGCTTAAGTAACAATAGAATCAGGGACCGGATCGAGCTTACAGTGACGGGGCAAATGAAATAACTAGAGCGAATGAGGATATTCGTGAGGACGACACCGAAGAAAATGGTCATGATCCAAGCACCAACAAAGCCCTCAACGGTCTTTTTGGGAGATATCTTGATCAGCTGGGTCCTGCCAAAAGTGATACCGCAGATGTAGGCCCAGATATCGTTGGTGATGACCAGCGAGGCCGGAAGGAAGAACCAGATCAAGCCCTCAAAGATGTTATTCATAATGAAGTGCGCCTGCACAACGATGAGGTATAGCGCCATGTGCGTCCAGGCAAATTGAGTGAACTGAAACTTGTAGTTTCCGGCCTGAAGGGAAGCGACAAAGAAAACGAAGCCTAGAGGGCAGGGAGTGGTCGGTTAGCAAGCTGGCTACGGGACAGCGCAGGGCAGGATCTAGACAAAGACAAGAGCCATTCAAACGCGGGGTCCTAGTAGCACATACCGAAAACGTAGAGAATGAACGAGATGAAGCGATGGTGCGTCGCCAACGGGAGGAGCATCTTGTCGACAAGGACCACGTGCTTGAAATAGTAGATAACAGTTTCTCCGTACAAAAAGTACATGGTAGTCGCCAGCCAGTACCAGTTCAGGCTCTTGGTGGAGCGCAGTTGTCGCGCCTTGCTTGGGATGCTCGCAATAGCAATGACCTCGTTGAAGGAGATGATCTGGATTGCGGTGATGATGACGATGATATAGATGTGACCCATGAAGAGAGCCGAGAAGAAACCAGCGAACATAACAAAGGTCCAAAAGGTCCTAGTCATAAAGTTGGCCTTCTTCTTGTTGTACTCGGCCTCTTTTTCGGCGGGGGTGGGCTCGGGCGCCGGCTTCTGTTGCTCCATCGTGAATTGATTAGCTCTGCTTGAGATACTTCTCCGATGTTAAGGGAGGGCTGCGCCGATAGTCTCTAGCACTTCTCCGCGAGCACTATGGCCTTTGCAAGTTCGGTCGCAAGGGGGAGGATCCAGTCGGCAGAAATCGGTCTTGAAGACATGTGGCGGCCTCTCGGGGCAGACAACAGAGAGAGCGTTGTAGGACTAGAAAAAGAAAAGGAAAAAAAAAAAAAGCAACCTACCTCAGCAATGTTGTCTAGCTGTGCTCCAGAAGACCTTGACCGCACAGGAGAGCCAGCATCTTCGCTGGCATCACTGAAGCTCGAGCGCCGACCGTCGCTATGCGCAGCTCTGTGGGGGAACTTGACCCCCCGCTTTCCTCTAGCCATAATGACGATTTGTGATGGAGAGTGTCGCGCGTTGCGTTGCGTGGTTTGAAAAGAGTGCGGCTCGTGAATGTTTCGCGATGGAAGTCGTTTTCAACGGCACGGATCTTTCGGAACAGCAAGCTGGGCAGCTGAAATAAATCCGATCAAACAGGGGTCATTAAGACCAAGCTGTCAGCTTTGCGACACAGTCCCAGATGGTCAAAGGGGGTCAGGCTCGGGGGGGAAAGAAGTTAGGCTTGGTGCAGTTGGGCCATGGAAGAAGCCTCGGGGTCGGGGAGCTGCTAGAATGCGGATGTTAGGTCGTGGTCCTTGGTCAGGCAAACGTTGGTGACGAAAGGATTCAGCAGACGGGGGACACTTCTGGAAATTCGACAGGAAAAACGACGACAGCAAAAGCTCAATCAACTGGGCCCAAACTCGATTGGGACTTTGGTGTGGGTGGGTGGCTCGGGCTTTTGGTTGAGGATGAAAAAACTGGCCGACGTCAGTCTTGGCGTGGCTTCCCCCTAATCAGATGCATCAATGTTGCCCTGGTCATGGCATGGGCACTCCAGGTATGATGCGAACTAAGGCCAGCTGCGAACAGGTGGGAAACGCTCGCTGAATGTGCGCTTGGGACATCGACGAGGGCTTTTCGCCAGCTTACTCTTGGTTTCCGGATTTTGGAAAAGGTATATTAAATATTAAGGCTTTGTTTATTCTAAAAAGATACGTCGGTATCTCCAGACATCCGATGCATAAGCAGGCGTACGCAAATGCTGAATCTCGTTATCACATGAAATTCACTGTTCCAACCTGGGTTTTAAATCTTCGTGCGGGAGGGAACGTGGGGAAGATTACTTAATCTAATGCATTTCGTTGGTGTGCCATGGCGCCCCATTCATTCTGATGTAACTTGTACCTTGTATCTTGTACCCAAACACGTCAAGATCGACTTTTGACTCTCTACGCGTATCGCTCGAATCGTGGTCGAGATACCAATCTGGTAACCATTGCCCTACCTTTCCCCAATGGAACCTTCCCCTCCGGCAAACACCTGGTCACGATGGGAGAGTACTCCGACGATGATCTCGACGACCTTCCCGAGAGTGTCTTTCAAGACCTCGAGAGTAAAGCCATCCAGCAGACCCAGAAACAGCAGCAACTTCGCTCTACCCAGGCGAAGGAACCACCCCACCAACCAGCCCTGCCCCACGCTGGCCGCCCATTCGACAGCCACGCCCTCGACGACGACGTCTTCGGGCTAGACGACTCCGATGCTGTCACCGACACCGCTGTTGGGCTCTCTCGGCCGCCAGTCGTTCAGCCGACCGTAGTGCCCCAAGTCCACCGAACCGCCTACACCTCGAGGCCCGAACCACCTCGCAGCCAGCAATGGAACCCCGGCATGGGGCCAGACGGCCCACGGAACAACTTCCAAAGGCAGGGCAATGTCCCCGTCATGGCATCGCAGCGATTCCAGCCTCCTGTTATGGCGCCGAACCGAGCCCAGCCTAGCCAGTTCCCTCGAGGCTTCGCTCCCCCGCCCCCACGCTATGCACCCTCGCAAAGCCAGGCGGGCGGCCTTCACCCCAATGCCGTATCGGCCCTCGAGCTACGGGTCCGCATGTTGGAGCGAGAGCTCAATGTAGCCAAGGGCGAGGCTGCCATTCTTCGATCCAACTCGACCAAAGCGCAGCAAGCCCACGACGCTGAGCTAGCCAAGCTCAAGAAGCAGACGGCTGAACAGATGGCCAAGCAGGAAAGGGCCATGCAGAGAGCCCTCGATTCTGAGCGCCAGGCGACTACGGAACTGCAGTTTCTGCAGAGAGACATGCAGGAAGTCACGAATCGGACGAGACGGAGAGAACCTGGTGTCGCGACGACCCCGAAGAAGGCTACTAGAAGCTGGGGCGTAGCTGATGGGTTTGATGGCATGGATCTAGTTCCTAGCCCAAGCAAGTCTAATAACGCGAGGGCGAAGCAGGGTCCAGCAATAACGGCCCAGGGAGAGCGGACCCCGAGTAAAAATAAGCGAAAGCGGCCTACAGTGGATAGCCCTGTGCCACCTCTAGACACCACGACCACTGACATCGTGATGCTTGATGATGTTGTCGAAGTCCAGTCTGCTCCAGCATCCTCTAGACCTACGCTGGTAACCTCGGTGCCTTCTTCAGTTAATGCTCTACCATTCGATGTATGTCTCCTCTTCGTGCAATGCTAAAGTTCTACACTGACAAAAGGCGCAGTTCCTTCCGCTCATACTCGACCACGCATCAGCACACGACCAGCCCCCAACCTTCGACAGCTTCTCTAGATATTTCTTTCCCTCTGACCCTAATACATCGTTCTCATCCATCATTTTCCAGTCACTGCCAACAAAGACCGATCCAACCAACCCCATGAAGATACTCACCGACTTTTCCGTCCTTGTTATTAATCTCTGGGTCCGCTGCATCGAAGAGGGTTTCACTGCGCCGATACAAGAGCTTGTATCTTTGCTCTCCTTTACCCTACAGCTCAATTCCATATCCATAAACCCCGAACTTCTCGATAAGCTCTTGGCTATTGCGCAGGCCACCATCCTCGTTCTCAATGATCTACGCGCACAATCTTCAGATCCAGATGCGGAATCTCCAGAATCCGGCGCGGATTTCACCATTACCGCCATTATTGCCCTTTTAAACCTATGTGCCCTTGTTAGTGCGACTACCGTTGGGGAGGAAGATGAGGATGACGAAGATTCAAGTCCGCGGGTCGTTTTCTGGAAGGGACTCGGCCTAGACAGTGTTTGTGTAATTCTCGTCCCAAAGCAACCCCTCCACGATATTGCGGGAATGCTAGACCTCCTCACGACTTCTGTTCTCCCAGGCAGCATCGGCCCTATCGCGGTGGATAAGGAACCACCCGTGGTGGCAGCTACCCTGCTCGACAAGCTATCGAGATTTCTCGTCAACCCGCCCGTAGCCGCGCGAAGCCCCACACAGCGGCACGCCATTATGAGACTGGTCCTTCGGACTCTATTTTCTTTTACTGCCTCCGAGTTTGGCCTACAGCAGATGGCAGTCAATGACAATGTCGTTCTGAGATTAGTTGCCGCACTTTCCAAGTTGGTCGACGAGCTGTACGACCAAGACCTTACTTCGGATGTTATATCACTCTCGAGGCTTCGCATTCGTGACTCTACGAGGGCCCAAACTCTCGATGACGCCCTTACTGTCACGGATATGGAAAGTGATGCACCCGGCATAAGCAAAGCAATCTCTCTAGGGATAATGCTCCTTCACATGCTGGTCACGGACCCACGAACGGCAAACATTATTAAGCTAGAAGAAAAGTTCGAGGCTTGGCGAGCGGGAAATCACAAGTACCTCACTATGCTTTGCCGCCTCAACTTTGCGGAAGACGACCTAGTCCTTGAGGCAGGCATAGACGCCGAGACGGCGGAGAGAGCGCACGATCTTCTTGAGGCGCTCGTGACCCCCGAGAAGGGGAAGGATATCGGGGAGGCGTTCGGCAGTCCCGAGGAGTAAGGTTGAAACTTTTAGGGTTAAAATTGTAATCTTTGGTATTTTTGGAAATTGTCGGCGATTATTTTGGAGTTTGGTATCGGTTTTTTGTATGAGACTATGTTGGGATATACATCATGGGGTGCATTAAGACGGCGTCGATCAGATTTAGGGGAGAACCGAATAGAGATTACAGCATCCGGCCTTGCGCTTGCACGAGTCAATCTTGGATGGGGCTCCACGGGGTAGAATCGGCAAGCCTACATGTTATTAGCCATTCTTTCTTTACACAGTCAAGCCAGCGAATCTCTTGATGAAAGCATTCACGCTCTCCATAGAGTCCACATCCACGTCTTCCCCGCTAGGATCCTTGATTCGCGGCATGCCCACGTCGAGATATAGTTTTGCTAAATACCAGTATTCGCTAGCGTTTCGGTAGAATCCAAGGGGCTTGGTTCTGGGCGGTGACTCGACGTTGGTGTACACGTCCCAGAGAAGTCTCCAGCGCTCGAGCGCCCTTTTCAATGCTTTGTCTGCAAAGTCGAGTGCACAGGCGGTGTGTGTAGTAAAAATAATGTCGTGAAGCGCTATGTAAAGTATTAGATACCGCATTCTTAGAACTAAGGCAGGAGTCGACGAAGAGAATGGGAAGGCGATTTATACCGCCGATGAGAATGAAGAGGTCTAAGTGGCTGAGTTGCCCAAACTCCGCCATGTCTCTCTCAGCCCAGCCCTCGCTCATAAGCAAGGATATGCCCCTCGCTAGAGAAGGAAGCTTGGAGAAGGACGCAAGCCACTCTTGGCTCGGAAGACTATCATAGTTCGGAGCTGTGAAAAGCTCCTCGGCGCAAGGCAAGTTCCCGGTCATCTCAGCTATTGTTAAGCGAGGGGGCGTCTTATGGAATATGGCGTGGGAAGAATCGACGAGAAAGATCCAGTGAATCAGCCTTTCAGATGATTGTTAGTACCCTTTGCTTGTTTCTAGAGCTAGTCCAGCTAAACGCACCGTATGCCCTCCTCAGTTCTAATGAAACTCTCCCATTGCTGGTCCTCCGAGGGAATGTCAAAAATCATCTCTGGATTGTGTCGCAGCTTCGGAAGCCCTAGATGTCGAGCAGCTGCCACGATGTCTCCGTACCGGCCGTGCCGTATTCGTCGTCCCGAGTCCCCGCGATGTTCCCACTGTTGTAAGATGCTAATGATAAACGCCGCTTGGAGAGGAGCCATCGAGCTAGAAGGTGCGTTTCCATCCCGAGAAACCGGGTATACAAGCTTTGTAAACTCCTCGTGGGCGAATATGTATGACTCGGCAACGTCGAAGCAGTCCCGCGCCGCGCTGGCCATTTCCGCCGACGAATACAGGGCGCCGAATAACATGACGACCGCCAACAATGGTACAAATGTGCGTGACGGGTCGAAGGCTCTTCGATGAAGAATGGGGCAATGTCGGTGCCAATGATCAAAGTATAATTGAGTGAAGCGTTTGACATTATTAGAGTGAAAAACGGTCTGAATGGAGTCCGACAGGAAAAAGGTGTCTTCTGTTAGATGGTCCCGAGCAGCCGAGTGTAATAGCGCAGATGCTATCTCGGCCATGCGGGTTTCAAGTTCAAGTTCGCCGCCGGGCACAGACGTATTAAGAAATATAGAAGGTGGAATTATCGTTTCTGTGTATTCAGGGGCGTACCCCCAGTTTTCTTTGTCCCCGAGGTCGGGTTCAAATAGGAAGTCCAAGGGAAACCCTTCTTTGATATTCTCCCGGTTCCAAGAAGCGAGGTAGGCATCCGAGTTGAGGTGCAGTTCGTCAGTGGTACTTTCCGGGTCGACGTTATCATGGTCCCTTGGTTCTGTATCGTTTTCATCGTTCGATGGATACGAGTGAAAATACTCGTAGATCGTGCTATTCTGAGGATCCGTGTACGTTAGAAGGAATGAAATTGGGATCCTGTTGACGTCCTCTTCCGTTCTTTCCTGCGCCATGCCAGGATCTGATCCTCCCACTTCGCCTATCGGACTTGCGTCAGAGGCTAGGGACGGAGTAGCATCGGAGTCCGGGCTAACAGTCGAGATTGAGAATTCCTCTCCGTTTGGATGTGCGGCCACCCGCTCCTCATGTTGGGACCGATCGTATGTACACAGGTGGCCATGTGTCCAGCACCGCGAACAGGGCCACACGCCGTCGCACCGACACTTAGCGAGAGCGCAGCTATCACAAGCTTGAAGAGGTCGACCCCGTCTAAGTGGCAAGGGCATCTGCCGTCCATTTCGCATGGAGCATGTTTTGGAATGCCTTCGCGCGGCGTCTCTAGAGGATTATCATGTAAGTAAAGGCCTTCAATGGTGTTTGTGTGACTCAGGGTGACGCACGATCGTGTAAAGCAAGAAGGGCAGAATGGACATTGGAATGGCTTATACACTCCGTCTTGGGCCCTTGTTAGTATCCACCCTATACCGTGGTCGGGGCTTAAGACGTACGAGTTGCCTCGTGTCGCCAGAGATGAGACCTCCGGGAGAAGCTCTGAGGACAGGTTAGACAAGGATAGCGTTTTGGCTGTGCGCTCATGGTTAGCACCTGGATGTTGTTCATTGAGTGTAATCTATGAAAGAAGATTCGTTTAAGATTTGGTTCTTTTTATCACGCTGATAAGAACAAGCAAGATCAAAACGACATAGCTAAAGACTCGACATTCTTGAGGGGATTGACCATGAACATATCTGAGTACACGTGATTTGATCTTGAGTTCCAAGTTCCCGGAACGACTTGATAGTCTGGGGTAAACCAAGATCTGGGGAACATCTCTGTCGCTAGTGTGAACATATGTGAGGGGGTGGGAATTGTCCGCCCCACTACACAGCTGTGGGAATATTCCGAACCTGGGGTAGGACATCTGGATTTCCGCAGACAAGAGTAGCAAATCATCTTTAAACTATTACAGAGCTGTATTCGTGGGGTGAACCGTGGACTTCGTCCTCCCTCATTATGGCCGATCGCGTTCAGCAGCTTGAGCGTGGGGTTTCCCCGGCCAATCTGTGAGCTTGGGGAGCAGAACCCGCTGGTGGATCTGGCAAGTGCAAGAGCAGATATGGATAAATCAATGAATATATATAATGGTGATATGAGCTCGGATGATGAGCAAGAAGACGACAAGTCTTTCTACTTCAACCAGGAAATTGCGCGACTAAACAAGTTATCGTCTAAGCTCTCTTGCCCTCATCCATCATGACCACCGCAGCCCGATACCCAGGACTTGCCTCAAAATGGCCGCTCGCGTTCGATCTGGCTGGCTCTAGCCAACCTTGCCGCATCGAAGGCGAGATAGGTGACCTCGTGGTCTTGGGCGAGATACCACCCGCCATCAACGGGACATTCTATCGCATCATGTGTGATCCGTTCGTCCCGCCTGACGCCAACAACGTCCCTATTGACGGGGACGGCAACATTTCCGCTTTTCGGATCCACAATGGCCGCGTCGATATGAAGATGAGGTATGTAGAAACGGAGCGTTACAAGCTCGAGAGAAGAGCGGGAAAGGCCCTTTTCGGTCTTTATAGGAACCCGTTCACGCATCATCCGTGCGTTAGGGCCGCGGTTGACTCGACCGCCAACACGAACTTGGTGTACTGGGCGAACCATCTTCTTGCGCTGAAAGAGGTTGCGCTACCCTACGCTGTTGACCCAAATACGCTTGAAACACTGGGATACAACCCATTCGGCCACCAGGTCAAGGCCAAGTCCTTTACTGCCCACCCGAAAGTTGATCCGTACACCAATGAGCTCGTCGTCTTCGGATACGAGGCCAAAGGTCTTGCGACCAAAGACATCGTCATCTACGCCCTCGACAAGGACGGTAAAAAACACGACGAGCAATGGATCGAGTCGCCGTGGTGCGCTTTCATCCATGACTGCGCCATAACGCCGAACTGGATTATTCTAGTCCTGTGGCCGTTTGAAGCGAATATCGCGCGCATGAAGGCCGGGAAGCAACACTGGGCCTGGGATTATAACTTGCCCGCGACCTTTATTGTTGTTCCTCGGAGGCAAACAACTCCTCTGCCAGCTGGTTGGAAACAAGGCGAGCACAGAGTGTACTCGTGGAAGAACTGCATGCCCATTCATACGGGCGGCGCATGGGAGGGTAATGACGGGAAGCTATACCTTGAGTCGTCTCGCGTCCATGACAATGCCTTTCCGTTCTTCCCTCCGGACGACGGGAGGATGCCCGCCGCCGGTGCCAAGGCAGACTTTGTTCGTTGGGAGATAAACCTCAACGACCCAAGCGGGACCACGGTACCGGATCCTCTGGTCATCCTCGACGTGCCGTCCGAATTCCCACGCATCGACGAACGGTTCATGACGCGCGAATACGATTATCTCTTCATGAACGTCTTCATTCCTCAGAAATCCGACGGAGGCAAAAACATTTTCCACGGACTCAACGGGCTTGCTATGCATAGCCACAAAACCGGGCAGACACGCTGGTTCTACGCCGGCGACGACTGTCTCGTGCAGGAGCCCGTCTTTATCCCTCGCACGGCAGACGCACCAGAGGGTGATGGATGGGTCATCGCCATGGCCGAAGACCGGCGCGCGAACAGCAGTCATCTAGTGGTGCTTGACACGAAGGAGTTTGAGAAGCCTGTGGCTATCGTGCAGCTTCCGATGCATGTCAAGGCGCAGATTCATGGCAATTGGGTCGATGCTGCTGCTCTGCCTTGCACGAGTCTTGTAAGAGAGATGCCCGAGGTTCAAGTTAGCAATATGGGAGCCTTGGAGCCACTGAGCTAGATTTTATCTCTAGTAACATGAAATAAATGATGCCAGTTTTTTTTTTTCTTTTCTTTTAATATCATACTCTGTAAAGCGTCCATGCAAACGTGCGGTGTGCTGTGACGGAGTCTCCCGAACGATGGCGTGGGTGTTCACCAGCCGAGATGCCAGCAGCTGGTAGTTTCATTCGCCAAGCCTTGAGCTGTAATACAGCCATCATGTCATTTGACGAAATGCGAACAGGCCATTGATGCTGTAACGGAGTCGGGCTCCGGGTCAATCTTACGGCCTCCCGCTCATATATCAACCCGGTGTCCGCCCCTCTGTGGAGCTACAATAATTCTCGGTGTGGCTCAAAACTGATACCGACAACCAAAAATCACAAATGTCTCAACCAGACGGATTGTACTTTGAATCATTTTGGGAGGAGAAAGGCGATACCATCATCCTCCTCCACGGCTTGCTGTCCAGCCACCACGAATACCAGCATGTCGTCCCGCATCTCTCGTCGCACCATGTCATCACAGTAGATCTCAACGGGCACTCTGGCTCGCGGCACATGCAGCCTGTTACCGCATCAGCCAGCGCCGAGCAAGTCGCCGCACTGATCAAGCAGCACGCGCAGGGCGGCCAGGCTCACGTCGTGGGATTGTCCTTTGGTGGATTCGTCGGACTGAAGCTTGGGCAGCTGTATCCCGAGCGGGTCAAGTCGCTTTGGGTCACGGGGGCCGCGCCTTTTGAGGGCTTGTTCAAGTGGATGGCGGAAAGGCCTGCGGTGGTGTGGTACATTATGCACCTATCAGTGAAGTGGATTCCGGCTGCGCTGTACTGGCAGCTGGGAAGTTGGAGGGGGATGAGGAGGCATGAAGATCTGTATGAGCAGATGCAAGGGAACTTGGTATGGGAGAACATAAAGGATGCGTATACTAGCATCCTGGAGGAGATGAAGTGGGAGGATGTCAAGGAGATACGGGTTAGGACGTTGACGGTGGCCGCGGGATTAGATGATGATGTGCCGTGTACGGCGAAGATGGGGGAGATGCTGCCTGTTGAGGGGTCGAGGGCCGTGGTAGTGAAGAAAGCGGTACACTCTTGGGACCTTCAGATTCCCGATCTGTTTGCCGAAGGAGTGCTGGCGTGGATACGGGGAGATGAGTTACCTGAAGCCTTTCAGCCGTTGAAGCCCAGCTCCTGAGCGGGATGTTGTTGCGTTTAATTGTTTAGGAAAGCTGAGTCTCGCGCCTCGAAGCCTCGCGCCGGCCCTAGGCTGCTTTTTGTTTGAATACCCTTGTTTTTACTCTTGCCATGCCAATGTCTATAACCTTTGTATCTATCCTCTCCATTCAATGAAATCCGTTTGTCTTTCGAAATGGTATTTGCTAAGCCCAAGGGCCAGGCTGTGTCTGACCCGGCTGCTCCTTCTATTTCTAGCTTCACGATTCATCTGTATCCAGCTCCAGCTTCCATCACTAACCAGTTGGTTTCGCTCCTTGAGCCTTCCCTCTATTTCATGTTGCATTTTCCTTATACTCGAAAGTAGTTGGTCAATATGCCAGCGCAACATCTTGGCCGTCCAAATACCGGACTCAAACCCATCAGACCCATCGCCGACATCTTTCGCCGAGATATTTTCGGCACCTCGAACACCTAAACCTATTTGTAAAAAGTGCCCATAACAATAAGAATACTGGGAATTCCAAAGAGAAAAAGAAAATGCCTGCTATCAGCAATAAGGTAGTCATGGTCGCCGTCTATCCAGACCTCACCAAGAAGCAGCTCGACGGCGACATGGTCATGCGCCGTGTCAACGAGTTTGTCGAAGCTGTCAGACAGGTGTGTAGCACGCACGAGGTCTGCTCATCGCATGAGCTTCCCAGAAACTTTCCTTCCTTACTGACAATTCGATAGGATGCTATCATCATTATTGACCGCAAAACTAGCACCCGCTGGTGCGTATGCGCCGACCTGCGCAGGTGCAACTGCAAACGGACTGATAAGCCCTACGAGTGCGAGAAGCTCCTTTGCGAGCCCTGCAAGGCCATAGCGCGTGAGTCCCCATGCCTGCCGCATCATCTCTCTACGCCTCCTGACCAATCTGATTTCTTCTAGGGGTCGACCCTGACGAGTACTGCCGTAAGCTCACCGACATATACGAACGCCACACCAAGCGCATACAAATGCTTGAGGCGAACTTCAAACGTTTCTACAGCATGTCCGCCCTGCACGAAGAGTTCGCTACGGCTACTAAGCGCCCCGTCAGCATGTTTCGCAAGATCTGGCGTCGTCGCCAAGACTGCCCCAACGACTGCCGCGGACTGTTACACCTATGGTGTGGGCACAAGCGCTCCTGGACGACGCTGCCGAGCCTCGAGAACTTCCTGCAGTACAAGCTGATGCATCAGGGGCTGGAGGCGGATAAAGTCTGGAAGCAGTTCAAGGACGAGTTGATCCGGAGCCGGATCTTTGAGG
This sequence comes from Lomentospora prolificans, assembly GCA_029532625.1. NCBI lineage: Eukaryota > Fungi > Ascomycota > Sordariomycetes > Microascales > Microascaceae > Lomentospora > Lomentospora prolificans. Next base: position 356,880 of record JARFXM010000001.1, read on the forward strand.
GGATTTATATGGACTTGCCGCCTATAGTTAGTCAGGAGGGGTTAGCTATTAGTGCGGATAACGCTGTGACTGCGCAGCTGAGGGAGACGGTGTCGGTGGATGGTCCTGAGCCGGGTGATGAGGCAACGACTTCCGAGGAGGATCACTCGAGGATTTAGCTTGGGAATGCGGACCATGGGTTTATATTGATGGAATCTGCAGGTAACTGGAATAACTGGGTCATTTCGAGCCCAGGTTGAATCCCGACGAGAGGGTTTGATCCTACTATTAGCACGAAGTAATATCCGGAGCATCAGTTGTTTTACTCGAAGCTGCAGCTTCAAAGGCGCTGAGCTCTGGGATCAGTAAAGGCATTGCCTCCCTTAATGCAAAATACCTGATTAACAAAGCATAAAATGCATGTAAGCGAGGGTGGCGGACCGGGTCAGTGGCCGAGCCCGAAAGACTGGGAAAGAACTACTTGGACCCCTGCAATTTGGAACGTAACACGCTTGCAAGTTCGCGAGCTCCTTGAATTTTGCTGCTGAAAATCCATCCATCAATCCACACTCAATCCACACTGGTCGCCAGGCTTCTCCTGCCACGTTGGCGACATCATCACTTTTCCACAACCAATCCCTGTCCTTCTTATTCTTCTTTTCCTTCCTCTTCCCCTTGAATCCCCCCCCCCCATATCAACGCAGCCCCCCTCCCATCGCAGACGAAAACAATACCTGCCGGGGATGCTTCGTAGCCCCCCCTCTCTTTACTTAATTATTTAATCCATTGGGGCCAATTCCCGCCGCGTCTCTCGCTTCCGCAGCACCCCGTTCCGTCCGATCAGTCCGTTGCAACGCCACCACGCCCGTCGCGGCAGTCGCCGATATGGCGCTTGTCGAGAACTCCCAGATCAAGTCGGCGGAGCTTCTGAAGCCTCTGCCGACGTACTTCCACGCCTACGTTTGGCCATTCACCATCGCCTGGCCCATCTTTCTGCGCTACTATCTCACGCCCTCGCTCTATGAGAAGCATATCGGATCGTCGGAGTGGACCTACGTCTGGTGCGGGTCCATCATTACCGTTCAGGCCCTCGTCTGGCTCAGCACCAACTGGAGCGTCAACCTCAAGGCTCGCTTCACCTCATCTAGGGTTTCGTCCATCCAGGATGCCCAACTTATCAAGGTCATTCCTGTCGCCAACGCAGGTTCCGCCGATATCTGCGAGTTGATCCGCGAAAAGGTAATGCGCGCACTTACCTTATAACTGACCTTCAGTCTCCCCTTTTGCTAACAACTCCGTTTAGGTTGGCGATAAGGCCAATGTATCCTTCCTGTTCCAGAAGCGCCGATTCCTCTACGATGAAGGTCGCAAGACCTTTGCCACCCTTGAATATGCCATCGACGCCGAGCCCAAGCCTACCATCGCCCACTTCCAAAAGTCGAGAGGTATCACAAGCCAGGCCGAGTTGACGAGGATCGAGCAGCACTACGGATCCAACACTTTCGACATTCCCGTGCCCACCTTCACCGAGCTCTTCAAGGAACATGCAGTCGCCCCGTTCTTCGTCTTCCAGGTGTTCTGCGTCGGTTTGTGGATGCTCGATGAATACTGGTACTACTCTCTCTTCACGCTGTTCATGCTCGTCGCCTTCGAGAGCACGGTTGTGTGGCAGCGTCAGCGTACCCTCAACGAATTCCGAAGCATGAGCATCAAGCCGTACGATATGTGGGTTTTCAGGCTTGGCAAGTGGGTTGAGGTCCAGAGCGATAAGCTTCTCCCTGGCGACCTGGTCTCCGTTGGCCGCACCAAGGAGGATTCGGGTGTTGCTTGCGACATGCTTCTCGTCGAGGGAACCGCCATTGTCAACGAAGCCATGCTTTCCGGTGAGAGTACTCCTCTCCTCAAGGATTCGATCCAGCTCCGTCCCGGTGATGTCGCCATCGAGCCCGAGGGTCTCGACAAGAATGCCTTCCTTTGGGGTGGCACCAAGGTTCTTCAGGTCACTCACGGAAACCCCGACGAAGAGCGACCCAAGCTTCCTTCCGGTGTTCCCCTGCCTCCCGACAGCGGCGCTATGGCCATCGTTATGAAGACCGGTTTCGAGACGTCCCAGGGCAGCCTTGTCCGTACCATGATCTACTCTACCGAGCGTGTATCGGCCAACAACGCCGAGGCTCTGTTCTTCATTCTGTTCCTCCTCATCTTCGCCATTGCCGCCTCCTGGTATGTCTGGGATGAGGGTGTGAAGAAGGACCGCAAGCGATCCAAGCTTCTCCTCGACTGTGTCCTCATCGTTACTAGCGTCGTTCCCCCCGAGTTGCCCATGGAGCTTTCCCTCGCCGTCAACACCAGTCTTGCGGCCCTCGCCAAGCTTGCCATCTTCTGTACCGAACCTTTCCGCATTCCCTATGGTGGCCGCATCGACGTTGCCTGCTTCGACAAGACTGGTACGCTCACCGGCGAGGACCTCGTCGTCGAAGGTATCGCTGGACTTGGTCTCACGCATGCTTCTGGAACCGACACTCCCCAGGATTCTCATGGCGCTCACACCCGCATTATGCCCGTTAAGAATGTCGGCCTTGAGACTACTCTCGTCCTTGCCACCGCTCATGCTCTCGTCCGTCTCGATCAGGGAGAGGTTGTCGGCGACCCTATGGAAAAGGCCACCCTCTCCTCCCTCGGTTGGTCTCTTGGGAAGAATGACGTCCTCGTTAGCAAGCCTGTTAAGGGCGCTGTCAACCCTTCGTCTTTTGTTTCTGGTACCGTCCAGATCAAGCGCCGCTTCCAGTTCTCGTCTGCCCTCAAGAGGCAAAGCGCTATCGCCAGCATCGCCGGTGTTGACGCTAGGACTGGTGCCAAGCTCCGTGGAACTTTCGCCGGTGTCAAGGGTGCGCCCGAGACTATCATGAAGATGTTGACCCATGTCCCCGCTGATTACGAAGAGACCTTCAAGTACTTTACTCGCAAGGGTTCTCGTGTCCTGGCCCTGGCCTACAAGATGCTGTCCGTCGACAGCGAGCTCGGTGCTGGTAGGATCAACGACCTCAAGCGTGAGAACGTCGAGGCAGACCTCACTTTTGCCGGTTTCCTCGTCTTGCACTGCCCTCTCAAGGATGATGCCAAGGAGGCCGTCCAGATGCTCAACGAGAGCAGCCACCGTGTGGTCATGATTACTGGAGACAACCCCCTTACCGCCGTCCATGTCGCCCGAGAAGTGGAGATCGTCGACCGTGACGTTCTCATTCTTGACGTCCCTGAAGACAAGAGCCATGATCTCGTCTGGCATAGCGTTGATGATTCGGTCTGCATCCCTGTTGACCCCACGCGTCCCATCGACCCCGAGATTCTCAAGAACAACGACCTTTGTGTTACCGGACACGCTCTTAGCAAGTTCATGGGCCAGCCTGGCTGGAGCTCTATTCTTCGATACGCCTGGGTCTACGCTCGTGTTTCCCCCAAGCAGAAGGAAGATATCCTCCTTGGTCTCAAAGACATGGGTTACTACACCCTCATGGCCGGTGACGGCACCAACGACGTCGGTGCCCTCAAGCAGGCTCACATCGGTATCGCCCTTCTCAACGGCACCCAGGAAGACCTCCAGCGCATTGCCGAACACAGCCGCAACACTCGCATGAAGGACGTCTACCAGAAGCAGGTGGACCTCATGAAGCGCTTCAACCAGCCCACACCCCCCGTCCCCGCCATGATCGCTCACCTCTATCCCCCCGGTCCCTCGAACCCCCACTATGAGAAGGCTATGGAGCGTGAAGCCAAGAAGAAGGGCGTCACCGTCGAGGAGCTCGCCAAGGCGAATGGCACCAACGTCGAGACCGTTACCAGCCCCGCCGCTCAACGCCTCCTTCAAAACCAGAGTCCCGCCGACGCCAAGAAGGCCCAGGCCGCCCAGAAGGCTGCTGGTTTCGCCGACAAGCTTACATCCACGATGTTGGAGAATGAACTCAACGACGACGAGCCTCCGACGCTCAAGCTCGGTGATGCTTCCGTCGCCGCTCCGTTCACGTCCAAGCTGCGAAATGTCATCGCCGTTCCCAACATTATCCGCCAGGGCCGTTGCACTCTTGTCGCCACTATTCAGATGTACAAGATCCTTGCTCTCAACTGTCTCATCAGCGCCTACTCCCTGTCTGTTCTGTACCTCGAGGGTATCAAGTTCGGTGACGGGCAGTACACGATTAGCGGTATCCTTATGAGCGTCTGCTTCCTGTCCATCTCCCGTGCTCGCACCGTCGAGGGTCTTTCCAAGGAACGACCCCAGCCCAACATCTTCAACCTCTACATCATCGGCTCCATCCTCGGCCAGTTCGCTGTCCACATCGTCACCCTGATCTACATTGCCCAGCTCTGTGACAGGCTTGAACCGTAAGCAACATCCTTGTTTTTCTTTTCCTTTCTTGTTGTTACTGGCCATATGACTGCATGCTAACCCCACAAAATCAACAGGCGCTCCGGCGACGTCGACCTCGAGGCCGAATTCTCCCCTTCCCTCCTCAACTCCGCCGTCTACCTCCTCCAGCTCATCCAGCAAATCTCCACCTTCGCCGTAAACTACCAAGGCCGCCCCTTCCGCGAGTCCCTCTCCGAGAACCGCGCCATGTTCTACGGCATCGTCGGCGTCACCGGCCTTGCCTTCGCCTGCTCCCTCGAACTCGTCCCCGAGATCAACGAGCAGATGAAGCTCGTCCCCTTCACCAACTCCTTCAAGCAGACCATGACCCTCGTCATGGCCGGCGACTTCGCCGCCTGCTACGTTATCGAAAAGGTTCTCAAGAAGCTCTTCTCCGATTACCGCCCCCGCGACATCGCCGTCAGGAGGCCTGAGCAGCTCCAGCGTGAGGCTGCCCGCAAGGAGGTCGAGAGGAAGAAGAAGGAGGATGAAGAGGAGAAGAAGAGGATGGAGCAGGTTGCCGAGTTTGAGAGGAGGTTGGAAGAGAAGAAGGCGCAGCTGAGGGCGCTGAGGCAGGGGTAGTGGAGACGGCGTGACCCCGTCTGGGACATATCAAGTAGCGATGTCTCCTTGACTGTCGATTTGTAGAGAAGAGAATTTTGAGATCGGAGACTACGATAGAAGAGATACAGAATTTCTTTTTATTAATATTGTTTCTAATTTGTATTTGGAAGGTGGGACCGAGATGATTCAAGGATACATTGGATGCAATGCTTGATAGACAAAGGTGAGAGGAATACACAAGTCGGGGTATTCTCATTTCCTAGCATGTACATTTATTCATTACTAAGTCACAATGATCCTTAAGAGTAATTCCAAATAAAAACAAGACTCTTATTTTACACTTGTCGGCCCAAGGGGACGGCAAGAAACTAAGGTAGAATACCGAAAACCAGCAGCGTTCCGAGATTCCATTCCTCTTTTTGCCGTATCCGTGACGCCAGAATTTTGCGCGTTTCCCATCAAGGAGGCGAAGAAGACTGGTTCCTTCTTCCCCTCCCGCCTTCCCCCGATTACGGAGACTCCAACGGCCAAGGCATGACAGGGGGGCATTTATTGACGTAAGGGGGTATTGCAGGCCGGTTTAGTGTTCAGTGCCGAATAGAGGCACTTAGTTCTTCTGGTTGGCGAAAGCAACACCCTTGGCGATGTTCTTCTTGAGGTCGCCGAAGCAGGCCTCGAGGAGACCCTTCTCGACGGCATCGACCTCACCGACGGGGAGGATCTTCTCAACACCGTTGGGACCGAGCTCAACCTGGGAAGAGAAGAACTCAATGCCCTGGTCCTTGTAGAGAGGAGAGTCGACGAAGGTGGGCTCAATAACGCCCTTCTCGCCCTCGGCGGCGCGGAGGACAGAGTCAGCCATGCGGGCACCGGCCATGGCCATGGAGAGGGTGGCAGAGCCAGCACCGTCCTTGGCCTTGACGACCTCATCACCACCGAACTGAACACGCTTGACGAGCTCAGCGTTGGAGGAGAGATCGGGGTGGTTGCTTTGGGAGAAGAGGGGGACGATGGTGACACCGGAGTGGCCACCGACGACAGTGATGTTCTCGTCCTTGGGGTTGGTGCCCTTGATCTCGGAAACGAAGCGGGAGGCACGGACGACATCGAGGGTGGTGACACCGAAGAGGCGCTTGGGGTTGTAGACACCCTTGGCCTTGAAGACCTCGGCGCAGATGGGGACGGTGGAGTTGACGGGGTTGGAGATGATGAGGAGGTTGGCGTCAGGGCAGTGCTCGGCGCAGGCGCTGGCGAGGTCACGGACGATGGAGGCGTTGGTGTTGAAGAGGTCGTCACGGGTCATGCCGGGCTTGCGGGGGACACCGGCGGGGATGAGGACAACCTTGGCGCCCTTGAGGGCATCGGCAAGACCGGTGCCCTGGGGGCTGTAGCCCTTGACGGTGCTCTTGGTGTTGACGTGGGAGACATCAGCGGCGACACCTGGAGAGATTATTAGCCGATGCGCCTGTCAATGGTGCAATTGATGCCAGTCGAATAGCTAGACACGTACCGGGAGCTCCACGGATATCGTAGAGGGAGAGCTCAGTAACCTTGGGGTTGAGCTTCAGGAGAAGAGAGAGAGGCTGGCCAATACCACCGGCGGCACCGAGGACGGCGACCTTGGAGAGCTGGAGAAAGCGAAGGTAGGTTAGCGATGGCTCTCACGGACAGCGATTGACGCTTCTGCTCAACGAATTCCTACGAATTGGCAATTCGCGATGCCGTATCGAGACAATTGGGAAAAGGACGGGACTGGAGAGACGTACGTTCCTCGCGGAGGAGGAGAAAGCTCGGCGCTGGATCATGCCAAACATTTTGAATGATGGGGGGTATATGGATTGATTAAAAGGAAAAAGAGACTAGACAGCAAAAAAAGATTTTGGAATCTCGTCAAGTTCGTGAAGGCTGGTGGTGAGTGGAGATGGAGAGGTTAAGAATGGTGTGGAGAGAGAAGAGAGAAAAGGAAAGAGGTCTAAAAGCATTGCAAAGGAAAATATTTTCCCGCTTTGCTGGGCCTGGTTGCGCCTGCCCCAGCCCAGTGTGTCCGTTGCCCGCCTGTTGCTACAGTACCTTTTTCTCGAGAGTTCGGGGAAAGACCGGCGGTCCTGTTCCTCAACACAGTCGCCACCAATTAGTGCGACAGTGGCTCCTCCCGAAAAGGTACGAAGTGGGGACCTTGTGGGCGAGGTTCGGTGTTGCTGGGTTTCGGGGTGTTCCTGCCAACCGAGAATGCCGGGCCGACACAGCTGAAATCGAAGCTGTCATGTGGGGCCCAAGGCTGCTGCTGGAGCATATGCAGGAGCGAATTCGGCTTAGCGTGGGGTGCAGCTTCTTTTAGTATGGACAAGGATCGCTTACTGTGCTTCCTCACTGTATCTGGTGATGTCAGCCGAAAATCCCTCAAAACGACCAAGACCGAGCGGCCATTGGGGGACCACGGCGGCTTTGTCGATTCAATCACTAAGAAGAATTGGGTGGGTGCATGAATTCAGGTCTGCAACCATAAACGAAGCTTTTTACCTGCTAAACACGACGAGAATCCTGAGCTTGCGGCCCCTAAAACTGGTAATCCGTCTTGTTTCAACTACCGGCATCAAAGTTACCTAGGACCAGCTTGTATCCGAATGCACCACCCTTGAAGCAGCCAGCGAGCCTCGGCGTCGGGCGAGTTCGCAAAGGGCCCTGCACGAGCTTGCGCCCACTTCAGTGCCTGCCCGGCCCACAGCCAAGCGCCGCATCCGACAACGCGGATTCGCTCATCCGGGACGAGACTGGCCGATCTTCAGTCACTCGAGACGCTGTTTAGGACAAGCGGCGCTGCAATCATGGCAGAGAAATCGAAAACCTGGTCAATTCCACGTCTAGAAATATTCCCGGTGCACCCGCATCTAAAGATGATTCCACGACTTGCCCTGCGCCACTCGGAAGGTTGTGAAGCAGCCACCAACGTAAACTCCGTATTCTCCCGGCTCAAGCTTCCAGACTTTAGCTCCCTCGTCCCAATAACTACACGTGGTATCTAAGGCGGTGCTCAAGGTAACTTCCTTCGACTCTCCGGGCTCAAGTTCAACAGTCGTAAATCCCTTGAGTTCCTTCTCGGGTCTCCAAATCGGAGCTTCAGCGGGCGCGACAAAGAGCTGTACGACCTCCTTGCCGGCTCGTGACCCTGCATTAGTGACCGCCACAGAACACTCTAGTGTGGCTGTATCACCATCTTCTCCGGCCACTCGGGCTTTGAAGTCTCGGTATTCAAATTTGGTATAGGAGAGACCGAATCCGAAAGGCCATCTTGCTTTCTTGCCCGCTTCTCGGCATCGGTATCCGATCTCCAAGCCTTCCGTATAGCTGATCTCCATCTTGCCCTCTGCCGTCGGCTTCGCGGGGAAGTGCTCGTGGCTCGGAACATCATCTAGTGACTTGAACCATGTCGTCGCCAGCCTTCCGCTTGGATTTACAGCCCCCGTCAGGACCTCTGCAACTGCCATGGCGCCCTCTTGACCAGGGAAGTGTGCATTCAAAACGGCATCGACATCATTGATAAACGGGCTCACGTCAACAGGGTTTCCGCAATGAAGAACGAGAACCGTCTTCTTGGATGCCGCAGCAACAGCCTTGATCAAGGCGGTCTGGTTTGCCGGCATACTGATATCCTTAAGGTCAAACCCTTCGGACTCATACTGGTCGCTTCGACCGGCATAGATGATGCTAATATCAGAATTCCGAGCCAGCTCAGCCGCTTGAGAGATGGCCGCATTTTCGTCGACATATTCCTCAAAGCAAAGTGTCGCACCGTAAGGAGTAGGTTCGCCAACTACCTGCTTCTCGCGGGCCTGCATCACCAGTTTAATCGAGTATTGTTGGCCCGCATTCATCGAGATCTTGAGCCTCGTCTCAATGAGAATCGGGCAAAAAATGAACTGCTCAGTTGTGATCTTTGGCTCTGGACCCGTAACTTTCTCGGCGCCGTCAATGTAGAGGGAGAAAGCACCGGTACATCGCACGGCGAGGGTGTGCTCTCCGGTAGTCTCGGAGACCAGCGATGTAGTCATTTCTAGACGTGAACCGAGAGGCTGAAGGCCCGGCCTGAGCTTGTCCAACATGAAGACGACGGGCTTCTCGAGAGACTCTGTGTATACCGGCTCCGCTGTATCTTGGTTGTAGTAATCGACCCTCGCGCCCGGTTTGCCCTCCGGTGACGTGAGCTTTTCCGTGGGTGCCATCGGGATAATGACGTTTGTCCGAACTCCGGGGGCATATTGAACCGAATGGGGTTCGGGAAGCAACTTGGGCAGGACCTCAAGGGGAGTTTGTCTATACTGTGGTCGGCACGAAGCGCTCCCACCACCGGTTACCACCGCATTCTTAACATACTCCCCGACCAAAGCAATCTTCTTTGGGTTCCCCGACGGCTCAATTGGGAGCACATGCCCTTCATTCTTCAAGAGAACGATACCCGCTGCAGCAAGTTTCCTCGCGAGCATATTCGTGTCCTCGTACTCTTCGCATCTTTCGGGAGCTTCGGACTGGCATTCTCTCGTCCGGTCCCTCAGCTCAAGCATCTTTTCTGCTCTCCGGTCGATCTCCTCCTCGGAGACTTGACCCTCCTTCACAGCTTTTAAGAGCCTCTGGCCTCGGAAAATGGGAAATGGCATCTCGAGATCGACACCAGCCTTGATCGAGTCCACTGTCGAACGAGTGCCGAACCAGTCAGACATGGCGATGCCCTTGTAGCCCCATGTCTCTCGGAGAATCTTTAGTAAGGCGTAGTTCTCACTGCAGAACTGCCCGTCAACCTTGTTATATCTGTTTTCGTTAGCCGCAGCTAGAATCCGACAGTCTTAAGGCACTCACGCCATCATGACCCCCACCGGGTTAGACTTGCGCAACATAACCTGCCACGCCGCAAGGTACACCTCCCTCAGCGTCCTACTATCCACACTTTCCTTCACATCATAGCCATGTCTCGCCGTCTCAGAGTCATTGCATACGAAATGCTTCGCACACGCCCCTACACCCGCTCCTTGGATTCCATTCACCAGGGCCGCGGCCAATTCTCCCGTCAATACAGGATCCTCGCTCCAGCACTCAAAGTTACGGCCGGCCCGAGGGTCTCGGTGGATATTAATCGTAGGACCCAACACCACTTGGGCGGATTTGAGGCGAGCTTGGCGGGCGATGTGTATACCTAGGTCTGCGAGGAGGGTGCGGTCCCAGGTGGAGGCCAGACAGGTTGTGTTGGGAAAGCAAGCGGTTGTCTCGCTGCCGGCGATGTTAGACGGGCGGACGCCATTGATAGAGTCGGCGACCTAGGTTTAGCTAGTTAGTGACAGGTGTGAAGCAGAGGAGCCGGTGAAATTCGAACTCTTGTAGGAGGAATGTTGAGTCTTGGTACTCCGGCGGCGTTGGAAAAGTCTCGGCCGGAGAGGAGAGCAATCTTTTCCTCCAGCTTGAGCTGAGGTAGCAGAGTTGTGTAATTCATTATGGCTCTCAAGAAAGCCTTTACTCGTCGCGGACAATTCAATATTTCTGTTTTGGAAGGTTCACACTTCCCAGAGCTTCTCAGGAATCGCCCTGGTTTTGTTATTTTCACGACGGAGCTCGAGGTGTTCGTTCCTTTCAACCTCGCGGCGCAGCTCCGGCCCTTCAACGACCGAAACAGTACTCCGCACAAAGGAGCCAGGTAGCTAGCTAATTTCAGATGCGATCCTCAATGCGGAGAACATAACCCAGTGCGGAGTATTGGAAGCAAGCAATGGCCGGATTGTCCGACCACCAGGTCCACTTGCGACCCGGGCGTACACCCGGCTTTTCCGGAGCGGGCACACATTCCCTGATCAGCCGCCCTCCGGTTTGAGCCACGTTAAAGCCCAGAAGCTTCGGCTTTTGAGTCGGGTTTTATTCAAACTATCGAATCTAGCAGGTTGACGCGCTCCAATCATGGTAGGGGATGTTTTGGGCTGCTCTTGGCTAATCTGGGGCTTGTGTATTGGAGCGATGCAGGGAGGCAGACATCAGGGTTGGTTGTATAATCTCACGTTGTCTCACTTTGGCCAAGCGATGCATGGTATGTTTTAGAGCATGATAATACAAGTCTGCGATGTATGGATTCACGAATAGAAGACATTATTTGAAGATCTCGTTCCAATTAATGTACTAGTGGCCAAGATTTTATCTCTGCCCAGCAGAGCTACTTATCAACTGGTAGGATAAAAACCATCATCAAGTAACCCCGAATTCCTTACGCGCCATGGCTATCCTCCTCAAACACATACTTCTCAAACTTTCTAGCCGGAATCTTCCTCTCAAACATGACGTCGAGCTCCTCATACGACCTGCCCTTGGTGCCAGGAACGTCGTAAAACAGGGCTAGCAACATCAAGATGCCCTGACCGAAGAAGATCCATCCAATGTTTCCTCCCAAGTTAGCCTGGTCCTGATTAAAAAGATAAGGCATAATGATGGTCCAGACGGTGGATGCAAGGAACTGCCATGCGGTTCCGATACCTAGAGACTTGGATCGTAGACGCGTAGCAGAAACCTCTCCGGCGACCGCCATCGACGCACCGACCGCTGGTCCATAGGAGAGAGAAGTAAACTGGAGGGCAATTCCGATGATCAAAAGGTTCTTTGGGGTGCGCGCCATAGTACCCACGATGCCCATGATAAGGTACATCACCACGCAAAGCCCAACACCGAAGAACATCAGTGGCCTATGGCGGAACTTCATGAGGAGGAAGAAGTTTACAATAGCGGAGACAACACCGGCGCTGATACCGACTTGGATAATCATCACAACAGTGTTGCTAGCAAGACCAGTCTGGTTCAAGAAGTATGGCGCGTTGGCGGAGAGCACTGCGCCAACCACCTGCGACATGTAGAAGCATATGATGATAATCCTCGTCCTTCGCAAGTTGGTTCCACGCAAGCAATCCATGAACGAAGCCTGGCCGCCCGTCGCCGCAAGCTGACGCTCGGCCTCGACAGTGTCGACGATCTCGCGATAACGGGCGTCGATGACGGCGGGGTTCGTGTTCTTGCTGTAGAGGCGCGCGAGGCTTTGGCGAGCTTGGTCGTGCTTGTCTTTCATGATGAGCCAGTAGGGAGACTCGGGGAGGAAGTATATTCCGATGGCGAGAATGCCGGGGAAGGCCCAGGCGGCGGCGAAGACAACGCGGAAGGCCGACTCGTCCATGATGGAGACGCGGCTGAAGGTGGCCGAGATAGCGATGAGGAAGCCCAAGTTCTACACAACCATTAGAATCCATATTATTGATGTGCAGATTCGAGAATCACAAAACTCACCATCGCGACGGTGTTGGTCGACAGAGCGATACTTCGCATCGGCAAAGGCGCAATCTCAGAAATGTACGTCTGAGTGGTAGTCAAGACCAGCCCGATAGCGAAGCCAGTAACGATCTTGGCCCCGAGGAAGTGCGCTGAGTTGTTCGAGACGTAAGCGATGGCAATTCCGGCGGCTGAAATTGGGATGAAGAGCATGAAGACGATACGACGACCGACGGCGTCCTGGACGTAGCCGGCGACGAAACCGCCAATCATGATCATGACGTTGTACATGGCGTTCCAGGCAGCCTGCCAAGAGGCGGGAATGATGAGAGTTCCATTGACTTCGGAAGCGAACGTGTGTCTGTATCGACAAGTTAACGAAGAGTGCGTAAGAAGGAATTCCTATAAACCCACTGGAAGGCTGGCATGGCAAGACAGACGGAGAGAGCCAGATTCTCATAACCGACAATAATAGAACCAACTGGCCAACGTTAACATCAATCGCAGTGGCGGGGATCTAAGCAGTCCTTACTGTTGGCGTAGAGAGTCCAAAACACTATCTTGGGATTCTGCAAGATACACTGCCACGGGCTGATGCTGTCCACCTCGGCGATGGCGACCTCGCCTTTGCCCTCCGCGGTAGCGACGGTGTCGACATGGCGAAGCGACGTTCGATCCTTATCTTCCTTGGACATGTTGAAAAGTCCTATTCTCAGACCTCTTCGAAGTTTGGCAAGTTGGTTTGAAGAAGAGAAAACGGGCCAGGTTGAAGTGGTCTGGCAGTGATTGTCTAAGACAGGCTTCTCCTTCAAAATCCAGAAATCGAAGGGAATCAAGATAGAAATATAGACGGCAGGTTCCTCTAGAATACCAAGATCAAGAACACAAAAGAGGCAACTCTAAAAATCGTGGGGTATTCCACAATGGCCGCCGTCGCGTCTCCAATCCCCAGATTTTCCCCAGGTTGCAAGAAAAGATGGCCCGCGGACGGGGCAGCCCCCGGGTTTTCCGGCGCCATCCATGCACTTAGCCTGTGCCGTTTCTATTGCGACTTGCGCGGCCACCCCACAGATAAGGAAAACGGGCGCGGGGCTGTTCGTCTTTGGCTGCCGCGAAAAAGAGCCGAGCTGGGGTTCGATAAAAGCCGGGATATCCTGAGATTGGAATTAAGGTGGAATTTTGAGTTTGAATTTTCATCTTATGAGTTACGAGGTGAAATAGATTATTTTGGATCCTAGCAAGCTCTAACTAAGCTTTACTCCTTCCGGCGGATCACACTTTCTAAAAAGTCGAACCCCTTCCGTTGCTTCTCCCAGGTCCGCGATCCAACCTGCATCTTGGCGGCGAATGTGTGCCCCTCGTCTTCAGCCTCAAGAAACTCACACTTTACTCCCTTCTTTTGTAACTCTGCATAAAAGTCCTTACTTAGACTGATGGGAACCATGACGTCTTGATTACCGTGAACGATAACCGTCGGCGGGAAATCCGCCGTGACATTGAGCAGAGGATCCACCTTTGCCCACTCTTTCGAAGGGAATATCGTCTCGAACACGGCACCAGTCTTGATTTGCGTAAACGCAAATGCTTGTCTCGGGTCATTAAAGTCGGGAGCTCCAGTCGGGGTGCTATTCTGGCCCTCGAGAGAGACGACGCCTCGGATAGGCACCGGAGATTCGTCCCACATAGGCTTGAAGAAGGATTCGGGGAGGTCGGTGGATAGAGACGGGGCCACTTGGGGCAGAGGCGTAGTCCAGTGGGGATCTGCAAAATTGGCAGGCCCGTACATGTCGTAAATGGCCGCCACGGGTTTGGGGACGTCGAAGCCCTGCGGATAGTTAGCTGGGCTCCGACACGCGGCTGGGTTACCCGGGGACATGGTTCTGGGGCTTTCCGAGCTGCAGCCTGGGAACGATTCCGGTAATGCAGGGATTTTCCGCAGTATCATGGGAGATCCTTACCAAGCTCAAGGCTAGTGTGCCGCCAGATGAGGTCCCAAAGGCCATGATGCTGTCGTGATCGATGGCGTAAGGCGTCGCTGTCTGCCCGGAAATAGCTTTCGCTAGCCCACCATCGTGAATCCAAGCCAAGAGGTCACGACAATCGCGCATTGGCCCCTCGAGAAGATTAACTTGCGGACATAGCCGGTGGTTTGGCACGAGCACTATCCATCCTCTGTTGAGGCAGTCTTGGACTTGGTCTTTATTGACCAAGTCCGAGGACCCCAGCATAAACGCACCTCCATGGATATCGATGACTGTTCGTTATAGTCAGACGTGTTCAAATGGCTTCTGGCCTTTTATGAGACAGATCTTTAGGAAGGGGATATGCCTTACTTGTGGGGTATTGCGTCTCCCTATCCTGAGCTGGTGGCAGATACACATCGACATCGATCTCCTGCTGGTCCAAGACCTTGTAAACCGCCCGGAAAGAAGTTGGAGGCGCCATAGTGTTTCTTTGAAGGAAGCAACTAGACCAAATAATCTACACAGAAAACGTCGCAACTAGTCGATGATGCGCCGAGGTGCTGTAGATATCATACTCGGAACTCTTCCCCCACCCCGGAAGCATGATCGCAGAGTCTCCCAAACTCCCCTCCTTAGAGCCGGCGCCAAGTCTGCAGAGCAGTCATCGAAAACTTGAGTGCGGAGGAACTAGTGGACTGAAATGCGGAGTGCAGTGCGGGGAATCCTGTGCCTCAACGACCGTTAGGAATATTCCGGCTTTTCCGGACTGTGCACGATCACCACCCAGGTCCCTCGCCGGACATTCCGATCGCGAACGAACGCCGCCTCCACCATTCAAAACGCGTTGTAACACACCTAATTGTTAACCTCCGGGGTAAATTGAATATGTGAGCCGCAGCCGAGCGATTTCGAGTACCCTAAATCGAGCTAGTCGCAAGCCAGCGGAGAACCGAAATGGTAATGGCACGAGTGCTTTGCTGCGGATATGTCATGGTAGCTCGCTCTTCGGCCTCGCGCCTTCGGAAATGTGGAGGCGGGGAGTTAGGAAAAGTGGAGGGCAGCTACATAGATTAAAAGTGATGAACCCCATGAGGAAGGAAGTTGGACTTTTAGAATAGAAGGCTTCTTTCGATCCATGAGACAACTTCTAGTGTAGTTTAGAGCTTGTCACTTCTACTCTTAATCTTTTTTGTACATCACTGTTCCTGTTGGAGGCCCGGAGCCAAAAGCCACTTATCCAAGATGCCCATCCCCGTCAAGACTACCCCTCCCGATGCGAGGACCAGCTACATCATCGACCAGCTCGAAGGTGAGCGCATCACCATCCCCGGCAGCAAGGGTGTATTCCGTATCCTTGCGTCCGAGAAGCAGACCGGCGATGGCATCGCCGTGTTCCAGAGCGGCGCCGTCCTCTCCGATGCACCAGGCTTCCACTGGCATGAGGAGGCTCACGATGTATTCCTTTGCACCAAGGGATTCATTAAGCTCTGGAATGGCGACAAGTGCCGCATCATGGGTCCCGGAGATTTTGCCTACATCCCGCCTGTGAGTTTTCCTCTCGCTGTGTAAAGCGTGCTAGCACTGTTTCTAATTCTCCTCCAGAAAGTCATTCACAACCCCGAGCTTCTCGGTCCACACACCGAGCAATACGGTCTTATCTCCCCCGCCAACTGGGTAGATTTCTTCCGCTACGTTTCCGAACCCTACGACGGTATCCTCGCCCCTGCCACAGACAACCGCGACCTCCGCGCCCTCCTTGTCCCCAAGGTCATCGCTGCCAAGGATCGCTTCGACGTCCACTTTGTCCGGGATCCTAACTTTGTTCCCCCCGAGGTTGGCGACTGGCTTCCCGAAGAAAACGAGCTCCCTAAGGAAGCTCTCACTCCTTATTTCCTTAAAGCCAACATGGGGCCCAGGTGGATGGTCGGCGGCGTTATGTCGAGGCCGTTTATCAGGGCAAACCACGTTCAGGGAAAATTTGCTATTTCGAGCATCGAGTCTTCGAGCTTGTACAAGGCTGCGCCGCTGGCTAGGTGGTTTACATTCCCCAAGGTAGACCACTGTTTCTGTGTTTTGGAGGGCCTGTTGAAGATCAAGTTGAAGGGGCAGGAGGAGTGGGATACTGTGAGGGAGGGTCAAACCGTTGTTTTGTCGGCGGGTGAGACCTTTACTTTGGATTTTGGAAGCAGGTATGTGAGGGCTTTCTCATTTACGAATGGCCCTGGTATTGAGGAGGTGATTCATGCTGCTGGTGCGTCTGTGGAGGATGTTATCTTACCTGATGAGGTGGCGGATGTGAACGAGGAGCAGTTCAAAAAGGCGTGCGATGATCTTAATGTCACGATAGAATCACTGTAGATACTCCCAGCTTCTGAATCTATGAGAAACGCACAATTCAAGTTTATGTATGGAATATTTATGATATGATGAAGCGAGTCAACACCAATGACAAAATAAAATAAAATTCAAGTCAGGTAGGAAATATACAATTTAAAACTGTGGTAGATCTATCTAGATGTACGTAATCTACTCTACTATTTAACTATTCAATACAGAAGATTCGCTTGAGTACAGATGTTACACCAGCCCATCCCTTCTTTTCCTGAGCAGTCTCGGCTACGGCGTGAGTCGAGGGTTTTCCCTCGCCGTTGGCCAACTTCTGCTTTGTCGTGTTGTTGTCCGCGGCGCTTCCATAGTTCTCCTTCTCTTCGACGGGGGGAACAACAACAGAGTCCGCCTTATCTGTGTTCCTAGTATCCTCCTATTTTCCAAAAAGAGTTTCCATCAGAACTTGTGCCC
This sequence comes from Lomentospora prolificans, assembly GCA_029532625.1. Taxonomy (NCBI): domain Eukaryota; kingdom Fungi; phylum Ascomycota; class Sordariomycetes; order Microascales; family Microascaceae; genus Lomentospora; species Lomentospora prolificans. The sequence goes on from JARFXM010000001.1 coordinate 373,875, forward strand.
CACGATATCAAGACTCTATGAATATAACACTTGCCTGGGGAGCGTCCTGTTCCGCCCTCGTCTCGACAGGCGCGGATTCCGGCGACTCAGTCTTGAAGGGGTTTGCCGCCACTGCTTCTTCCACCTCCTTGAATGCGTCATAGCCGTACAGCCAAGACTGGACCTGAGGGCAACTCCACCGGCTGGGATAGGGGGCTTTGATAGGCGCTCTGAGAATCTCGTCTCGGGCTTGTTGCTCAGGTCCGTCGTGCATGTGGAAAGAGTCGCGCTAGACTGTGTGGTTAGGACAAATTTCGTGAAATATTGACAAGATTTCATACCTGTTTGAAGGCTTCCTTAACGATGGCCTCGCCGCGGGACTTTCGCAGCGCCTCGTACATTTTGAGGGCTTGTGGTAGCTGGTCCTTGGATTGTAGGTGTCCGAGGAGCAAGCCGAGAACCGTACCGTCTTCGATGGCCGAGTTCGCGCCTTGGGCGAGGTATGGTAGCATGGGATGGCAAGAGTCGCCACTAGATAATAAACGGTTAGTTGTGTTTGGGATCGAGGGAGGAGTCTATACTTACACAAAGACGAAATTTGACTCGTCGTTCACCCAAGATGGAAGCTCGTCCCCTACGGAATTCTATGTTAGTCTCAGTGCCGTTCCAGTACGACTCTCTGTAAAAAACTCACGATGCATCAACTTCCACCGATCAACCTTGTCCACAAGGGTCAAGAACCGGTTCAATATCGGATCCCAGTCCTTAAAAAGCTCCCTCATCTCCTCCACCGATCCAGGCTGTTTATATACGCCCGGTGGCAAATCATCCGGCACGAGCAGCACGATATTATACATCTTGCCCGCCCGTAACGAGTAACCCACCGCGTGCGCCCCCGGCCCAGCCCAAAAGTGCACCGACGGATTGCTCACCCAGTCAGCGAGCTCTGGGTCACTAATCTGGTCTAGCTCCAAGACAATCCTATAGGCCAAATCGCCAGTCGGTTGCGGCTTATCCCTCGAGCCCTTGGTCGCGAGGAAACAATCTCTACACCTCGAGTGCAATCCATCGGCCGCCACAATAAGGTCGGCTTCTATAACGGCACCAGAGGCGGTGATGACCTCGGGCATTTCAAAGTCTATGCTGTGAATACGCTCATTGAGATGAAAGCGCACGCCGAGATTTTTGGCGCGCTCGTAGAGAGTGAGCTGGAGGTCCACGCGGTGGACGTCGAGGAAGGGCGCGGAGTACTTGGCGCGCATGCCGACGTTGAAGTCGTGATCCGTCATGAGGACTTCGCCAGAGTAGCGATGGACTTGCACAAAGGTTGGCTCGGCGGCGAGGTCCCAGAAGCGGGAGGGGATACCGAGGCGTTTGAGAATACGGGTGGCATTGGGGGTCATCTGAAGGCCGGCTCCGACCTGGATACGGGTTAGCCCGGTGTCCAATTGAGAAATTTCAATGTAGGGTTCTTGATACCTCCTGGAGCTCCTTGGCGGCTTCGAACACGGTGACATTGTGTCCGGACAGGGCTATCGCAATGGCCGAAGCAAGACCGCTCAGTCCGGCACCGACAACAATGACGTCCAGCCGGGCTGGCGAAACGGGATGTTGTGTCCCGTCCATGGCAAGAAGAAAAAGTCTGGTAGACCTGATACAGTCTATAACATGCAGTATATCCGAGGAGTTGGTGTCAATCCGTCAATGCGCCCTTCTCCGGGTTTTGTGTGTCGTCGCGGCTCGGAAGTTCCCCGGTGACAGTCCCGTTGGCAAAGGCGTGTCCGGAAATGTGGCGGTATCAAAACAGAGAGGCTGCGGGGGAGGTATATGCGGGCTGTTATTATTGGGTGTGGGATGCGGAGATCAATTTGGGAACGAGGGGAACGTCACGGTTGGGCCCTTGTTGCAGGTTGTCGGCTGTTTTCTTCTTGTTTTCTTGTTGGCTTGTCGAAGAAGGCTGGGTTTACGATGTATGGAGGCTCGGATAAATGTAGCCAGCACTTGCAGGGAAAGAAAGAAGGAAAGCACCCAAGGCCGATTAAAACTACCGACATATACGGGAATCGTCTGAACAGATTCGTTGTGGAGCTCGATTTTTAGAGCAGACACTATTACCCATTCGACTGGGATTAGGAAACACAAAGCAGAGACTACCTACCCGGATCGAGATGGCGGCCGAGGCGAGCTTAGGGAGTGTGGGGCCGAGAGACCGGGTTTTCCGGGGGGAAACCGGACAACCCGATTCTCGACGGGGAGATCCCGAGGTATAGGAGAAGGCCCGGGGTGAGTCCCCGGAATCGAGGGCTCTGGAAATTTCGGGCTCAAGTTTGAGGAATGAATTTTGGGAAGCGATCTATTAGAGCTGTACAAACTGAGGGTATCAAAGCTGCAAGGTGTCGAGGCCCATGGGCATGAAACATTCTGGAACCTGGGCGCCCTTTCTTGTATTACAGAAAAGACTTGGGGTCTGTCCATCGAAGCCACGCCCGCAAGTGGCTTCATATCGCCGTCTTCCTGTAAAATATAGGCAGGGAACCTATCAGCAGTCCAAGCTTCTCGAAGACGAGCTGGCGTCCCGCGCGTTGCGTTCGCAAGACTTGCCGAATACTTCTCCCGAAGCGCCGCAGATCTTGTTGTATCGTGTCTCCTCTCCTCTACCTCTATCCCATGCCGACTCCAACGGTGACGCACGCCAGGCTAAGCCCGCGGCGAGATTCAACCTTATGCACCCCTCGCTCCGCCATTCCACCATGAACGTGCTGGCCCTCAACGCTGGCTCCAAGGGCCGCCAGCATGCCAGGGTTTCGTTCCCCGCACGATTTCCCCAACCAGACTAGTTCGTGCCGTGGAGAATTGCCTCTTCCCCAGATTCGAATGCCCACCAGCTGGCTAATACACTAGCACTCTGCTCCACTTGCTGGCCTTCTCCACGTTCTCTTTTTCGCCCCTCCCCTAGTTTACACATCTCCAAAACCACACCAAATCCCACTTTTGCCCCCTCGAGGTACAAGTAAAGCCTGCAAACCCCGGAATTCCCGTCTGTCCAATTTTCCGGGGTCCTCCACACACGTCTTTTCCCTCTCTCGCTGTTTAATCTGCTTATCGCAGTATTATGGACGTCCCCAGACCCAAGATGGCCCCATCGGCAGCGAGGCAATCTGGCTCGGGTGCAGGTGCGGCGGGTGTGCAGCAGAAACCCGGCTACAAGGCCAGGAGGCCACGGGCTGCGAGGGCCTGTGAGCTTTGCCGCGCAAAGAAGAACAAGTGCGATGAGCAATATCCTTGCTCTTATTGTAGGAGTATGTTGGTTTTCAGACTAATCAAATCGTCCCGTCATTCAATTAACATGAGGCGAGGCTTGTCAATTGAGAGAAGCACGGGGTATACTGACGTCGTGCAGCCAAAAATGTCGAATGTGTATATAGTGGCCCGGACATGGGGTGGAAACGACACACCCTCGAGTACGTTTCTAATGCTACCTAGGACTCAATTGATCCTCTAACTCTCGCGATAGCTACGTCCGTCGCCTTGAAGACCAAGTCAAGACTCTATCCGCCACCCTAGAACTCCACGACCGCCAAGTCACCAACGCCCATACATCCTACCCCGAATCACCCCTCGCCATCTCTCTCCCTCGTCCCTTCGCGGACTCCCCACGCTCTCACGATGCCTCGCGCCTCCATGCCGACGACTACCGCATCCTCATGCTCCCAAGCGCGTCCGTCCCCTCGCGCAAAACTCCCGGCAACGAAGTCTCCGGGGTGAACAGGCACACCCGCAACGTTGAGTTTTACGGATCTTCGTCCTCGATCGCGCTGTTGTTCCAGGTCCAGCGGACAGAGGGAGCTCTTCCTCCCGTCTCCTCCTCGCTGGAGGCGGACCCGTGTGCCGATGGAGGCGCCATTGTCTCGAGCCTGCACAATCCGGCGTTTTCGCCGCCTGCTACGCACCAGCATTCGCCCCCGTCCGAGAATTGCGCGAGTAGTGCGGCGGATTCGCCGGGTATAGGGCTTTCAATGGGGAATCCGGCCAAGTATCGCGCGTTTTTGAACGGGTTCTTTTCGACCATTCATCATATCCACCCGATATTAGACAAGGGATACTTTATGGAGAGGTGCGAAGCGTTATGGGCGGGCGATCAAGCGAATGAGGCGGCGCACAAGGGCAGCTTTGTCGCGCTGTACTATAGCGTCCTTTCGCTGGGCGCGCTAGTCGGCGCGAGAGAGGAGGAGCCGATTGATGGTGTGTCGAACTTGGAGTGGAGCAGGAGATTCTTCGATGAGGCAAAGGCCATGGCGAATAGACTAGGCATGGTAACAGATCTGGAGATGGTGCAGTGCTACTTCTTCTTGGTAAGTCGATCGCATATTACGCTGCGAGATGTGGAACCGGACTAACATATGGATCTTGTAGGCCAAGGTTTGCCAGAATGAGATCAACCCACATCGTAAGCAGATACCATGTTCACGATTTTCAACGACAAACTAAGCTGAACCTGGTTCTAGTTTCCTATCTATATACTGGTTTAGCTGTGAGGACGAGTCTGGCCATGGGCATCAACCGAGAGCCCGGGCCGAATACCCAGAAAGACTCGGTCCAGCTCCGATCAGAAGCCAGGACATGGTGGGGTCTCTACTCCCTCGAAACGTAGGTACACTAAGCTCCATCTTACCCTGCCACGATTTCTAAACATCCATATCGATATTAGTGAAATGGCCTTCGCCATGGGCCGCCCCGACACCCTCGGCGCCGATCTCTACCACACCCGCAACTTCCCCCAAGTCCAACACATTGACACTCCCATGTCAACCCCCTCGTCTACCCTCGATCCTCCGAATTGTACGATAATCCAACCCATGGTCGACTTCTCCCGTATCACCCGCTCCATCTGTCACAACATCTACCTCGCGGACACGCCGCTCCCCAAGTCTGTGGCGCTAGCCCAACAGACTGAGACGGAACTCGAAGCCTGGGTGGATGCGTTACCCGAGGCAATAAGGCCCGCGAGGACGCTGGCGGAGGCGAATTCGTTGAGGAGGGCGAGGGATGCGCAGTGGATGAAGAGGCAAAGGCTGGTCCTTACAATACGTACGGTGTACCTTGCAGCAAACCTTGTAAGCAAAGTCAAACTAACGACGTCGCAGGGTATTTCAACTTGAGGATACTACTGTTTGGCTCATTTCTTCTCATGTCATCCCTATCAGAACGTGCATCGATACCACGCTGCTCAGAATTCATCCAAAAGTGCCTCGAGGCCGCAAAGCGCACCATCGAAACCATCTACCAAACCTACCAACACCACGACTTCTTCCGTACCTGGTGCGTCATTTTCACCAATCCCCTGTCTTCAAAGTCGCTCACACTAACCAACCTCTCAGGTTCTACAACACAACCTACACCGTCTTCGCAGCCTCCATCCTCCTCGTCTACGTAACCCAGGAACCCCCATCCCCCGCCACCTCTTCCACTCTCGACTTCGTCTCCATGGCCATCGAAATCCTCGAAACCATGGACGAGTGCGTCGTGGCCGTCAATGCTGCTCGCATGCTCCAGCGCGTCCTCCAGCGCGTCAAGACGCGGTGTGCAGAGGTCATGTCGTCACCTATGTCGGCGCCGGATCCGGCGGTCATGGCTGCCGCGGCGGGCGTAGGGGACGGGGATGCTGGTATGACGACGGCGCCGATGCATACGCATGGGGCGGAGGCGTTGATGGCTATGAATCAATGCTGGGGACCGTTGGGGTTGGGTGGTGGAGGGGTTGAGGCTGGGTTCGGGTTCCACATTGGGGACATGGATGGGATGAATAGCTTGCTGGCTGGGCTAGATGGCGGTGGACTATAGAGTACTATTATACTCGTTTGAATGAGACGATGATACAAGATCACCTCTATGATGCTGGCTTAGCATTGTGATTTTACACATCACATCATACATTGACCAACGAACTCAACCAAAGTCTCGACCCGTCTCCGATTTCTTTTGAGGGAAAAGAAAAAAAGAGGGTCCGAGATCCTCCGTCACGCCTATAATGGCTTGAACGATGGGGTATTTTCGATATTATAACCAACGATGGCTTGCTGTGTCGTCGCCAGTAGATGCCTGGCATAGCAAGACCGCAACTCCAAGAGTACCTCAATCGGCGAGTGAGTCAGCGGAACACCTTCACAAAACACTGGGGGTGTAGGTTAGAAAAATCTTCATTAAAGCAGACAGCCCGTAAGAATGCACGAAATGGGGGAAAACCTAATATGAAAATACGAAACTTGCTTGGTCCCTGTGAGCCCTTGACTCGCACCTGGACCACCAGAAACAGGCGGTTGCCCAAGAGCAAGTTACAGCACGAGGCAACCCAACCAGCATCTCCCTGCAACCAACATCCATTCCACAGTGTACACACTGTATTGCCCCCACCATCGATCTCGACATGGAACATCGAACCTTCAACTGCACCTCTTTCTCAACTCTCAAAACCAAAAGGCCTCCCTCGCCCTTCCCATTCCGCTCCGTCGCACTCTATCCTCCATTCCCTCCTCTACAATGTCCCTCTCATTACTCTCAGAGCTTTCAAAGCTCCTTCCCCTCCCGGAGGAGGAACTCCAACAAATTGTTGACTACGCCGCCACGCTCCCGAAGCTCGCCGCCGTCGAGCACTTCAACAACCTGCTTGGCGATTCCCCAGAGGCGCTAGAGTTCATTTCTACGTTCAACTCGCAGCGTGAGGGTGTTTCCGCCTCTACGTCCTCTGAGGCGCCCGGCCCTTCGAGGAGTGGTGAAGAGAGGGCTTCGGACGGGATCGAGCCGGTGCCAAAGTCGAATAGGAATCGCGGGAAGAAGAAGGGCAAGGCGGCGCTCCATACACCTGAGGCGAGGAGAGTGGAAGCCGTCGGACCGCCTCCCGGTGTAGCTTACTCAAAGAAGGATGCGGATCTAGAGTATATTCCCACGTCGAAGAAGACTCAACCCGAATCTTCAAAGTCACAACAGCAAAAGTCGCAGCCTATAGTGGAAGCACCCAAACCCACAGCGCCCAAGAAGACGCAACAAGGCGGCTTCTTAATATCGGATCACCCTGCACCAAAGGGCAAGCCCAAGTCCAACGCCAGTTCACGCTCCTCCACCCCGAAACCCGGCAACACTTCCACAAAGATCTCCATCGTCGGCGGTACCCCTATGAAAGGCGCCTCCACCGCCCTCACAGACCTAGACGCCGCCATCCGCGCTCTAGAAATCACCACCAATCCCACCCTCCAAAACGAAGACGCAGACTCCCGCCGGTGCAACTGCGTCGCCACCCGTCACCCCCTCCAGTCCGCGGCCCCCAATTGCTTATCATGCGGTAAAGTGATCTGCATGAAGGAAGGTCTTGGTCCATGCACTACCTGCGGAACCCCCTTACTATCTACAGACGAAACCGAGGCGATCCTACGAGAGCTCAAGGCCGAGCGTGGAAGGGAACGCATGGCCGCCGACCGCGCAGCCCACAAGCGTGCGGACGTCAGCAAAGCCCCCGCGCCCTTTACGCAGGCCCGCGACGGCTTTGAGGGCGGTAGTGGGACGCTTTCGGAGGCGGAGGCGAAGGCGCGGGAACACAGGGATAGATTACTGGGGTATCAGGCGCAGAATGCGCGACGAACCACTGTACGGGACGAGGTTGCCGATTTTGATGTGGCGGCTGCGATGGGGGGACAGCTAAGCATGTGGTCGACGCCTGAGGAGCGGGCTTTGGAGTTGAAGAAGCAGCAGAAGTTGCTGAGGGAGATGGAATGGGATATGAAGCCGGAGTACGAGAAACGCAGACAGGTGGTTAGTATTGACCTTGTGGGAGGCAAGATTGTCAAGAAGATGGCGGCCGTTGAGAGGCCAGTTACGCCTCCGGAGGAGTCCAGGGACGATGGCGGGGTGCTCATCGAATCTACCGGGAATCGACAAACGGGAAACCAAGGGCAAGGCGGTGCATTCAGTAAGAACCCACTCTTGGGAGCCATGATCAAGCCCGTGTATAATCTCAAGGGCAAGGCCAAAGAAACAGAGGCCGATCAGGGCCCGCGATCAAAATGGAGAAGGGTGCAAGACGACATGGACAACAACGAAGGCATCATCCTCGACGGCGGCGTCTACGGCCACTCCAGCTCCGACGCGGTGGTTGCAGAAGGAGACGAACCGGCGTGTGGTTGAAAGCTTACAAACAAAAATGGTACGAGGCATCTGCTGATCCCTGTTCAGCCAGCCAGTGGTAGGATGGATACCTGGATAATGCCCCACCATTCTCTCTTAGTGGCCACTATTCGACATTGGCGTCGACATCATAGATGGGGAATTCCCTGTGAAGTTCCAAAACCTCCATCCAGGGACAACCCGAGCTTTTCCATTGGGAAAAACTATATTAGAGGGAGAGAAAAAAAGAGAATTAAGCCAATAAAAATCCAAGAAAACTCTGTTCCTGACCTTTTACTCCGGCAAAGCGAACCTCGGTCGCGTACCCTTGTCGTGCCCTTTTTGGCGCATGGCGGCGCACTAACCCCACCATGACGGATTTGATGCTACCAAACCTGGGCTGCTGCACCTTTCTGGCCATGACATCATTACGCAAGAACCTTTTCTCCAATGTCTTGGAAAGAAGGAAGAGCAGGCGCAACCAGGACGTGAGCATGATACACGGTAGCGGGTTCCTGTCACTTCCCGCTCATCACATGTTTTATTAGATCTGGCCCATGACCTCATAAAGCAAGAGCTTCCCACCCTGCAGTGTTCCATATTGTTTTCTCTTCTTCTCAAAAAGTAGACGGATTTCATTTCTAGCATCGCGATACCCTAACACCTCTTCTTACCTTTATTCCAGCTCTCTCTCTCTCTCTCTCTCTCCCTCACACACACACACACTTCATCTCATCTTTCCCACTTGTTCTTTGAACCTTTTCCTCTAAGACAAATCCAACAAGAGTTCGTCTTCCCAGTATTTTCTCATTGAGTTGCCTCACTAACGCTTCCCAGTGTCGTACGCCGATGTAGCTGCCAAGGGCCCCAAGCAAACGGCCGAGGAGGTTCGTCGCACAACCCCAGCAACCATGCACCAAGAAACCCCTCCCCAGAACTAACAATACACCAACCCAATCCAGGCCGCCGCCCCTGCCATGCCCGAACTAGTCAACACCGAAGAGCCCTCCTCCGTATCCGCCTCCGTAAACACCATTTCCGAAGCCGACCTCGGCTCCACCCAACCCTCCGGCCGCGAAGGTCCCGCCTCCACCTCCGCCGACACCGAATCCTTCGCCGACCTAGCCGAGTCCTTTCACTCCCATAATAACACCAACAACGACAACAACAACAACAACAACACCAATGGGAGCACCAAGCGTCGCAAGGCCAAGCAGAACGCCAAGAAAGCCGCCGAGGGCGTCGAGGCTACGCCGCTGGCCCTCGCGAATCTCACCTTTGTCGTTGGCGTCAGCGCCGTGTTGGGGTTCAAGGCGTGGGGTCTGTACGAGAGGGGCCAGCTTGGGTGGAGGGAGTTGGGGATTGGCGCAGGGATTTTGGGCGCTGTTGGGGCTGCGGAGGTGGTAATTGGACAGTAAGTTTATGAAACGTTGACAAGAGTGAAGAGAGGAGTGGGATGGCTAACAGTTTGATTTAGGTTCCTCCGTAGTGAGCAGCAGAAGAAGAACTAGGCAATGAATTGCGATCAGAGGAGCAGAAGTACCCGATAGCGCACAGGAGTCTTGATAGGGTTGAAAAGAGCGGTTCAAGTGTACCATCGCAAGAGTGAACTGAGAGAGAGCTCATGACGAAAGTTCGTTGTTCACGTTCTACATCTTGGTAATCCCTCGATTTTCCTTTGTATGGTCGGCCAGGAGTTATATTTCGATGCATGCTGCAGTTCCATAGAATTTTACCTTGTTCGAAGTTACGCTGTTTCTCACCGCGTGTTCTCTCTCTCTCACAAGTATGGGAAAACGGACCGGAAAATATGAAGGCACCTGATATCGCAACATACCATCATGTCGGGAAATGTTTCTAGGCCCGAGTATTGTGTAGCCGATATCCCATGCTTTCGTCGTACATACCAAACAAGTCAACCTATCTACCTCGAAAGACACTCTTAACCTCAAGAAAAGCTTAACCAAGCCACGAAGGGGGACAAACGCACTAGTGCTCTCGACAGAAAAAGACAGAAAAAAAAATACATTCGATATTTCATTCCACAAAGGTAAACAATACAGGTAAACCCTCGCTCGAGATTCGTTTTTTGAAATGACAGCCCACTCCTGCGCACCATATTCCCTCGCTGGGCCTTTCCGTTTTCCGCGTACAAAAAAAATATAAAGTCATACAAGTATCAACAACTCCGCCATCCAACCTCCGTATTCGCTTGGCTCTTGCGTGTACCCGCCAACACAGCGCTTGCAGAATAAACAGATCGCGTATGAACTTCCTTCTCCAGTACTCCTCGCCATGGCTATAAGCATGCTTTGTCTCAACTCCAGTTAGTAGCCATTCCCGCAATATAGTCCTAGATATACCGTTTGCACAAGCGACATGGGACGTCTTCCACCTTTCGAGGAGAGCATCACAAGGGGAGGTAGAGGGGAGTCAAGATGTTGGAAAGATAGTATTCAGTCAGAACAAGCGTCCCTTCCGAAAGACTGGGTATCCCTTCTTAGAGCTTCCCTCTTTCCCAAGTTCATGCCTTCCAGTTCCAGTTTCGAACAGTCCCATAAACCCCGACCCGTATTAAACCTCGCACACAACTGAAACAAGAATATAGAAAGGTAAAAAAACAGCCCATAACACACCAAAGAAAGGGAGGAATCCGTCATAATCATCATAATCGTAAAAGAAGAAGAGAGAAGATAGGAGAGCCAGAGACCAGAGAGAAAGATACCTCGAGATGCACCATGTTTCAATCACCAATCGGTCCCCACACTGGGAAACAGTACGCCCTATAGGGCCCTATTATGGACCTCCCGCAACCTCTTGACCCAGTGTTTCCTAACCGTTGGCGGCATCTTGCAAAACACCATGGCCTTATTCTCATCCGCAAGGGCTTTCTCAGCGATTTTGAGCTGCAGATCCATATCCTCATCCGCGAAGTCGCGGAAAAAGATGTCGAGAGCCTGCTCCGGCCACCGTGGAGGGGCTCTGGCCTTTAGCAACTCGGCAATGGTGAGAACACCATCTTCAAGGAGATTCCTTCCAGAAGCAACACTGCCGCTGGAGCCAGCGGCCGCATCGGCGGTGTTGTTGTTCGTAGAAGCCGAGTAGCTTGGTTGCGTGGATATTCGTCTCCTCTTGTTCTGTTGCATCGCAGACGCGGGGTTGCCGGTCGAGTGCCGGTGATCAGGGGTAGGCATAGCACCCGTGTTGGATCCTTGGGGCGCGAATCGCTTGCGAGGGTGATTGGTGGTCTCATCGGGAGGGGTGAGAGCGCTGGTGTTGGTCATATTCGTACGCGGTGGGAGGGTAGTTGAGGTCGGACGCGCGCCCATTCGGCTCGAGACGTTGGGCTGAGGCATCTGTGGGCGCTGATGACCGAGAGGACTGTGTTGGAAGGTAGTCTGGTCGACTTGGAGATTGAGGACTGCCGTTCCGGGCATGTCGGTATCTTCGCAGCCAGGGAGAGTATCCGGTCCCTTGCGCTTAGGCTTCATAATACGCTTGGGAGCGCCGCCAGAGCCGACGACGTCAGGGTACAGTATCTCCATATATTCTTCATGCTCAAAAGGGCGGCCGCGAAGGGCTCTAGACAGGGGCTCTTTCTATAAGGGCGTTCAAGTTAGTCATTCTGCGAAACATGCGACTGGATCAGCGCTGCAGCCTCTCTATCCGCGGCGCAGGCCACTCTTCCCCGTCGTGACGCGCTAGCAAAACCCTCCAGGGAAAGCACAGACATACCTCAATATGGGCTTTCCAGACCTCGTCCTGGGCGGTAACGACTCTCGTTGCGGGATTGTAGAGGAACTCAGGATGCTCCCTCAGCCCTCTCCACAACCTAAACTTCTTGCGCGCATTGTCGGATTTGTTGACTAGATGGCTCTTGGTCGGGTAGGCGCCGTGCTGCTCGCGCAGGGCCGCTGCGGCGCGGTCCCAGGCTTCGGCCTTGAAACTGTGATTCTCGCGAAGGCCAAGAGAGACTGACTCGCAGAGGGAACGGAAGAAGGTGGCTTCGTAGGCAGGGGTCCAGCTGAAGCGAGGAGCACGCTTGTCGCGGTCGCCATTGCCGGGGCCTCGGATTTCAGAGGTGCCAAACTCCTCGTCGGACATGGTTGAGGAGCCGGGGAGAAGAGGCTTGTGTTATGGTGTGATGCCGTTAGGCATGGGGGAAAAAAGACAAGCCGTCGTACAGGTTAGCTCTCCCGATAATGGTTGGTGCGGGAAGAGACGGTAGGAGACCACTCCGGGAAAGACTCGCGGGAATTGAACAGACTCCGGAACAATCAGAGGCGAGATAGAAGTGGAGGCTCGTTTGTCGGGAAAACGGCTGTTCGGGGATTTTCGGTTGCAAGATCGGAGGGTTCGGTGGAGCGATACAGGTTCGCGTGAGCGAGGTTGGGGCGAACGGATGGTGGACGAGACGGAAGTGGTGATGGGTTATGGGGGGAAGAAAACGGTAGCGGGAGCGGAAACGCAGGGGGGATCAGAAGATTTAAAAAAAAAAAAAAGGTTGGGCGTATGGGTCGAAGGAAGAGAATACCGCGTAGCAAAGTGTACGGCAACAACACAGGCCCGTGCGAATTGATCGCTTTTGTTTTCTCTCCGAGTTCACGGGTCGCAAAGGTCGTCTGATCTGGCGGGGGATCTGTCAACAGCAAAAGGGCAATAATTCCAGAGGCATGGGCATCCTCGATGGGAAAAGGACGAGGCTGGCTTCGACGGTCGAGCGAGGGAGACGGGTGGGGTTTCAACAAAGTCACGTGACGGCGACAAAATTTGTTCGCGTTCCGGTTGTAGTACTGTTGCAGGTTCGCTCCTGCCGGAGGCGAATTATGGAAAGCGTTGCCAGCTGAGAAGAATTCGCGTAATAATACTGTTACGGGGCAGGAAGGAGGTGTGGATCAAGGGTCGAATCGACTCACCAAACCCCGAAAACTTTCACCTCTTCTACCAGCCACCCCAGACTGTCACTCTCACACCAGCTGAGACAGATTGGGCCCTAGGCGGGTCTGACTTCCGGCGACCATAAACAGCGCCCTCGGATGGAGACCAGCTTCTGTTGCGTTGGAGCGATGAAATTCCAATGGAAGTGAAGCGCGTTCAATCACGGAAACTTGACCACCCTCATGCTCTAAGGCGGACAGGTGGGACCAGACTACGCGAGTATGGATCCGGAATGGCAACCCACCCGAGACCTGACTGAACTCTAAAAGATTCGCTTGAAACCTTCGGTCCCTAGTGAGAGTAATAGTTGAGCAGGGCCTTTTGAGCCCGAACGTGTCTCCGTTAAAGGCCCAATACTCGGAGTAGCCAGCCGTGCAAACCACAAAATCCAAGGTCTACGAATGGCTCCACCGTGCCGGAGACACCGTTTCGCAAACCATCTGGGCGACAATGAAGGGGCGATTCCTCGACCGAGAATCCACCTGCGCTCAGGCCAGCGTTCCAGCGAACCCCTGCTCCAAGATTCCACAGCCCGGGAAGGAGCCGAGAAGGGATGAAAACCGCGAGGATTGATAGGATTTCGCCGCGTGGTCGAAACCGTTTCTCGCGTGCCTGGCCAGGGTATGTTTCAGCAGGTACTAGTGTGGTGGCGAGCTTCTGACAAGAGCTTGACGCTGGCGTGTATACCAGGCTCCTCTCCAAGTGATACTGACTTGGCCATGAAGCTTCGCTGGCAAGGCTTCTAACTAGGAGGCTACACGGGGGTGTGACGCCTAGAGTTTGGTGTTCGATCTTGATCACCTCCCAAAGAAAATTGACGAGAGGTTAATTCCCGGCGACAACCACATCGCGCTGTTCATTTATTTTCCACTTTCTAGAAGCAGTTATTGATATATAATCGCCACTCCTACCACCGAAATGCTCCGTTCAGACGGTTCTTCGGCCGGAGCGCTTCCTCCGCTATCCAGAACCGTTTCGACAACCGACCGTCTTGCCACTCTGTCTGCGATTATAATAACCATTGACCCACCTAACCCACAGTAAAAGTGCTCGCCGAGAGGAACACTCCAAGAATCTGCACACAGGCATCTCGATCGTCTCCGCCTTTCGAATGATCATTTTCCTTTGAGTCTCTCGTGCATAGCTCCACCTGCAGCCCAGCAGGATGCGCTTGCTATCTTCCAATAATGACCGTTCATTTCTTGAACCGTAATTTTTCAGCCAGTCATTTCGAACGTGCCACCAACAGATGTGCAGCTGTAGTCGCCCACCTCGCCCCCGATTGGCATAAATATCCCGTAAAATATTGGATTCGCATCATTCGGCTCCCTGGAATACGAAAGTGCACCCTTCTTTTGAGGCATCGACATTGCGTCGAAGAAGAAAAAAAAAGGAGGAAGATCGCCGTACTATTCAGCGAGGCCATTTGCGACTCACTCGCGACTGCCAACCCAGACTCGCTTTTTCGCATTCCCGAGTCGCGACTTGCACATCCTCCGATCGGCGGTGCAAAGCCACGCACTCCCTGCACTGCAAAGCAGCTCGGCGGGACGAGCAGGGGCCCACAAGGACCCTGCCGACCTGCGCTGCCGAGCAAACTGGAGCGATGACCCGACCCGCTGGTAACCAACCCCACCACTGTAATCAATGCAATCCTCGCGCCCGCCTCGCCGGTTGAGTCGTGAAGCCCTGTGATAGCGCCCAACATTGCTCAGCGTACACCAACTCCATAGTCACATGTTGTAGAACGATCTGCGAAACGAGTCTCGACAGATATATCGAGGCGTTTACGGAATATGTACACTTCAACGCCCCACAGACTCTGCAGTTGGGCTTGAATATATATGCCCACGCAGCGCTTGTACATGGAGAGGGGCCAATCCGCTCCACTCTACTCGGACCCGAGTATGTCTTCGTCATAAGCTTGATTGGAGCTCTGCCTAGAAACTTGCTTACGCGATCTGGCTGTTGGAGGTATGTATTCACTACCGATATGGTCGTCATTGTCATGTCGTGATATGCATTGACCGCGAATGAACTTGATTCGCACCTTGAATATCCAAGCGAGCACAGCAGGCTCGTCCAATCCAGACTCGTTTGCACATATAATGTCCTGAGATTGTGACTGTTTATTCGGTTGACGTCTCTACCATCAATCATAAATTACCATGACTCCAAATGCCACCATCTTCAACCAAGAATAGCTTCTTGGGCGCAGGCAATATTAAAGCCGCGATATATAGAACATCACTACATAGAGTGGGGTGTACGGAAAAATTCGATGAAACCGTACATAACTATGTATACAACAAGTGGAGGCCCCCGTACACTGCCTCTATGAGTTCTGGTGAACTCACCCTGTAGCCTGGTGCTGCGGCCGGCCAAGTCGCTGGGCGGAAGCGTAAAACTTACTCTGGAGCTTCTTCAACCCTTTTATTTCCTTGACTTTTTTTCCAACACCGCCGCTTGTAAAGACGTGCAGGTAAGCGCTGAGTGCATAGTTCGCAGGGCGGCGAACGATTGCTTCTGTTTAAGATGGATCCCCATGGGTCTCCTTCCATTCGAACTTCAAGGACCCCTTAAATCTGTCCTTGGGTCAGGTGTCGATATCCAATTTCAAGCCTGGCCCAGACAAGCGTGGTACCCGTAGCTGTCCCATCCCAGGTACAGTACGCCATCAACCCCGAACGACCCAAACCACCCCGGGCCGGCTTTCCTTATATCGGCCAAGCATCCGCCCCGGGTGTTGGAAGAGACCGGGTTCTCAATCAAAGCAACATCACCAAAGTCCATAAACCACAAGGTAATGAGAAAGCTTGCTAGCGAAAAAGAACCTGTCATGGTTTCCCTCCAAAAGATCTCGGATACAATGCTTGTGCGGAGAGTGTATGCGCCACAGCCCCCAACGGTCTCGGTGACCGAGGGTTCAGAGATTCAAGCACGTCTTGTCGCACAGTCATGCCCAGATTCATTAGTGGCGTCAGGGCTCTAGGACTTGGAGTCAACCATTTCAGCAGTTTCTTGGCCAAAAGCTGCTTGTTGACGGGCTTGGCGATATAGTCATCCATTCCTTTCTCAAGGCAGAGCTCCATATCGCCTTTGAGAGCATAAGCCGTCATGGCAATTATGGGCGGGTAAGGACCGTTGGCCCGAATGCGTGAGGTTGCCTCATAGCCGTCCATTACTGGCATGCTGATGTCCATGAGCACCAGATCGTAGGTATTGGCAGGAGCCTCGGCGAGGGCCGCGACAGCTTGGGCGCCATTGGCCGCGACGGTTGTGTTTTCAAAGCCGAGATACTGAAGCATGCCCACAAGTACCTTTTGGTTGATGAGGTTGTCTTCGGCCGCGAGGATGCGTTTTCGAGGCGCAATTTCCTGGACGCGTCTTATCTGGGCTTCGAGATCTTCGGATTCCATCGATAAACGTCGTGACATGTCGGATCCAGCTTCTGTCGGGGACTTGAGGGCCTGGAGCTGGGCTTTGCTGTCAGTCTTGGCAAGTCTCGACGTGAACCAAAACACGCTGCCCTGGCAGTCTGGATTTGGTCGATATCCAATCTGTCCGTCCATCAGTTCCACCAGCGACTTCGCAATCGATAGACCTAACCCAGTTCCCTGATATCGCTTTGTGATGGTCGTGTCGACTTGGCTAAACGGTTTGAACAAATCATGCACATCCTCTTCCTTCACTCCCGGGCCAGTGTCGGTAACTTCAAATAGTATGCGATACGTCTCTTCGTCCTGGCCCAGCAAGGAGACGCGCACAACGATAGAGCCCTTCTCTGTGAACTTGCCGGCATTTCCAACGATATTTTGGATAACCTGCCGAAGCCGAAGCGGATCCGCCTGAGCGGATTGTGGTATATCTCGTGATAAACCCAGCTCTATCGTTACGCCGGGTTGCAGCGTTGTTTGGACGCTGCGCACAACGGATTGCACAATGCTGGCGATGTTCACCGCATCCGTGGTGATGGAGAAACTCCCAGATGCCAACTTGGAGTAATCGAGAATGTCGTTTATTACCTGCAGCATAACGTTGCCTGATTCTTCGATAATATTAGCGGTTTCTCGCTGCTCCTTGGTCAACGGGGTATCTAGAAGAAGAGCGGACGCAGAAAGCATGCCATGCATGGGCGTCCTGATCTCGTGACTCATGTTGGCCAGAAAGTCGTTCTTTAATTTCGTGCTTTCCTCGTACGCCGAGATGAGCCGCAACTCGGCACGCTTCCACTCGGTCAAATCTCGTGTAACCTTGCCGAATCCAACGTGGACGCCGTTCTTATAAACGGCGGTAATGACCACATTCGCCCAGAAACGTGTGCCATCCTTGCGCACCCTCCACCCTTCGTCTTCCACTCTCCCATCGCGCAGGCAAATCTCCAGTTCTCTCTCTGGTTTACCGGCCTGGAGCTCTTCGTCACTATAAAAGACAGAGAAGTGCTTTCCTATGATCTCTTCTTTACGGTAGCCCTTCAGGAGCTCCGCACCCGTGTTCCATGACGCGACGTTGCCTCTCGTGTCAAGGAGGAAGATGGCGTAGTCTTTGACGGTTTGGACCAGGATCCTAAACGCCTCGTCGATGGAAAACCAGCTGTGCGTCAGTTCTCCGTCGAACGAGCTTGATTGCGCCTTAACCTGATCCCACTCTAATATATAACAGAGTAAATTGTCATCTCTGAACACGGGAATAATGCGCGCCGACCAGGATACCTCGCCTAAGGTGTAGGCGGCCGGGCAGAGGCTTGGTGTCCTTGTTTTAATAGTTCTTTCAATGGCGAAGGCGAGCGGAATCCTATCAAATCTTTCGGTAGGCGAATACTGGTAAAGCGCAGAGTAGAGGTCTCTCCCAATGAACTCGCCCTCGGTGCGGTTCCATTGCTCAACCAGGCCTTTGGAAACCTTTTGGATACGATTTACAGGTGAGACAACCAAGGTCGGAACGGGAAAGTAGTCCAAGACCTCGTTCATATCCGGAGCAGCTAGGGTAGCCGGTCCGCCGGCCAAGGCGGGATCCGGCGTGGTAGTGTTCATCGGACGGGGACAATGTCGGCGAAGCGAGACAAGACGAAAACAAGGGCCGGGGTTGAGAGAACGATGGATTTTAGCTCCAGCACGCGGGTATCCGGAGTCTCATGGAGTAACACAAGTCGTATAGATATTAATGACCGTACCTTGCTCTGTTAAGCCTGGGACGTTGGGCGATGGCCTTATTCGGTGGTGATCATCGCGGCGCGGGCGGTGGGTGGGGGGTTGGATCCGGGTTGGGGCGGGAGATTTTGAATTGAGGAGGTTTGAAGATTTGACGATGCACCTGCTGAGCTGGCCCTCGTTTGGGGGGGAATCTTCTCAAGACAGTGTCCAAAGTCATGCCCGTTTGGCTGGTGGCTTCCAGCCAGTTTTACCCGCCTTCTTGATGACGTCAGAACATCCAATGCGACCCTCAAGCGGGAGACAAGTAACCAACCAGAGGTATGGTGGCGACACGGACCTGACTGACTTTGAAGGGGTTATGACTAAGCAAATCCATACCTCAAGTGAGCTCCACTTTCCTTAACCCCAACCTTGAGGCATACTGGTGTTGGAGGTACAGCTAGTCAAGTGATATTCAGCGAGGGCAGCCCCATATATTAGTAAGTCGGTAAATCCGCTGCATAGATTGAAAATGGACGAGGTGAGACGATTTCAAGGCAGAAACTATCTAGGTCGGGACTGCTTGTGGTGCCACCTTTGATACAAAGGTAGACTGGATTGCAGATCCGAGAGCAGCTGCCGCACCACATGGCAATGACATTAGAATGTGCAGCAGTTACCATGACGGCTTCATCTCAAATATGGCCATAACACCTCAGTGGATATGGCACCCCGCCCCCAAGTGGTAGGACGCGCCGTGAGTCGCTGCTAGACTCAGAGAGAAGGTTTGGGGGTGGTTGGTTTGTGGCGCTTTCACTGAGGACCCTCCCATGGACGGGCTCCGGAAAATGCTCGGGATTCAACTGGTCTTGCCCCAGGGACAAAACGACCTTGGAGAGCCGACTGCAGATCACGTGGCGAGCTTAATGCAACCTGTAGTGACAAAGTGAGCTAGTTTCAAATTGCCTCTGCACTTTTCTCCACGTGGTATCGTGGTTTTGGTTCATGCCTCCTCACCCGCGTCTCTCATCCTTATATTAATCTTATCATGTGCCCCGAGATCTTCATGCCCCGTCAATCATCAGATGAGTTAGGCGTCCCAATCCGGAACTCTAGCAGAATGGGGTCCGTATCTGTCTATGCTACTTTCTTGCTTCCCCTCACAAGCCCCATGGCAGGTAACCCCAACTCCCGCCATGGTGTTGCTCATCGCTTCCTCTGAGAGCCGTCAACATTCTCTTGGACATGCCCTGAACCGAAGATCTGGCACACCACTAGTACTAGTAGTTTTGGCAGATTGTTGCCCCTGCTTGCGAGACTGGACCTGGGTGGCAATTGTGCCACCAAGATCAATTCAGAGATCGCCAAGTGGCGGCGCGACATCGCATGCTACCCTAGCACAGTTGGACCGAGAGATTTTAGTCACAGGCGTCACGAAGCGGCAAAGATCTTCCTGGTCCCGCCATGCCTGGAGCATTCCCGGCCAAACCTAGTTGACCTTTTTAACCCCGAGATGATGCCAAGCCCGTCACCAATTCGTGGGATATGCGGCCTGGGACGCGATACAAAAGAGAAGAGAAAACAACTATACTTCAGTTGCTCAATGGCGCGCTTGCTGTACCCCACATTGCACCAAAGGAAGGCTTCCGGAACCGAAACGAGAGCGCAGATTGCTCTGGCAAATTTGCTTTCCCTCCATCACCCGGCCGGTTTTTGCGGGGTAGGGTCGGCGTGTGCTGTTGTATTTTGCTCTGTGAGATTGATTGATTAATTAATCTGTTGGCAATGCGGCCCGCCACTGAGGTGGCCAGAAAGCTCTCTTTCAGGGTAGTATGTCCGTCTGGAGGCTCTCATCCCGCCCCGGAGTCAATGAGTTTGTAAAAATCACATTCCAGCTCTAATCCCCACTGGTTTCGTGTTTCTGTCCCGCGCTAGCTTGGGTGTCGTTGTACAAGTCCGCTTCGAGAGCTTGCTACATCCTCCATCGGAGACTTTGTCCGCTTCGCTCAGCGAGACGGCTTGCCATTTCTTGCTTGCCTAGAGGGCCAAGCCAGGAAATCTCTGAGGGGCCAATCTACGTAGTATTTCTGCTTCGGCCCGTCATCTGGTCTCGGTTGGCTTTGAACTTTACAGAAGATCAAGTGATGCGGGTGGATTGCAGCCTTTTTATGGGTCCACACGACCTTTGCCTACAGGTTTCCAGCGTCATTTTGGTATCGGGTCCCTCCCCGACTTGTTTGTGTGGAGAGGAGAGGAGGCGTCTTCTGCCCCCATCCCATCCTTACCCCGAAGAAAGAAACGCGACCAGAGTAGCATTGTGCCGAAACACAGCGTGAGATGGAAAGGATGGCCCCACAACGGGCTCCGGGATATACTCTACACGGGTGAATCTTCAATTCAAGCTCGTCTCTTGACTGGTACTCGGCTCACCCCACTCTGATGCCAGGTACCGGCTTCTTAGCATCCTGCTTTCGTGTAAGTGGAGGAGGAGTGGAGGGTCTCCATAGTAGGTGCGCCGCGAGTTAACAAGCTCCGGTATTGCTCTCTCAGACTTCTATTGGGGGATTCGCTACCCCATCTGTCCATGGGGTATAGTGGGGGAGGCAAAGCAGGCATATCCCGCCTTGGTTTACTCTTAGCGGCGGCTTCTTAGAACTTTCAAAGGTTGCATTTGATGCCCCCTCAGTTACCTTGCATTTCCACACTTAGAGGTCGTGATGGGGATTTGGGCGAGAAAACCTGACCCTTGTGGGTGTCTTGCAGGGATTTTATGAGTTTTTTTTTCGTTTTCCCTATCGAGCCGCCTTGGCTCATCCTTAGCCCTTCCAGTCGTCGATTAGCATTGCCAGCCCGGATAGTATCTAATAGGGAAGGTATAAGTCCCGTCATGTATACTTAAACGTCACTAAACCCCTCGTCCCTCCCTTTGTCGCTTTCCTGTCTCGTCTCGAGAGTAGTACCACGGGGCCCGAGATCGAGGATTCTGCTTTCCTCTCTCTTTCTTTTTTCTTCTCTTTGTCACTCCTCGCCGGCTATAGAGCAAATCCAGCAACAATGTTGTCCAAAGTTCTAACCGCCGTGATCACGGCCGCTGCAACGTTCAGCCAGCTCGGCCAAGCTCAGAGTAGGTTCTTCCTATGCGACCTCAGTGCACCCCTCAACCAGTAGACACTAACACGAGACAGCCGTACCTGCGGATGAAAAATGGGCCGCCGCCTATGAAAAGGCCAACGCCGCCCTTGCGCGCCTCGGTCAAAACGAAAAGATCGGTCTCGTCTCTGGCGTTGGCTGGGGAAACGGCGCCTGCGTTGGTAACACTGGCTCGGCACCTAGCATTGGCTACCCATCTCTCTGCCTCCAGGACGGCCCTCTCGGCCTCCGTTTCGGCAAGAGCGTTACAGCATTTGCCCCTTCCATCCAGGCCGCGTCAACCTGGGATATCGAGCTCATACGCCAGCGCGGTCAGTACATGGGTGAGGAGGCCAGAGGACTCGGCGTCAATGTACTTCTTGGCCCAGTTGCCGGTGCTCTCGGCAAGATCCCCCACGCCGGAAGGAACTGGGAGGCCTTCGGCCCCGACCCGTATCTCACTGGTATCGCCATGATCGAGACCATTGAGGGTATCCAGAGCGCTGGTGTACAGGCTTGCGCCAAGCACTATATTCTCAACGAGCAGGAGAGAAATCGTGAGACGATGAGCTCCAGCGTTGATGACAGGAGCATGCACGAGTTGTACCTCTGGCCCTTCGCCGACAGCGTCAAGGCCAACGTTGCCTCCGTCATGTGCTCGTACAACAAGATTAACGGAACCTGGGCCTGCGAATCCGAGTACGCCATGCAGAAGCTCCTGAAAGATGAGCTCGCCTTCCCCGGCTACGTCGTGTCTGACTGGAATGCCCAGCACACTACTTCCGAGTCCGCCAATCGCGGCATGGACATGACAATGCCCGGAAGTGACTTTGACGGAAACAACGTCCTCTGGGGTCCTCAGCTGCAGAGTGCGATCCAGCAGAACCAGGTCTCTGGTGAGCGCCTCGACGACATGGTCCGCCGTATCCTTGCATCCTGGTACTATACCGGCCAAGATTCTGGATACCCCGCTGTCAACCTCAACGCCAACGTCCAGGGTAACCACAAGGAGAACGCGCGAGCCGTCGCCCGTGATGGCATCGTCCTCCTTAAAAACGATGACAACCTCCTCCCTCTCAAGAAGCCTGCCAAGATTGCCGTCATTGGTTCGTCCACAGTCGTCAACTCCGACGGCCTCAACTCTTGCCCCGATCGTGGCTGCAACAAGGGCGCACTCGCTATGGGCTGGGGTTCCGGAACCGTCGACTTGACCTACCTCGTAGCTCCCCATGACGCCATCAAGGCACGTGCCGACAAGGAGGGCATCCAGGTCTCCCATAGTCCCTCTGATGATGGCGGTGCTGGTGCCCAGGCCGCGCAGGGAGCTGACATTGCATTCGTTTTCGTCACTTCCGACTCGGGCGAGGGCTACATCGAGGTTGAGGGTCACGGAGGTGACAGGAACCATCTTGACCCCTGGCATGACGGCAACAACCTCGTCCAGCGGGTTGCCGCTGCTAACCCCAACACTATTGTCGTTGTTCACTCTGTCGGCCCCATCCTCCTTGAGTCCATCCTCCAGAACACTGGTGTGAAGGGTATTGTCTGGGCCGGTCTCCCCGGCCAGGAGAACGGAAATGCTCTCGTCGACGTCCTCTTTGGCGATACCAACCCCAACGGAAAGCTTCCTTACACTATCGGCAAGCGCGCCGAGGACTGGGGTGCCGCCGTCGTCAACGGCGACGACAATTTCAAGGAGGGTCTCTACATCGACTACCGTCACTTTGACAAGGAGTCCATCGAGCCCCGCTACGAATTCGGGTTCGGTCTCTGTAAGCTTTGCTTCCTTCCAATTCCTGAGAACTGAAAATACTAATATACAATAGCCTACACCACCTTTGAGTACTCTGACATCGCCGTTGACTCCTCGGCAACCTCCGGTCCCGCCACCGGCACCCTCAAGCCCGGCGGCCCCGAAGACCTCTACGAGACCGTTGCGACCGTCACCGCCACCATCACCAATTCCGGCGAGGTTGATGGCGCCGAGGTTGCTCAGCTCTACGTCACATACCCCTCTTCCGCCCCCGAGACGCCCCCGAGGCAGCTTCGCGGCTTCCAGAAGCTCAAGCTCGCGGCCGGCGAGGGTGGCAAGGCCACCTTCAACATCAGGAGGAAGGATCTTAGCTACTGGGATGTCAGCTCACAGAAGTGGGTTGTCCCTGCTGGCGAGTTCAAGATTGCTGTGGGTGCTTCGAGCAGGGATCTCAGACTTGATGGTGCCTTTACTGTTGAGTAAGGGTAATGGGGAGGCAGAAGTAAGAAAAGAAAAAACTGGGTGTATATAGTTTGGCAGGTAGCATTTTGGCGGTGACATATTTTCATGATATACATGGTTCTCTTTTCCACCCATCATTTCAAGAATGTTTCAAAACCTATTCACTATCATAAGTCCACATGCAAGATGTAGTATGCTTTTCAGCCCCAACTCGATGCCAAGATCCAATAGTCCCGTTCCCGGCAGCTAGGCCCCAATAGCGAGCAACCGACGGCCGAATAAGCTTTAAACTCACGCTGGGCTCCATACAGCTGAACATGCCAGAGACCGAAAAGAGGATAGCTTTGCGCAAGAGAAGCGACTTTGTGTGTTTGAGCACGCACGATATAAGTGCTCGGCCTCCCTGCAATCCCAATTCAAAATATGAATGAAAGATCGTGAGCCCCTCTCGAACGAATCTGCGCCATTACTCGTGAGAGTCAAGTAGTCAAGATGACCAAAACCACAAAGCTCACTTTCAGGGACTTCCTCCGTCCCATCCCCCCTCCAACCAACCTCTCCAACGTCGCCTCCTCGCCGGCCACAATCCCCTGCGCAACCTGCCAAACCCTCCTCCCGGACCGCACCTCGGTCTCGAACAACAAGATCCGCACAAGCTACACCCGCCACGACACCTTTCCCGATTTCCCAACCCTCTCCGCCACCGCGTCTCGGGGCTGCGGCTTCTGCGCCCTCCTGCGCTCAACCGTCACCTCGACCTGGGGAACATGCGCAACGCAAAACTACGGCGTCGACGTGTCGGAAGACGATGCGGTGATTGAATCGCACCTCGACAGGGAGTGGGATGGCCGGGTGGTGTTTACGAATGCGCGATTTTCGTTTAAGCCGTTTTCTTCAGAGCAGGGCGCGCATAAGGTGTTTTATTACGAGACGAGGGGCTCGGAGGAACAGGAGGATGGGAATGTGCTGGGGCTCAAGGTGGATGTTCTCCTTTTTGGGCCCGCAAGAGATAGTGAGGAGAATGATGAAGAGTTTGAGGAGGATCCCGAGTTCAGAAAGACGTTTACTTTTGACGTCTTTGATTCCATTGGTAGGTGACTCTGCTTTGAGATGGTGAAAAGAGCGAGCTAACAAAAGTAGACATCAACTCGTCAGTCTCGCAAGCTCAAAGACGTCTTCCCTCCCCAACGACCCTAAGCGACAGGAACATCGCCCTCATGAAAGAATGGATCGCTTCTTGCCAGACAACCTGTGTATCCCACTGCGAGCCCCAGTCCAAATGGGCACCAACCCGCCTCCTTGACCTTTCAGGTTCCGATATCCGCCTCGTGGAGTCCCCTGATGCAAATACCGAGTACGCGGCCTTTTCATACGCTTGGACAGATGACAACGACGTGTCCTGTTTGTTGAAAGCTGAGCAGTCCAACTTGGATGTCCTGAAGGAAGCAATCGACATGGCCTGTTTAGATCGCACTTTTGTAGATGCTGTAACGACCTCTCGATCTCTCGGCATTGGCCACCTCTGGATCGATAGGCTCTGCATCGTCCAGGATTCCCCCGAGGACAGATTCAGAGAAGAAGCACTCCTCTACAAGATATTCCACCACGCCAAAGTGACTTTAGTAGCGTAGGTCTCCACTCGCCCTAGCCCTCACTCCCATCTACTAACAGCAGCATCCAGCACCGGCGTCTCATCTCCCGACTCAGGTTTCTTACTCCGCGACATTTCCCAAACGCCCGCCGCGAAACTCGCCTATTCCCCCACATCAACTCTCATCGTCTCGCCTTCCAGGCACGTATCCGAAGACCAAACGCCCCGATCCCTCGCCGTCGAATCCTCCAAGTGGACCTCCTCCGCCCGGAACCTCATCCAGCGCGCGCATTCCACACGTCTCATCTACTTTCCACCTCCTTCTTCCTCCCCCGACATCCTTTTCGAATGTCGATGGTCACTCCGCTCGGAAACAGTCGGTTCCGAATCCATCCTTGGCCGGGAATCTCCCCTCTGGGCCCGTCCGGGTGACGACGTCACTGAACGAAACGAGGAAGTCAAGGAGCGCATGAGAGCATACACCTATCTCACCTACCAGAATCTCCTCACGGCATTCACGACCAAGAACATTTCTAATCCCAGAGACCGCCTCCTCCTCATGTCCAACCCAGCTTCTGCAGGCAAAGGTACCATAGCAGACGCCTACATCCCACGCGCAGGCCTCTTTAGCCGCAACATCCCCGCCTCCCTCATGTGGTTTGCAACTCCGCCCTCATCTCGCTCGCGTGTTCCTTCAGCCCCGTCCTGGTCATGGGCCAGCATCAACGCACCAATTGACTTCCAATCCGGATTAACGGACTACGAGCTCCCCAAGTCCATTCGCAAACAAAAGTTCGCCTTCCAGACCATATCTCTCTCAGGAGACACTAGCCTGCCATCCCCCGGAACTGAACTCGAACCACTACAACTCTCTGTCAAGAGCTTCCTCAAGCAACTAAAGTGCCTCAAAATCCAAACCGATGCAGACCCGGATCAAATCCAAATGCGAACAGAGTATCCCTACGATCTCATCGTCGAACATGGATCGACCGCCGATGAAGCTGAAGACATGGTCTTCGCACATGGAGACCTAGATCTGAGCAATGCGGATGGGATCATTGAATCGGCGAGGGAATTTGCATATCTGCATGTCTGCACAGAGATGTATCCTACTGGTCTTATTCTTGTACGCGAGCGGGCCGAGGGCGAGGGGGCCATGGACGTGTATAGGAGGGTCGGTGTTGCGGATATCGCAGGCAGTATGGGCGGTGTCTTGATAGATCCGCCTTTCTTAGCCGGGGAGCACAAAACGGTTTGCTTGATCTAGTCGGTCTCACCTCCCTTTGTGCCTCTAGCAGTCCCCTCGATGCAAGCAAAGACACTGGCAAGGCAAAGCCCAGAGTTCCCGACACACCTAGCCAGGGATCTATAGGCCGAGTAAAATATAACTCAATTCGCAAGGTGACGTATCTCATAGACGCTCTGCTGTCTCCCACCTTTCAAAGTTATCCACAGACTAGTAGCACCATTAAATTCTCATGATATTCAAATCCCACCAGCCTATCTGCCACCTTGGTCCAGGGTGAGTATCATAACACCCAGTTTGCCTATCCAAATCAGAAATGCAATGACTATCAGCTCCCGTGCCGCTATGCTAAATCAAGCCGGCTCTTCGAGCCCGCATACTCCTGAAAAGGCCTCGGGCTCATTCTGCTTGAAAGATGCGAAACAGCAAAGAAGACACCAGCACAAAAGAGGAAAGTAATAGGCCGTCGTCTTAGAAAATGGCGCCTACCATAACTCCCAGAATATGAGCCTCCGACAAATGGGATCCCTCATCATCCTAAAAACTTGCATTCCGTTCGTTTACTGTGATCCCACGACCCCGGAATGCGACCGCCTCGAATTCACTGGCAGCAAAATTTCCTCATCGTCGTCGCTATCGTCCTGCGCCGCCCTCTCCAACATTTTTTCGATCTCGTCGTCTCTTAGTCTCGGTCGTTCCTCCACCACCCCAGCCCCTAGCGCCGCCGGCAGGCTCAGCGACGGCCGCAGCGTGGGAACCGTTCCGTTTCCGTTCATCCTCCGCCTTGGCGTCCCTCTAGCTACACTTACATGCGGGGATCCAAGGATGGGCGAATCTACGTCTATCTCCATATCGTTGGGGGATCCCATGGCCGCCATGGAGGCCGATTTCTCGAACCCGACACGTTTGTGGTTAAGAACTGGCCTACCGCTCGGCAAACTTTTTCGCGGCTGTCCAGTGGGGAGAGCGTGGCGGCCGCTTGGAGTCCGCGTGATACTAGGATTTGGCGATGCGGCAGGTGAGAAGGCAGCTTTTAGGTGCGCTGAGTTTCCTGGGCTGCTCATCGAAATCAGGGCCTCAATGGCATCCTGGTCCCGAATATTCTGGTGCGGTGAGTAGAGGATGGGGTCGACAGGGCGGGTGCGTGGTGTGGGCTGGCTCAGCGAGATGTAAGGGGACCCTTGTATGGGCGTCCGAGGAGATGCGGTGTGAGATTGGGAAAGAAGGGTGGGTGTATAGGTCGGTTTAGAATTCCCGTAGAGGCCACCAACTGTTTGGCCGGGCTGGATGGGCGCCGGCGGAGCAAGGCCGCCTCGGGGCTTCGACGCGTCATTTGCTCTCGGGCTATCGAAAGGCCGACGGCTCGAATCGGGCCACGAGGGCTCATATGGGGACTGGGACTGGCTAGCTGGCGGAGTAACATTGTTGATAGACCGAAGAGGACCATTGGAAAGGGCGGGACTGGCGGAAGATCCGCGACGTTTCGGTAAGGTGGAAGAGCTGGAGCTAGAAGAATCGGCGCGAGAAGCGAGTGATTCCACCTCGTCTATTGAGTGGCCCTGCCATCCGTGGTTCACCTTAACCATGGCGTAGGAAAGACGCGTCTTGAGCTCGGAAGTCAACTACAGTTTTTCATGATTAGCCAGAGGAATAAATCTCGATCAGGCAGCAGAATTAAACGTGCTACCCGAAGTCCAGCAAATTCATACCTCGCCAATTCGGCTACCCGTTGTGGACGCGATGCTAACGGTACTGTTATTTCTGGAGTGGCCCATCCGAATGGGAGATGTTATGACCGAGATATCCTGCGCCTTAACCTTTCCGTCCGCCGTTCGTTTCTTCGAGGGCGCGGCGTCCCGGTCGTCAAGCTTCTCCTGCATGGCGGCGATCCGGGAGAGTTGGAAGAGTTGAGATTCCTGGCTAGAGCACTGAGAAGATTCTGTCGCGGGGGCCGTAACGGGCATGGAAGAGTGTTTCTCTTGGTTGAATCCCATATCCCCGCCGTTGAGCTTAGAAGGCAACACGGTCGGAGAGGGGGGGTAAGAGTGTTCCCGATGCATATGAGCTGTGCTGTGAGGGAAAGAGGGAGGGCTTCTTGAGACAATATTCCAGAAGAAAAAGAGGAGACCTGAGTATTACCCGGGGACCTATCGCCGTTATAGAGGCAAGAAACGCAATTGGATGAGGAAGTGAAGTTGTCGTTATGTCGATTGGCACGGTCGGGGAGCTTGCCGGGCAGAGCACGGCAGGACAGTGACGGTTGACGCAGCTAGACCAAGCAACCTAAACAAGAAGAGAGCAGGCCCGGAATCCGAGTCGCGGGCTCGTAGCGAGTAATCTTGCGGCCTAGAGGTCGTGTCGGGGTTGGGGTCCCAAGTGTGGCTGTTCCTGCTGTGGGTGGTCGGAATTGACGCGCAAGCGTGGATCGCGTCTGAAAATGCTGCCAGCGGGGGGCCCCGTCCGAGAAGGCGTACAGAAGCGGCTAAAGGATAATTAGGCGTTTCCACGAAGATAAGGAACGAAATCGCAATCCCGACGTGATTTGGGCGTAGAGAGACTCGGGATCGAGTCCTCGATGTTGTTTGGATTAAGGGTGGTGGTGGTGAACGAATTGCGTGGAGGGGTTCGGGCCAAGAGGGATGCCAGGACCGAGATAAAAACGCACCACACCTTGCTGAACTGGGCGAGGATACGACGAAACCAGGATCCGGGAACGGATGCTGGGCACGACTCGTTTGTTTTAGGTCGCGATCGTAAAATGCCCGAGGTAAATGTATTTAATGGACTGAATTCCAAACCAGTGACATTCGAATTCGAGCGAGTCCCCGAATTTGCCGTGAAAACAGGTGTTGTCGGAGGATTGGTGAAGCGTTCCATCCAGTTCAGTGAGAGGAAACAATAATGGGCGTAGCGGCGTCGCGTCACAGTCAGGCCGGGGAGGTTGGGCGCGAGTTGATGGCGACGGCGACAGCCAGCTAGCGACAGCAGGCACACAAACACTGGACGCAACCCAAAACTATGAGTGGGAAAGAGCGGTCGACGGAGGGTGGATTTTCAGTGGGTCTAACCTGCCTCGGGAAGGAGGTTTAGTGGTACACCGGTCCAGTCATAGTACGATGACCCAGTAAACTCCTTCTCATTCTTATTACCCTCTGATCTTTTTCGCCAGCTCTTCTTTGTTGGCTGCCGCTGGCAACGGCAATCCACCAGCCAAGAACACTACTTTGGCGGTACATCGACACACGCACTACGCTACTTTAGATTAGCCCGTCGCATCACTGCCCATTGCTCGATATCTCGACAAAGTTAGCGCGCACAGCCGCTATTAGCGGGATAAGTCTCGTTTTTTTGTCTTTCCGTGTCCTCTTCTCCATTGCTGGCCAGTTGCCGTCGAAACAAACAAAATGGATCTCCCTTGCAAAGACGCAGTTCGCGCTTCATGTCAAGTCTGAGCTCAGTGCTCGCGTCTCCAGACTCGATTTAACCGGCAGGAATTTGATGTGCGACGCACACCGCAGCGAGGGTTTTTGCCCCTTAATACGCTTGATGGGAAGGACCTACATTTGCTAGGTACAGGAATGGTTCGGAGTCCGGGTATATATCCTAAGTAGCGAAATGCACCCTCATATCGACATTGGTCAGATGCTCATGTGAATGGGGAGAAATGACCACGCGGATACAACCAGGACATTCAATTCACTTCTTGTGCCAACTTTTCGCAGGAATAAACAGAAGGAGCTGCCCAGGCTGCAATTGCTTGACGCAGTCCATACATAATGTTTATGCCATGTTGAATAATCATTGCAGTTAACCTACTCGACGATCGAGTTGGGCCGAACGTGTCGAATATCATGGTTGTCGCCAGGCGGCACGAGCATCAAGGCCCAGTGAACGAGAGCGGAGAACGGATAGGAACCTCTGAAATTTTCGGGTTGCATTTCGGCCCGCATCACTCGCAGTCTATACAGTATACCATGGCATGCTCTCCTTCCTCTACTTACTCTTCTCCTTTGATTGCCGCGCATGGAGCCCGAATAAAGACGCCAGCGACGCCCTTTTTTTGGCGCCCCAATTCATGAAATTTCTGCTTCGCGGTCGCCATTGATGTGTCGTTGAGAGCCATAGGTGAGCATTAGAAGCGCACCATCTGCACCTAGCCTGCCGGTATTCGCCACAATACGGGGGAAGATGCCGGCCCTCGAAACTATTGATGCAGATGCATCTCGTTTGATCTCTGCTTCCGGGAAAAGTTTTCATCGCACAGGGTTTCGATATACGAGATCTCGATTACTATCGTAGAAAGTCGAGGGGCCACCGGTCTTTCGGAATTCCCCCATCGCGAACGCGACAGACCTTTCGCAAGATCAATTTCCCTCAAATCTTAGCGACAGGGTCGCACCCATTTTGGATACAAAGGTACATTGAATCAACCTCAGCGAAAGCGAACGCAAAAATGAGGGAATTAGAATTTGCACCGTCACTACCTCAGTACTCGCTGAAAACTCGCTGTGTCGCAAGCTTAAATTCCATCGCCCCTGCGAGACAAAATCGCCTGACTACGGGCGCACCGCGAGAAACCCTGTGCCCATCAGAAACTATCATGATTCATCCCACGCATGCGCGGCATGAGGCTCAGATTTATGATAACACTGTCTCAATCGTCCAATATATTCCATTAATTTTCAGTTCCCATGGGTTTTCACGCGCCGGTTGTGGCGCTCCGACACGGCTCACCGCCCGGCCCACCACCTGGCCGCGTTCGAAATCCAAGGAAACACGAAGTCACGTGTAGCGCGTCGAGTGCTCTCCAACTGCCGTCACTTGGTATGAATGATGACATGGAGCATGAGCATTACTTGTGTGAAAACGGATTCCAGGTACTCTCGTCCACGTCGGGAACTGAACATGTGAAGCGTCATGGAAATGAGAAGGTGTCTGGTATAATACCCGGCTGTCAAGGATTTCTGCCCCTAGTATACATACATCTTCTATTCAAAGCAACATTAAGCCATTTATTTGCCCGTCGACTCTAAGTCTGGTATGAACTACTCACTACACTAGACGTCGCTCACTTTCAACTCTCACCCTTCAACAACTCTGGTTCCAGATGCCGCTCCAGACACACAAAGGAAGAAAATGTTTAAACCCCATTCCCAGCCTACTCCATCTCAATCTCACACTCGCCTCCAGGGTTCTTCTGCCTTGAAACGCCCCTATCTGCACACGTTGCTAGCACTCCCTTCTTACCACCGCCGCCTTCCGTTCCCGTGTTAGCGATCTCCTTTCTCTGGGCGCGCCATCGCTCATTTTCGTAGATAACCCCATCCGCAGTCTAACGCCTATAGTACCGATAATAGTGTCCAGAATAATGGCCCAGGCACCGGTGATGAAGGCGTCCTGCGAGAGATAGGACGTGTCATTGAGCCCGACCTGGATGATGAACACACCAATCTCTCCACAGGCCACCATGGCCATGCCGAGAAAGGCTGCGGGCCTCCAGGTGCGCTTTACCAAATGCCTTGAGCCGAGCCATCTACTTTGCGGCCCAGAGCCTCGACTATCGAAACAACAGCTCCTATGGCGGTCTAGTGGCTATTTAGCAGCGTAATCTTTTTGTGGGGAAGGGGGAGGATAGCGTCTCAAGTTGGCCGATAACCATGAGGAGGGACATCAGTATTCCTCTCCAAATTGCCTTACCAGTCCATAGAGCCGAAAATGGAATGGCGAACCCAATACTAGCAAAGAATAGCGGCTGTAAGATATAAGCCTGGGCACCCGCAATATACTCCTCAAACGAATGAACAAAAGCAGGCGCCTTCCCGTCGACCTCCTCTCCTTGCTCCTTCGTCTCGTATAGGCGCCCGGCCGGGTGGGTACTCGGCAGAGCGGTAAGAAGACCCCGTCCAAACATGAGCCGGAGAGAACGGATGCACCGGCGTAGCTGGAAATGACAATGAGCGGGCAAAGAACAATCGTCACGAGAATAATATTGAGGGCGTGTCTGTACTTTGCAAGCCGCGGCTCTGGGAACCATCTGAAAACGGGGCTAAAGAGGTGCTTGCACAGCAGCGACGTGCCGACTGCCATAGCTGCGCTGGCAACGAACGGGCCGCCCAATGATCCAGCCAACATTCGGCGAGTCGGAACCCGAAAGGGCGCCGAGCTTGTGGACTACGCTGACCATGACAAGGGTGGAGATATCGTCTAGCAGAGCAGCACTGAGCAGAACGCTGCCGACGATGGTCTGGGTAAAGACGAGCCCAGTGTCAGTGGAATTCATGACGACGAAGGTGGTGACGAGGGAAGTTGCTGAAGGGCGCCACCGATGATGAACGTCTCGATAAGGCCATAACCGAAACCTAGGTAGAGAAGCAGATAACAGAACGCTTAGGGTGTCAGGATGCCGATGTGAGTTGCGTGGACGCTGAGGAGGAAGTTTTTCCTCAGCAGGTCTAGGCGCACCGTGACCCCGCCTAGGTAGATGTTAGCAGACGCGTTTAAGTGAAGAGTCATTAGGGGATGATATGCCCTCAAAGACGATAAGAATGAGTCCGAGATAGCCGATGGCTATAAAGGTCTACTGCCACTCAATTGGCAGGACGTTGTCAATGGGAACGCCATAGATTAGACCTATGGCGATCTGTCCAATCAATCCCGCCTTGATTATGAGCCCAGTTCGCCAATTCGAGTAGGAGAGGAAGAAGAGGAACGAGATGAGGGTGAGAAGCGGGATGACCGTGGGGCTCATGATAATCAAGAAATCCACGACTGGCTGTGTCGTGGGAGCTTTCTGCCCTTGCGAGAATATCGTAAAAACCCATGATTTAGAACGTCAACGGTTTACCAGGAAGCTAAGGGATTGAATTTTGATGCGATCTGTATCAAGGGCAGTTTCTCGGATAGAACTTTGGCACACGGATCCATGATACGACTTTAGCATAGGTCGGGCGAAAGCGCTCGGCCTGTTTCTCTTAATAAAAAGAAGGGTAAAGGCGGGGCGAATGTATATGTAGTGATTCGAGCTATGGCAACTGTGAATTTAAATGTTGTTTGAAGCGGGTAACTGTTTGTGAATTGAATTGGGATTTGAAGCTGGGCTGAAACGGTGATGATAAATGAAGCTGGAAGCGTTCGGGGGTGGCTTGGCCAGCAGACAAGTAGGATTGCTTTTAGGTTAACGAGGCGTAGATATCGATACGAAGAATTCAACCCATCATATATAGTCACTCACTCAGAGAGAAGATGTATGAGACGAGGGGAAAAGTACGAGAGGGTAGAGAGAAATATATAAAAAAAAAGAAGAGAGTTCAAAAAAGCTCGCCCCAGGAATCGAATCCTGGAGCTACGAAAACTCATCTGAGGAATTGTTTTCTGGCCATTGAGCGCCCTGAAAATGCCAATCAACAGTCACACCCTGCAATGCTTGAGCTGCTCGGTTAGAAACAGCTGGGCCTACTGGGTTATATATCACTTAAAACGCGGCTGGCGATGACCGGACGAGGAAGGTTCGAGGGTGTGCACGGTGACACACACGCTCTTTCCCCGCGCCTTTGGAGTCTCCCCCAACAAAAATCATGGATGCTATGTAGCTGTGACCAGAGCATGCGCAGTTTCCGAGCTAAGAATGTGCCTTTGCACCAGTAACCAAGTCCCCAGAATCATTTTGTCCTGGAGACCCGGGGTCGTCGAAGTATTCCAGGAAACGAGGTCGAACCTGCTCAGCATCGTCACGATTTAATCGAGATGAAACCTGGGCTCTCTTGGACACACATCTACCTTTGCCGCAATCCAAGGCTCTCGCCTCCACTGCCCTGTTCCTAAAAGTTTACTGGGCCCTGAAAGCTGTTCCCTTGCACAATCTTCCCGTCGCCGTAGTTGTTGATAGTCCCTGTCGTCACACTCCCAATAAAATGTTGGAACCCTTGGCCCGGTCCGGAAGACGGGCCCGGAGTACCCGGCATAAGCATGGGCATCCCATGTGCTTGCCAATCAATACCTCCCGGATACCCTTGGTGTCCGGCGGGCCCCTGTCCTGGCGACGGGGTAAACTGCATCTGCCCCGCCCAGCCCGGCATTCCCCCGTAATGCATCGGACCCGGGGCCGGATTCTGCTGACCCACATATCCGAGCGGTTGTTGGCTGCCAGCGGCCCTCTTCTGTAACTCCCGAACCCACCGAAGAATTTCTGTCGATACAGAAAGATAGCCTGGATCTTCGTCACTGCTAAACTGGGGCATCTCCATGTGATTGTTGTGGATGCCAATCGCATTATATGCTGGAAGAATGGCTGAGTGTTTCGGGACGATCTACGGACACGTTAGCATGAGGTCAGAAAATGGGAAACCCTAAGCCAGCTTACCTCGCCCACGCCTCGCACAGGAAGCTCCTCATAAAAGCACGTAATTCTCAACGCCGGCTTTCCCTGATCCTGCCGACTCCTCACCATATTATGGAAGTCCGTCTGTATCAGCGCCAGAACCTCGGACTCTGGCTGAAGGGCCCTCAGAAGGCTCGTATCTGTCTGCTTGACAACATTTGTAATCTGGCCTAGGATCGTGGCCCAGTTGGCGAGCGTCGAGCCGCAGTGAGGAGTGGCAAGGAAGCAGACACCGTAGGTTGCGTGGTAGATGCGCTGGATGTGTGATTCGGCGCTGTTTCGAGATGAAATCATGGCCTGCCCACATCACCCTTCTCTTAGATCGGCTGAAATAATGGAGTATGGGGGTCTATTCCTGTGCACCTACATCTTCAAAAACCAGACCGCCGAGGCTGTGTGTGACAAAAAGAATCGGCCGCTCTTCCGTATCTGTCCGCTCCCGAAGTTGCGCCAACGCATTCACGAGATTCGTGGCGTGGTTTCGAATGCGATTCTGTGATGCCATGGCCCAGAAGTGAACGACGTCCGCATCGTAACCAAACGTTAGGATGCGCGTCTTGGGCACATCATTCTTGAGGAGATGGGCGGGCCAAAAGACACCGCTGGCTTTGTCGGTCCAGGTAGTCTCTCTGTTTCCGGTCAACCCGTGGACGAAAACGATGCTACAAAGGTGCATTGTTAGTTTGGAGACTTTGCTTCGTCTTGACGTCGGCTTAGCATACTCAGCAATCGCATCCTCTGAGTCGTGGCACTTTTTCAAGCCGTAAACTCCCTTTGTCGAGTATCTGTAAGAAGCACGTTGGTTAGCAGCGTGTCTTTAGAGGAGAACAAATTGACATGAGAACGGAACTTGCTTTGATGTTGAGCTCTCGCCATCGCCCCTGTGGGTGCCTCCATCCTTGATCGCTGGGGCGTTCGGTCGAGAAAACGTGAACATGGTTATCCTAGTAGCTTGATGCAATTCAAGAGGGTTTATAGAAGTATCCCTTCATTCCCAGTGATGACCTGCTATCAAGATATCTGACAGAGGGAGACGAAAGAAGACATCCCACACTCTAGCCCCTCTCGAGGGGAGGACAGGAACCCGCCCTAGGCTTACACTCAGCGCAAGCGCCACAGCAGAAAAAGAAGGCGAACAAAAGCAAAAAGCCTTGAGTGAGCGACTACATCCCAGCGACCCAATAATCGCCCTCCGAGTTCATGCGTTCCGGATGCGTAAGCCAGAGCTGAACATCCTGAGACCGTTCTAGCTCCTGCATACCCCTCCGCTTTGAGTCCCATACGAGACCAGGCTGGATTTGTTCGAACGCTGGCCCAAAAATGCCCTTACATGAAAGGGGGTTTGAGAGGGGTGCGGTTTCACAACGGGAATGACACTCGGCGTCGTTGATTCGACGGGTGGCGTTCCTCAGCCGCTTACCGATAAATCGATTCCCGATGCAACGCCAGCTCCTGTGCTTTGAACGCTGATTGGACGCTCTCACCAGGATTGGAAAGTCCGGGGCTATAGTGCGAGGAGGGAAAGTATAGTGGCAAAGGGGTGGGTGGTGAAGAACGGCGGCAAAGCATTTTCAGGTAGGCCCCGTGGGGTGTCCGTCTTGGCTCGGGGACGGTAAGGCTCCCGGGGTGTGAGTGATGGAGGGGGCCAGGCTCTGGCTTCACGTACTACCTCTTGCCCCCTGGTGCTGCCGGCTCCCCGGTTCCCTGGTTCTCTGCTCTCGCTCGCACGACCTTTTGCCAAGTCCCGAATTCTTCGGGGACTCGAGGATTGCCCCAAATCAAATCTAGTTTCGTTCTTCCTTTTGGCAAAACATCACGGTATTGGCATGTGGTTGATGGCCTGGCGATCTGATCATCAGCCACCATGGACAACTTCACGTCACGAAAAGGCTTCTCGCATATGGGAAGTGTCATTACAGGAACAGTGAATAACCATGGCCTCCATATGAGCGGAAACCACTTCAGTGGTCCTGTCAACATCCTCGGTGGTAATAGCTTTTGACCCCTCCTCCTCCCAACCGTCCGGCTCTAACATCTCGCAGGCAAGGGAGGAAGCGACGAATCGAGAGAAGACCTTTGCAAGAAAGCCCTATTCCTCACAAACCCCATCGACGATAAATCGCAGATTGAAGACAACAACGACATCTTGATCCCCGGCATCTGCCAATGGATCCACAACCACCCCAGCTTCAAGAGCTGGCACGAGAACACCAGCAACTCCGACCTTCTCTGGGTCTCCGGCGCGTACGGCATGGGCAAGACCATGATGTCCCTGTTCCTCATCGAAGAGATCAAGAGGACCCAGATGCAAGCTCGCGGCGGCATCGTGCTCTACTACTTCCTCGACTCGTGCAACGACAAGCGCAACTCGGCCGTTGCGATCCTGCGCGGCCTCATATACATGATGGTTCGCCAGTACTCGGAGATGATACACTACCTCATGGAGGATTTCGAGTTTCAGAGGGAGGGAATGTTTAGCTCCAACTCACTCGATGCTCTTTGGAGGATATTCGAGACGATGCTGAGTGACCCGAGGGCAGCGCGCGCCATTTGCGTCATCGACGGACTCGATGAGTGCCAGCACGATTCCCTCAAGCCATTCCTGAAGAAGTTGTGCAAGTTCTACGAAAACCAGAGACACATCCAGGAGCAGATCCAGAACATTAACCCCGCTTTCCTGAGCCCCATCGCCTCCATGAAGATGGTCCTCCTTAGCCAGGAGGAGCCGGAGTGTATCAGGGAAACCTTGTCCCACTTTCCTCGAGTTAGAATCGAAGACGCGGCGGTATACACGTCGGGGACCAAGACGCAAAAGCCAAAATCTTCGGCTGCTGGTTCAGCCAAGAAGGCAGGCTCTACCGCCCCAAAGCTCTCCTCAGCTGTGCAACTCGCCCTCAAGAAGAAGAGAGTCGAGGATGCGAAGGCGGCCATTGCCAAGGCGGAAGCCAATACTGCAACGGGCATGCAGTCTCAAACTGTTGTGACCTTGGAGAACGCGGTAGCTGCGTTGTCGGTTGATGAGCAGCAGAGCCAGCAGAGCGCCACAGCAGGAGTCCCTGTCGACGCATCTGGGGGTCACGCGTCCGTTATAGCCACAGGAACCGAGGAGTATGTTTTTGATGAGGAGGTTGCGGAAGGAGATGGTGCTGTCGAAGAAGTCGAAGAAGAAGAGGAAGAGGAAGACGTTGCTGAGCCAGTCCTACCCCTCGCCCTCTACATTGGCGCCAAAATTACAGAGATGGCCCAAGAGCTGGGTCCAAATCCGGCTGAGGCTTCCATCATAGACAGGCTCCACACTCGTGGCGACGGGACGTTCCTCTGGGTCGATCTAGCTATCGGGGAGCTAAAGCGATACGCGCCAGAGCACGCGCTTCAAGTCGTTGAACAGCTCCCCCCAGACGTCAACGACATGTATTGCCGCTTCATACGTCAAATTCAACCCAACATGGTGCAGCTCGTTGTAGCAGTGCTGAGATGGGTAATTGCGGCTCGTCGACCTCTGACGATTAACGAACTCTCTGCCGCGTTGACAAACATGGGTTTCTCGACGCACGATCCGTTAGGAATGACGAAGCAAGGGATCACAGCGTGTACTCCCTTGCTCAAGCTGAACAAGGATGGCGTCATCAACATCACCCATACTTCTTTCAAGAACCTATTAACCTCTCAATCGGGTCCTCTTTGGAGCGACCCTAGCCTCTCGCAATTCTACATCAACGTGGCCGATGCCGACGGTGAGATCGCTAGCCTCCTCTTGAGTTACCTCGAAAGAGGCTGCTTGAATGATGGGTCCTCCTCAGTTGTCGAGGAAGCATCCAAGTACAACCAGCGCTGCGTTCAGTATCCTCTTTTCTCATATGCCACCATATTCTGGCCTGATCACTTACGATCAGCGTCTCGGCCGAACCTCAACCTCGCCGCACCTTTCTTTGCAAAGAAGTCAAACGTTCGGAAGAATTGGTGGTTGTCCTATTACCCCGAGAAAACAAAGAAGGGCCCCATGCTAGCCCCTAGAGACTTTAGTCTGCTCCACCTCGCAGCGTATCTCAACCTGCCTACCCTTGCTCACCAACTCGAGCAGAGGGGTGAGGTGAAGCCACGCATTGACAGCCGGGATACGCACGGGAACACACCGCTCGCTCTCGCCGCCATGATGGGAAGCATGGACATGCTCCTCTTCCTCATGCAGAGGGGGGCTTCCCACGAATGCCTGGGCGAAAACGTCTTTGAGCTGGCATGTCGTAGGGGCCAAACAAGCATCGTCGAGTATCTCCTGAATATGGGTTATAACCCTAATGTGCCAGCTCGAGATATTGGCGCGCTGGAGTCTCTAGGCAAGAGTACCAGATGGTAAGTCCCCGGACCTTTTACAATTAGGAAATAATAATACCTTTTGGCATACTAACCGAGCTCAGGATCCATGGCATCATCAGCGAAGGGGTCGAACTGGACATCGACCTCTGGAGGCTCATGGCCCGAGACACCGGCACCGGCGGCACCCCCGTGTACAACGCCTCCCTCGGCGGCCACACCGATGTCGTGAAGCTCCTCCTCGAGCGCGGCGCCAACGTGCACGCCGCGACGACCAAGCGCTGGACGGCCTTGCACGGGGCCTCCTGGACCGGCCAGACAGAATGCGTCAAGCTACTCCTCGAGCACGGCGCCAAGGCCCTCGACGTCACCGACAGCGGCTGGAACCCCATGCACTGCGCCGCGGCGCGCGGCAAGGCATCCCTCGTCCAGTTCTACATCGGGCTAGAGATGCCGGTCGATGCGCTGACGGTGAAGCGCAAGAGCGCCTTGCATCTCGCGGCGTATAATGGGAGCGCGTCGACGTTGCGCGTTCTCATGGCCGCGGGGGCGGCTGTGGACCTTCAGTCGCACAAGGGAGAGACTGCGCTGCATTTGGCGACTCGGAGGGTTAAGCCTGAGGCTGTTGAGGCGTTGCTGGCCGGTGGTGCGGAAAGGATGGTGCAGAATAACGCTGGGGCGACGGCGCTTGATACTATCAAGATGATCAAGGGTACCCTGAGCGAGGACAATGCGGAGATTCAGAGAATCTTGGAAACGTTTGGAACCCCTGGCTATGTAAGTGAACTCGTATCGAGCCCGTTTCTCGCCGGTTACTGATTGGAAGCTGTAGGTTCCATGGACACCCAAGGCAGACCCGAAAGCAGCTGTAACAGCAGCAGCAGCAGCAGCAACTGGGCCACAAGGCAGCTCCCAGTTCATGGGTATGCAGCCCATGTATCCTCAGAATGGTATGATACAAGCCGTGAATGGGCAACCCACACCTGTTACACCAATGTCAAACCCATACGCCGCCTCGCAGCCGTACGGAACCCCTCCTCCTCCGTACACACAAACCCCGGCGTTCCAGCCCACGCCTCAGACCCAAGTCGGTTACTTCCCGGAGAAGACCAGCCATGGATCTCCATCACAGGCAGTTGGTCAGTCGAATCTCCCTTCCATGTACCAGAGTCCGACAATGTCGGGTGCTGGCTTTAACGGGGTCCATGTCCCCGGTACGTACGGAAGCAATGCCGCGCCGCCAATGGCAGTTCCTGCCACGCCAGGAATGACCGCGCCTGCATACCAGAATGGCCCGGTCGCTGGCCCTGCGTCGACATGTCCTCAGGCGCAGTCGGTGTCTAGCCCCATGTACCAGTCTCCAACCGCGCCGATGTCTATGAGCGGAGCGCAGCTGATGAACGCGCCGGCTGTAATATCACCGTACTTGCAATCAGGAGTGCCCCTCGTCGCAAGCCCGGCCTATTCCAACCCGGCCAGCGGAAGCGCGGCATTCATCCCTGGATCAGGATACCCGCCGACCAGCATCGAGGTGACAAGTCCAGTCAACACAGCCCCTGCGGTTCCCAATCCATACGCACATGCTACCTCCACTGTAGCTAGTAACGGCGTATCTGCTCCCACTATTTCACCTCCAGTTGCAATTGGACAATCAGCAGCTCCTGTCACACAGCATCCACCTGTGATGGCCACGCCGCCCACCACGCAGCCCGTTACGGCAGAACAGCCGACGAATATGATGGACGCCAACAGTTGGGCCGTTCCTGTTAACCATCAACCGGAGCAACCAGCTGTCGAGTTACATGCAAATGTACCGCTACAGCCGGATCCGTCTCTGGAATCGAACGAGCAGCCCACAGTTCAAATCCAAGAGCCCGGCACTTACCAAGAATTACCAGCGAATACTATGGGCCAACCCCAAGGAAGTATCCCAGCTGCGTCGCCTTCACCCCCGCAACAGGA
Organism: Lomentospora prolificans; assembly: GCA_029532625.1. NCBI lineage: Eukaryota > Fungi > Ascomycota > Sordariomycetes > Microascales > Microascaceae > Lomentospora > Lomentospora prolificans. The sequence goes on from JARFXM010000001.1 coordinate 414,909, forward strand.
GGTTGCTCATAATAGTATCCCAAGTGAGAATGTAATCCCGGTGGTGGCACAACAAGAAAGCCCAAGACAAGCACCCACTACAACTCCAGTTGCCCCAATACAACAGCAGACTTACCAGCATACCATGGCATCTCCCACTCCTTACCCCATTGCTCCTCAGCAAGGATTCCCGCCGCCAGCGCAGGGTACCGTCCCCGGCCCGCTTGCACACCAGCCGAGTTTCTCAACGCCGCAGCCGCAACAGGCGTTCCCATCTAACTTGGCAATCCATACCCCGTCGGCTCCCGTTTCGCAGCCAAGCTTTCAGTCATCTACACAAATTACCACCCCGGGCTTGAGCACAATGGCTAACGCTGCTCCTGGGGCACCATTCCAGCAACAACCACAGTGGTCGGCACCAACGCCAATGGCAATGGGAGCGCCTGCGGCTATTCAATCACCATATCAATCGCAATACCAAGCTCAAACACACACTCCTCAACAGTCTTGGATGGCACCTCCCACACCTCAGGTGACCCCGCAAGCTCAAGTCCCCCAGATTTATGTAGCAAATCCTCTACCAGCGATGACCCATCAGACCTGGACGCAGCCTGCGATCCAAACACCGTCAGTTATCCCTCAGACAACTGGTGCTGGATACCCAAGTCAGACAACTTTCACAGCTCCTGCCGCAACACCAAGCTATGACGCTGGCGGCTTCCCTACAAATCCAACAGCGCAAGCGGCGGGTCAGGTAGCTTTCAACCCCCCAGGTGTGCAACAACAACAACAGCAACAGCCATGGCAAAATCCGCAATTCGTAGCGCAACCAGGCTACACACAGCAACAGTACGGGCCCCAGGGTAACCTCTCCGTTGGCTACATGCCCGGCCAATACGGGGCCGGAGGTCAGATGCAGTTCGCGCCGCCGCCAATGGGTCATCCGGGGATGCAGAAGAAGAGAAGCATCATGAATCTTGGAGGTCTACTGAAGTAATGTATATTTGACTTTTCCAGGAATGAAGCGGTTGAATTTGTTCTCTTCTCTTGCTGTATTTTCCTAAGAGTGCTTAGTTTTGAATTGTTTGTTTCGGTTGAGAATTAGAAGCGAGGAGCAAAAGAGATTCGGCAACGCACGATGGATACATGTACATCTTCAAGCCAAGTTGTAGCGTATAGAGATAGCATATAATCGTACTTATCATCGACTAACAAAATGGATGGTAAAATACAAACTTGCCAGATTACTCTTCAGTCGGCTCCAGATTAGGAGAATATGCTAACTAACAGCTTGTCTTGCTTCTTATATACCTCTTGTACCTCACCAGAGCAGAAACCAATCCCTACGGTCTCACAGACGACGATTCCAAAGACGTCATCAATTTATATTCGTAAAGGTACGCAATCAACTCCGAAGGTCTCTCCAGGATTAAGTAGAAACTTGGAGTTCATACGCTTTCGAATACTTGTTTCTCCTCTCCCTCCTGCCGAGCACGCCAAGCTCTCCCCCGCCGCCAAAATCAAAAGAAAAGAAAGAAAATGAAAGAAAAAGAAAAAAAAGAAAAAAAAAAGAAAAAAAAAAGAAAAAAAGAAAAAAAAAGAAAAAGAAGAAAAAAAAAGAAAAAGAAGAAAAGAAAAAAGGGAGAAAAAGCTCCAGGGCTCCGGAGAAAGTACTAATGTCATCGGAGAGAAAAGTCTCCAACATTTACTGCCATATATGGGGAAAGAATCTAAGAGAGGAAGCCCCAAGGCATGGTGGCCTAGGACCGGCCGGACCTGGGATTTCGCCAGTATCGTATTTCAACATAGAGTGTATTGCGATCGACAAACATCGTACTGTGCATTCTACTAGTTAGTGACAAGAAACATAAACGGGGAAGCGCATTCGGATCGGGAATAGAGGGCCAAGTCTGTTGTAGTCGTGGGATATTAGACAGCCACAAGCTAGAGAGATCGACGCAAGGCGTATCCTTGCTGCCATTAGTCTGAAGCACACGATGTGACATTGCCATAATATCCTGTGTTTGTCTTCATGTTTCCGATAGTGGAGAATAAACTTCTGTGGGGTTCTAATTGCCGCAATGGTCTAGAACACTCTTGAGATAGTCCAGCTGGTCTAGAACACTCTTGAGATAGTCCAGCTGGTCTAGAACACTCTTGAGATGGTCCAGCCAGCCTGGCGAGAACCCCGTCTGGCAATGCCGGGGTGATCGGCTTGACTACGAGTAGTTTATTATTGGCAAGAACCCTGAAGGGTGGCGGAGGCCCATAGCGGCCAACCACCAGCCTGGCGATCCGGTGGAAGACAGCGATAAAGTTGTGGAACCCTCGGTGTGCAGTCGGGCGCCTCGCGCTCACGGACCTCATTATGACGTCACGACACTGCAGGACTGAAGAGCACCTTTCCAAGCAAGGGGACACCAACGACCCAACTATGACTACGCAGAGGCTTCACATAAGAACGATAAATATCTTCCGATAGAGACCGTAGTTTCCATTGCAGCTTGCGATTCAAAATATATAGATCGCCTCCTTAGATTTACTGCCATAACACAACACTGCCATCACCATGCAGAGCCAAAGAGATTCACTCGCCTGGGTCCCATCAAGTGACCTCCTCAGACTCCTTCCGTATAGAAGGTCGGGACGATGCACCCCTTGTTGGATACATGGAAGCTTACATAAACGTCTTTTATAGGGACAGTCCCTCTGCTGTGGCGAACCCAGGGTGCAATTCTACCACCAGCAGCGGCAACGATCAACATCCCGCAGGGAGGCTACCCGGGGTTGATGCACAGAGACGGCGGCGAGGGAAGCAATTAACCGGAAAGTCGAGAGACAATAAACTCGTCACAATGGCAGGTAAAAGGCGCTCCAGCATAGTAAACGAACGACCATCGCATGCCTCCAGACCACTCACTCGGGCCTCTCAGGTTCCGTTTCCTTCGCCACCTCGTGAGACTCAACACTGCAGGTCCAGCTGTTCTCCAGAGTGCCCTAAAAGACTTTGTTCCCCCCCCGCAACAACATTGATGCATAAGCGACGCAAAACACATCCAAGGCTCGAAAGGCGGTCCCCAAAGATTCGGAGTATGAGTTTAGACTTTGTTCCGCACCAGGCCCACCACCATCCAGATCGGCAGTGCTTCGAATGCTCGACTTGGATGGAGAAGAACGGACTGGAAGCTACGATGGCGTTACAAGTATTACCTTACAACGAAATGGATGGGAGGAGCACGAGGTATTGCGCTGCTACACCCCCGGATGAGCAGGAGGAATTTAAAAGCATACTAGAGGGCCTACGTAGCTTAGAAGCACAGCTACAAGCGACCACGAAGCAGCAGATAACCGAGGCTTTGGAAACGCTGAAGATATTAGGTCTACAGGTTGATCAGGGGTGATGCCTAGCATTTCATACCCTGTGTGTACTGAGTTGTGTGAACTCGAAAGCCGTGAATACGTCAAGGTGTGCCTGGATGCCGAGGACTTGCGATGTTTTAGTCACTTAGATATATAGATGTTTGAGCCCCTTGCCAACCCGAGCCCCATTTCAGGGTTGCAGGAGAACTCTAGGACTGACTCTGCGCGGCGATCGATTATGAGCCTATCCTTGGTTCGGCGTCGAGCATTGACCTTGTCCGTCATCCACCCTGCAGGTCAGAATAAGGGTCTGAGGTATGAAAGGACTCGGACCATTGGCGTTCCCCCTTTGTTCTACGCGAGCCAGTAGGCCCTTGACTCATCTTTGCCTGCCCGTGTATCCTTCAAGAGGCTGATGCGCTCGTTTGTCTCTGGGTTGATCTCAACCAGACATGGTTAGCAGAGTTGGCCCGACCAGGAGCGACGGCCCCGGATGTCCTAGGTTGAGCCCGCCTCCTCGCGTTCGACCCCAACTCCGTCATCCCTTTCAGTATAGACCGTTTACTCACTGCGGTTGTATGCGCTATGGCCATAGCCCTTAGCCCCTTCGTTTAACGCAAGACAGGGGGCCTTGATCCGGCGAGGCAGGTGGTGGAGTCGCACCGTAGACCCCTAAAGCTCAGCCAAGGGGCCATCACGATATCCACGACAAGGCAGCATGAGTCAAGACTGTGACAAGAGGCCGTGAACTACTTGTTCGGGGGAGCCGCCTCGATTCTATGCCAGGCTCGCCTTCCTAACCGTCGACGGGACGCAAAACGGATCATCCATGATTAACTATGCATCGCACTCGCACAAGACAGGTAGAAATGCCTTGGCTGAAAGCGTAAAGTGCCAAGGCGCTGCCTAGCCCACTTTAACTATTGGCCGCTGTCGAAGCCATGGATGCCGCCACGCAAGACCAAGCTGTTGGGAGAGGCGATGTCCAAGTGTCCCAACGAGGCCAAGGGAGGTGGTAAGGCTATGAGACAGAGAGAGAGAAAGAATATAAAAAAAAAAAAAAAAAAAAAAAAAAAGTCTCAACTGTAAAATTTATCGGGAGGGAAAATAGCCCAGGAGATTCCAAGTCTTCTCATTTTTTTATCTCATTCTTTTCTCCTTGTCCCTACCCTTGTTCGGATCAAAGTCAGTATTTACGGAAGCCTGTAGCGAATTTGTAATTTTTGAAATTTTTCGGCCTCAACCCCTCCATACACACACACCATCCCTACAAATACTTACACTTCTAGTTAAATAAAATTCAATTCAAGATCGATTATTGGGCGAACCATGTTGACTGTAACTGTTCAAGATTGAGAAGTAGAAAAGAAAGAAAAAAATAAAGGTAAACAGATTTTATTGAGCCCTAATATCTGAAACACTAAGACAAATTCTGATCTGCTTTGCACAAACTAGTGCATTTCTGCTTATGTTTCCTTAATGCAGATTCCTTATGCACAAACTAGTGCATTTCCATTCATATTTCCTTCTAACCAACCTTTCAACTCTAGGAAAAAAAAAATCTCTCGCATTAGAGCAAGTTTGATCAAACTTACTCCATATCAGAAATCAATATTGATATCATCTTCTTCATCTTGGCTCTGGGCTCCAATAGGAGTAATTGGAGCAGACTCGGCCACCTCTGTCTGAGAGTCGATCTTATCAGCAGCTTGCATAAAAATAGTTGCCAGAGCTCGCAACTGAACAGCCGAGATTGTCGAACTTGGATCTACAAGAGCACTTTTGATTGAAGCTGGGATCATTTGGCCAACTTTGATAGGTGTCTTTGGCAGCTTCTTCTGACGTTTGCTAGGAGTTGAATTAATAGTACCTGATTTGTTAGAGTCTAGTATATATAATAATAAAAGGAATTGAATATAGTACCTCGCTTACGTCTCTGCTCAGGTTTGAGCGAGCAGCCAGCTGTCTGGTAGATACAGCATGCACAGGCTTGGCTGAATTCGGCCCAAACCACACAATGTGGGAACTTTCCTTGGGCCTTTGAGCATTTGTCGCATGGCTCTGCTGCAACTTGGCCAAATATGTAGACAGCCACTGCATCTGCATATGACGGTCGACCACGGCCGCTGCGGCCAACAAGCGATTCCGGACGGGTTTGAACATTGTTGCTGGAATAGTTAGGCTTCTCCCGAACAACAAGAAGTCGCTCAAGCTCCTATTAAATCGATCAGTAATGGTCCATCTAGCCTGGAGTCGAGCAAAAGTGTACAGACCTTCTTCTGAAGAGCAAGAGTTAGAGTACCTCCGCCCCAAGTTGATTCCATTTGGGCCAAAGCCCAGGCCGTATACTCTGGGGTACCATTATCGGGCTCTTCAGAGCTCTTTTGAACAAATGGGAGCGGCTCTCCATTGAAGGTAAAAGGAGTAACCGGCTCTTTAGCCAGTTTGCGAGCTTTGGAGCGAGAGGGCGCCATTGTGCCCAAAGCTGAGTAGAATTGTTTAAAACTATTAAATAATGTTAGAAACTATCATCAGAGTTTGGGAGGACTTGGCCAAGATCGAGCAATTGGGCAACCTACAAGTGAGATGAGGGATGATGGAGGGAAAAAAAAGAGGGAAAGGAAGAAAGGATTTTTGAAGATGTGAAAAAAAGGTGCCTATTAGAAGATAGCTCTTTCCATCCCTGGTTCCTTCCATTATTATTTTGCCATTGTGCCTGCCTGTTGCAATTCTTGAAATATCGCGAACTTTGTGCCTTCCTCAAGAAGTCGCGACTTTCCTTGAGATGAGGAATCGCACCTTCCAAGCTTGAAGTGCAACTTTGGTTATAGAAATATTATTTTACCGAAGTCTTTCTAATATTCTCATTACTTAAGGAAACTGTACGAGTTGGGGTAGTTCTAGTAAAAATTCGAGTGGTCGAGGTCGAAAAATTTCAAAAGTTACAAATTCGCTACAGGCTTCCGTAAGTATTGGCAGCTGCCAGAGCGAAGGTGAAGTGGGAAAGGGTGGAACATTATGAAGGTGCCTGCCAACCTGACCCAAAGCGCCAAGGCGGTAACACTTGTCAGCCATTTGAAGAGAGAGGTAAACTAGCTTGTAGTCAGCCAGCCTGTACTAAAGTAAGGTACCTGGGTACCTACAAAGAGCCAATGACTCGGGGCCAATAATCCCCTGTACCCGCGACATCGTGTCCAATAGTTCGCCATTGGATATCGTGTTCTCTACAGGCTTCATTCTTTTTCTCTTCTGCCATCATCGCCATTTCCACGTCGCTTTGCCCGTATTCCGCCAAATTCCAGCCTACTTCAATGTGATCCAGTACACCGCAACACACCCTCTACCGAAAGGCACACAAATTATTGCCAGGAAAAGACCACTCCTCCCAACCCGCCAAGGTCCCCTCAATATCAAGAACAAGAAACCCCCCAAAAATATATATATTTACATATACATATACCCGCCCGCACCATGAACGTCGCCTACAACTCTGCCCTCCGGCAAAGCAAAGCCCTCCGCCACGACCTCGAAAAGCTCGACTCCTCCCACCCCTCCACCCTCACCCCCTCCGAAATCGGCAACGTCTCCGCCTCCCTCGCCTCCTTCTCCAAGTCCATCGACGACTACAACGCCCTCGCCCGCCAGGAGCTCGTCCCCAAGAAGCAGGAGGAGGCCTACGAGCGCGTCCGCCGCTTCAGGGACGACCTTGCCGATTTCCGCGCCCGCGTCGACACCGTCCGCCGCGAGAGGGAGGAGGTCGCCCAGCAGACCAACCGGTCCGAGCTCCTCGGCAGGAGAGGCTTCGTCAACGCTACACCCGAGAACCCCTACGCCCACGTCTCGTCCACGTCTACTACGAGTGCTTTTGGGGATGCTGCGAGCGCGAGGAGGCATCCGGGCGGCGGCCCGGGGAGCCAGTTGACGTTTGGGAGCGGAGATGAGCTGAGGGAGTCGCATGCGCTTAGGGAACAGAATTTCTTCTCGAACACGAATAGTGCGCTGGATGATTACATTGCGAGGGGCCAGGCTGTGCTGGGTGATTTGGGCCAGCAGAAGGAGATGCTTAAGAATACGCAAAAGAGGCTGTATTCGGTCGCCAATACGCTTGGCGTGTCGGGCGATACCATCAAGATGATTGAGCGACGCGCTCGCGAGGATAAGTGGATCTTTGCGGCGGGGGTTATTGTATTTTTCTTGTTCTGCTGGCTCTGCATCCACTTTTTGAGGTAAGAGCATGCACGGATGAGTCTTCGCCGGCGGGCGGTGGGAAGCTGCTGAAAACAGAGCTTCTCGGGGTGTGTGTGTGCCCGTGTATATCGCTTTGGGCGGCTGTAATGGATAACGAATAGTTCAAAAGTGGGAAACGGAGTTACGGAGTTTCCGGTCCCTTCTAAATAATAATAACTCGGCGCTCCAAGGAGCCACATACCCTCTTTATACGCCCCTCCCACTCCTCGTCCAAGTCTATGTGGCGCCTTTCAGCGACACCGTGAAAAGCACCTCCTTCGAAGTCTCCACCTCGACACTCTTCGTCTCACGAGGCAACTGATTGCTCGTGCTCACCCTTCCCCCCATATGCGTTTCCCAGTTCTCCACATCCCACCTCAGCCCCTTGGTCGAGATGACACTCGGCTCCTTGATGGGCAAGATCCCCACATACTTGCCATACACATCCGCCTCCCCTTCCTCGCGGAGCTGGATGACGTGCTTCCCCGGCTTGAGCATGACGGTAACGCAGTCCTCCGTCACCAGATACACCCGCCCTTGATCGTAGCCGTTCCCTTCCTGGGCCCAAAAGAGATGGTGTAGCTGACTGATGCCCTGATCTACTCGGCCGCCAAGACCTCCTAGCACGATGATGTCGGAGGGCCCTTTGCCCGCGGCCGAGTCCGCGTCGCGAGCCCACATTATGGCCTTTGCAAAGTCTGTGTGGTTGTCGTCGTCGATGCGGATGATTTGCGCTGGCGGTGATAGGGACGAGTAATAGGCGCGGGTGTCGTCGTGGAGGGAGTCGAGGTCGCCTATTATCACATCCAGCCCGTCCTGGTATCGTTTGGTTAGGATCCCAGCCGGGAGACGTCGCTTGGGGACTTACGTATAAGCTGTGCTCTCCTTTGGCCTTTGTTGCCTTGAGGTGATTATATAGGTGGTTCGCAGCGCCATCTGCCGCTATGCGAACGTGTGCTGGTAAATATCAACGTTAGTACCTCAGCGGTCGAGCATGGCAAAGGAAGTCTATCTCGAGGTCCTCACCTCTCCTCCATAGCTCTTGGTAAGCCACTGTGTCCTCCATGGGTTGATTCAGGACTATAAGCGCAAAATTTATGTCTTGCGCATGTTCTCTCGGTCTTAATACCGCCAGAAGCTGCCACTCGAACGTGCCCGCCATTGCAAGAGCTCTCAAGGAGGGGTCGTGTGGGGTCTCTGGGACGAAAAGACGCTTCTGAAGCGATGAGCGGAGCTACGTCTAAGAGAGATAAGTTTACTACTGTTCTAAGCGCATCAAGTCTTTTGTGTTTTGAATCCCGGCATTATACCCCAGGCCAGATGCAGGGTTTGCGTTTTAATGAGAGCTTAATTGACGGCGCGGAAGATGTGATGTGATTTGTACTTTTGACGTTTTTAGCTCGTCCCTTCAATGGTTTTGCGCTGACATAGTGAAATCTCAAATTATGTCAGATCGAACCAACCAGTCGAGCCGTCGCGAAAGGGCTAAACTCCGGACCTCCGAAGACGCACGCGAGGAGCTCTGTGGCAATTGATCCATCCCCGCAATATGTGAAAGTTACAAGTCAATGCCAATCGCGGCCTTTACGCCTCGTCTTCATCGATCAACAGAAAAGTCAGGGCTTAGTAAAGCCGAATCCACATCCCAACGCTCTCGTGACCCGCAGAACAATGTTGGCAACCCTCTTCGATGAGAACCGGCTCCCGCAAATGCCCCTCTAGCGGCTTGTCGGGGTGCACCGGAGAATCAAACAGGGCATCAAGGCTGCTAAGACCGAGTCGGTGCTCATAATGCGTGAGCATATCCGCGACAACGGAATCTCTACTCCTCAAGTCCGATAGGCTCGACCTGCCCCTCTTCCGCGCGTGCTCGAGGAGATGGTTAAATACCTGCGCCGTAGTCGGCGTTTTGAACGACAGATACCTAGCAGAAGAATCCTCCGTTGTCTCGCCCTGCATGCGAGGGTCCGTGAGGGTATACATAAGTGCAACGAGGAACAGGGGCATATGGAACCCTTTTCGAAGGGTGCCGACACTATCACCGAGAACCCAGTAAACCAGAAAGGGCGCATCCAAGTCAGTAGCGTGAAGAAGCGCCTCTATGCCACTGGCATCCCGGACCTCAGGTCCGGATGATAATGCGGAAATGAGGAGGCTCAACCCCTCGCTCGCAGCCTCCATCCTGCGTGGATCGACAACCAACTGCTCTAGGACGTATTCATAGAGCTGCTCATAAGCGGTGAAATGTATGAACGACGCCTGAGGCCCACTATGTAGGCCAATGACATCAGGGATACTGGGAAGGGGATAGTACCGGGCAAATGGTGGCATGAGGCTGCGGTTGGGGGAGAAACTCGAGGACAAGGCCACAAGAGTGTAGACGGCGTGCCGTACGGATTCGAACGTGTCCTTCCGAAACTCCATGACACCGGCCACTCCATATTCTAGACCCTCATAGTATCCTCTAATTCCAGTATCTGGGCGAGGGGCATAGACCGGTTGACCAGTAGGCTCCAAGATATTTCGAAGTTTGTCTAAGTAGGGGAACCCGTCTGTCCCGAGATATTTTAATCCCTGAAGAGTTCCATTTAAGCAAGGAGTGCTGTGGGGTAAGCCGAGGGAACAGTCACGGCCGAAAGCATAATCCGCAACAAAAGCCCTGCCGTATATTGTGGCTTCATCGAACCCGGGAAAAGCCGCTTCGAGCTCCTGCATCCGACTTTCGCTCTCCAAGAGATACTCCTTCACTGTCCGGTGAAAGAACGTTACGTTGTGTCTTGAGGTATGATGGAAGGTTTTCCGACGGGTAATGAATACGTGGAACTGCGGATTGTACTCAAGGAGGCCTTTGGTGAGACTATGAATCTGTTGTTCTACCCGATTTAACCGTTTCCCTAATTCTTCTCTAGTGTACGGACTGCAAGGCTCGTCGGGGAGAAACTGCGGATTTTCAAGACTTCCATCTTCGAGCCAGGAGTAGGCAAGAGCAGTCAGGTCTTTGCCTCCCGGGTGCTTGATCGCTAAAAGAAGCATCCTATCACATCTTTTGCGATCAATAGGGCTTGCTATCGAGTTTCGTAAGTTCGTGTATAGTTCGTTTAGCTCTCTCGGAGCCTCATCGAGCTTTTGTTCTAGTATCTGCAGTGGATCGCCCTGGCGAATAGCCTCGAGAAGCTTGTTCACGACTAGATATGCCCATAGAAAAACGCCATCTGCCGCACTTGGTATTTTGGATATTAGGCTGTCATAAGACTCTTTGGTTTGACGAGCGACTCTATCATTTGCGAATCGGGTTCTGCAGTAGGCCTTTATATCGGGTTCGTTTAGTATGTCAAGTCGTATAGTGTTCGTAGGAGATGAAATTATGCCCTTGTACTCCTGATGTGGCCGTGAGCTGGTGAGAACTTTTATATTGCCGCCTTCAGTCCAACGGAGGAGGTTTAAGGCTAGTTCCTCGTGCGCTGTAATATCGCCGTGGTACTCATCGAGGCCATCGATAAAGAAGCAGAATTTGTGATTAGAATGCAGCGTTTTGTCGATAAGCATATCGAAGGCAGCTCGGATTTCTTCTTCATTGAAGTCCATTCGCTCCACCATTCTGTCACCGGGCCCACGGTGGTACTGGGCCCATTGCCGCGGGAATACTTTCTCAATCAACTCTGGCGCAGAACTCAACACCTCGAAGAGAAGTGATTTAAAAAGACCCTGCAAAGACTTTTGTAGCTGGGATCCCGGATTCCAAAAGTAGAAGTCAGCCGTGATGAGCGTCTTAGCTGCGGCCCACTGTCGCAAATCAAGTGTGGTCGTCGCGTGCCTCGCAATGTATCTCACGAGAGTTGACTTGCCAGATCCGGCTTTCCCGGATATGTGGAGAATTCCTCGGCCGTGCGTTAACCACGCTCGAACCTGCTGACTGGCTCGTTGACGAGCAGTCCCCTTTCCAGCCAATGCAGCAGCATCGGGTTCTTCAAACACCCAGGCGCAGGTGGTCTCGTCTGCTAGGAATATCTGCTGTCGGCGGCAAAGCATGTCGTCAAACACGAGTTGTCTTAGGATACGCTGCTTTACGGGAAGTTCTCGGGCTGAGTTCTGCAGGCCTTTGAGCGCCCGATTTATATCTTCGAGTGCCTTAGCGTCGTTGCCAGTTGATTCGTCCAAGCTGGCACAGGCCTGTATCTCCTTGATTAGATCGTTCTTGATCTGTTCCAGCTCATACCTCAGTCTTTCGAAACCATTTCCAACTGCAGGCAAGGCTGAAGATAGGCTAACCCACTCCTCACTATGTTGAGTACTTAGTTACCATGTTAACCTCCGGTTCGGGGTCATGAATAGTCTTACCGAAGTAGTGACATTAAATTCAGCATAATCTCAGACCTATACTCTCCTAATCTCTCCTTTAATGCCGCGATTTCATCCCGTTTTAGGAGAGCTTTCCATTGCGTCGTTACACTCTTCCAAAGCGTTCGCTTGCCCGGAAGCTTGAGGGACCTGAGCAAGTCGACAAGGAGCTCGGCGTCGCCCTGGCACTCCAAGGCAAGGTCTCGGATCGCTCGTTCGGCACGACTGTTCCCTCCCCCCTTTTTGCTCAGCCCATCAGCAACTGAACTGAGATCACCAATGATCCGCTCGAGACGGGCATTCTCCTCGAGTACGCCATCTACCGAGCGATATACTTCAAAGGCCCCGCTGATCAACTTGTAGGAAAAGTCAATAAACGTTATAATCGACGATGCTAGTCCAGCGGCCGAGACTGGATCCATGGCGGGGTAAAGACTGGTGTGTTGGGCTCCTCTTATTGTAGGTGCGAGCTGACACCATTGCAGAAGACCTTGTGTAATACTCTAAGGCAGGATCGCGTATATTGCCACTTGCGAAGGCGATATGATATAAACAAGATCAATAAGGAGTTCATCAAGGGAGTAGGTTCCTCTTGGTTAATGGAAGCAGAGCAGCCTGGGGTCAAGGGCTCATCGCGCCACACTCCGCTCTCATTGGGCGGTTGAACTCGGCTGCAGCCTCAGCCTCCAACGACGCCTCGAGGCAACGTTCGGCGGGCTCGGAGTACACGAGGCGCTCATCTTAACCTCTCAACAGTCAGTCACATGCGTCTAGTTCGCGAAGTGAAGCGGCAGAAGAAGACGATGGAGCATAAGTTAAAAGTTTATGCTATTGGATCAAGTAATATGGTGACGAGCAGATCAAATTGAATGTCAAAGGCTGCTCGTCCTGTAGTTTTATTTTGGAGCTCATATGTGCGACTAAAAGTGCCAGGAAAACTTCACATTGAAAGGATATTCAGAGAATGTTCCCCAGTTCGAGAAGCAAGAAGGAGCTCCGGAGTTGAGAAGGCCACAGCGCTTGAGCTCAAGCTCCACTCGGGAAGGTCCGGAGAAACACATTGATATAATCACGTGACTCACTCAAGCCCCGGTACCTGCATCGACATCACTGTAACGCATTCAATGATTTCTAAGCCGCAACAACGAAAAATCTCCCGGCCGTCAAACCGACAAGCTCCGAAATCTCTCTCAGTACCTCGCGACGTGCGACAGCCGACCACTACGCTCCTTTAAACAAGTCAATTCGCCCTCTCCACCCTTGGTTCCAGCCCCCGTACGACGTCAATTCATTTTTTCCTTTTCTTTTGGCCGGAAAGATACAGAGGTTCGAGCTCTCGTGTCAGTTGCTAAAGCTGTAAGGGGAACGAAGAGTTCAAAAACAGGAAAAACCACACAAGATGTTTCGCGCTCCGCTACGCCGGATACGGCCGGCCACATTTAATGCTATAACGGGACGGACGGTAGCCCTCCCCCGAAGGGGAGTCTCGACAAGTGCTCCTAAGAAGGCGACGTGGAAGGGCTCTGCGGCTCGATGGGGTGCGGCCGCGGCTGCGTTGTATTGGTATAACACGAGTCCCATCTTTGCGGACGACCCTGCGCGTGAGTCACCTTCACTCTCCAAAATTCAACTACTCGTGAGAGGAAATCTATGTTACGAGGGCGCAGAACTGACAAGGAAACAGCACAAACGACTCCAGCACCTGCCACTCTCAACGATCAGGAACTAGTTACCGTCGACAAGATCATCGACCAAAAGCGCAAGGAGATCGAGGCACGCGCTCAGGAGAGAGAGGCCCGCGAAGCGGCCGCCAAACAAGCCGAGGAAGCCAAGAAGGCACAAGAGGCTGAAGCGCAACAGGCTGTCGCGATAGAAGCCTCCCCGGCCGATGCGCCACCCCAGAGTGGTGAGGAAGGAGCTCCTCCACCTGGATCCCCCGCCGCCCTCGAGGAGGAGGCTGGACAGCAGGGCGCCTTCAACCCTGAGACCGGCGAGATCAACTGGGACTGCCCGTGCCTTGGTGGTATGGCGTATGGCCCCTGTGGTGAGGAGTTCAGGGCTGCGTTCAGCTGCTTCGTGTACTCTAAGGAGGAGCCCAAGGGCATGGACTGCATCGACAAATTCCAGTATGTTATCACTGCTTGGGGATGGCTAGACGTTTACTAACAGTGATGTAGGGGTATGCAAGACTGCTTCAGGCTCCATCCCGAGGTCTACGGTGCGGAGCTTATGGACGACGAGGAGGGCGAGGGTGCGCCTGCCGCGGGCTCTGATGTGCCGGTTGCTGCCGATAGCATGACCCCCGAGGCCGCCGTCGATGCTAAAGCTCCCGTAGAGACCCTGGCTCCAGCCGAGGAGCCCGCTCCCGTGGAGACTAAGGCCGTCTCCGCCGGTACCCCCAAGCCCGTCTCTTCGAAGGCCCCTATCTACGACGATGATCTTCCGGAGCCTATCCCTGAGAAGGCTGTTGATGCCACCGCCGCCACTCCTCCCACCGACTCTACTCCGGCCAAGGATGCCGCGCCTACCGGATCCAAGCAGGAGGAGGCAAAGTCTAAGGCGAACTAACGCCCTTGAGTGCGTAATGAAGGGGGTGTCTGGTGAAACCCACCTATCTAATGAAAACGGAAAAAAAAAAGGGAAGCGCGATGCTCTGATGAGTGCTAAGCGTTGTTTGCATTGGGAGGAGTAAAAAACGTGTGCATGCGAGGGAGCCACATTTTCCGATCTCCTTTACCTGTACCAATTCGTGGACGTGTATGTGTATACTAGTTGCCGTCTTAGATCTCCTTTCTAGTGTAGTATTTTCTGGCCAAAAACGAAGAATAGATCAATGTATTCTATAGAGGACCACGGTCTGGTCTGTCTTGCGGTAGCCATTTATCTTTGCCTCACGAGCCGATTCCAGCTCGGTTCCTTTAGCCGCGAGCGACCAGCCGATTGCGGACTTCATTCTCCTGGGGCTCAGCCGGTTGACGATATCCGAGCTACATCAATTTCCACCCAGCATCGCGTCGGGCCCGTCGCAGAGACATCCATCATCATGAGCGTCAGGCACCAGAGGCATGACAGAAGACCCCTTACTACGGGAGAAGCGCCTCTCATTCGTGAGCAGTTTTGACTTCCAGTTCAGTAGTGTCTCTCGGCTGGCAAGTCAACCAGCCTAGGCAGCACCTTGAGTTGCACGTTGTCGAATGCGAGAGGCTATCGCCAAGTGTGTGATGACTGGTCCGATCTTGATCCGACTTGGCCAAGGGCGTGGTTCTTTAACGCCACCCGACATTTCTTTGTATCACCGAAGGAAGAAGCCCAGGTTTCCATTCTATTTTTGTTTCCCGGTTCTTATCCTGGCGTAGAAAACAGCACACCCTCCCCGTCACCCATGACCCACGCGCAAGACATCCCGCTCCGCTCCCCCTGTTCCCAACCCAGCTACTCCACGCCGTCAACTGTGGCTTCCCGCCAATGTTTCCCATAGGTTAACCCACAACCCCGGCGAGCCGTCCAATTTCCCACGCCTCCGTATTATAGACGGGAGTGGCGACCCGTCAGCCCGCTCCGTCAGGGAAGAGCGGAAAAGGCGAGCCGCAAAACTCGGAAAGCAGGGATATTTGTTGAACTAGGGTTGCTTGCTTCTTCCTTCGGCGATAAGAGGGAGCTTGGAATGAGAATGACTCCCGTTTCTCCCAATCTAGAAGGAAATGAGCAAGCGCAGAAAAAAATCAAGGGCGTCGCAACTATTGGCATGAGTGTGGTACAGAGATCTCACCTCGGCGTTGGGAGTTTTTCTGGCCATGTGCGTACTAAAGGATCAATTAATGACGTCCGAGGCTGCTACTGCTGGGCATTCTGTTTTCTCCTGCCTCCGTTGAGTCGATATCTAGTCTTCTGTCTTCGTTGAGTCGAACCTTGGTTGTATCGTCTTTGGCTCATACAAGGAAGGCATCCGTCATACAACCCCCGTTCTCCTTCCCCAACTAGGCATTTCAACAGCTTCATCCGCACCAATTGCGCATCGATCATCGATATAGCATCCAACTCCTCAATCTCCAAGTAGGCCCTCCTGTCTATCCCATCAATCCATCAAAATGACGCCGCTCGAACCCCAACCCCGTCTCGGTCCAAAGAAATCCTTCAAAAAACCGCTTCCGGACACCCTCTCCCGCCAGCCGCTTCGACTCCCCCTCCCCTCCCTAACCTTCCACCCAGCTACAACCACAGGTTTCTAAGAAGTCAAAAGCCGCGTATTCCCCACGACATGCGGCCCGCGACTTCTCCCGCACCGCCTCCGCCCCTCCGCCCTTGACCGTCCTCCCCCATCACGTCTCGCGGTCCACGCTACGTTCCACAGAACTGGCGGAGAGGACCCCACCCCTGCGTGGAAGACGGCGCGAGTATCCTCCAGGCCGGGTCGCTGTCATCCTCGGTATCGACGCACGAGGTCGGATTCGAGGGGGAGTTTACGTTCGTCTACGCCGGAGGCGCCGTCTGTCTGCACGAGGCCGAGCACGACGTCGCCGTCTATCACGGCGCGGAGTCAGAAGAGACGCATAGCGTTGCGCCCGAACCAGGAGAGGGGGATGGAGAGAAGGACTGCAGAGTACATTAAACCGCCGAGAGAAATGGTCTGATGTTTTGTCTGATAGGTGTATCACGTGTTTTCTGGCGGTGGCGTCTGTTGTTCGCAACATCAATATATCATCACATATGGGGTTAGGGCACGGGCTTCGTTTGTGTGCTGGGAACTTTGGAGCATGGGATAGTATCTTTCTACAGAGGGAACTATGGATATGATGGTCAATATAGTCATTATTCATAAAGCTAAGTCCTATCGAATAGGGCGTGCCCGCGTAACCTGGGCTAAATAGAGATGCGCGTTCGAGCATCTCCGGTGCTGTGGCCATGAACTTGTTTCGATGGACACACGCAGCACGCCGCTCCATGCTATCAAGCCCGCAGGTCTTGAAAACGAGCACAGCTGTATCAAGATAAGCCACATTGGTAGATGCAAGAAGATGTCTTTCTAGTCACACCACCTCCCATCTCATTCGTAAGGATATATCTGGATCGAAATCTTCAGTTCCCTGAATCACCCACTGTTCCTTATCTAATACCGCTTTGCGCCTCCCCTAGCATCTCCCACACCCCACGGCGGACCAGACCACCGCACAGAAGGATCAGCAAAAAAGAATGGGTTTCTCCTTAGATCCCCCCAAGACGACCGGATATTAGCCGAGATCGCCGTGAGTGGACCGCGCGGCGACGAGGAAGGCTCAATCGGTTGCGGCTTAGGGAACGGCGACGAGTGTTGATCCGTGGGTGAGATGGGCTGCCTAAGCGGCGGGAGCGCTAGCGATTCAGGGTATCCACCCCCGAGCGGTGGTAGGGACATGGAATGTGCGCTCTGCGGGTACTGTGGTGACCCCATGAGTGTCTCGCGCGCGCTGTGTGGTACGCATGGAATGGGGATGGGCGTAGTGGAAACCCAAAGCCGACCATTCTCCTTGCCCTTGGGCTGAAAAGGCTTGGTAATTCGGCCGAGAGGCGTGCCTTGCCGGTGATTCGCAGACCCGCGACTATTGACGCAGGGCAGCACAACCTCTTCACCATCAATAGTCTTGCGCTTGCGTCTCCTAGGATTAGACTTGACGGCTGCGAGGATAGAGTCCTGCTGGGGCTGAGGGCGTGGTAACGGAGTCTCGAATGACATAGCAATAGGCGGTGAGGATCGAGAAACGGCAGGGTCGGGTATTTGTGGCGTACTTATAACTTGGGCTTGCATCGTGACACCTTCGCCATCGGATGGCTCTGGTCGAGTGAGGGCTGCAGGAGCAGACTTCCTCTGGCGTCTGGCCCTGGCCGCTTCGTTGCGCTTGATCTTGGCCGCAGTCGCCGCGGCGGCTCGCATCGCAAGTAACGAGGGTAGTTCCATCGGTGGAGGAGCGGATCTACCAGACAGACGCCGTAAATTGTCCATAATCTTCCACGTAAGGTACGCTCCATTTGCCTTGTCCTCTTTAATGTTCTTCGACCAGTTTGCGGCAGACTTCTCTGGTGCTTGTGCAGGCTTCGTTCCCTCTTTGGGTGCGGACTTCTCGGGTGCATCAGCAGTGACATCTAAATCACTAGCAGAGCCTTTCGGCTTCGCAACTGGCGCACCCGTGGGCTTCCCCTCCGACACGCTAGCTGTAATTGAATCTAAGACAGAGGTGTCTCCTACCATCGCTCCATCCGCCGAATTCTGGCTATTTGACGTCATCTCTCCAGTCTTCTCCTTCTTGAGGGAGCTCTTCTTTGTAGGCTTCTTCTTTTCCCCCGTGCTCTCCCTCTTACGTTTCTTGGGAGGCTCAGGCAAAGTCGTTCCAGGGGGGAGCCAGAGAAGGGGCACTCTCTCCTTCAAGTTATCGACCCAAGCATCGCAGTCCCACTGAATCCAGTAGTCAATAACATCTCCCCATATACTCTCGGGAGGCTTGGTAAAGTTGATAAACACAACTTTGCCTCCTTTTGTATGCACGGCCTTGGCGAATTGCCGAACCATAACCTTAAGTCCGTGTACTTTTAGGGATGTCCCAAGGATGAGCAACAAGTCGGGCCCGATGCCTAAGTCGTGCGTAACCACGGGCGAAATTAGATGGGCGTTGGGGTGCTCCTCCCCGTACAAGACAACGTCAGGTCGAAGTTTCCCAACACCAAGGGCTCGTTTTCCTCTTTCCTGTCGAGCCGCAGTGGCACCGGCGCAATGAGGGCACTCGGGCTGCCGTCCGGAGAGGGTTTCATTCTCTCGATTGTCTCCATCCCACTGGCAGAGCTTGCGGCAGAGGAAACATCGTAGTGACTCGAGTGAGCCGTGTAGTAGGACGCATTCGACCCCGCTAGAAGGGGGAGAGTGGTGAAATCCGGGCGGCCCGGCGCCTTTTCCCGGCGCTTGGAATTGAGACCCTTGAGAACTCGTGGCAGGGATTTCTTGGCTCCCGTCGCGGGGATTCATAGCAGTTTCTTGCCCACTCGCTGGTTCTGGGCATTCACGGCTACTATTGTCGGTGGTGACAGAAACTTGACTCGAGGTCTGGCCGGAGCCGTTGCCGGAGTCGGTGTGGTCTTCCGCACCTGAGTCTTTCCTGTCGTATTCTGCGCAATCATCGACTTGTCGCTCAGGCCCTCCTCCTCGCTGGTCGTTCTGACCATCTTCGCTAGCCTTCCTAGATTGGTCGCCTTCACCTAGGGGATAATTAGCGTTTCTTACTAGGAAAAGCAAATCCCCCAAGGGGAGAGAGTCTGGAAACTTACCGATCGTTTGTTCTGCCCCTGTCGACGCGTTTCCGACCGAGGTATGACCATCTTCACTAAGGGTGGAAGCCTCCTTACTCAATGTTGAGCTCAGGCGCGAAAGGGTAGATCGCCGATTTGAGAAACGACTCTTTTGACCGGGGCCGCGGTCAAGTGCAGTAGTAAGGCCGACTTTCTCCTCGATTCTATCGATATTCTGCGTGTAGCAGCGGACAAGTTTTCCCCTATCTCGTAAATGGCTGATAAAGTGGTGTGATGTTGTCGGGGAGACCTCACGCGCCTTTTGGCGGAGGGTGGTCGCGAAGGTGTAGAAAACGGAAGTTCGGATAGGACAAGACCAGATTGACGCGTCAAAAAGGTCGCGTCCCTTGATGTTCGGAATTGGTAGTTTCGCAGAGAGCGTTGAGCTCTGCGAAGAGGTAATTGGTGTGGATAATGGCGGTGTCTCGTCGGTCTCAGAAGGGGAGGTGCTGCTACCGAAGGTTGATCCACGAGGTGAGGTAGGCGACTCTTCAAGCGGATCAAACAAGTCCGGTGGTGGGGAGGAAAGAGGGGAGGAGCTGCAAAACAGAGGAGGATCAGAGAGGGGGGAGGATTCCGCAGCAAGAGAGGCAAGTACCCTCCTGTGTTGAGGGTTTATCGGGGTCCGGAGAGCAGAGGTGTGAGTGGGCGTTGCTGGGAACGCAGATAAAGGCCGCAAAGGTGGTGATGAGAGTAGATCATGGCTAGATGTGGCCCAACTTGCCCATCTAGCACGGAAGTCTTCAACGGCGGAGTCTTGCCTGGTATCCAAAGGGTGGCTGGCTGGGCGGCTTTGTCTAGTGAAAGGAAAATCTCGTTCTGAATAATGCGGAGGTGAAGATTGAGGTACTGAAGGCTGAGGATTTAGTCGAGGAGGGGATTGGAACTCTGGGGGTAGTGAATTAGCTCTACCGCTTCTTCTGCTCTGATCCAAAGCTTCCTGGGCAAGTTGAAAGGATGGTGAATCGGGGGGATTGTCCTGAGGGAGCTCGGGCTCCTCATCCTGCTCAAATGGCGTCCCTTGGCCAGAAGTGTTGCCGGATGACGTGTCTTGGGACTCTGAAGCTTCTTGTTTGACGATAATTGAATCTTCGCTCTTTGGCTCAACCGCGTCCTCTTCTGAGAGTCTCGTGCTCTTCCTGGGTCGTCCTCTCCGCCTGGGCTTGTCGCCCTCCGCAACGCGGGGCGACGAGCCGGAATCCTCTCGTTCGGTGGGTGACAGCTTGCGGCGCTTTCTCGCTCGATCGGTGGGGAATTCCTCGCAATTAGACGCGTCCTCGCGAGAACTGCTAGTTCTAGACCCTAACGAGAGGACTTGCGGTTGAGCGGCGAGTCTCGCCGCCGCCTCGTACTGCGCCTGGATAAGTTGATAGAGACCATTCTCGGAACGAAAGTCCTAACGGCGTGTCAGCGAGCCCCTACGCCCCCGAGAGATTGTTAAGTCTTACCGGAATGCCCGAATTAGTGCTGATACCCGCTCCCGTCACGACTACCACTTTCTTGGCTTTGACAACGGCGTTGGCGATAATCTGCAGCGCCTCGCCGTCCTCCGGCCGGACGTGGGTAGTAGGCATGACTGCTGGCGCGGTCCCGAAAAAGGTACGAATTCGTCGTTGGTGGAATTGGTGAGTTCGGCGAGAGAGAGAGAGGAAGAGAGAGCGTCGCGTCAGACAGGACTTTGTCTTAACGCTGGCGAGCGTGGAGTCCTCTATGCTGGGTGGGGAGAACGCATTGGAGGGTTTGACGCGACATGTAAAAGCACAAGGGTATAGATTAGGACTGGGGACGATTGGAAGAGCAAGAAGATTTGCAAAGGGAAAAAAAACGCGGGGAGAACAAGATGATCCGGCGAAATAGAAGCTTGAGGGACCTCTCCGAGCGATTGTTGAAGCAAGAGGAAAAAGCGGAGACTTCGAATGCACCGTGCTGTTTTCCCAGATGCTCACAATGGCAATGATAGATAAAGGTCGAAGCTGAGCTAAGCCAGTCGATCACTCGTCTGTCTTCGTGACGCGATGGCAGCTGCAAACACTTTGAGCCTCGGTGGCAGGTTGTCAAAGAGGAAGGAAAGGGGAAAAAACATGGGCGGAAGCTGAATGCGACACCGAGGTTACTCAAACTAGAAATCAAAGGCTTAGAAGATCGAGGCTTGACTGCCCGGATGCGAACTTTCTTTACCTTCAGTCAAGCGGATCAATGGCGGATGCAGATGTTATTGTGGTGGTCCAACACTGAACGCGGGGATCCAAGGTACGTACCTCCGCCAAGCTGAAGACGCGCCGCTGACTAAGGAGCCGCCTGATCAACCGTGCGATGGCGATTCATACATCGTAGTTCGGATGGCAGTGCCAACTGAGAGAGTGCAATTGGGAGCAGCTGACTCGGAACGACCCGCCGCCAATGGATGGAAAGCGCGATCCTGCAGTTCTACTGGACGCCCTAAATCTTGGCTCTTCCCGATCCAGGCACCATCTTAACATACCCTTGCCAGCTGGCCATCGATCTCAATCCATCAAGGATATCAAGATCTCGCTGACCAGATCTGTACATGCATCTTC
Organism: Lomentospora prolificans; assembly: GCA_029532625.1. Lineage (NCBI taxonomy): Eukaryota > Fungi > Ascomycota > Sordariomycetes > Microascales > Microascaceae > Lomentospora > Lomentospora prolificans. Next base: position 436,682 of record JARFXM010000001.1, read on the forward strand.
TCCATCCCTCAAGTCATAACTCTACCGGAATTGAGGATATTTACGTCAAATTCCACCGGTCACCATGTTTCTGCACAGTCATTCCTCGCCTTTCCGGGCCCGTGAAACGCCGCTCTGTCTAGACTACTCTGCGCCTCCTTGAGACAAGCCCGTTTGATCGGCTCGGCCCACCGTCGCATACTGTACCCTCTCCTCTCCACCAATATCCCACTGCCCATGCTGTCTCTCGCACCTCATTCGTCTATTATGGCAGCGTCTTCTCATATGACAGCCTAGTAGACCAAAGATCGGGAAAGTTTACCCTGCCGAGTTTCCCGTTATTTCAGGCTCACGATGGGCGACGAGACATAGAAGTGGGTGCCTCGGGCGCACACACAGAATATCCACCCTTAGGATCGTATAAGATCTAACGGGGTGATCATCGCCGTCATCTCTGGGACGTTCCTCTCTTCTCTTGGAAGTTCTCGGCGCTGGTTTCTTGTGTGTGTTCCATTCTTTCGCTTCTACTTTCACTCTTTTATATTTTCAAACATCCTCCGGGTAGGATTTTTATTCTCAAGAACGAGCAAAATGGCCCTTTCGCGATCCGCCCTTCTGTCTATCCTCCTGTCTGCAGCGCCGCTGGTATCGGCCCAGGAGTGCACGCTCCAATTCGATGGCAGGGTACCAGACGGTTTCGCCGCCGCCGACTTTGACGCGGCCAACGACATCTTCAGCCCTGATAACGTCTTTGGCCAAGGCCTCTCCTTCGGCCAGCTAATCCAGATCCCTAAAGCGGGACTGTCCATCGTACGCTACTCATTACGTATTCCTGCCCCGTTTCCCCGCCCTAACATATCCAGTTCGATGATGGCACAATCCCCTTCGAGGTCACCATTTCCGACGACTCCATCTTCGCTCCCTCGGCTGACAACGTCCAAACCGGCTTCCGCCGCGCCGAGCTCCTCCCCGCCTCCAATGATGGCACCGACCCCTCCACCACCGGCGTCAAGACCCTCCACTTCTCTCTCATGAAGGATAACGCCCGTCCCTTCAACCTCTCGCACGAGTACCAGCTCGTTTTCCTCGAGAGCAACGACTTCTCCACGAACCAGATCGTCCTCAAGACCGGTACCATTCTCGGTGTCAACACAGCCGACCCCGATACTCTCCAGCTCTTCGGAAATGTAAACCAGGGAAACCTCCTCTTCAGCACTCCCTTCACGGCTGGCGTCTTCCACAACTTTGGCATCACCCTTGACTTTGATGCTCTGTAAGTGTGCTCCCGATTACAGGTGCGAAGATCTCTCGCCACTAACAATGTCCGGCAGCACGACGCAAGTCTTCTACTCCACCGGCGATGACCCGCTCGAGCAGCAGACCGACGCCATCGCCAACGATGTCAGCGGCCAGGGACAATTCCATTTCGGTGTTCTCAAGAAGCCCACCGACTCCGCCGGCGACATCACCAAGGACGGCTTCCAAGAGGCTGGCATCGACGAGGGCCTTATCTACGCCGGCATTTTCCAGGAGGATTCTTCCGATGGCTGCATCAGCCTCTCCTTGTAATGGACTCTTAATGATGAACGAGCGCTACATCATGGGTAAAGTCTCTTGGGCATCGGCATTTGTTTTGTACCCTTTAGCATCTGAAAAGCAAGATAGGCATTGATGGAAGTCTTTGTATGAATTAAGAATATGCAAAGAATCGAAATTATGAAACTTGAAATTTTGCGCCCAACATGTAAAACTTCTTGACGCTCCTTTTTTTTAACGAGACTCGTCACCGCCATCATCTCCGCTATCCTCACCATCACCAGTCTCCTCGCCATAATCCTCTTCCCCGACATCATCCCCCTCCTGAGAATCCTCGTCCCCAGTGCCAATCTCCACCTCCCCATCAACCCCATCCCTCAAAAACACCTCCATCAACTTTTCAAAATCCCCCGGCACCCCAATTCCCGTCCCACAATCCCACCCCTCCGTAGCCGGCCACCCGCCCGGCGCCTCCCCATCCCAAACACAGCCGGCGCTAATCCCGCCCACGACATCATTCACAACGGCCCTCACCTCCTCCGAATACAACCGCGGATTCAACCACCCCGTCCGCCCCAACCCCTTCCTCCTCCTCGCATCATTTATCAGCGCAAACATGCTCGCGATAACGGGGGCGCTAGCGCTCGTCCCCATGGCCGCGCCGGGACCTCCGCCGTAGTAAATGTTGAACGCGACGCCGATGGCGGAGATGTCGGGAATCGCACGCCCCGTATCGTTGTAGTGGCCCGATAACCTCCCGTCCAGGGTCGTGATGTAGGCTTCGACGTCGGTAGCTTGCCAATCCGGGCGCTCAAAATAGTTGCTGAAGCCGCCGGTCGAAAAGGTAGCCACCTGCGGCGGAGAAACCTGGTTCACGGCGCCGATGGCGGTGACGTAGGGGCATGACGCGGGGAAGGACGCCATGGTGATGGGGCGTTTGAGGCCGTCGTTACTGCGGCAATCGCCGTAGCGGACGCCGCGGGAGCCTCCGTCGCCGGTGGCTCCTATGATGGAGACGCCGCGGCTCGTTAGGGCGGCGAAGAGGTCGCATACTTTGAGGGCGTATGGGCGCGGGACGCCTTGTTCATCATCAGCGTAGGAGATGGAGATGACGTGGGGAAGCTCTTCATCTTCTTTTTCTAGCATGTATTCGAGGAATTCAAGGTATGGTTCGTTGTCGGCGCGGTTCTCGGGCATTGGGTCGCCGTTGGCGTCGAGTTTGACACCCCTGCCGCCTGTGATAGAGTACATCACGTTGACGGGGTGAGAGAGGGAGAGGGCGTATTGCACGTCCAGGGCGGCTTCCATGCCGGCTTTGGACATGATTTGCGGGTCTGTCCCTCCGTTGATGAGCTCAACCGAGATGTTGCGCACAGAATCGGGGATATGAGGGGCGTATTTTTCCATAAAATCGTGTGTATCCGGATGGAACAGGTTCTGCTCCAGGAATCCCGCAACAAGATAAAGCGTATCCGAAGATTCCGCCTCCTCTTCAACAAGGGCGTAACGGATGTTATACAGCTCCCTCAAACAATCAGGCGTCGTCTCATCAGCACAAGGCGGCTTTCCGACCGGAGTCGTTCCCTCTGGAGGATTAATAGGCTCATCCGGAACCTGCCTCTTCTGAAGCTCCGCATCCATCCTTGCCTCCTGCGCCTCTCTTCTCCTTCTCTCAGCGTGCTCTTCATCGCTCTCGTGGGGCTTGACAAAGAAGTTGCTCAGCGGATGGATAAAAGCCACCGACTCGGCAACTCTCCCCGCAGGAACTCCGTACCGCCTCGTCCTCAGCACCGGCGGCCTTCCGGGAAAAGTGTAGTACGCAATCTCCGCCCCGAGCAGATCCTTGGCACCCTGCACCGTAGAATTCACCCGAACCCAATCATCATGAATCTCTGCATCCACGATGCCATTCTCCTCCAACCACGCGAGCACCGTGTCTGTCCTCTCTCTCGAAGGTTGCCTCAATGCACGCACCTCGTCTCTTGAAAGATGCTTCCCGAAATCTTTGTGCTTGGGGTTGGAAATTTCCGCGAGGCGCTGCTTCAGTTTCTCGATGCCCTCGTCGTTCCGCACAGAGATTGACAGGGGGAGAACTTCAGTCGGGGCGGGATCCTCGGAAAGGCGGGTCCATCCGGCAGGCAGCTCAGCGACGTGCTCAACGGTGAAGAGCTCGGTAAGAAGTGCCGCCATTGAAGGCGCTGCCCCCGAAAGGGCGAGTAATAGTGTTGACTTCATCTTGTTGTAGACTTGAGGAGGCGTTAAGAGTGATGCCCAGGAACACTGGAAGTGAGCAAGACCGAAAACGGAGACGTTGTTTGAGAAGCGAAGAACCCGAATTTAAGATTGAGAAACACAAGCAATCGTACCGCAGCTTCTTCGCGAATGGAGGGCAGATAAACTTCCAAATTGGAAGTTCGGATAGGCACGATCGCACAGGAAAGCGAGTAACGATCAAGAAGATGCCAAAGAAGGAAAAACCAGCCACTTATTCGATGTGCCGTTTCACTGTCTCACTTCAGGCACCCGGCGATGAGGTGCCACGACAACCTCCGTTTGTCCTTGATGGCCCTTGTGCTCGTTTTAAACCTTTTTTCTCCCTCCTCTTGTTGCCTTACGGGCTAAGTTCCTCTCCTAGTAGCAGGTAGTACGAACTGCACCACACAGGACCAGGAGTGGTGGAGCGGGCAAAAGACGAAACCACCCGCGGTGAGCAACCGTGGATCACCAGGGTCCTGGGCCCAAACAAAAAGCGGACAACCGAAAGAAATCAGATCCACGGATTAATAAGGGCTCACAGGAGAAAAAGGAGAATAAAATGAGAGCGGACACGAAGGCGAAGAGAAAAAAAAGAAAACCCCGACAGACTCGGCCCGGTTCTTCTGAAGGGGGGCCAAAAGGAAACGATCCGCGCAGCTTCTTTTTCGTGGATGGTCTCGCTATATACTTGATCATCCATCCCTCCATCCCTTCTACCTCCCTAGCAACGCGGAAGGTTTGCCTTCATTCTCCGTGCCGACGGCATGCGTGTTGCTATATTACGGCGCACTCTGCACGAGGAGGGTGCTGAGGCTTCTAGAGCGATCCGGGGTGGCATTGCTCATCTAAAAATGCATTTGATCTATTGATAGAGTCGGGTATATTGGTTCCCTTTCGCTTTCCCTCTCCCTTCCCCCCCAATCGAACCTCGAACGGGAAATAGTACCAAGACTGACAAGCGAGCGACCGAGCCGGGACGAGTCCTAAAGCGAGCGAACCAAGAGGCAAAAAATTTATGAACTGCGAGAGGGTGGACTACTCTCGACAAATAGAGGAGCCCAGCATTTCCTGGAATCTTGGCCGTCTTGGTCTGCTTGGCTTTGGCTTCATCACAAGGGACGGGGATGGCTGGGATGGTTTGATCCTACTTGTAGAGCATTGAAGAACCATATTTGACGTGATTCCATCGCCTGAAAATGAAATGGATCCATCCCCCCATTCCTCTCTGTCGGTACGAATAACTACTGGAGGGGTCCCAAGTCGTCTTTGGTCTTTTACCCCAGCATTGAGATCGCCGTACCCAACATCTCCCTATCCACGGAAACACGATCCATAAAATCTCCCTTAAAATGGGGTCTTGGGTTCAATGGCCGAATATCTCGCAGGTGGCAGGCTCTCTTTTCTTACTATTCCTCCTTCTCACACCTCGATGCCGATCATCTTTTCCCACATGTATCCACACAAAAGAAAAAGGAAGCAAATGTGGCTTCTTCCAGCTTGGCCACATTGATTGACCTATTCCCAATTCAGCCGCGGAGGCAGACACCCACCGCCCGGCGGAAAGAATTCTCCAAATGACGCATGACGCATATGCAGTTTGCGAAGCAGATCTTCGAGAACAGCTCAATCTATTTCCGCCTTGGGCGACCCACCTGGAAAAGAGTGCGGAGCGCAAGGCCGGGGTTGTTAGAAGTATCAATTGGCACACGCATGTGGTGGGATAAAGAGCACACTGACCGCGTAAGTGCTGGCTGCTCCAGCTCCAGCTTGGCTGCCGCCCTGCTGGCGAACGGATCAATATTATCCAAGTCGTGGTCCCATTGGATCTTTCCCTTTCCCGCAGATAGAAAGCCGGCCAGTATTCCTTTCCTTGGCATCCGCAATCCGTCGTTTGAAAGTGGGCTGGCCGTGTCGTGAGCTCTCGGTGTGAGCCGCGGATTGACTTAATTGATCGTAGTCAAATAGAGTTGTCGGTATTATATCTGGATAAGCTCACTAAAATCGCCGCCCCGAACTACGAGAACATCTGGTTCCACCATGTTTCTAGGAGGCCGATTGAATGTTTACTTTCTTATATCCTCTTCGAATAGCATCGACCTAGCACAATCGTCAATGTTGCGATATGGCCAGCAAGCGAAGGAGAACCCTATGGACTAACCCTTGCTGGACCTTGAGCCGAGTGCTAATCAATGGTAGGTTGATCAACTTTTCTTTTTGCGTAGTTATCCCAAGTTAATACTCGTCCTATTTCCTCGTTCTTTTTTGCTTTTGCAGTTAAACAAGAATGAATACAGGGCAAACAACCATCTGGCCACATCCATTATCCATTACTCCCAAGCAGGGCACCAGACCAGCATACACTTTTTAACTAACCAAGATTCGGATTGAAAACACCATACCATATCCAGGATTGTGAACCAAGGCGAGGCAAACCAGTTGAGGATTAAGCAAACAAATACTTGCTTTCCCTCCTCCAGTTTCCAAGCCCCTGGCCCGTCTATTCGACTCTGCGCTCAATAAGGGATAATACAAACCACCTAACAAAGAATAGCAAACCAAACCAGAATGACCGGGACTAAGATGGAGGAACCAAAATATGGATGCATTTGCCCAAGCCAAGTTGAAGCCAAACCAAGCCGCGCGGAAAGTACGCAACAAACAAAAAACGCAGCAAACGCGAAACGTATTCCATAACCCGATATCAGAGAGCCCGAAGAAGTAGAAGAACCCAAACAACCTCTCCCAACCGACCCCAGTCTACCTCCCGTGTCACCACCGTGCCAGTCTAATTGCCGAGACACATGTAAAGTCTTGATAATACAAAGTAAAGAACACGTAACTGGGGCGAGAGTGATAACGAAAATGGTCAAAGTCTGCAATGATGGAAGAATTCAAACAAATAGAAGAGAGAAGAAAGGGGGAAGAAAAAAATGAGGGTCCAAGACGTTAATAGATTGATAAGTTACAGAAATCGAAGCGAAGAAGGATGAAGGGGAGCAATGGATCATGAAAGGAAAAAAAATAAATGGAAGTTGCAACCAAAGAAAAATGAAATAAAATAAAAAAAATGAATGAATGAAAAGAAAGAAAATAAAAGCAAAGCAAAGTTGGAACTTCCAAGGTTGAAAGGAGAGAGCGAGGTTGCCCTGCTTGACGACGGCTGCATCAATTGATGTCCCATCAACCAACCAGTTCGGGTGAATAGAATTAAAAATTAGGCGTTTTCGGTAAAAGATGGTCCAGGAACGCCGGAAGAGTCCAATGTCCAATACAGCAAGCACGGGAGTATGCGCGCTCATGCATAACTCTCCCGCAATTAAGGATGGTGTGAAGTATTGATGCGCGTAGGGCGGAGTAATAGCGAAAGGTAAAGAAAAAGGCCATGCGTCATGAGGAAAAGACATTTGATTCCACTCGATACGAGTGTGACCCGGTCTGTTGGCGAACATCGCGAGGGCGGATGATGGAGGTAAGGGTTGCATGAAGACGCACGGGAAGGTGTGAGGGCGTCGGTAATGATTGGTTGCATCACCGCTTCAGCTGACCCCAACGCCCACCACGACCCCCATTTCGTCCTCCCACCATTCCCTTGATCTACCGATGTGCTCATCGAGTCCACGCGCTCAACCCACTGGGTTGCCCTTTGGCGATGGGCTTCGTGGTTGTTGTGTCGACCTGACCCACTCTTCCCGCTCGCTGTGACACGACACTATCATGAAACGGACACACCCGCGTTACCTCCCACGCGCCCGAGATGAGGCCCCTTAATCGTGAGACAACAAGGAGGGAGGGTGCTGATTATGACCTCTGCGTTCCATCATAGTGGCTGTTGCTGTAGATCTGGTGATGCGCCTGTCCGTGCTGCGTACTGAGACTGGGATAGCTCTCTGCGTACGTTGAAGGCGTCCCGTCCCACCTTGACGTCGTCCCGACAGCCGCCGCGTGAGCGTGCCCAACAGAAGAGTGCAGGTTGGTGGCATAGGCACCCGCAGTCATCGCCCTGGTATCGTAGGACGAGACCGAAGGAAGAGAGGACAGGCGCAGTGACGACTGGGGAGAAGTGGTCCGCGCGGTTGGGGATAGAGTTCTGGTACCAGCAACGGTTTGAAGAGGCGCATGAGTTGAGGTGTATTGACCCCATGTGCTCGAGCTTCCAGAGAGCGATCGTGGAGAAGCGAGAGTATCATGGTGAGAAGGAGCCTGGATAGTGTACGCGCTAGAAGCTTCCGCCCCGCCTGCGCCGCTAGAGAGAGGGGGAGTGGGGAGGGGATGGTAAGGAGCGGGAGTGAGCATATGCGTCGAGGGGACCATCGACGAGGGACTGGCGCTATACTTGCTGATGATCTTCTTCAGCGCGGGCTCCAGGAGCTTCCAGCGGAAGACCTTTACGTCCTTCTCGATGTTCCTGGGCTTAGGGTGAGGGAAGCCCATGATAACCTTGAAAAACTCCTCAGAATCCGGCTTGGTCTTGCTGACCGTCAAAGGACGAAATCCCTCAAGGTTCCTGCGAATCCTGTTCTTCTCTTCTACGGTGAACCGGGAAGGGGCGGCGACGAGCTGCTCGAGGAGATATATCGTGTCAACCGAGGTGACGAAGTGTTCTCCCTTCTCCTCCCACCAGATGCAGCTGATGCAAGTGCTGTTGGCGGGCTTCTCGTTGGGTCCGACCGGTCGGAATGTCGTCGACAAAGTCGATCCGTTCTGGCTCTTCTTGAAGAGGACAACTCGCCTTCTGTTGGCCCACTCCTCGGCAGTCCAGCCGTCGGCCATCGAGTCCAGCTTGCCGTGGATCTCCAAAACAGCCTTGTTGGGATACAAGGCGTAGGGGTTGTAGCCCTGGCCGTTTCCGTGCGCGCCAGCCTGGAGAGTACTTGTCCTGATGAGCTGGGGCATAGAACCCTGGGAAAGGGGCATGAGGCTTGGCCTCGTCATAGCGGTATGGTGAATAGCGGGGCTGCGGTTGGTGTCGAGGTGCGTGCTATACGCAGGCCATCCTCCCGTAGGAGTGCGCAAGGCGGGAGGCGGCACCCTCGAGTATTGGTCGGTGAATGTAGTGCTAGCTCTGTAAGTGCTGATCATGGCGTTATTACCGGGTTGAGGAAATGCCGTGGCATACGGCGATTGGGTCGGCTGTTGGGAGATTCCGGGGTAGTCGTAAGTATTTGTAGTCGCAGTCGAATCATGGCGTAGCTGGATGGGCGACTTTGGCGGGCTCTCGGTTTGGACCTGGCCAGGTGACTTGGACAACTTCCTCGTGATATCGTCCTGCCTGCCACCTGCGCTGCCAACCTGAACGTCGCGGTACATGAACTGACCTAAATCCGCCCTCGAGATCTCTTCACCAGTAGGACCCTCAATCACCAGCGACATTGGTACGTTCGGGGTATGACATTCAGTGGACATGTGCTGCGGCACAAGGCAGCTTAGTGTATAAACGATCTCGCTGCCATCTGGTACCTGGCCATCGATCTGAGCCTGAACCTTCTGAGAACCAAAGAAAACGGAGAAGAACGTGACGGTAGTGCTCATAGACACCCGGATTTGAACCTTGGTGTTGCATGACCCGGCCGCGGGCTGGCATGACAGGACCGCGAGAACGGAAACATATTGGTCAACAGCTCCTACGGCGGCGGCCGTCGAGTCGAAGGAATCTTGGCTAAGCTGGCTTGCAGTCTGAGCAGCTTGGCTGGGGTAGGTTTGAGTGGAATACGGATGCGAGTAAGGAGAATCCTGGAATCCCCTGGTAGCGTCGAAGCCTAAGGTCATCCTCGTCAGCCAACCGGATCTTGTTTTCTGTGAGAGTTGAAACTCTTTCGCACCTGCTCCCAACATACCGTGAACGGCCGTGGGTTGGGCCTTTGCATAGGTCGCCATTGAGATAAGTCCTGGGGGCGTTGCTCCACGAACGTCGCCGCCGTTTGCTCGGGCAATCGCTTCTTCGTACTTCAGCGTGGCGGTTTCCGGGGAGTCGAGTCTTTCGTCTACTCCAACAATGAATGGCCTCTCAACGTGCACTTCAGGCTATATCCATCGAAAGTTAGTAGTGCAACCCAAGAGAAAGGAAGAGATTCCCCAACCAAAGTTGAGACTGAAGAGTGGTGGTAGAGATGATGAGTTTGGTTAAACGTCGGCATGGGCGGACTAACCTCGAACAACTTGTACGAACCACTGAACGTTGCGGAAGACATTCAAGCTGTTGGATTTTGGAACAGTCTCTAGAAGGATTAAATGTGAATGGAGTGAGGTGATGGCCACTGTTTCGGGACCAGTCTGGCACGAAAAGAAGCTCAGATTCGGTGTTGTGAAAACGCGTTCCCAGATTTGTATAAGGAGGGTCTTGACGGGGTCTTATTGTTCAGAGATAACTCAGTCTTATAATGAGATTTGTTGTTGTTGTTATTGTCTCTGCTGTGATGTCTAGGGCGAATGGAGGAGAGTTGATCCACTGGGTCCTGGGGAGGGGGGGGAGGGGTGAGGGATATGGAACAGTCGAGGCTATGACTATATTATTAGACTTGCAAGCCTATATATCGGTCAGGAACGCCGATTAATTTCCCCCCCTTTCTTCATTCGGAGTTGAGACAGGGCCTCATTAGACTGACTTACGCGATGATGGGCGTTGACTCGGATGATCTCACACCAGGGCCGGTGGAATTGGCTTGCGGGAGAAAGAGCGGATTTCGCGGTCCAAGACTGGCGACGTTGGGGCAAATGCTAAGCTCTGGGTCTCACTGAATATACAGCTATCACGATTAAAGCTGATACTCCGTTTCGTAAGGCTAAGAGTGAAATCTGTTCGCGCAAGCTGTTGGCAGGTGAGAATTCCCCAAAACAGTGAGGGTGAAGCACGTCAATTCTCAAGCCAGCACTATGAAGTAAATGACAGATGAGAACCTGTTGACTTTAGCTATTAGCCTGAGTACTTGAGAGCGTCTCCACGTTGGCTTTTGAGAGAGCGTTGAGGTTGTTGCCGAACCAAAGGCCGGGAACGAGTTCCTCTTGATACGCCTCTGAGCGGTGGTCACTTACACGAAATATCAGGCCCAACGCCCTCTGGGAGCAGCGGCTATGTACTGAAAGGAACGGCTAGGCCTATCAATAACCGACGGTGTTAGCACAGGCTCTCAACGTTTCGTTCGTCTGCAGGTAACCCGAACCTGTTCGCGTAAGGCAGGCAAATGCGGTGAGAGAGAATGTAGTTGGAATCAAAGGAATGTCGGGTTCCGTCAACAGTTCGCCCAAGCACCTGGTGTTGGATGAAAGACAAGAGGAGCAGAACAGTATTGTGGTGTAAAAGGAGAGGAATCAATGAAACAACATGTTTTGCATCACCGAAATGGCTCAAGATCAAGACGGTTTCTTGTTCAGGTGCGAATTGTTTAGGAGAGAAGAGGTAGAAGTTGGCTTTTGAAGTAGGAGGGTGTCGCTCATATGTGTATCGTTCGTGACCGGACATCTCTACTCTCAGTGGCATCACCCTCACGTAAGTCAATAGACTTCGGGGGAACCACTTTGCTGGCTAGATCCCCGTATCTCGCCTGTTGCTTCCTTTTTTCTCATGCTTTCTTTTTCCTTGGACTACGCAGAACTGGGGAATTTTGGAGGCCAACCATTGCGAACAGCTCCACTTGGTAGAGGAAGCCATGGCCGCGCCCATGACAAGCTGGTATAGACCTGTGTGAGGAGGGTACCTGAATTGAAGGGGGGTGTGTGCGCATGTTCCAAGCCGTTGAAAACATCAATGATTCTCTTGTCTCAACGCAGCAATGGCTCACAGGTGATAGTCTTAGACAGGTGGGGTGGTTAAGGCTATCGCGAGCCCGCGGCTCGGAGCTCCCACTTGCTCCAGATCTGATTCTAAGTGAGTCTCCCCCCTTCCAATCCGACTTCCTGGCTAATTTAACGAATGTGGATGGTAGCCTCTCCGAGGTGGTATATCCTTCTTTCGCACATTGAAAACGGATTGCAGGGTTCATCGCGCACTACTGACCCGTTTGCCACATTCATGCATGGATGGTGCGTTTATCTCAAGCTCGAAGTCACATTCGTCATGTACAGTACCTTCGAGCTTTAGGCCTGGACGAAGACCCTCCGTTTGCAGTTCGTGGGAACGCCGGTGCAGTACGAAGTAGCTGCACGCCCTTAGGTGTGAGCTAATCGGTTGCCTGGGCTCAACATGTGAGTGAGCGTCTGTTCGCCGAACCAATGATGCAATGGACGGGAGGCCAGGGGGGCTTGTGGGGAACAGGCCAGGGAGACCCTGACGACTGAACAGGAGTGAGCGCTAGCACCGCTCTGGTTGTAGTGCAGATCACAAAACCATGGTTTAAGGAGCTTGATGGTGGGGATCGAGGTCTTGCGTCCCCAGCTGCGCACCTTGGTGCCCTCTGGCAGAACCTCATCTGTACAATAGCCCCCTTAAGCTGGTTAGGTGTTTGAAAGGGATTTTCTGGGCTATTGTCTAGGCCTAAACCGGCGCTAGAGACACCTTTGTTGCGCAAGTGTTTCAACTATCAACTAGGACGAACAATGCTCGTGGATAGGAAAGATCAAGACATCGAAATCACGCTATAGATTACGTACGGGAGTGATTTTCGCTTCAATTCTACCACCTCGGCCTTACAGCTGTTTAATCGGGGGCCAAACCGCGTAGCCACTATCGACGTGATCTAATAAGAGCGATATTCAGGTCTAAGGCGCGTCACGATCGCCAGCATGGTTCATAGTAAACAAGAATTGATGGCTGTGGGCCCAGGTGGCAGCAAGTTAGTGACCGCTATCGACCTACCGGAGTGATAAAGTAGTACCAGAGATCCTAACCAATCTGGGCCTGGCAGCTTCGGAACCGATTAGCTGACAGGCTCTCGTCGGAACCAACAAAGTAAGGCCTCATAGATCTAGGACGCCTACCTCTACGTAGGCAGCTCGGCCCCGCTAATAAGCAGCTCTGAGCTGATTAGCGTGCCCACCCCATTGCCAGGCGCCCCCAGCTTTTGAAGCGCCCCGGCACCGAAACGGAGGCGATGATGTGAATTGACGCGTGAAAAAAAAGTCCATTTCTCCAGCTTTACTGGCAGAAGTGAACTGAGGTACGGAAATCCTCGCTGCCCAGTGTTCAAGTTCCGTGAGTAGCTAAGCCATTTCGGTAGACTGGAAGCACGCTCCACCAAGGCCTCAGCCTCAGGGGTCTTATGTTTGGTAACTTTTGGACGGGAAACCGCTGTAGCACCAATTTGAAAACTGTCGGTGCTTTTTCTCGAGTTTTTTTTTTTTTCTGCCTCTGTCGCTGGACACCACCCGTATCGGCGCTATTCGGGCCCTTTCAGTTGATTTTCCTGATTTCCTTGCTTGTCAAGCTGTCAGGTGCCCCGCCTCGTCTTTCCAATGGAACTTACGCCTGGAAGGAGGCCCGGGCGGTGCTCTTGGGGGAGCATCAATCGCTGGTTGAATGCAGTGTTGCCGATTAGATGAGCATGAGATAAATTCGCTCACTTAACAATATAGAAGAATCCGTAAAGCTACCAGTTTTCGTGATACCGTGTAGCATGCACGCTTACTTCGAGCCAGAGCGCTTTTTAACGTAGTCCCGTGAGAAACGGGGTTTCTATGATCCACATTCAGATGAGGCTGATATTGCGTTAAAAGGCTTTTTACCCTTAGCATCGCGGGGGTTTCTAGCCCTGAGCAGCGCCTTCATCGGGCTGCCTCGGAAGCGCTAGAGGGAGAGAAGGTATAATTAGACGAAAAAAATGATCCTGTCACGGCCTTGCAGTGTTGGGGGTTTCCCGGGGCCCTTTTTCATCAAAATATCTGGCCTATAGTTAAGGTAGGGAGGAGAGGACGTTTTGTATAGCTCAGGTGAATTTGATTGAGGGGTGCTATTTCTAAAAGATAGAGAACGAAAATAAAGCAGACAAGAGAATTCGCCTCGGGTGGTCCAAACGGGATTGATATACGCGGGCTCATCTCACTGTAGATGGGAAACCAACCAAAACAGGAATGGATTTCCAATATGTGTATGGCGTTTCCTTGTTAACGTATCAGGGAACTGGAGTCGTTACTTCGTACAAAAGGGAATGGATTCTGAATATTTGGTGGACACACTAAGGAAGATCACTCTGACCAGATTCAACGCATCGGTACCCTTGGTTCCTTCGGCCATTCACAACTTAGGTAGGCGATGTCGGGAAGGTGTTGTCCAGCCATTGTGTAAGGAGTTTGAAAATACAAGTTGTGATATGCCCAATTAAGTACATTTTACTTAAGAGCGCGCAGAGAGTTACGGGGTGATGGGATATTCTCCATCATGTGAATAACAGTGCAGGACGTCAGCTCGCCATCTCGCATAGGGGAGAGCAGAAGCACAAACGGCTGAGAAGGGTGCACGCTTGCAGCCGGCTACCGGCAATGGCCTCCGAGTGGGAGTGAAGCACGGAAAAGAGCCCGAGTCCCTTGAGCCTCACCTTCTTGTTGGCCGGCGTTTGGGAGAAGGGAGTCCCCTTGGCATTCTTTATAACTAATACTGCTCGCCGTCCTACTTGTGGGCTTAATTTAGTGGTAAATGAATTGCAGTGTTCAAAATTACCGGGAAAGGGCGTCAATAATGCGCAGATTTTAATGACTGCATTGTTTCCTAGATAACCTCCGTAACTGAGGCTTGTGTTGAAGTATCCATTGGGATGTCGGTTGCTGAGTTCCCACTTGTGTTCCCATGGCCACCTTGCGACCGGATCATTCCTGAATATATCAGACCGCCGCCACCAGATTGAGACGCACGCGCTCGGTGGGAAGCGGCCAAGAAGGTGGTGCCGACAGCAAGACGCCGATTCACACACACATGCACCTCTTTACAACAGCGACACTGAGCGTGAAGAGGCCTCTCTACCAGCGTTATGCCATGGCATAGATATCAAGGCTTCTAGAATGGATGTTGAAAGCTACCACGGGGCTCAGCGGACAAGTGAAGACTCACTGCCTTGCTGAATTCGCACCCCTCGTGCACATGCATGTTTGGCTACCGATTGCTATGCTAGAGGTGCCTCCCTTGGCGATACAGTGTGAGGCATTGGCTCTTCGGCCATTATACTGGGAACTTTCTTCCCGCTTTCACAGCTCTCCAATCCTAGATCGCAATTCATGAATGTGTTGAGGATCGCCCAGTGTTATGCTTTCAAAAGAAAACTTGATGCTGTTGTTAGCTGCAGCGCGAATCATTGGCCGTTCGTGCATGTAAAGCTACATTTGGAATGTACCTGTAGATCCGTGGGACTATAATCACCGAGATCCATAACAGCTGCCTTAAATAATAGATCCTACAGCCAGCAATCCTCCTTGCTGATTCAACGAGGTCGATTCTGGCATTAAGCCGCGCGTGTACCAGCGACAGCCCTGGGGACTGATCAAATGAATATTCTCATCTCCTGGGACCGTTAGTGTTGGCTAGCAATCAGGGCGATTTACGCTTGCCCCAACCCCAAGAAGATGGTTCTGAACCAAATGTAAATTGTACATCTCATTGATAATAAGCATTCACCATCAGAGTACTTTTGCGGCTATTGCATTCCCCATTGGGCCCCCCTTCATCGCGTGACATACTATTTTTCCGTCTTGATGTCACTTGGACGAAAATAACTAGTTGCTGAGCGCCGAGCAATGACAAACCCTCACTAAAATAAAGTGACAGGTTCTGGGTCCTTCTGTATCCATGAAAATTCGTGCTTTCCCTTTCTAATATTGCTATCAAGTGCCCCAGACTAGTGGTGCAACTAGTGGAAGACTGGAGAACCAGCCTCAAGTGCGCCTGCCCCAAGTGGGCCGCCCAGCAAGGGGCGGCAACATCCGAGACAGGTCCATCCGCCTGTTTGTCCCTGGAGTCGTTACGAAGTATTAATAGGCGAGCTAGCATGTCGGGTCCTTGGCGTCCATGTCCAGGGAGCTGGCCCTGGCCAAATGATCTCCTTTTGCCGAACCTTCCCGCACTACCCCTACCTTGATTGACCGGCAATCTGAAGAGGGGCTGATGGCAGAGAGAGCAGGGAAGTATCTTGCTATTATTGTTCAAAATCCCGAGCGCATGCGGAAAGGATTACCGTCACTGGGTTTAATAGTTAAAATTCCCCGCAGGTATATACTCCAGTATGATAATTGTGCCCATGATCTCTTCTAGTCGAGAGAGCCACTCGTGATTGTGCTGGAAAGTACGTATACCCGTGGCACGGCACCCGATGTAGAATCCAGTCAGTCATATTTGGAAAATGCACTCACCTAACGTGACCGGATCCCCACATCGGGTGCCGTGGCACAGGTACATGGAAGGTAAGCGACCAAAGTAACTCCATGTCCAGTTCACAAGTGCCGTCGCACTGAGTAGACATACATCCACGGATGGCACATTGGACATCATCGCGCCTTCTCATCCCGTTACTCGGCATGCCTTAGTCCAAGTGTCACCAGGTCATTTCCGTCCAATGGCCCCAAGACCACGAACTGTGTGCTGTAGACCCTAGAATGGAAGGGAAAAAAGAAGAAAAACAAAGGGCCCCGACTAAGATTACCGGCGCTTTTGTGTTGGTCTTCTTGAAAAAGCTAGATTGTCATCCGAAGACACGACAGTCTAACCAACCACAAATACTGAGTTGCCTCAGTATCCCCTTCACACTACATCGCGAAAGTAGGTGGGAATAGATCAGCGGCAGCCCCGAGCCATGGGACCGGTGCTTTCTAGGCACGCCGTTTCCCTTGAGACGCATATTTTGATCACGGACAAACTCAATCTCTGCGACAGTCCACGCAAATTCGCTCGGAATCATCTAACGAGTGATAGGCTAGTCCAACAAGTAACAGTTGGTCAAGTGCATGAAGCTCGCTCCTCCGGGGATGGACTCCCGAGACGCAGGTACCTATTGGCCTCGTTACCCATACCAAGTGTTTCTTACTGGCCTTCTATTGGAAAAATAGTCCCCGACCTGCAGGTAGATGGGCTCCCCACTCAAGCCAGCCAAGCATAATCGACCGACCGCGGTTTAGTGTAGCTTGCGTTGTCAAGCCGGTCTAACAAAGCATCAATCACCAACGGCAACCTAGGCCTTGGTCAAGCAAGGGAGTTCTCTTCGATTAGCCTTTCAAGAAAGTCGAGAATGCGTCACAAGCTCAATGATCAATACGGCTCCTAGCGTGCCATGAGGGTACACCAAGGGACACAAGGTCACAGGCTGCCCATGAGGGGTTCAACTATCTAGAACATGCCCTAGCATACAACACAGGTGCTCTCAGGTTGCCTAACATGTTGATCCTACATTGAGAAGCGATCTCGGTAGGCCGTTATCGGCTACTCCAAGCACTTTGGCGTTGCACTGTTTCTCGAGTGTGCCTCTGACTGCTGCGTTACATGACCCTCGACTACGCATCATCTTGCGGGCTCTGTACACGATATGGGCTTCCCCCCACCCCCTCCCCCCAACCGGGAACCTAGGAAGGATTGGCTAGCATCCCTGTCATTTCGATATCAATTACCTGCTCAGTATTCAACAGGTTTTCGAGTCTCGATGCATCCCTTGCCAGCCTCTCCTTTTCTTTCAGGGAGCAAATACCAGGTAATACTAGAGAACGAGCAATAACAAGGCTGTCACCTCTTTTCTTCTGTAATATTTAGGGCTTTGTAGAGCGAGGATACTACAATATCGCTAATCACCCCTGGTCGAGGAGCCGTAGGCCACACTGCGCAACAGCTTAGCGGACTCGAGCAAATGAATCGACGGATAAAGTGGACGCGCTGTTTGACATGGACTCGGTTTTTCTTGGTGCTATCGGCTGGGCCGGACAGGTCACTGGTAGTCATGCTGCCAGTGGTCCATTTACCGTAAAGTGGGATAGGTTATCCCCGTTTTGGCAGACGCCTTTTGAGGAGGGAAGATGGGGAGAAGTGTGGTGAGTATACAAGGCTTTGACCCTCCTTTTTCCTTCATCTGCGTCAATGACTGTAGCATCCAAGTGTAAGCGAGTCAAGCCACACCGGACGCACCTGACAAAGCAATGCGAAACTAGGTCCGGTTGCCATGAGCCTTTCTTCGGTCGTCAATATCTCGGTGAGCTAAGATAAGGACTGATCGCGTTAGGCGCCTCCACTGCCTAAATGTACCGGGGGCGAGGGAACAATTTTTAGCGGGCGCCGACGGCGTCTAAGGCAAGGTTGGTGATCGCAGGGGTGGTTCCTTATCATGAATAATACGTCAATGGGCTGGAAACCGCAATTTGTTGGGACTGTTGATGGATCAAGGCCAGCTGCCACGAGGACAACCCCGCTCGGGAAGATCTACAGGCACGAGCCATGGACCGCCAGCAGGGACCGCATGGACCACAAAGGGCACCTTTTCTAGCCCTGTCTAACTGTACTCCAGGCCTTTCCACTCATTGGTAAGCCGCTTAGCCGCTATGGAAGGGCCACGAAGCGGGAGTCAAGGCCGTCTCCTGCTCCGTGCCCTTGACAGACAAGGGCATAGAGGAAATGGCTGGCCCCTCCCCTCATTGTCCTAGTATCACTGGCGAATGCCGAAAAGAGGGCATCAACCGGCCGGCGGCCAACGTATCCACGCGCCGGATTAACATTATGGCTGAGATAGTAAGCATCGCATTCCGGGGTAGGACAGGAGCAACTCTACACAAGTCCAAGGGGACAAGCCAAAGTTTGACCACCATTTCAGAACTGCAAGGTCCGAAACGAGTGGCTACAAGCGGGTTTGAGATGCTCATTTATGATGTATGTCGATATTGGCCTTGCGCGAGGTTCTGCTCAATTTCCGATGTATGGATACGGAAACCGATGGTTGTGATTCACCGTGGTACGGTATCATCTTAGCCCGCTTCGACGGGCTATCGGGGTCTATGTTGGCGGCAAGCCGATAGTAACGGAGATGAGGTGGTGAAGCAAGGCTTGACACCCAGACTTTCTCGGCTGCAGAATGAGCAAAAATAAGCACGTTGACGTTTCAACGCTATTGTTACAGGCCGAGAAGCCCGCTTACCTGCCCGCGTGCCTTTGCGTCTATCCCGTCATAATCATCAACAATATCGATTATTTCATGTAGCTCGCCGCGAAGAAGCAAGGACGACCCATGCTGCTTTGTCTTACGAGATGCCATCCCCCTCATCCTATTATCCTCGGCCGGGGTATGGCGTCGTCATCTCCCGTTTTACCTCCAGCCCCGGCAAGAGCAGAGCTACTTCTCGGAGTCCTTATGTGGATTTCGAAGTTATCGGAAATTCGCTGATATGATATGATTCCGACTCCCTCCCAGCGGGGCTTATTCTTTCTTATAGGGTTGCTTTTTCTCATGTGAGCGCATCCTGCTTGCCTCCGCGGAACCCCACCAGAATGTCGAAGGCCTCATCAGAATGAAGAGCCCGAGGCGATCGAGTGCAAGGATGCTTGTCAAAGGGTTGGCCTTTCCAGGCAAGGAATTACAAGGATTTCAAAGCATGATCCGCATACTCCGTGATAGTCGAGGGTGTGGTTTTGTCTGGCTGTTCGGCTTTGACAACCAAGATCTTTTCCCCATTCGCCTCAACTTGCAGCTTTTTTTCCACGGTGTATGCAACTTCACCGACGTATGAGTCCCTAATTAAGAGAGAACGGAAATATTCCTCCGTCCAACGGAGGAAGTACGCAAAGCCTTCAGCACGGAAGTCTTGGTCGCGGGAATGGTGCAAAGGCATAGAACAATCGCTGAACACACGGCATTCTGCAGGAACATGTAAACTTGCCCGCAACAGACGGAGGACGGTAAGACATTCAACACTTATATGGTCATCCTCGAACAGCAGCATATGATAAACGAGCCTACTAGCTCCACAGTCGGCAAAGAACATCGCACCAAATGCCGCGGGCATGTGCTTGGCTCATTTCAGTCGTAATTCACCCCATGGATTTGTGAATGATGTCCCCTGAGCTCCAGTGGGAAAACATCCCCAACATTCGACCAGGGTCTTTCCGTGACATCGATAACCCCGGTCGTTGAGAGGACTCGCATGATGCAGGCTGACAGCCAACTGTGAGCTCTCAGGTTTAGATCTGATTGATGTCCTTTGCCTGGCATCGACGATGGTCCTTTCCTGACAATTTCGTGGATGCTCACTTGCAACATGCTTCTAACTCAATCTCAATGCTTTGTACCTCCCCATGTGTGGAGGCACAGCACATCCCCTCTTACACAAGATGCATGCTCGATCAGCAATAGGCAAAGGATCGGACGGGTCCATTCCGCACCGACGGGGTTCGTTCTACTCGCCTTGAGATAATAGCACATGAGAGAGCGCTCTGTTTAGGCTCGGATTCCTGTGGCGCTCACGCAGCCATGTCCGTCCACGATGATGCCCGATCCTAGTGCCTCCATACAAGTGCTGGCAAGGGTTCCCCTCAGCACAATTTAAGTTACTAGCACATTACCACTTGCAGATGTATAGAAGCCCTCGAGAACAGTTCACAGTGTCTTAGAGGGTGGCCCTCGCCATCAGCCAGCAATTATGTGGCGTGTTCTTCAGATGCACAGTGTCAGACATACAACGGGGCCAATTTCGCATTTCTTCAGGAACTTGGGCATCGCCTATCAATAGTAGATCTTGCAGCGCCCAGGGAACAGTTGGTCGACTGTGTCAAAGAATTCAACCATTGCAAAAGTTTCAGAGCGTGGGGGTTATTCATTGCCAGCATCCTGTTCTTAAGTTCTAACATTCATTTCCAGATGTCAAGTACCAATGGATACCTCCAAAACATACATGACCTGCCAGTATTCATTGCATCCTCTTCTTAAAAAGTTCCACTAATATTCATTTCCAGATGTCAAGTACCAATGGATACCTACCTCCAAAAACGTACGATGACCTGCGATATCTACGATGATCTACAATTCCTACAAAACCATCAAGACCCACGGCTGCGATTACAGACAAAAATTTCAAGCACATCTAACTTCGAACCACTAGCTTCTACAGTTCTACGATCAATCCTACTACTACAGCATAGCATCGCGTTTCCAAATTTTAAACAACAAGACCTCAAATATGAAGTATTCTCAATCAGTATGCAACTGACCATTTGCGACGGTTCTAGCCTTGCAACCCTTGACACACTTGCAACGCTGGCTTCGTCTGTTTCCTATGGTGACATGCAACTGTTGCGTATAAGTGCAACCGTTGGTCTACTACAGCAGTCCACTGCCAGCGGGTCTATAAACCGTCTATTAACAGTTCCATAGGCCTGGCCCTGCAGTCTACTATTGGCCCACTGTTAGCACGGCGACTACAGTACCACACCCATAGTGGATGAAATGTGGCTATTCCCATTTTTGTTTCCGGCTGATACTCAAACACGCCCATCCCTCAAAAAGAGCGAGGTTCTGCTGCAAAGAAGGTGGGTTACACGGCGTGAAGTTTCGGAGGACCCTGGTATTTGAAGCACGGATGCACACTGAGCCTGAGGGGGATCAATCATGGATTTAGCTAAATCCTGGTGCGCCAAAGCTACCAGGAGGGGGAAGACCCAAGTCCCTGGGGAATGGGCAAGACAAGGGCTAATTACCAGCAGAAACTGAAGCAAGGAGTTAAAGCATGGACCTCGCCAAGCCCTCGCCCGCAGTCGTTAGAACACACCACAGATTGAGTAGGCATTACACATCATCGCACAAGCTAGACTCTGCAGCGAAGCGCATCAGGTAAGCATAACCACAGCCGGCGAGGCCAGGAGAGTGAGGGCGAAGCGAGAGCCACACGAAGAGGAAAAAAAAAAAAAAGAAAGAAAAAAAAAAGAGGAGGAACTAAAAGGAGATGGCTGGGTCGGTTCGGAAGAAGAAGCAATGTGATACGAGAGCCCTCCGCTCAGCGTGCACCGGCCTTTGCTCTTTTTCTAAAGACCTACGCGAACGATCGAGAAGGAGGTCACCTCCAGTAGAGTCATTCTGGGTTGGTACCGGGCGCACATTTGGGGTGACAGCGCTTTTTCGGGGTTGCGTAATGGACACTTCTTTTCCTGATCGTTTTGATGGTAGCGAGATCGAGATATTGAATCGGGAACTGCAACGGATTACTCGATTAAGGCACGATTTGACTTTGGTTTGTTGGACTATCCGAGCTCCGCTTTCATATCGGAGCATTTTGAGGTTTCTTTTTCAGGTCTATCGCAATAAGGCGGCTTATTTTCCTCCACATTTCAGCTGATAACACTAGGTTGGCTCCCTGGGGCGAGCGGCCGGCCTTGGCCAAGAGGCCTGGCGGCGGGAACTGGGATAGATGAGTGGAGAGGCCAGATTGTGGGCCGATCGGGTACGGAGGGAATGATCATCCGTACCGGTAGTACGTGGGGAGAGGGAGGCGGAGACAAAGGCAGCCCAGTTTTCCCTCGGAAGTCCTGTTGCCCACCCCAGCAAAGTGATCCGACCTTCGTGCACTACCACAGTACAGTAGGCTGGCTGGCTATACTACGGTTAGGTGGAGGGACCTGTAGGGCAGGTGAGGCATGGGTAGAAGGGGAAGGGGGTGAATGCACGAGTTGGTAGGATGGGGTTAGAGCCCAGGGCGTGCGTTACGGCAATCGGTTAGGAAACACCTGGCAAAAGCAACAAACGGGAGCTGGCTTGTTTTGCCGAGCTTTGACATGCGATTTCGGCCGAATTTGGAAAGAAAAGCAAGGTCTAGAAGAAGCAAAGAGCAGGCTATTGGCATTCCTATCCACACACTCGTCGTCTGTGATTCGAGCATACGGTGCCGACTATGCTGGGCTTAGTGTATGCCGGGTCGCGTGGATGCGGCGTTTTCATCCCTCCCCTTCATCCCTGCCCATCATGTAAGCCGTCCGTGGTGGTTCTCTGGCAATGATGAGGTTGTATCGCCAAACGAACCATTGGCTGTGTTTCGTCTTTTCTCTTCATTTCTAGTTCTTTTTTCTTGGACGAAGGGGGGGGGGGGGGGGGGTGGTTCACCTGTTGCTGCCTTGGTTCCGAGGCCCCGGACTTTTCTTTTTCTCCTTCCAAGGTTCCTTTTTTTCTCTTTTTCTTTTCCATTCCTTTTGCCGCTGCCGGTCCTACGATAGTGGTGGACTCGAGCAATAGACAATTAAACCTTTCCAGGGAGTGGATTCAGAGGTTAGTGGGGGGCATTGGGGGATCAATAATGGGATTCCCCCTTTTTTGGCGGTTTCGGAACTGTTGCGAACGTGGTATCCCTGTTGTTATTTTACTTTTGTCGTTTCTTTTGCATTGTTATTATTATCTTGGTCGACTGGAATCCTTTGGGTCCGCAGGCTGACAAGGTTCTTCGTAAGAGCAAAAAAGGGGCCTTCGAGGGAAAGCGGGCGGTCGAGGAAGCGGCTCCGAAGTCAGCGCCTGGAGTGTGAACGCACTCAATGCTGGCCCGCCTGGCGGACTTGAACTCGGCGGTCGATCGGCGTCTGATTCCCCGCCTTTTACGGTTGCCGGGACACGGGCAAAAGCATCAACCATCCGTGGACGACTCCCTCTCTACGGGCCGATTTTTACCACCTGTAAAGGCACCCCCGATCGACAACGTCAAGCTCTAGTTGCTGAGCCTAGTTCTCGCCTTTCCTTGGCAAATAGTACCCTAACCCCATCTCTAGCTTCCTTTGTCGCCTAAAAGGAGCCAAAGCCCAAATCTTCAGCTGGAACTAACTGCCGTCTTGCCTGCCCTCTACACACCCCTCAACCTTTCAGAGACTATGACGCACACTGTCCTACCTTTAGCACGCTGTTCCCCGAGCCATCCTTGCCCCTCCAGGAACGGACGAGTCTCGAGGTCTTAGACAACCTCTGATCCCTCTGTCTCTCCCCCCTTTGCCTCTTGCACTATTCCCAATCCTGCCATGCTTCCTATCAGCAGAGCCCCTCAATTAAATTACTTGCAGCACTGAAACCTTTCCCAAATCCAACTGAACCACTTTGCTCACATCCATCTCCTCGTTCCTCGTCCCCCCGTCTAGATCCAGCATAGCGCCCACGATCAACGTGCAGTAGATCTTACGGTTGATTGTTTTTTTCTCTCTCCTCAGAGGCATGCTATTTATCCTATTCGGGCCAAATTAAAAACTGGAGCCATTCCTCGAGATTCCCCGCCTAAGGATATGAGGGAGGAGGGGCGTGCCCGGTCTGAGACGTTGCGGGTAAGTGCTTTAATGACTTACAGTCTCGAGCTAAGAGAAAGGAACGACGACACGGGGAGTGAATCGAGGAATAGGTGTTCAGATTGAAGCCTTAAATTAAGGCAAGCACTTTAGACACAGAGTGCTACCTCGGGAGAAGCGAGTCGGCTAGAGTGAGGCGTCCACACCTCCGTCACCCTCTCCCCCAGGTATCTTCATCTTATTATGATTCACACGAGGTCTCGAGACTATCCGAGTCCAAATGCCTTCTGAAGTGCGTACATTGTTCTGGGGCGCTGAAACCGGAGAGATGAAAGAGTCTTGCGGATATTGAATCCTCACGGCCTTTCGACAGGGGGAAAAGACGTCTCTGGAAGGCTATCTCAGTATATCTTCCCATCCATCGGGGAATTGTGTGATCCTCAGGGGAACGAGACAGTGGTTACTGTGGAGGCATTGAATGAGGCGAATTACCATGGTCGAGGATGTTTCTGTGTTCCAGATGACAGACACATCAAGCTACGGACGGGGTGCTTACGAAGAGAGGCTGGCTGCAAGTGACACGAAAACCCATGGGGAATTCCTTTGACGCGTCTTGTTGAGCCATCGAGGAATCGAACGGGAAATGAGGATCTAATGACAAGTTTGATTACCTTGGTTTCTGCTGGTTGCCCGATCGAAGGTTGGTCGAAAGTGGCAAGAAACTGCCAGGCTTGGCTTGTGTCGGACTACCCAGTTCTCCGCACGAGATCACTCGTGAGTCGGGCAGTCTACGGATCACAAGCTGAAGGGGCCCCTTGGCCTGTGACTTTGGAACAAGGAATGGGAGGTTACTTTGCTAAAAGCCGACGTTGTCCGCTCGGGGTTAGTCGAGGAGTCAGGGAGGATGGCAGCGCCCGGCAGAAGGAGAACTCGGGTTTCTCCCTCCCTCCCTCTCTCTCTCTCTCTTTCTCTTTCTATCTCTCGCTCTCTATTTCCTCCTCTCTCTTTGTGTTTCTGTTCGATGAAAGGTCGCAGTCACGCCATTCCCACTTTCTTGATTCCCTTCTTGCTCCCCGTTTCTTCTTCTGTCTATGACAGAATATGGGGAAGGATGCACGTCAGGGACAAACAGTGCTGAGCTAGTGGCAAGAACGAAGGAAAGAAAATGGATGGAGACACAAGCGGCATAGCAGATCTGCTGGTTTAAGTCATGCCTTCGAGTTTGACAGGCTCCCCCGATGAAGATGGCGGTAAAACCGCTGCCCGTCTGAAGAAAAGGGCTACTCATGGTGCTCACTCTATTCGCTTCCGCCTCTCTGAGATCTCAAACCTAGACGCACAGAGAGTCTAGGGTAGTGTGGAGGGGAGGGCAGAGCATCGAGGACACAGAGACTGCCATTAGTATGGACAAGTTGAACCGGACCCTTCAACCAAGTGGACAAGACCAGAGAACCTTCATTTTGGTGTCAAGTCGAGCAGAGACAGCAAACGACCAAGTCTTTGGCTATAGATCATGCTAACACTCAAACTCCAACTTGTCAAAGTGTGTCCTTTCCCCATTTCTTTGCGTCGTACTTTGTCTTCGTCTCGCTTTTGTTTAAGCGATAAGGAGGAACAAGGAACAACATCAGTGTGAAATCATTCTCGACTCTTCCTCTTTCCCTTCATTCACATCGTTTTTCTTTCTCTAGCTCCATCTTGCGCCAGACAAAAACGCTCCGGCCCTCGAGTGTTCGCAACTTTACAGACCTTGCAGATTCCAAAACAGACGAGGGGGCGTGAGCATGAGCAGAAACCGACGGCGTCATGCAGGAGGGGCACGAGATGCTGCAACAGGTCCTGTGGCCTGTGGTGATGTTCATTATTTTATTTTTCTCGCCACTTCCCATGGCATTTTCTTGTAATTTGTTTTCTCTCCTGAAGCCTGGGCCTTGCTGATAGCTCTGCGAGTAATGCAAGGTGCCGTCAGCCTACAAGAGATGCTGGCGAGGTCGTTTTCCCCTCTTGTTACTTGAATCCATGGGCTGGATCCGGAAATAGATGGCTCACTGGGGCAGTTCAGTAAGGACCATCAGACGTCACCTCGTGCACCTTCGTGGCCTTGGGGCCCTTCTCTTTTCTCTCTCCTATTCGTGCTCTTGGCCACGACATCCGTTTGTAGATGCGATCCTGCAGGCGCTGGCCCGATTGATCGCAGCGTAACCCTCGCAGCTGGAGGAGAACGGATCGAGTTCTCAAGAATGTGGGAGCACGGCAGTATACCAGGTCAGGGCCATCCTTTTCGGTGGAACGGCTATCCTCAAGCGCTTCAATTCTCTCTCCGAAGGCCCCTAACGTAGATCATGCCGGCCGCTTCGTCCCCTGCTGGTCATCCTCCCTCTCCTCACGGCCCCTAGATAGTTGCCACAGCCAGACGAGATCTAATGTACTTGGCCGATGACGTAGCCTGACCCGGTGCAACGACGTAAACGCAGATAGCCGAACTAGAAGTTCCCACTGACACGGAGTCCACCTCCTCCTCCTCCTACCCCATCCCGCGGCGGTCGATCCTGCAAAGAAGCTCACGCAACCCTTTCCCTTCTCTCATCTGACCTCTTTGACGCATAAGGCCGACGGTCTAGGCCGGCCTGGTTCTTTTGCCTCTTCACCAATGCGGATAGGTGCCTACGCAAACGCCTAGCGGATGTCGCCAACTCTGCTCTCAGCTGCCCCCCCCCCCAAAAAAAAAAAAAAAAAAAAAAAAAAAAACCGGGAAGCAGCATCTATAATGTCGTGGGGCTGCGGGAATGGCCGGGGATGGCCGTTTGGTGTTTTGCCGCCCGGGAGGAGGCTTTCTTTCTACTCGTCGCTGTCCCGGTATGCGAGGGCCAGGTAGTGGGCGGGATAGAGAGCTGTAACTTGAGGCGAGGTGTTGGCGGGCTTTTTGGGACACGGTAGGATGGGTGGGATGGGAGTTTCCTGGTTGATGGAGACCCTGATCAGTGTAGAAAGACTCCTTTTGACTGGGCGTACGGTGATGAGATAGATGGCGGGCGGGGCGGGGGAGAGATTCTATACGTTGTGAGTTGAGGCAGTCAGGATGTGCGTGGGGTGTAGTGTGGATTGGAGTTTGTGTGATGACGGGCTTAGTGGAGCTCGGTGTGGTGTTTGTGAGGAGGGCGTTGACTGTTTCGTAGACATGTAGGATCCGGGATGGATTCTGCCTTCTTGTTTGTTTTTAAAGAGGTTATTTCGGGCTTTAAGGTTGGGTAGAGAGTCGAGTCATCTGAAGCCCTTGGCGTAGTCGACCATCGCTATCAAATGTAGGTTTTGCACATAGTTAACTGTTAGATTGTAGCGTTAATCCTCATTTGGGCTCCCGTAGACTCGCGGCTTGGCCGATAACCTGGCAAAGGCAACTTGACGGCTAGAGTGTTGTATTCCATTTTCTATTTGTAGTTGTAGGAGCTTTAGTTGACACATTTCGGGGAATAGCTTTCCCGTCCCAGGTGTCCGTTACCAGTTAGGAGCCGCAACATCACGATACCTTTTTGCAAACGGCTCTTAACAACACAAACAACACACCAACCCATGTCCACCCGCCTATCATAGAGCAATCAAAGACCCCCTAAGTCTCCGTCATTCCTCTCAATATCTACCCTTGGTCAACTACTGCCATATAGCAGATAAGTTCTAATACTCGCTAGGGGAATCGTCTCCGGTGGTCAATATCACGATCCGTCGAAGGGGAGGACATCTTTTGCGCCTTTCCATCTCGATATTCCCCACTCTATAGGCCTAGAAATATCTGCCAAAAGCGTTAGGAATGATTCTAGAATCCAGGACTACCAACCGAGCAACGTAAAATGAAATGTAACATAGTACCCGGCATCTGACGGATACGGCGAACAGGCGCTCGCGCTCGATAGCTGGAGAAATGAACGCAGGTAAGGGTACCCAGATCCTCCCTGGCCACTGTTCTTCATTCCTCAAGATTGCTTGTGAGCCTGGTATATATTTCTCCTTCTGGCTCTGACGTTATCTGTTACTCTGGGCTGGACTCTTCTTTGCTTCCCGTTTGAGGTCAACGTTGGTGATTTGGAGTATTGTAGGTTCGATTCGGCGCTAAACGGAGGCAAACCTGTTGCATGATAGCTCATAACGATTGGAGATGAAGAGATATCATCTTAGCTAGAATGTTTGCGTCCGAAAGGCCGCCGTCGTTCCGCACGATTCTAATATCAACTCTTCCATCCACGGCTACCTTGGAATCGCCAGAGCATAGTAAACGCACGCCCTCGAGAAGGCTCCCGAGTATATCTTGAGACCATAGACAAGATAGCCTACCACTCTTTTCAAGAATAGTAGAGCTGGTCCAGTTTGCATACGTTGTCTTTAAAGATATCACATCATCTGAAGGAGGCAATATTGAACACGGGCCTAGGGGTGACGTTCAATCCATCCAACCTCCAAGAGGGCATCAGCCCTCGGTAGCCGAGCCACTGAGCAAGAAAAGTGAGACTGGTTGATTGGCCTTATCTTCTCGTGGACGTCTAGGGGAGTGTCTCTTTTTCATCAGATATAAGTACAGTGAGGGAGAGAGTCCGACGAGAGCACGTATTCATCCGCGGCCCTCCCGTATACCCGGAGATTGATGTGGCCATCCATGATAGTAGTGGAAGGCAGCAGTGAGAGAAGCCTCTATTCGGTGCTCAATTATGAATTAAATATGGGGGTGCTTTTAGCTCGGCGCAGACATCCAACACCCAAGGGGTCAACAGGTCGCTGGCCTGAGGCTTACGCGAACACCCTCTAGCGAAACGGTCCAACGGTCAACGACCTCGATATCATGGTTTCTCAGAACCCTCTTCTACCACACGCTTCTAAAAGAAAAATACACAGCCGCCACGATATATATGCCGCTGGATAACCGAAAGACCTGAGTAGCGACGGAATAACGGCAGAATAACGAGGGCACGGTCAACACCGAGACGGACGTCCTCCTTGCCTTGATCACTTGTGCACAGGGTCATACATATATGCCCCAACTCTTCCCCCTCGTTGCCTACACCTGAGGATCCACTACGTAGGCCACCTCCTGTCGCGGCTTTTGTGCCATGGCCATCATATTGATAACGCCTCTCATCGGTCTTATGGCCAATGCAGAGCGTATCATGGAGGCAGCTGGGTTCGCTTAGTCTGGAGGAGGGGAGTGAGAACGAGGAGCCCAAGGGAATTAATTGTATCCGGAAAGTTTCTCGAATACCACTCACTGGGGTGTATGTATGGGTCAACCCTGTGATAATGAGGGTGTGGTCGCTCGGTTTACACGTCCGACGAGGCGGTCACCATCACCGAGCCCCGAACGGGGAGAACAGGCCGCAAGGGTATATGGTGAGGACTACAATGGATAGGCACGACATCAACGCCCATCAATGGTACCAATTGTCCAAGCACTTGAGTATACCGACTACGTCTACTCTTGATGTAGCGAGCCACTGAAGCCAGCTATATTGAGAGTCATGGAGTGCACTAATGAAATGGATCCATGGTTGTTGCATTGGCCAATTGATGGACGCTACGATTCCTCAAGCATGGATGCATTGCGCGGCTGTATAGGTATCGCCGACGTCGCAATTGATATCCATCTGCAGCTCCAACTACGGATGCGATTTCGTGTCTGCTGTCGCGGGCCGTAGCATTCAATGGCGCCCAAAAGATCCTCCAGTCTCCCAAGACGGCAAGCCGGATTCCAAAGGCATGCATCGCATCACGCCCAGACTCGGATTTGAGCAGCCAAGCCAAAGGCCAAGACCAGGCCAAGCCCGCGATCTCATCTCAGAATTCGAGCACGTTGGCGAAGAGGAAACAAAAATGGGCGGCCTTGGATGCTTTCCGGAGATGAATGTGGATGTGGATTTCTGGAGATGAAGAGGTAGATCTTTTTTCTTTTTTTCCTCTTTTTTTTTTTTTTTTTTTGCAATTCGATACTGGCTGTGATTCCCGTCGAACAACATGTGTAACCGCCCATTTGTCCCTCTTAGTCTTGTCGACCCTGGGGCCTAGACGAAAGCATCCACCTCAATGGGTGTTGTTGCCTATATACCGAGAACTATTAACTCGCCAGCCATAGGGCCGATGGCACACTAAGCGCAGACTGCCTAACATTGATATTGATCAATACAATCAATGGACGTAAAGGCGTGTAGCCTCAATTCCCATTCTGCCTCCTATGATTAACAGTCTAGAACCCCAATTCTTCCATGCTGACACGTTCAATGTTGTGAAGCGTCAACCAAGCTTGGGGTGATGGGCCAGCAATAATCTTAATTCCATTCCCTGTTTCGCCACCACTGGCTCCCAAGCGCGCCAGCCACAAAGGCACGAGTTACTAGTCCGATTGCCTCTTCCATATGCATAACGAGCGACGGAGAAAGCCCACTTGGCAGGCCATCCCAGCCCCCAAGTCAAAAACGAACCGCCGGCAGCGGATAGACTGTTGTTATTGGGCCTGGCCCAATCGAGTCTCGTCGCGGCGTTTCTTGGCTGGCGCCGCGCCCAGCGATCCCAAGGAACGAGGAAGAGGGAAAGGGAGAAGGGGGGGAAAGAATAGGGAACGAACGAGAAATTAAGAGGAAAAAAAAAACGACCGACGCCCCATTCCTCTAAGCCCCTCAATCCCGGGCCTCAAAGTTAACAGCACCGCAACACTGCTGCCGCGATCGAGACGCGATCGGACGAGGTAGATGCCAGCTGCGCATCCATCAATCCATGTCAATGTCACATCAGTGCGGCTGTTTCGCGCGCCAAGGCTCTTTCGGTTTCCTGAGGCGAGTGAGGCGAGGGGCGCAACAGCCAGCCTGTTTCTTAACGTTGCCCATCGCCAGCCGCCAGCCGAACCAGCTAGAGGTCCTGGCATGAACCAAGAACCAGACTTTTTGCCAAGAAATCCCAAGAAAGTCGCAATTTTTCGATAGTCACTCGGTCACTCTTTTCCAATCCCCCTTCCAGCCCGTCTCTTTCTTTTCTTTTCTTTCCTTTCCTTTCTTTATTATCATCGTCACGGCACTTGTCCCCTGGCGAAGCACTCCTTTTTCCCCTTCATTTTCCAGGCGGATTGTTTTGTTTTCGATCGTCTTGTTCTCGTTTGGGCGACTTTTGTGCTTTGGCCCATTGTGCTTTGCTTGGCGAGATTGAGAAAACACCGATCGCAACGAACGACGGATGTTGACATCTCGACATAATCCTACGACAAGAATTCCTCCAATTCCCTCGTGGAAGACCAATCGATCGATTGACAAAACACCCACCCGCGCCCTCGACACATCTCCAAGATACATCGTTCTGCGCACCGTCGAAAACCCTCACGTCAGCTCGCTGTCTCTTTCTCCCGCCAAACCGGCCGTCCTCAAAAAAGAAGAAGAAGAAGAAGAAAGAAACATCCAGAAACCTCGTTCCGCTACGCTCCGCCCACGATGCACCTTTCAACCTCCATCCTCATCCCCGCCCTAATAGCTCTCCTCCCACCCGCAGCGACAGCAACGCGCTCCCCCAAGCGCGGCCTCGTCTTCACCAATCCGCGCGACCACCCAGAGGACAACGCCGTCTGGGTGCAAAAGGGCTCCACGCTAACATGGTACTACAACTACCACGCCACCGCCTCACCCGCCTTCGCCGGCATCCCGCAGGACCGCTTCGAGTTCGTGCCCATGCTCTGGGGCCTCGAGGCCGAGCCCAACAGCACCGACTTCTACGACAAGGTCAAGGCCATGATCGAGGACGGCGTCAACATCACTCACGCCCTAAGCTTCAACGAACCGGACGGCCTGGTGTCGGCGGGCGGCAGTGATATCCCGCCCAAGATTGCTGCCCAGGCTTGGGTGAGCAATTTCGAGCCCCTGCGCGAACTGGGCGTCAGGGTCGGCTTGCCCGGGTGTACGGGGGCGCCGAGTGGGTTGACGTGGTTGAATGATTTCTTGGATGAGTGCGCGGAGCTGGTGAGCGAGGGCCAGAGTAAGAAGAAGAATTGTAGCTATGATTTTTTGCCCGTGCATTGGTATGGCGACTTTGACGGGTTGTCGAGCCACATTGGCGAGAGGCGAGAGAGGTTAGTGTCTCAGTGTCTCGTTTGTCTATGTCGCTTTTTTAGACTTCGAAGGGCGCCAAAGTCCGCTGACGTTTTTCTGCTGCGTAATAGTTTCCCCGACACACCCATATGGGTCACCGAATACGCCTTGCCGCACGAAGACCTACCGCCGACGCAGGAATTCTTCAACCAAAGCACCGAGTGGTTCGACAAGGAGGAATTCATCGAAAGGTATTCCTACTTTGGCGCCTTTAGGTCTACCAACAGCACCGTCGGACCGAATCCCGTCTTTTTGAACCGCGATGGCGAGCTTACAGATATTGGCTCATGGTATCTCGGCGGAAACGCTACAGGTATCATTCCGCAGTCCGGAGATAGCGCCGCTGGGGTCATGCGGGCGTCGATGGCGCTGGCCCTTTGTGCTGCTCTTTGGACCTCCGTACTTGTGTTATGATGCGAACATTAGAACGCAGGGTGCAATTGTTCTGCCTACAGGGCCGAGAGTTGGACCCCTGGCCATTCTACGACTGCGATGACACTTCTTCCGATGGGCCGATGGGGAAGAGTCTATCGTATCGGATATGCATGGTACATACCTATCTGACTCGATGATGTCTTGAACTCTCCGAGTAACATTTACATATCTTGGGACGCCTTTTAAGGGTCCTTATTTCTGGATCGAGGCGAGCATGTATATGCCCAGAACTTCTCGTACATATTGCATAGAGACATTACCGGCGTTACAGCAAAGGGTTGATGGATATTCGGGCAACTGGGCGTTCTTTGCATTTTTCGTTTCTATCCATGTCTCTTGGAGTTATATATACGCATTAGCGAGCTCGTCTTTACTAGCAAGTCTTGAGACGTATCTACGAATTCACGAAACCATTTCGATAGAGCCGAGGCGAGATGATGAAGATAGCGCAACTTCGGTTTTGAAAGACGAACGCCGTTCCGAGATCTGAATCACCTTCCGGGGGGGGGTATGTATTCCCCCCCCTCTACCCTTTTCCCTTTGGAGCCTATCCTGAAGTTTATCCCCACACAACAATGCGCGCCGTCTCTCCGGGGTAGCAAGAAAGGCCGATGCCTAGGTGCGAGATGCGTGGCCCGAGGGATTAGGTCGGGGAAATAGGGAATTGGAACCACGGCCCCGGGCTAGACGGGATTCGTCTTCTTTGACAGGTTCAACCACTGATGCGGGGAGACGGACATACCACGGCCAACCTTCGGCCTAGGCACGCGCAACGAATGGGCGGTGCGGTGCGGTTTTACGCTTATGGAGGTTTAGACTAGGAAGCTGGGAGTGGCCAGTCGGCTTGGGGAGGCGGCATTCTAGCGTGGGGTCCGTAACGCCAGCTGGGCTGCTGGCGACTGACTGCGGGGAAGGTGTGGAAGGGCGTGAGGAGCAGCTAGCTATTTACCAAGTGGTTCAATTGATTATAGGAGATGGTTTTTTTTTTTTTTTTTTTTTTTTTTTGCATTTAGCCCCCAAGGATGAATTAATAAGCAGTAAAAAGCGCGCAATTGCTGGCGGAAGGAGCAGTCTGTCCATGAGGGTCTGTCCAATTGCTCAGTAATCATGGCCGAGAAGTAATCATGGCCGAGACAAACCTTGGGCTGGAATGGATCTCTTTTCTCGTTCTGGAAAAACCCCAAGAGCCGACCGAGGAGCGTTCGCGGCACCAAACCGAATCCATCGATACCGAGAGTACCACAGCACCCGCCAAACCACGCCAGCGACTTGCCTCGGCAAGTCCACCAGCCTGCGGCAAGTTGCAACAACTAGCCTGGCCATCGCTTCGGCCTCTTGCAAGCTTGACCGCCCGGCCACCCACACTGCGCGGTTCCCCACACTTTTTCGAACTGCCGTCCAGTTTCGCCTTCTTCCCCCAACGTTGGCCTTCGTTGCTGGGGGCCGTGTGCCTCGGGAAAGGGAAGGTCTTGGAAGGGGAGCCAACCCCCCTCTCGTGCTATTTATCAGATTGCCGTGCCGAAACGACGTCTGATGTTTCTCCTTCTTCCTTTCCTTTTCTTTTATTTTCCCTTTTGCAACGGTATATTTATTAGATTTCCTGTTCAAATAATATACGAGAGATCCCCTGAGTCGTCGCCTCTTTGTACGAAGTGTGCTTTTTTTACTTTTTATTTTTAGCCTATCGTCACTTTTCTTGATACCACAAGCTTCCTTTTCGCAACGCCCCAAGTAAATCCGTCACAATGGCCGAACGTGTTGGTTCCATCCTCAAGCACCTGAGCCCGAGCTCCAGCCTCGATCAGATGTATGCACAATCCCATGCCTTCCCGAGAACCCCCAAAACCAACACCTCCAATTGAACCAACCCCGCTAACCATGCAACTCTTTAATCCAGCCTCGCCAAGAACCCCGATGACATCGTCATCACCCTCGCCGCCCGCACCCCGCTGTGCAAAGCCCACAAGGGCGGCTTCAAGGACACCTCGCTCGAGTACATGGTCTACGCCCTCCTCAAGGAAGTGCGCGAGCGCTCCAACCTCGACCCCAAGCTCGTAGAGGACATCGCCCTCGGCAACGTCTCCGACGGCAAAGCCGCCTACAAGCTCCGCGCCGCCGCCCTCGCCGCCGGCTTCCCCAACACCGCCTCCGCCTACTCCCTCAACCGCTTCTGCTCGTCCGGCCTCAAGGCCACCGCCGACATCGCCCACTCCATCTCCAACGGCTCCATCAAGATCGGCATCGCCATGGGCGCCGAGAGCATGACCGCCGGCGGCGACGCCCTCACCGAGCCCTTCGACCCCGCCGTCCTCGCCGCTTCCAAGGAGGCCGAGGATTGCACCATGCCCATGGGCTGGACCTCGGAGAACGTGGCCCGCGACTTTTCCATCTCCCGCGAGGAAATGGATCGCTATGCCGCCGAGTCCTTCGCCAAGGCCGAGCGCGCCCAGGACACCGGCCTCTTTGACGACGAGATCGTCCCCATCAAGACCAAGGTCAAGGCCAAGGACGGCTCCGTCCAGGAAGTCACCCTCACCAAGGACGAGGGCATCCGCCGCGGCACCACCGCCGAGGGCCTCTCCAAGATCCGCGCCGCTTTCCCCCAGTGGGGCAGCACCACCACCGGCGGAAACGCCTCCCAGCTCACCGACGGCGCCTCCGCCCTCCTCCTCATGAAGCGCTCCACTGCCCAGCAGCTCGGCCAGCCCATCGTCGGCAAGTACGTCTCCTCCACCACCGCCGGTCTGGCCCCCCGCATCATGGGCATCGGCCCCACCCTCGCCATCCCTAAGCTCCTCGCCATCAACGGCATCACCCTCAACGAGGTCGACGTCGTTGAGATCAACGAGGCTTTCGCCTCCATGGCCGTCTACTGCAAGCAGAACCTCGGCCTCACCTCCGAGAAGATGAACCCCCGTGGAGGCGCCATCGCCCTCGGTCACCCTCTCGGCGCTACTGGCGCTAGGCTCGTCGTCACTGGTCTTTCGGAGCTTAGGAGGCAGAAGAAGAAGGTTCTCGTTATTAGCATGTGTGTTGGTACGGGTATGGGCATGGCTGGTCTCTTTGTTAACGAGGTTTTGTAAATGCGTCCCATGACTCTTTTTCTTTTTTTACGTGTAGATATATAGAATTTTTTTTCCCCGTCAAATACAAAAGAAAGCATTTAATCATTTCAACCAAACGTGTTGTATTAATGGAAAAGAGTGTGGATATGGGCATTTATATTCCCTGCGTGAAATGGATCGATGATATGTTCTAGCTGCTATCTTGGGTATGTGGAATACACACTATCTAATATGCTCTGCGAAAATGACTGAATTGAATCCAAAAAGAAAAAAGATCTAGGCCAACTATGCGCCTCTTCTCCACGCCCACGCCACCAATGCCGCAGTAAATGAAATAACTCGAATCTTCAAAGACGTAAACACAACCCTCGTTGAAACACCCCCTTGGAAGACATGTCATATGCTGCCATTCGAACCACGCTCGCTCGCTCAGGACTCATGCAACAAGGGCGACCTCTCATCCCCAAACCGGCTCCTGTCCGGAACAACGATACCCTCCACGGCCTCCTCTCTTTCCATCATCTTCAGCGCCTCATGCACGTCATCGACGTAGTGGCTCGGCCCACCAATCAGATCCATGATGCCCGACCTCTCGATCAGCTTCCGTACGGGGTGCTTGGGATCCTTGGGACCCCTGCTGAAGAAGACCCGCGCGTTCTTCTCCCTGTACGAGCGCACGATATCCTCAAACACCTGCGTGCCCGAGCCGTCCATGGACGTGACGCCGTGGATGTCGAAGATGATGTTCCTGTTGGACTCCTCGCGACGGATACGGGGTAGGGCCGGGTGCGCCATGCTGGTGCCGTAGAACTCGAAGCGGCGCAGACGCGTCTTGAGCTCGCCCGTGTTGGCGAACGTCAGGGGCTCGGGGATCTTGACGATGAGGCAGCCGTCAATGAGCTCGACGCGATCCGAATGCATCTCGGCATCCTCGAAGCGATGCGTGCCAGGCATGCGGCCAAGAATTTGGATGCGCGGGCGCGTGGCGTGGCGGATAACTTGGAGAACGGAGAGACCGATACCGATAGCGATACCGAAGGGGAGGGAGTAGAAGATGGTGGCGAGGAAGATAATGGCCATGAGGCCAAGTTCGCGCCAGCCATGGATGCGGAGGAAGAAAATAACGTCATGCGGCGCTTCTTCAATGAGCGAAATGGCCACAACAGTAATCATGGCCGATAGAACGGGTTTCTGGCTTGTTAGCGGAATCCCGGTATAGACAGCTGAATAAGGGAGAGACTTACAGGTAGATAGTACATGTACGGTAGCAGGAACGTGATGGTGAAGAGCGCAATCAAGCTCAAGAAGACGCAGGACATGGGGCTCTTGCCGCCAGTGGCAGCCTTGACCTTGCTCTTACCGTAGCCTCCAAACGCCGGAAGGGCCATGAAGCAGCCGCCCACGAGGTTCGCCAGGCCCAGCGCCACAAGCTCGCGGTTCGCGCTGAGTTGCATGGCCGGGAAGTCAACGGACCTTCCAAGGTTCTTAGCGACGACGCTGGACTCGAAGAAGCCAAGGAGCGCGATAAGGAAGGAGGTGCTCATGGCTTCGCGAATGTGTTTCATATGGGCGGGGACGAGAGGCCAGCGAAAGGTAAACAAGTTGCCCGACGCAGACTTGATGGCTCCAATGATGGGGACGCCCTGTTGGTCCCATCCGAGCTTCCAGCAGAGGATCGAGGCGACAACGACGATGACGAAGCGGTCAGGAATGTAGGCCACGGAGGGATATCGCGGCTGGAGCTTCTTCTTGATTTGTCTGCAGACCATGATGACGATAAAGGCCGTCAACGAGACGATAAACGTCAACTTGTGTGCATGCTCCCAGTTTCGGATCAAAAAGTTCAGCTTCTCGATGCTGCTTCCATGGCTGACACCGGCTTCCTTGGCCGCCTCGGACAGACCTGTCTGGGGCAGCAGCTGGTCGACGACAATGACGAAACCAATGGCAGATATGAAGCCACGGAGGAAGGGTCGGCTAAGCACGCTGTCGAGGAAGCCGATCCGAACAAGACCGGCCACGAGCAGAGTTGCACCTGCGATGCCGCCAATAACACCACACACCTGAGCCTGCATCACATCATTATCCTCGCTGCCGCCCTGGTCGACGGATCGCTTCACGACGGTGCCAACAAGCAGGGAAACTGTGGCGTCGGGTCCGACCAGAAGGGCAGGGGAACTACCAAAGATAGCATAGATGAGAGGATTGAAGAAGAAGCTGTATAGACCGTGGATCGGAGGGACATGGGCGAGGTTATCGGCGAGCGAAAGCACCATGGGTAGGTAGAATGATGCCACGGTAAGGGACCCGATGAAGTCGCCCCAAAGGTAAGACGCTTTATACGCTCGGAGCCATGTCAGGCAAGGAATATAATATGAAAAGTACCTAAAAATGGCAAACCCGTTAGTCCCATCTGCCACATGGCAGAACACAAATGTCAACCCAAGGGGCGGTGTAAACTTACATGACCCAGTTGTCATCAACGCCCGCCTGTCTCGCTAGGTGACGTGAATTCCTAATCTTCTTGCTCTTGATGCGTTTTGAGATACGGGCTCGCCAGCTCTTGCCTCTCGGCGCTGAAGGGTCGCCGGCGCCACTTTGTGATTCAGACTCATAGTCGGAAACGAGTTCTGACCCGGTCTCCTCGCTGGCACCACTGGGAGAGAACGTGCCATGACCGGATCCACGGTGGCTAGGCCCTTCGTTTAGCTGGTCGAGAAGGGACGACGTTTCGGTGGGGAGGATAGGCATCGATCGGGCGGCGCGGGAGTCTTGAAAATGGGACGAAGACTCATGAGTGTTCTCGTCGGTAGGAGAGTTGGTAGCCGAAGGGGTATGGCTCTGGCGTAAACCACTAGGGGTCGTAGGCAGGTGGTCCTGCCGGCCGGTAGACGACGGAGGAGCGTCACTGGGATCGGGCATGGCTACGATGGAGGAGTCGAGTTCGTTTTTATCGTCCAAACACCATATAATGCGGCATCAAAACAATGGTAATCCTGCTAAGTCTAATGTAGAGAATATGCACTTGTTCCTCGAGGTTTTCAACCAAATTTGAGCAAATTGAATGCCAGGGGACTTGTGCCTGGCACGTCGGGTGGAGAAGACAACCTCGAGGTGTTTGTTGGCTTAACGTGGGAGAAAGAGGAGAAAGAGGCGAGAAGACCGTAGTATTACTGATGCCATTGAGAGCAACAAAACTGCTCAATGTCCAAAGAGAACAGAACCGCAGAGGCCTCTTTGTCTACGCAGAAAACGGATTGGCTCCAAAGTCAGAGGAGGGAATCGATGCTCAAACGTCGACCAGGCTTGATTGTAACACCGAATCCAGGGTCCTCGCTGTTACCGAAGGTTGCCATGGGTTCGAAAGCTAATTACCCAGTGTAATTGTTGGGGGGAAGGAGCGACCACTCTTATTAAATAATGCCGGTTTTTACTGTGCGGAAGACAGTGAGCCCACCATGGAACCAGGAACCAATCGGACCCGCTAAAATCGGTCAATGGTAGGGCGGTAGCAGGGGAAGACTCCCTTCAGTGCCTCAGGCAGGACAAATTGATCCAGCCTAGAGCAAACCGCCGCCCCCCCACTATTGCACTTCGGGTGATTGCACTATTGTTCTCCGCGCTCCCCGCGCTATTTGCCACACCCGGTCAATGCCGGCCAACGGATACAGGCACCTGCAGGAGCAACAGTCCCCTACTCGCTGGAAGTTCAATGTCTAGACTATTGGCAAAGGAGTCGAAACACATCAACAGGACAGTGAGGACGAACCGACGCCGGGGATAGGACTGTCGTAGTTTCCTCAAGTAGATTTTGTTCTGTCATGGCTCCGAGTGATCTGATGTCTCGCGCTCTAGGAAAACTTGGAAAGAGCTGTGTTGTAACTTGGATGCGGTCGAGACATTTCAATTTGAAAGAGGCGACTTTGATCCTGCGGGAAATGTGGCTGGCCTGTGTCGGACATGTCCGGAGTCGTGACAGGTCCGGCAGCTCATCCCAACAATGAGTGACTAAGCTGATGAGTACAGATCACGTGCTATCGTGTTGCTTTCGCGCCCCGTGGGCCGAACGAGAGGGGCACACCCACACGAACTGGACCGTCGATGTTGGGTGCCTGGATGGGCTTTGCCAGTGTTCCGTATGAGTCGTCAGCATCTGACATGGAGTCGGTCCATTTCGCTGGATCGGCTGGATGCCGCACAATAGACTTTTACTCGGACCAACCATCAACGCACCCCTTTTTTCACCGCTATCGACCCTCAGACACTGGCCCTCTTCCCCGCTGCCCGATCCCAACTAACGCTGTTTAACAGCTAGTGGCTTGAGTGACCTTGTCTCTGGTATATTATTGCCTGTTGTTGACTGTCTCTATTGTTGAACGATGTGAGAAGGTAAGACGAGCGCTTTTAGGCAGCACCCGGTCGGTGTGGTTACATCAGATGCCAAACGCTTCCCCGTCATGCATGGCGGAGTGCGAAATGACATGCAGCGCCCTTGCACGCTCATTTGTCTCCGTATAAAATCTCCTATTGAGGCCTGAGGTTCAGCTCCCCTCAAACTGCTTCCTCCTGGATCTTGTGCAACAACCCACTTTCACCTTCTTCGATTTTTAACCGCCCTCCTCGGAGTCCCCTGTTTGCGGATCTACAGTCCCGCCTCCCCGGCAAAAAATGCTCACCAAATCGACATACGTCTACGCCCAACACGCGGGTGTAGACATCGAGTGTGACGTCTACGAGGGCCCTGCCTACCCCCTTTCGTCTCCAGTATTCCTCTTCTTTCATTCGGGTGGGCTGGTCGGCGGCGCACGTGAGCGTTTGGCGCCGTGGATTGTGCAGGTGGGTGTTTTCGAGCTCCATATCGGCCCTGTTGCGTGATTCGTGTCGCTAAAAAGTGGCAACTCAGGCCTGCTACCAGAGGAAATGGACACTCATAAGCGCGGACTATCGTCTCCTTCCCCAAGTCAAGGCGCAAGGTCTATTAGAGGATGCCGCCGCGGCGTACAACTTTGCCAGAAGTTGGAGAGGTTCTTGCAGGAGGGTGATTGTCGCCGGAGCAAGCGCCGGTATGATTCAGCCTGATCAAGGTCGTTTGAAACCACTACTGACGCGTAGAAGGCTTCGTGATGGCTGCGCTCACAGCCCACCACCTCAAACCACAGCCACTCGCCCTCTTCGGCATCACGCCCATCACGACATTCCAACACCCCTTCTTCACTTCCTCCATCCTGTTGACGCCTGAGCCTCTCACCGCCGAATATATGGGCTGTACACTGGATCCAAACGGCCCCGTGATCTCCCGATATGATAATGGTCCAACTCCGTTTGACATTGAGCGGTTAACACCGTCCGGGGAGAAGCACCCAGAGTATGTAGTTCCCGAGAAGATGCCGCTTGACGATCCCCGCTGCTATCTCTATGGCTACTACCTTAACCACAACCAATTCCCTTCACTTGTCGGCTCGGTAGACTCGGGCTACGGCGCCGTCTGTCCCGAGGCCGAGGAACCGCCCTTGCGGAATAAGGAGTGGCCGCCAACGGTTATTTTTCACGGCGACGACGACTACGATGTTAGCATGGACGTGAGCGTTCACATGGCACAATCGCTCGGGGAGCACAGGATCAAAGTATTTCTTGCTGAGGGTCAAGGTCATCTCTTCGAATGCGAGTGGTTCCTCGAAGAAGAGGATCCGGCGATGGCGACCGTGAGGGAGGCGTTGGAGTGTTTGACGGATATTGCTGAAGGACGTTGAAGTAGAGCCTTGATGACCTTGATGTGCAATTGATGATGATGATGACGATGATGATGCCATTGATTTCCTCTCTGTATAGGGATTGATTGACCTGTTAGACTTGGATGGCACGACGCCAAGCACTCGCTTGTATCAATGCAGCCGAGACTGAAAGGTCCCAAAAGGAGCCAGGCAGTCTATTGCTTCCAGTAATACCAACGGAAACATTATAGATTTGTAGGGTTTTTTTTTTCTCCTTCTTTTCTTTTACCCTTTTTTTATCCATTACGATTAATACCCGCTCACACCCAACCGCCAGCAACCTTGTCGGCGATTATGTGGGCCCCCGACGAATTTTTTCCTTCTTGTCAGTCGAAAGCCGAATGATAACCCACGCAATCCCACAGCACGCACAAGACGAAAAAAATTTTACCAGAAGGATCCATTCGGCAGAAGAGAATTTCTTGCCAGTAGCGAGACCGGGAAAGCAACTCACTTCTCCTTCAAGAGGATGGCCTAGTGGCCCAATGGCAAGGCGTTTGACTACGAATCAAAAGATTGCAGGTTCGATCCCTGCCTAGGTCAAGATGGAAAGCGTTTCCTTTTCTTTTTTGTCTTTTTTTCTTTTTCTTTTTTTTTTTTTTTTTTTTTTTTTTTCCTTTCTCTTTGCCTTTCTGATACGATTTCTTTTTTTTTCGTTTTTATGGCGCAGGAGAAGTGAAGTTTGGTACGATTCTGTGTGTACGCCTTGACGCAAGACCTCAACATCACAGCCTAGATACTCGCATGGTCTGCTTGCATTTTTTGTTTCAATTTCCAAAACTTGTCATTATTATATGCTAGCATTATTATTTACTTCATTACCATAAGAAAGAATAATATAACGCCCCACTCCCCTAACCTCAAGCAGCACACATTACCACGGCCTTCCTCGCCTGTCCAATGCTACGACATCTTCACCTCTCTAGATTTAGCCCATCCGCAGCAAAGTACGAACGAGAACACTCCTCCTCTAATCCTTATCACCACTCACCACCTTTTCCGCGTCCGCAGGCTCCACATGCCTCTGCCGTACCAACGTCTCCTTGTACCCGTCAATGACGTTCTCCTCGATGGTCTCGACAAAGACGTCGACCTGCGTGGAGTCGAACTTGCGAGCGGAAACCTTGTGCTCGAAGAGGACGTCTAGCTCGGCAAAGGAGCGGCCGCGGGGTTCGGGGACGCGGAAGTAGGTGTAGATGACGCAGAGGAAGCAGATGCCGCCCTGATTCATCGAATTAGTTCTATGTAACCTTACCACGAATCACGGAGAGGGAAGGAGAGAGGGAGCTTACCCAGAAGAAACCAGCATAGTTGCTCCAGTTCCAGGCACCGGGATTCAACATGTGAGGCGTCAACACGCTGTTGACGATTCCAACAATGTTGCTAAAGGGATGTCAAGTTAGCCATTTACTCGTCCCTACGGGCCACCCCTCGAGTCCAAGTTCGCAAAACTTACTAAAGATTCCTCCCCAACACAACAGTCTTAATCTGCAACCTTCTCGAACTCAACTCGCTCACAAGCGAATAGCAAACCGTACCAACCGTCAGCTGATAACACAAAGCCCACACGAGCATGATGCTCCCGGTAGCTAGCGAAGCCTGGTCGCGGTGCGCTTCGGGGACGAGGCCGAGGAAGCCGAGGATGAAGAGCATGGTGCAGAGGAGGGCGAGGCCGTAAAGGTAGAGGGTGCGACGGCCGATGCCGAGGGTCATGAGGAACCAGGCGCCGAACACGCCGGCCATGTTGATGCCGTATTGGCCGAGGGCGAATCCGTAGGCTTTGCGGGGGGGGAGGCCGGCTTGCTCGAGGAAGTAGGTCGAGTAGTTGGAGAAGGAGTTGCCGCTGAGGTTTTGCATTGCCCAGACCATGCAGACGATCTGGAAGGGATTTGTTCCGTTAGTACGGTGAGTCGTAATGCCAAACAGGGGGAAGAGGGAGTTAGTTGGGGGAGGGGAGGGACAATTTAATTTACCTCTGTCCTTCGGAGATCGGTTCCCTTGAAGCAATCAAGATAAGAGGCTCCAGCAGTCATCTTCTCCTCGAGGGCCGTGGTGTGGACCATCATGGCAATGGTCTCGTCGGCGTCAAAGTCGGTCTCGCGATCGAGGCTGGTAAGGCGCAGAAGAGATTTCTTGGCGTCCTCGACGCGGCCCTTTCGAACGAGCCACCAGGGGGACTCGGGGGCAAA
Organism: Lomentospora prolificans; assembly: GCA_029532625.1. Taxonomy (NCBI): domain Eukaryota; kingdom Fungi; phylum Ascomycota; class Sordariomycetes; order Microascales; family Microascaceae; genus Lomentospora; species Lomentospora prolificans. Next base: position 480,140 of record JARFXM010000001.1, read on the forward strand.
GTAGATGCCGATGAAAAGGGGAAGAGGCCACATCCATTGGAGAGCATAGGGGCTTTTTGGGGGGGGATGAGGAAGAGGAGGGTCAGCGCCAATTTGGTGAAGAGGTGTAAAGGAGGACGAGAAACTCACATTCGGTAGGCCCACTCATCCTTGCGGTCCAACATGGACATGATGACGCCGATACCAATCTCCTGACCGAGGCCCCAGCAAAAGTTGATGTAAGTGGTCAGGTAACCGCGGAGGGCTACGGGGCAGACCTCGCAGGCATAAGTGATGGTGAGAGTTTGGAAGATGCCCCATGGCTACACACACACAATGTTAGAACTCGGCCCTAGTCACATGAGAATATTCGAGAGAGGACTAAAAGGAAACTTACAATACCGCAGAGAATCTCAGCGACGAGAAGGGTCTGGATGTTTTGGGCAGTGAAGAAGATGGCAGTAAAGCCAGCTATACAAACAAGACTGACGAGGACGGTCCACCTGTACCCGAAGCGCTCGGAGACGAAACCGTTGATGAAGAGACCAATGATTTCACCGACGTTGGCACCCTATTTTGGGTTTTTTAACAAGTCAGTATTTCGATATCTTAACTTAGCCCCGGCTAGGTACACACGGAGGGGTACGTAGGCAAGCAAGACGGGAGGCCGAGATAAGGTTTGAAGGGAAAAGAAAAATCAACACTTACATTGCTCAGGCCAGACTGCCAACTAGCCGGAACCTGGTACGAACCATCGGGAAGCTGCTGACCGTACTTGCGGTTAAACTGGTCGAAAGCATCTGCATGGCACATTAGTCTCCGGCCGTCCAGCTCGTCACTTACTAGACCCACTGGGCCTAGTTCTCTACTTTGTCCTGCGAGGGCCAGCCGGGGCAAATAAAGGGAAACGGGGGGTGGCAGGGGGTGCAGAGAAGAAGCAGAGGGGGATGGAGTTTAGGGTTCTTACAAAAGTTGTTTACCAGGCTAATATCATAGCCCTCCATGACGATACAGGTGGAGATCAAGACACTCCAGGCAATGGCCTTTGGATACAGCTTAATGCCCTGCCACAGAGTCATCTGCCTCTCCTTATCGGTGGCAGCCTTGGCGTCGCGCAAGATAGACCCGGCGGGGCCATCCGAGAGACCGGGGTTGTCCTCCGGACCGATGGCGGCCGGGGACGGGGACGGGGGTGGGGCAGGTTTCTCGTCTGCCATTGTGTGTGTGTGTGTGTGATTGTCTTTGGATCTCAGTTTATATCTTTCTACGATATTTCAGAAATAGAAAGAAAAAAAAAGGGAAAAAGAAAGGCCTGAAAAAATGTACCAGATGGGCTGTGGGGTGGAAAAAGAAGTTCGGGTTTTTTTTTGGTGGGGTGCCGCTGTACTTGTAACTAGTTGCTCAGAGAGTGGGATATCAATAGTGGGACGACATGCAGAGAGTTCAATGTTCCCACTTCCTGGCTACTGGCTCGGTCAAATCCATAGATCAAGAGGGACTGGCAGAGAGGATGGGGAGAGGGAAAGAAACCCGGGGTACAAGCAAGAGGGACGGGGCAGTAACGACGAGGATATCAGAGCATAAGGTCAGGCAGTGAGAGACAGAGGGCACAGAGGAGAGAGAGAGAGAGAGAGAGCGAGAGAGAGAGAAAGAGAAAGAGAGATTCTTGAAGAAGGGGGGAATTAAGTGGGTGGGTATGGAGTGCAAGTCCATTACAATGGATCGATCAATTGGGATTAATATTGAATTCTAGATTTTTCTCTCTTCTCTCCACTTCGCTTTTTCGCGCGCCGCTAAAACGAGAAGGAGCACTGAAGCCGTGATTTTGATTGTGCGCTGGCGTGGTCGATACGTATCCGTACTTTTGGCAGGCTTAAAACTCGAAGAGCATTGGATGCTGCTTGGATCCACAGCCAAAGACCCTTCCCATGTAGATCGATGTTGCCATTGAATCCATTCCTTTCCAACCTTCGTCGTCGTCGGCATTGGCTGGCCAGCATTGGTGCGCTCCTTTTGCTCGCCTCCACCCCCACAGACAGGCCCAAAAACGAACCGGGGGGATCTCCAAACCGGTGTTACTCTAATAATATCTTACCCCAAACCCATCACCGACACCAAGAGGGGCTACCAGCCAGCTACCAGCCCTGTCACGAGGCAGGCCATTGATGCTTTTTTGGCCTGTGTATTCTGTCTTCTGTGGTCTGGCTGGCTTTCTACGTCTTGTGCCGCCAATACCGAATACCCCGTCTCCCACTGCCCCTCTTCGCCAGCCATGGTCGGTGACCTGTTCTCCAGATCGGCGCCACATGGAGAGCAGGAAACGCGCAAGTCTGGTTCGTTGGATACGACCTCGTCCCCTCCGTCATCATTCCGATAGCACCTCCCAACTTTTTTTTTTTGTCTTTGCTGCGCGGGGATTGATTGGATGGGTATGGACCGACTCCAGATCCAAATCCACCCTCTCATCGTTTGCATTGTTCCCGTTGCCAAAGGAAACAAACTCTCGCTCCCTTTCATTCGTCTCGTTTTCGTTGCCACCACCGCCCAGTCTCTGATTGATCCCGTCTCGGTGTAATGTGGGCCTACATTAGCCCGACCTTTCCCAAGACAAAGTAGTAATATTATCGATGAACTGCTACAAGTAGTACCTTGTTTACCGCCAGAATCCCCTTCGGCCGAACTAACCCATTCCCTTAAATCTCCCCGCCACTTGACTGTCCAACATCAACCCATCAGCACCTCCGACTAGTACGTTCTAGGAGAATCGCCGCCCCGGCCCCGTTACCCCCCATCCAATGGCACCTCAGGGCCATCCCGATTCGCTTCTCCATTGGGAAAGTCGTCGTGCTCACGACGGGAAGGAGAAAAGAAAAAAAAAAAAGTTCAGTTTCCTTTCCTTGCCCGCTTCGGTTTCTTCGTTAGACACTACTCGCGTGGTTGGAAATGCGCGAGCCGAATGTTGGCCTTGGCTCTTGGAAAACATAATCCACAGACACACACACACTCTCTCTCTCCCTCTCACATGCACATGCACATGCACGCCCATATCCCTGCATCGTCAAAGTCACGTTACGTGCATATTTTTTTTTTTCTTTTTTGTTTTATTCTCCGTCCGAGGTCTCTCTCTCATCAGTATCTTTGTAGGGCGATCAGCGGTAATAAGTCCATCTTTGCTTGACCCCGATTCGTTCGCCGTCATACAATGGGACCTTTTGGAATTCCCCAGTTTGCAGTAGGCCAAGATCTACTGGAAAACACATTTGATGAAAACACTGAGAAAAAGGATGTGCATTTCGCCGGGATAATCATTCTGCCATCTACCTTCCTCCATTCCCCTTTGTTCGAATACAAGTAAGCATTTTACAGCGACCAAAGACGTCGCAAGCCCGCCTTCTTTTCGGCGTCCACAGCTCTGTGCCCGGCCACCGTCGGCTGTGCTGTCCGGCCTCAATCCCGGTGCCAGGGGGGATCGGAGATTAGAACTTGCAAAGGCTTAACGGAAGAAAAGAAGAAAAAGCTTGGTTTACCGAGAATGGACGAGCCAAGTTTTGTTTTTCTTTTTTTCTTCTCTTTTTTCTTGGCTGCGAGGGATGGTACCGCTTTTATGGGTCAACATCATCAATATCCTCCGCCCATCAACACTAGCGATTGTACTTTCCCGCTCATTGATTCTTTTCGAGGCAAAGATTTTCTCCATCTGCTATTATTATGATCACCGTGGAGAAACGGCCCGGCCCTTCGATTCCTCCTCGATATACTTCGTATTCATAACCCTTTTTACCCATCAAGGAAAAGCGCTGAATCACTGCCCGCACCCAAGATCCAAGACACAGCCCTACACCGGAACAAGTAGCACACTTGCCGTCCCCATTTACTTGCTTGAGGAAGGAATTCTATGGCAGCTTCGTCTTGTGTAGAAGCGTAAGCATCCATACGTACGTGAACCAGCGTGTGGGTATGAGATAGGTGGTCCGAAGCCTTGACGCAACTTATCAATCCCTAATATCCCCGGGCCTTTGTCTATCACGCGGAGGGCAACAGAGCCGTGGACCCCTTTCCACCACGACGTGGCTGCGAATGCCCATCTCACCAACAGTCTAAGCCGGAGGTCTATAGAATAAAGGCTGGTCGATGTGGAGCTCACACAGTCGCATCATCATACTAGAGAGAGTCCAATAGTTCTGTTGGGCCATAGTCCTGTCGATAACATGGTTCTTTACGTACTATCATCTCGTCGTGTTGTTTCTTTGCAGTCTTCACCTTCAGCAGGATTGTTTGATATTAATGGAGGCCATCGTACACACATCGAATCCCGCATCCCCCGTCCCACATGAGTGGTCACACCCAGCTCTTCTCCAAGCTCCTCGTCGTAGTTGGCACCAGAGCTCCAAACAAAGCCCTGGAATCCCATCCCCCCCCGGCGCCATGTGCAGAGACCTCAAAGAACACCTCGGCCAAACACCACACCTCGCATAGTCCAGAAGCAACTGCAATGTTTTTGAGCTTTCCCCACTCTCCAGCCCACAATAAGCCGACAAGACCCCTACAAGATATCCCAGGCGAACAATTCCTTTTTCCCTCACTTTTCGTCAACGACCTCACAAGCTCCGAGGCCGCGCAAGCCCTCTTTCAACGACGCGCTAGAATACCGCCTCCCAATCAGTGTTGTCAGACTCGAGATTTCCAAGGAAGCTCGCAAATCAAATCTGGCTCGCCCGACAGCTTCAAAGTACAGACATGCAGCGCGGCCGCCTCACCGTGCTGTCTGTCCTCCCGCAGGTTTGCCTTGTTTGACCGGCTGGATACTGTGTTGTGTGACTGGTCGGATCTGGGGCTGAAACCAGAGCAACCATGGAGACCTTTGCGGCATCTCGAGAGGAACCACTCGCGACACACTGGGCCCTGTGAGCGAATTGATCTTACGAGAACCAAATGGGTAGTTAGTCCGCAATACTCTTGGCCGGGCCTTGCTTTTGAAGATCTGATGCAACTCGTCAGGCAAAACCCAACAGTGGCGAGATTATGGACGAAGAACGAACAAGCATCATGGTGCATATTCCCTTTAACGCCGTTCCTATATCTATCATACACATGCCGGTGACTGTCCAGTCCCTATGCATCCGAAACGGTCTGAGTACATCACTTTGGACCATAACGAGGCCAACAGGGCTTGAAACACGCCCCAGTACATCACTGTCCTTTCATACTGCTCAAGAGATAACCTTCCGAAGCCGAAAGCTTATAAGCTGACTACAACATCCTGCCCACCAAAACGCAGCACCAAAAAGAATCAAAATGGCCTCTCCAGATCCGGTTGAGTCGTTGAGTACCTGTGTCCTCACCGTGGCCTCTAAGCCTCTACAGGCTGGACGTGAGGTTCCCCACACGGTCCCGGCACCAACAGAAATAAAGGCTTGGAAAATGATAAAACGGGAAATAGAGTAAAGAAAAAAGAATCGAAATCGACGAAAGAAAGGGGGTATAAGTGTCAAGACTATGAGTCACAAAAATGACTTGGGGAACAAGAGATAAGAGAAAAAGGGCGAATGCGCTGTCCACTGTCCTTCTCGGACGTCCGCGGTTGACGCAGATGTCGGTAGAGTGAAGGCAACACGTTGTCGTACAATTACAACCGAAAAGCGTCGAAGGGATAGATACCCATCGCGAATACCTTGTCTGGCGTGTAACAGAGTGAAATCGTCGTGGTGATATCTTCTCAATACCACATGTATGGTCGCTGAATCATGTAATGCGTTTGAAAACAATAAAAGGAAAAACCGTAGATGTTTGATCCGAGTTCATTTTATCGACTCCAGCATACCAAATCCATCAAACCCTGGCGTCCTAAAACATCGGCCGTATACCGTCAGGCCGTCATCTGCTATGCTATTCGTTTAGACGCCACCGCCCATAAAGGCAGCGAGGTCGTCTAGCTCCATGAGCTGGCGCTCAAAGGCCGAGCAGAGTTCTGAAGCGGTCATGTCGGCAGGCGGTTCGGCTTCTACCTTTGGCTGCACGGCCACGGTGGCAACTGCTGCTGCAGCGGCGGCGGCCGCCGCCGCGGTAGCGGCAGCAGAGTCGGAATGGGCACCACTAGGCGGAGGGGTGCCAGTAGCAGGGGTCGCGGATCCGCCGCCGTTAATCGTAGTGAACCCAGACTTACGGGGCATGGGAGGCTCACTATCGCCTCGCGCACTTCCGCCGACCGAGTTGTTGTTGGTAGTAATAGCGGCGTCGGCATCGCCGGTGTCCATAGCGCTGTCAGCGTTCGAAGCAGCCTCGTCCTTAACCGAGACAGGAGTACGCTCTTGGGCGACAGTGCCGATGGCTGGGGGTCCAGGAGTCTGAGACGACTCGGTCTTCAGTACGCGCTGCATGACGCTGAGATGGCGGAGCCAGGGGCTGATGAGTGGCCAGATCTCGACGCTCTCTTCCATGAGGTGTAGTCCGTCCTTCACGATGACGCCGGCTGTCTCAACAGAGGTTGGTGGGGTGAGTCCCTTAAGCGACAGGTACGCGATCGTGGCGCTGGCGGTGAATGCGGAGAATAACATGAAGAGTGGGTAGCAGACAACCGAGTCTTTATCGGATCCCTGCTCGAGTGCTACAAGCAGAGCGGTGGTGCTGTGGCACGACGCCATGAGTCTGTCGACAATCTCATGGCAAAGAGGAGTGTGTTTGAACTCATCGATGTTGACCCCTTCGGTGGTGACCGAGTGCAGTAGTCGGCGGCGGTGGAGGAAGATGGTAGCACAGTGAAGAATGCAGTGGAGCATGGCGAAGGTGATACCCGAGCCCATTGTGATGTGCAAATTGACTTGGCCGGGCTTGTCGATGAACTGCATCGGCAGAGAAGCCCTTAGCTGCTCAATCGAGCTCATCAAGGAGGCACAGGCATCGGCGTTGAAGTTTTGCATGGAGCTCGTGAGCATCTGGACCACGTCACGCCAAATGGTGGTGGCGAGAACGATATGGCCGAACTCTCCGATATCTCCAGTTTGAGTGCCAGCGGGCAGGCCGAGAGGGTCGTGGAGCATGAGGGTCTTGACATAGACAGCATTGCCAAAGGCAAAATTCATGTCCGAGCAGGGTAGAGGTACGCCGGCATAATCGCCAGGGGACAGGGAGGGGTATCGGCCCGGGGTGCTCGCCAACAAGCAGTCGAGGATGTAGATGAGCCACAGGGTACGGCGCCAAGACTCGTCCTTAAGGAATCGTTCGGCCTCCGGTTGGGCGTGGTGGCTGTTGAGGATTCGGTGCATTTGCATCATTCGGACGGCTTGACCAAGATAGATATAGGCTCGGACGGCATTGCGCGAACCCCATTCATGGATGACAATCAGGCACAAGGCCTGAATGTCGGAAAGAGAAGGGTGGTCAAGGGACTCGTTGATGCGGGCCATGGCCTTGCTGGCGAAGTGCTCGGCGGCAGCCGTCGCACCGTTTTGGCCACCATATCGGCGGATGATGGCCGGTGAGCTCCTGGAAACGGAATTGAATATTAGCATAACTGTCACGTGATGGTATAATTACGGAAGTGGCGACCGGCGAAAAAAAGTGGAAGGCCGGTGTGGGGGGGGGGGGGACCACCAAGTCGGCCAGAGGAGCCAACGCTCTGGAGACAGTGCCACGCTAGGCAGCACCCAGCAAGCGCGCCAAGAAGCCAGTCGCGAAATAACGGGAATGAAAAGTGGTCGATGGACAAGACCTACCGCGATGCACAGCACAAAAGTGCGTAAACCAGGGACAGATCAAGCGTAAAAGTCTTCATCTGCTGAATGAAAGATGGCTTGTGGAAGGCGACACAGGCCGGGAAGGACTTGGAGAGGATCCGTTCGCATTCCTGCATCAACTCAGGTCCAATCCTATCGACATGTTAGCGTCCCTCATTCTCGTAAAAAGAGACCGATGCAATCAGTGCTCGCGACGGAAGGAGCCAATCTCAAAGAATAATGACATTTATTGGCTGCGTCGTCGGCGAAAACAAACGGCGAAACCACTAAGGAAACGCAGATGAGATGCGGTGATGTGATGCGAAGACGGCGCAGCGACGAGTCATTTGGACACCATGCGCGTTGCTCAGGAATGGAAGCGCGGAGGGAGCAGTCTACTGCGGGGCCTCGTACATGATGTTTGGACAAGGACAACAGAGACGGGGACGAGTAAAAAAAGGATCAACATACTTTTCGGTGTTGTTGGGAGCCCCTCGAGAAGGAAGTGCGCCAGGAAGTGCACTTCGAGTATCAGCCGAAGCGCCCGATCCAGGGAGACTATCGCGAGCAGGACGAGTCTGGCCAGCGCGAGACGGGGTTTGGCCATGCATGTGAGCGTTGGACTCAGAAGGAAGATAACAATCATGCATTCCCTTTGCGCAGTTTCGGCAAGGAGCGCGTCCATTTTCGTAGACACACTTGGTTTTGCCCTTTCGGCAGCGCACACAGGCACCACCGGCCCTTAGGGCAGTCTGGCGCACGGCGCCAGAGGAAGACATGATTGTCCGGAAAGAGTTGGTCGTGGATGTCGCTTGATGGGTGTCGGTAGGAGGTGAGCGCGTGCCTGATGGCTCAGCGACAGAAGGAAAAAAAAAAAAAAAGGATTGGAGACGGCCGTGACCGAGATCTCTATTATAGAGGATGTAGTATGAGGGGAGGATTGTCGCTCTTGCGCAGGTCCTTACTATTCTTTTATTTTTTTCAGGATGCGAAGTGTGGTGTTGTGTGGATGGAGAAAATAGAGGAGAGGGTTTTTTTTCTGCGTGTGGACTAAGGGAAAGGAGAGAGAAAAGGGAGACACGGAGGGGACGGCCGGGGCGGCTCTGGTGATTTGGCTGCTGAGAAAAATGGGAAAGGCTGAAACCAGGTAGCTAAAGGAGGAAAGGAAGGAAAGGGCGGAAGGGTTTTCGGGGGAGGTGGGCTGTTTGGTGAGGCGCAAAATCGGCTTTCTGGCTCCCTCTGTCCCTTTTTGGATCTGGGGTCGGCCGGCCGAAACGTGGAATCTTGCCCGGGGCGGGGGTGCCTGAGGAAGCCAAAAAAGAAAATGGGCCAAGATTAAACCCGCGATCGCTCTTTCCCAATGACTTATCCGTAGCGTAAACGCGGGCCTCGGACGGAGCGGAGTAAGCGCGATGGGCGTAATGGAGACACAAAGTGGATTAAATTTGTTGAAAGGCGAAAAAGAGGGTTCGAAGCCCGACTTTTCTTGCCCAGCACACCCGAAACCCTTGAATATAGTGGTGACCAGGACCGTTCAGGAAGCCCCGAGCAGGCGCGGGATCTCTGGACTGGTGGAGTCTTGGCAGTCGTCAAAATCGGACGTGCGTCGGCAACGGCTATCCGACCATGGGACGCGTTAACTTCCTTGCGATGGTGGAATAACAGGATTAACAAGAAGGAAGAAAACCTTCCTGGACAAAATGTTTGTGTGAGCCGAGGGTAGGGCTGTGGTGAAGAAGAGGATACTGATACGTTGGTGGATGATGCGAGGGTTCGGAGCCAAGATGGTCCAGGCTTCGGGGTGAGGCAAGGGGAAGGAGGCATGGACTGAGGGTCGACGAAGGGGGAAAGTGGAAGGGGTGGGCGAGGCCAAGGTACGCGCTGGGGATACGGAATCGCGGGCTGGGCGGGCAATTCAAAAATGGGTTAACGGCCAATCTCGGGCGGCACGGTCGGGGGGTGGGTGGTGAATGTGAATGAGGGAGAACAAAGACAGCTTGCTGGTACCAGTGTCCAGTACGAGCACATGCCCATAGGCCTGTTGAGTCCATTTGGGGGGCGGGGGCTGCAACCATTGATGACCAGCTGGCTCTCCAGCCAGTAACAGAAGCAACAGCAGGCTCTAGTGGTACAACTAAACTATGGAGCGCTCCAGGTCCGAATGCCTTCCTTCGAAAATGCCGCAACGGGCCTTGGCTACGTCCAAAGATTCAAGAACCACTACAGTAGAGACTAGCAACTGCAGCAATGGCAGAAGACATAAAATCATCACTTGGATTGTATCGCAGATTCCTTTGCTCCGCTGTGAACTATTGACTGGGGTGTTTGATTTGAAGTCTGTGACGGACGGGATGGGCAAGACGGGTGGGCAACAGCAAACGACCGGCGGACGCAAGACTTTGAGCCACCAAGGATGGTGAAGCCCGGACGGATCGGATGTTGTTGCCGGAGAGAAATGCCCCCAGGCCCAAGTCGCCTCAGCAAATGTCGCGGAGGTACGAGCTTTTCGTGATTTGCTGTCAGCGCACGCCACAACCTTCCATCCTAATTTCCCCCAATGTACACGATCGCAGACCAGCTCCCGGCGCAGACATGACACCTTTTAATACACTTAAAAAAAAAAAAAAAAAAAAAAAAGGGAATAAAATTTCCGACAAGGCTGGGAGAATCTACGGCCATCTATGCAGGTATAGAAAATATAATTGCTGTGGCTGTAAAGTCGCCCATTGATTCAATTTTCCAGCCCGGCGGATTTCATGGTACATTGAAATGTCTAGTTATGGACGCCGACTGGTGTGGCTGGAATCTCGGGGCAGTGTGAATCTAACTTCCCGGTGCGTCAGAGCTGAGATGGGCGAAGCCAGCACGGCGAGATGTGGAAGGCTCCCCTCCCGTGGAGACTATGGTAATCCCGCTTTCTCGGTCCCGTCCCCAAGCGCGCCTTCCTTCACTAACTAGAAAGTCCCTCAACCCATGTGAACCAGGGTTATGCTCGTGACAGCACACGAGAAAATGGAACACATGTACCTAACTCAGCCCTTCCTCCTTGACGACCTTCACTCTTTGGTTTTCGAAATGTAGCGATATTGCATCCGTTGCTACAAATTGAGATTCACCATCTTTTTGGTTTAGAATCGTGCGTCGTGAGCACGGGTCTGTCCAGCTGCTTTACAATATGGGACCCACAATGCTCCGGCCGAGGCATTCTTTTTGAGTTGGGGGGGCCGTTCCGGCTTCTCGCGAACGTGACCACTTTGAGACCTCGCCCATGTGGACACCGACCTTAGCCATCATTTTGCGCCGAGTGGGATGATGGCAGAATGTGCTGGCCTAGACCGGGTACAACCAGCTTGCAGTCACCCCGAAATCCACCAAGCAGGGACGGGTTCAGTTGAGTCGATACCGAACCCAGTTTAGCGAAACCTTGGCGGGCCTTCCGACTTAACCCAAACACAGTGTCGAGACATTGGTGAGGGAACAGCACCGGAAGTATCAGAATGATCTCACCTGGCTAATCCCCAGCAACAATGCGCAGTACTCGGCGATGTTCTGGAGTACTAACGACAGTGCTCCGTACAGTCCCGTACGGTAAGCCTTTTTTCGTCCCCCACAGCCCTCCAGAGCCTTCTTTAATCACCGACTGTCAATTGTTGGCAGAGAGCGAGTCCGGCAAGCCAAGCACGAAGGGTCCTGATTTCCCTGCCCCTCCCTGCCGGTCGGCGCCCCTAGCTGGCCAATACCTTCTTTTTTTCCCTCGTCGTTTGCGTCCTCTCCTTAATACCGCCTGATCGACAAGGTCATGAACGTCCGAGGCACTATTTCCGTCGTCCCACTCGAGCTCTCCCATCCGCTCTCATCCTCGGGAATTCGAAGCTTGATTGATTAAAATTCCTGCAGAGAAGTCGTTGTATCCGCTACCCTCGTCGGCTTTCGTGCTTCCGATTTTCAATATGTCCTCATAGTATCTAGTTATTCTTACAAGGGCTTCTTCTACGGCCCCGACCCGGCCGCTATTCAAGAGACATCATTGCTTACTATCATCCGAACGGGGACATCGTATTTTTTTTTTCTTATCCGCACCTGGGACCACCGTCGCTTACCGAATGTACCGCCGATCGTTGTCGTTGGCGATTCATTTCCGAGTGAAGGCGAATCATTATTTGAACCCACACTCCTCGGCCCCTAAACGAAGTCGCAGACTGCCTGGCGCGAGAAGGTCAAAAAAGATCTGAGGTAGAAGGGTGGTGGGGGGTGGTTAAGAAAAGATCAAAGGAAAAAGAGGGAAGGAGATTGACACTCTTGTCTTCGGGCCCCCGAAACCTCGCCCATCTGTTCTCGCCCAAGATTACGGCAGGGCCCCCTTGGCAAATGGAAGATCTCCTGCAACGCCAGCATCGCAAGGCCAATTGAGGCCACTTTTAACACCCTTCCCCAATTTTCGTGAGCAGGCTGGGGCACCTTCCCATCTCTCCTCACTGGCTGTGAAACGGCGGGCCCGCTCTCGCAACCTTCAAGTCGTCGGAAAACACGGTTCCCTGCTCGCCCCGGCGCGGCACAAAAGAGGGCCGGCGGATCGTCCTAGCTTGGCTCGCATCTGATGCCCACCCAAACGACTGGCCCAGAGGCTAGCAGCATACGTCAGCGGGCAGTGGTACACACCAGAATATTGGTAACAAACCCGGGGCCCCGGCGTAAAATTGATACAAGAAATGAGGCCATTGTCCTGTGCCGTTTCGGACTCCACAGCTCCGTTTGGTGAAAAGCCGCCCCGCCACCTGGGCGCTATCCCAGATTCTCTCGGATCTCTGAGAATTATTTCGCCCTTACGATAATCATAAGCCAATATCCCATACTCCTTTTGGAAGCCGATAGGTTCAAGCATGTTCTACCCACCTCGACTTTGGAGGGGTCGATCGCCAGCCAAGAGGAGCCCGGGGCGAGCGGCGCATGAGACGGAAACGACGGAGGATCACATCTATTTGCTCGGGGAGCATTGACGGGCCAGGTATTACTTTGTGCAAGCTCGCGCAAGCCAACCTCAGCTGCGCAGTGCCAGTGCTATCAGTCCATCGTAACCGTGAGATACCCTTTCTTGAAAGTGTAGCATGAGAGTAGATATCCGAATCATCTCCGAGCGCACTGGGCATCATCCAAAGGCCCTTTTGGAGGCTTCGGACGCTTTGCAAGTGACGTGGTACAAACAACACCCGATACAGCAATCACGGTGTGGAGGCGGGCTCTAGGCACGTCGAATTGGAGGGTACCGAACCTCTTGCCCCTTGAGCCTCGAAACACCCAAGCCCATCCACACTGGAATTTAAATAGGAACTCCCGACACATTAAAATCCCATTGTAGATTATCGGACCCCATTTACAGGCAGCTACATACCTGTATAACTCAATCAGGCATTGATAAGAGCCCGACCTTCCGAGCGAGCCCCCGGCCTTACGGAGGGACGGAACAGGCTCTCCTCTTTTTTTTTCTCCCTCCTTCTGCCTGCCCGCTATTTGCCTTTCCCGGTCCCAGGCTAAATTTTTTTTTTCGGGGGCCAACATCCCCCCTTTTTTATGCCTTACAGACGTACCGGGGAGACACGGAATTTTTTTTTACCATTGCGTACGATTCCCAATTTTGCGGAGAAGGGAAAGTGCGGAGGACCCGAAATTGAATTTGCCGGGACGCGAGCCTCTAGCCTCCGAGTGTTGGTCAGGGTCGCAGGTGTGCCAAATGAGAGTGACGGACCGATTTAAATTCTTGAATGGGTTGTGAGCGGGAGCTCGTTTGGAACACTCTCTCGAGATTCTGTGAAACGCGCACCTTCTGGGAAAAGGGGGTCATGCCTCATTCCACGCGCAAAAGGGAAAGAAAGAAGTACATGGTCCTTACGAAAGCGCGGAGTGCGCTTTCTGGGAGCTATCATGAGCCCATCTCGAAACATCCCTAACAGATCCTGAGCTGACTGGGATGTGCCAAAAACCTGAGAAATGTAACATCGGCCTCCTCTGCTGGCTCGAAGAAGTCCAGTATGATTGCTTCCTCGATTCCAGTTTTGACGCCCCGCGTGCCCAAAATCAATAAATTCGGTTGACAAAAAAAAACACGTATTCCCACCGAACTTTCCTCCCGCCGATGCAACCCTCCATCGTCGAGACTTTCTGGCCGATGGGTTGGACCCTAGCCCAAACTCATGTCGCAGGGTTGTGTTCGAGCGAATTTTCTACTATTTCTCCTTCTTGTTCATCGAGGCAGGGGTCTTTCTTCCCCGCGGGAATGAATTAGATGGGATGGAAGTCATTTTGTGGGTGGAATCAATGTGTCAATGTGCTTCCGTTTACGGACGGGGCCAGACGGTTTTGGAGCTGACCGTGTTTGGGCTAATTTTTGGTACCGTCTTTGTTCCGCAGCGTTTATCGTTCCAGGATGCTCCCAGAACGCGCCTGTTCTTCTCTTCATTCCAACTGCAGAGCTTGGAGATGGCATTCCTCCAGCTAAAAAAGGGTCCAAAAATATATAGATGGATCGCTTTTTTTCGATGATGGAAAAGAAGAAGGATCGCCTCTTTACCACTCGCTTCGGAATGGAGCCGAGCTCTAAGATCATGGGTATGCAAGAATTGACCACTGCTACAGTTCGCGATTTAACTGGAAAGCGTATATTTTTTACTGAAAATGCTCGAGATCAGGGAAATCCTTTCGGGATTCCTTGAAGAATAGAAATAGGAGGCTCGAGATGAGACTACCTTGCCGCTTAGTAGAGAACGATTTCCTGAGCTTCTCTAGCCCTTTTCTCAAGCACCTTAATTCGGGGAGAGTGAAATCACGTCCTCGATTCCGAAAACTCAAATCGCTAGAGTTATGACAAGTCTCCGCCGTCATATCAGGGTGGACGCGCCTTGTTTCAAGCCCTCTGAGCTTTATGCTAGGTGCAACAAACGGATGAGCTAGTTGCTCGTCGTTCCTCTTCATGCCGGCTTAAAGGCAAAGCTAGGACCTTGACATTGAAATATGAATCCGTTCTTTCACTCTCATAAATCTTTATAGTCCTCCTTGATGCTAGATCAGTTACGGCAACAATGGCCCTCGACCTCCTTTGTCCACTCGCGCGAGCCTCGGTTAGGAACAAGGCATCATCCACTCTATTATCACCCTACTCCTCCACCAAGCTCACCATTCACAAGGCGCGTCTCGCAAAAAGCTCCTCGGGCATACTCTAGCATCTACGGAAAGCCACGCAGGCACCACATCAATCTACAAGATGTCCACTAGAAAGAAAGGAAAGAAGAACATATACGACATCTTCCCCAAAAACACGGGCAAAAACAAACGGAGACACCGCCAGTGGGCTTCGAAGAAGGAATACATCCCGCTACAGGGCAATCACTCCAATGCCGTCCGCGGGGGCGCCTTCTGGATCGCGTACGCGCCCGAATATCTCTCCCCGGATCGGGTCGCGTATCAGAGAGGCGACGCGCTCAGTAGGCTCCGCCCGGCGCTCCATAGGAACGACGTGGTTAAATCTCATGTCGGCGGTACACCTGTCGATATCTATCCGTCGCCATGGGCCCAACGATGGGGTTTGCATTTTGGCGGGCCGCCAGGGAGATCGCGGACGACGCCTACGCGAGCAGACTGGAGGTTTTGCGGAGTTGATGATCCGACGATAGCCACGCCGGTGTCGCAGAAGTGGTTGATGGAATACTTTGATGAAGTGGCGAAGAACCAGAATATGGATATTCGGGATTGGATTGAGGATGTGCTACCGACGATGGAGTTCACGGCGAAGGATAGGAAGTATTTGAGCTGGCTGGATTCCTGCATCGAGGACGAGATGTGGCAAGGCCTGCTCTTCAATGACCTAACTTCTAACGAGGTACGTTGGTGACTTTCTTGCCCGCCAAAAACCCAGAAGCCATGAGTCAAGTTCTAAGGAACTATCTAACCAGCTCAATATTCTCGCAGCTCGTGGACATGGACCTCTTCAACATGAGGGACGTGGCGTTTCCGTGCAATCTCAATGGACCCCTCCACCCGTACGCGTCATTCTTTTTTTTTTTTTTTTTTTTTTTTTTTTTTTTTTTTTCAGCGTAAATTGGTACGATATTCTACAGAGGCTGACATACTTTATTTACCATCTAGATTGGTGGAGAGAACAAGATGGCCCATCCCGGTCACGGATCAAAATGTCGGAAAGAAAAAGGACGAACCCCGCTGGTTTTATGATATTGGGGGTAACAAGGGCGAATGGGACATGCAAGTAAGTACGAAGTAAGAAAGACTATTGCTTCTTTTTTGTTTCCAGAGGAGCCACCGGCATGTTCAAACATCTTAGCTTCATCCTCAACTCGACCGATGCCCCCAACTAACACGCAACTCTCCGTTTCCTCATACTAGCTGAACGACCACCTCTGGCAAGTGATGCAACCCGCCCTCCAGCTCGTCAGCCAAGTTCTGTACCAGCGGCCCGAGTATCTCAACGCTGCCCTCAAGGTCTGGGATCACAAAGTACTAGATGACCACCTCGACCCGCGCACTATCAAATCCTTCGTCCTCCGTAAATTTGACACAAAACCCGTCGACGATCAGGACCCAAACCTATACGCAGAGATGGCTTTCCTCCGGGAACCCTTCTACTCCGGGGCCGTGGATACGCTATGGAACTATCTCGAGAACCATCTGAGCTGGTCTATTCAGGGGGACCCCGGTTGCTGGGCCCTCTCAACCTCCCAGAGATGGCCGGAGCCGAATGACGAACACGGAAACTTCAACATCCTGCTGAATGCCGACATGGTGATGCCTTTGCTGGCGCCGGGGTATAGTTCTAGCGAGAAAACCATGGCTAGCTTCGCGATTGCATCTACTATGTTGCATGAGCTCGCGGTAAGCCGCTTCCCTCTTCGTTTTGGGCCCCGCAAAGCGTGTTGCAATGACTTCTCCGCCTCTGTATCCTATGCTTCTGGTAGTTTGGTATCTGAAGCTTACTTCTGTTTATAGCATAGTTTTATTCATTGCGGAGAAGAGTTCCTAAAAGACCCGCTGGATGTCTTGGGCCTCTTCCTTCCTCCAGAGCATGAGCCCCGGTTTGATGATGCCTGGCTCGCAAATAAGGACAATCCCCACGAAGCGTATTTCCAAGATGAGCCACAGGGAGAGGCTGGCTTCGCTTTCGAAAATTGGGTGAGTCAACGTTGAAATAATCGAAAGGGATATACTTTATAGAGTACTACCCTTCCCCCCTTCCTGCTACACATGCTCTTTTTATCGCATTCTTTCATACTCTCACTAAACTCAAAAATAGCTCTTTGGCGGCTCGGTAACTACATTGGTGGAGTGCCGCGACAGGTATCTTCCAAACGACCACGCATACAACACCGTAGCTTGCCTAACGGATCGCTGGCCCATCGCCCATCACGTCGAGATACCCTCTCAAAAACACAAAAAGATATACGGCAACCCGATCCTCACCTGGCCACCTCTTGACCCAGAACCAATGCAAATAATCACCCCCATCCACATGATAGAGAAGTACTTCACCAGGGAATTCTGGAATACCGCGATCCCGGCCTACGGACTTCCAACTCTCAAGATCCATGTCGGCCATTACCCCTCGAAGATGACGACTCCGCTATTCGAGAATAGGCGCAGCCATCATATGAAGTTCTACAAAGACATCACCGGTTTTGAAGACGAGATCGAAGCCGTCATCGACGATCTGAGGGCCTCCAAGTACTACATTGCGTCCAACTACCTCGTCAGCCTCGTCGGCGAACAGGCACGCGTCCACATCGCCATCCACCGCTGGGAACTACACGAGATGGCCTTGAACGGCCGTATGCCTGGCATAAACGAAAAGTTCTTTGCCCTGCGCTGCGTACTGCTGGAGGCGTACGCGTCCAACAACGGATCGGACTTGAGGAACTCTGGCGCGAGTGTCGATCAGATCGTGCAACACTACGCCGACACGCGAAAGGAGTGGGAGCAGGCGGTGGCGCGCCTGCCTGGTATGAACCCACCCGTTGGATCCGAGCACATCAACTGCGAAGATATATCATCGTTCGCAAACTCCGCTGAGGCTGGATGGGATACGGTTCTTCATAGAATCAGGCATCGCCTCCCCGATATCTACAATTTTTTCAACTGGGAGTTGAGTTTTCTCGAGAGCGTCATCTTCGACATCTACTCAATGGATCCGCCTAGCCGCGAGAAGGTAATGGCCAAGTTCAGCCCAGGCTGGAAACTCACGCTGTCTAATTTATTGGGCGTGGTTCGTAGCTTCATCGTTCCTTTAGGACCGCTGCAGATCAGAGATAACAATCTCCGGATCTGGTTCGCGCGCTACGTCGAGTGTTCCCAACGTATAGTGAAGTTGAAGCAGTACGTCACGAGCGACCAGGATAAGCTAAACCCAGTTGAATGGCGCAATGCACTCGTCACTCTGGGAAGGGGCAAAGCCAGCCGTCGTACGCCGTCACGGAACTGGGCTAGGTTCGTCCGAGATTCAATCCAGAAGATGCCGCGCGGTCTCAGGGATAGGTTTAATGCCGCCGTGGAGCTTTTGTACGATGTCCCAAAGACAAGCCCACACGAAGTAGCCAAGGCTCTTAATATGTCGGGACGTAGCATCAAAGGTCGCAGGGCCCAGGGTCCTTTTGCGGACTTTATGACGCTTGTCAAAGGGCGAGCTGACCTTGAAGCGGCCAACGTCATTTTAGATATGACCCAGGGCTTTGGAGCGTCTATACGGAACGCTCCGGGAATGGACGCCGCTATTAAGGTGATTCAAAAGGCCATCGCTGAGCAGCAACGTATACAAGTCAGCATGATGAACATGGCGGACAAGCTTGAGGACATGTATAACCTGCATTTGGCTAGCGATCAGGTCTATAAAGCAGAGACGGATCTTCAGCAGGCCGAGACTCTACGGAATGACCTCCTTACCGAGCTGGCCCAACTGCAGGAGTGGCAACTCAACAGCCATACGATGCAAAATCAGGACAAGATCCAAAAGCTGCTCAACAAAACCCAGCAGCTCCTTGAAGAACAGATGGAAAACGTTAGTAAATGCGAGAAAAACATTAGAATCGCTCAGGAGACGCAACCGCCTTCGGATGACCGACAGAGGATTGCTATTTCGGTCCAAGGTCTGAAACAGCTGCGCGAGAAAGAAGAGCGGGAGAGGCAGGAGGCCGCTGACCTCGCGACTAAAGCTCTAAGTCTATACCCTTTAACGCCGGAAATCCGGCCAACTTTCCATTTTGAGCCAGGCCCTGAGGACCCTGTTTATAAAATGAGAAGGAATCAGAGTATCAGTCTTCAAGAGGCACGAGAACGAAGAGAGAAAAAGAGGGGGACAAAGCGGGAGAAAAAGAGAAAAGCCGAAATGACTTTAGAAGCATTCGAGTCGCCGAGGAAGAAGGAAACCACCAGTATTCGAACCGCGGCACTCGTATCGTTGATAGAGGACCCGCCTTCTCACAGGCGGCCACTGGGGATTGCAGGAGATCCTCACCCATTCGCTACTCACATCCAGCTCTCCAATGCTTTTGGGGGCCCGCAGCCACCCGGCCAGCCAGATAAGCCTTTACCAACCTATGGAGATACAGATGAGGACATAGTGATGACAATGGTGGACGAGGCAGAAAATTATCCGCATATGGGGCTGGGAAACGCTTACACTCTGCCGAAGAATTCTCGAGAGGCATTGTGGAATGTAGCAGCCCGTAGCTTACCACGAAGCATAAATGATTACAACCAGCCATGGGATGATGGATGGAGCATTTGATAGCTCGCACGGAACTAGGGGGTCGTGAAATAAGATCTAGCCGGCGTACTGAAGGGGTTAAAAAGTTGGGTTGAAACCTATGGTATTGTATTATATGCTCTCAATTACATCGCACACTTGGGTATGTCTCCTCTGCCTCGCGCACCCCTGCAATGGTGACGCATGCGGCTCCTGGCTCTCAAGCTATGCATAGCGCTGGTAAGAGGCCCAAGGGATTACGTTTCTTCTGGAGGGAAGAACTGCCTATTATATTGTCAGTTACCAGCCACCATGGGCTTTCTCCCATAAAGGTACTCACGGTAAGATATTATTGTACGCAACGACGTCCTTCATCTCAAACGTGACAAAAATAACCCGACTCAGCTTCTCCCCATCTGGTCCGTCAAGGAAGTTCCTCGTCGTCTCAGCCGCAACTTGGGCAGCATCATTGCTAGGATAACCATAGATACCAGTACTAATGGCACTGAAAGCTATGCTGCCGCAGTTATTTTCAACCGCAAGCTCGAGGCTTTTCTGGTAACACCCGCTCAAGGCCGCCTTGGCGCCATCGGCCCCGAGTTGCCTATACACGGGCCCAACGGCGTGGATGACCCTCTCTGCGGGCAAACGGTAGCCCTTGGTGATTTTCGCGGAGCCTGTATCGCATCCATTCAATGTGTAGCACTCCCGAACGAGCTCGGGTCCCGCTGCCCTGTGGATAGCTCCATCAACACCACCGCCACCTAGGAGGCTGGTGTTAGCGGCGTTGACGATGGCGCCGACCTCAAGCTTCGTGATGTCGCCGCGGTAGACGCTTACGCGATCGTTGATAGATGAGGATGCGGTGCGCAGAGCTTTGGCCGCTGGTCTGAGCTCTTCGAGCTTGTAGAGTTGGGTGAGGGTGGGGATATCCTTAAGCCCAATGGTTCCCATTGTGGATAAAAGCCGCCTGGACAGTATTCGCTTGGAAAGCATAAGTTTCGGCGAATAAAGGCGGAAGAGAAGACTATTTCCGCTGAAGTAGGATAGCAGTTGTAGTCTATGAGGCGCTTCCTGATTTTTATTGCCTTGCCGTCAAGGTGGGGTTGAGGTTTACGCAACTGGACTTGGATCAAAGAATGGGATGAAGGCGAAGGCAGACCGCAATGGTGCTGGGAAGAGAACTACAGGCACAGAAATAGATAATAGCGAGCACAAAGGTGTACGGCCTGATGACAATGATTCGCGCCAGCCCATGGCATGACCTTTGAGAGCGGCGATGATCGAGACATGGAGAAGGCGAAATCATGTTCCACTGTCGACGTCATAAAAGATGCATAAATTTGTACATGTACGATTCTGCATAAAATTTGGTACTACGCCTCATACCTTCGTAGAGAGTTCTCCAATCAAAGCCTGCTCCACTTCAATTGATGCTTCATTCTGCTCTTCCCCAATTCTAGGCCAAAGGTTTTATGTTTGTTAATAAGATTGACACCGACTCAGGGACCCTTCTGACTGCAACACTCTATCGCTTCGGACTTGAACTCCCCAGAAGGAGCTCGGAATAGCGGTGAGGAAAGGCGGCCTGTGACTTTCCAAGATTCTGTGTTCTATGATTATCGAACGTATATCTATCCGTGCCAGTCTACCCTGAAGTCGCTAAGAAAGTCTGGTCGCAGTATGACCAGATAGCCTTCAGACCCCTCGGATACGTCTATGTCGGTCCAAGTTTGGGTTAGCAAAGCAAAACTCTACCGCTTGAATGGAGATGCCTCACGATCCTTGCGCAACAGGCGCCTATTGCTCCCTCTGGGCAGGTTATGAGATCGATACCGTCAAGTGTCGACGCCTGAGCATCCCTCAGTCCTGACGCTGCCCGGCAACCCACACCAGCATTCAGGGTTGTGTCGATGGGTCCGTCACAACAGAAGGGAACGAAGTTTCCGAATGTCGAAAAGCGATAGTCGGTCTCTTTCAATGGTTCGCAGTAAAATTTAGGGGCGCTTTCTGATAGACCCCAAGATACTGCGGAGAAAAGAGCCCAGAGAGCGATCAAGGCCGACATCGTGGCGCATTCGAGGAATTGCAAGGACGACGATACAACATGATGACTGGAGTACCCTTGGAAAAGTGTTGAATGTGGAACAAGGTTTACTGAGGATGGATCTCTTCTTTCTACTTGAGAGCCAAGAGGCGGGCTGTCATCCCCTCGAGCCAAGATATCGATGCCAAGCAGGCCAAGCCAAGGGTGGAGGACACGGGATGGCAAAATGCACAAAGAGCGCTTTGAATGGGCCTGGCATTACATTGCTATTTTCTGAGTGATGATCTCTTGCTGGTTTTTTTCATCCATGGGGTAATTGCCCCGTAAAAAGGGCGGGCCAAATAGATCCATGCCTCAGAGAAATCTCGAATCTCGATGGAACGAATGCGGACGCGCTTCTCCCCGAATCCGGAATAAACCCCACCCGTACCGGCTTCCGTTCTTCACCGGACTTGAAGTATAAGTGTGCTCTATATATTGTCAAAGGATTTAGCGCTAATCAAGGTTTCTACAGCTCATTGCTCCCCAGTTCCCTCTTCTCAGCTGTCAACGACCCCAACTTCGGCTCCGACTGAGGCACTACCTGTGGATAGGCTGTTGTCATTGAGCGATGGTATATGTAGCTCGCGGATGTAGTTGTTTCCGACCTGTGCCTTTGAATTGCTTCCTACACAAACCCCTCCGTCTCCAGAATGGCAGAGACGTTTGGCATCATCAGCGGGGTGTTTAGCTTACTACAAGTTTTCGACCTCATAGGAAACTTCTGCGACGCCATCGACATCGGGCGCAATTTTACCGACGACCACCTAACTTTTGTGGCTGCGGCTGGGTATTTCTCGTCTACGCCAGCCTGACGCGCTGGGGTACCACAGTCGACATCCACAGTTGACTCACATTTTTCAGATGCGCAATCACAAGACTTACAGGTCATAAGGGTGAAAGAGACACTTGAAAGACTTGACAAGCTCTGTGTTGGGGAGGTGGAAGCAGCTGGCCGATGCGCACCAACTACGAGCAAGGAATCCTCAGACAATGCCTGCATTCTCGCTCTGTTGTGCTGGCGAAAATATTTGCAGGGTGGTGGCTCGATGACAACGAGGGTGTGAGCCGGCCGCGAAGGGCGCCCCTTCGCAGAAGCCTTTCTTGGTTCTTCGTTGGCAAAAGTCCCTTACTCTGGTCATTGAAGATATCGAGAACCTCCTCGATCACTTGGAGCAAATCTGGCTTCCCGAAGACGCGCGATACAAAGCCTTGATGGCGGCGGAAGAAGTTCATCAGTTTTCCGAGGTTCAAGGGGCACTGAAAACTTTGACGATGACTGCAAGGGTGACTGATCCCGGGCTGATCAACGTAGCAGGGGAAAGAATGCGCACCAACGATGTGAAGGCTGGTCAAGGTAACAAGGTTCACAGAGTAAACTACGAGGGGGCGACGGACTTCAGATTTCGAACTGGGGATGTAGTGTACAACGACTACCAGGGCCCTATTATCTCGGGAAGCAATGAAGTCTGGTCTTTGAATGTGAGGCAGAGCTCTGTGGCAAAAGTTTGGGTGGGAAATTCATTTGGAAGAGACACTGACTTTTGGAAATAAGTCGCACGAGGACATACGAGGGATTTTATTCATATTCTTGTCCAAAGAGAGGGAGATGCTAATTTTGTAAAAGGTGAATGAGTGTAGCCTTGTTCAAGTCCCCATTACAAGTACCACCACGTGTACTTGGAGTGACAATGTCCGCATGCGGAATATGCCTGGTTGCCGGGGGTGGGTCCCGGGCCGGGGCCAGGGCAGCATAGGTGGAACCGACCGAGATTAGATTGTGGACGAAGGAGCGACTGACCAACATTGACTCTTCGGCCACGCACTCTATTATGTTCACTCTTAACTAGCGCTGAAATATAGAGAGAGCCCTGAACTTCAACGATTTACCTATAACAAAGCGGAGAAGTCTCCAGAAGCCTCGTGCTCCGCCGCGCTGGTACGAGCCGCGCCTTTTGCTAACTCCTGAGCCGTAACCACGCAAATCGGAGCTCCAGCTTTTTCTGGGACTTCCCCCTGCTCTCTGGTCAAAAGCCAAATGCATGTATTCACTGACGAGTCAGTTTATTACGTTGAGGCATACACGACCAGAGATGGCACTATGGTATGTGGAGGTATTCATCTGTCCAAGGACATTCGATGTCGCCCCACGATCTTCGCCCCAGATTGATGTACCGGGAATTGGCTATTAACCATGTATACCTGATGGCCTCATTCGACAGACTACGTAAAAAGAGCGGCGAGCGGAACCACTGATAGCTTTGTTTCACGATGACAGCGAAGTGCATGGGCTGTAGCTGCCAAAAGCGGTCATAAATGTACCCGGAAAGCGTGGTGGACTGCTCCTGCCAAAAGTCAAAGCGAGCGCCCCCCAAGGCAACCGGTCAACCCGAAACATGGAAGGTGCGCCCCGGATCCGATTTCATTACCAACACAAAACCCCGCCAAAAAAGCGTTTCGTGTTTGCGTCGAGGGTTATCTTGTTATATTCATCAATTAAATTGAATTAATGCACATTCCTCGAGTCTGGATCATTTTTTTCTTTTGCCTTTGCTGACCGCCTCGTTTTCTGCTTGCCAGGCGGTGCCACCGGATTTGGAGGGTACTCTCGACCCAGAAGAGAAGCCAGCCTCCCTCACCAAAATCTGTGACACGGCTCACACAGCCGCCACGGAGGCGTCAGTTTCACACCCTTGCCCCGGGTCTCACTCGTCCCGCTTGCCCATGAAGGCTTTCGTCTCGTTTCGGCCTTGACCCTGCGCTCTTCTTGATTTTGCCAATACTCCAAGAGTAACCTGGAACCAATTCTCTGTACTACCGGCAATGAGCACGCTGACGTACCCTTCCTCGCGAAGAAGCGAAGCTGTGAACTCTTCCCATCAGGCGCAGAGGTACCAGATTAAAGCCGTTTCTATTGCGAAACGAAATCTGATATGGCGCCGTCCATGTTTTTAAGTATCTTCTCAACGCCAGTAGTGCCGGGGCGCCGTGCTGCGTCTCCTATCATGTCCGTCTGAAACATCTACATATGTTTAACCCCGTTCTTCGAGTTCAGATGCCAGGAATGGGATTTTTTTTCCATGCATGTAAGATGGGATGTCGGCAGAGCTGCGCGACGTCACTAACACAACGGTTTTGGTCCAAAGATCGCTCCCACCCTCGCGCAGGGCCCCTTGAAGCGGAACCAGCCACCAAGCAAGAGCTCGAGCATCTCATGTTCGCCGTTATCCCCGGTGATACTACTAGAGACTGGGAAGCGGAGTCTCATCATCTTGATATCCGAACATTTTGATGCCGATCCCCTTGGGCGGGTCGCCTCCCGGTGCTCTCTTGGCCCCCAGAGATTCTCCTCTTAAATAACAGTCCCGCCCTTGTTTGTGATCCCTGCTGAAAATGATTGCCGTTATCATTGTCAATCATTCATGGCCTGGTTCTGTTCTCTCCCTCTCTTCCTTATGCGACCCCATCAACCACACCAAGACAGTTTAAACCACTCTCAGTCAATGCCGCATCATCAAAGATTGATCTACTCATCACCCATCTAACGAAGCCATCCCAACGGACCGATCGACTTTGCAAAAGGCGGCGTGTCGAGCTCGCGGTTGCTCTAGTACAGTTTCTTACTCCGCTCACTGTTCGGTTCCGTCATCCGATCCATCTCACCATCCCCTCCCCACCTTATTTCCTGGCTGTGGTTCACTCTAGGGTCACGTTCGTCTTAATAGCGTGTTATACCGAAGGCCTGGTTTCTCCTCTTCTCAACAAGCACACTCGTTCTCATCGCCAAAAAGGCAACTTCTGATTAACCCGAAATCTTAATTGAAGGAGGGTTGTACGAGCTGTTTGCGCCACAGGGTCTCGAAAGAATCGCTTTCTTGTCATCTTGACCACCATCTCGCGACTGATTGAGCTTCGCCCCCCAATATCGTGAGCAGGCTGACCGCGATACTCCGCGATACACACTCGAGTTTTTCGTTCAATCCGTCGTCCTCGAAGTATTCTTCCAGCCCGATCATGATTTTCAAGTCACATAGGGTTCGCATGCTGGGGTAGTTTGTGTCAGGCATCGACAAGCCGACACTCGAAACCAGCTCTGATTGGAGCTGTCTCTTTAAGAAATTTAATCATCCGGCTTCACTCTTGGGGAGCTCGGAAGCAATGTTGTTCGCTTCCGCTCCAGTGAACGCGGGTGGCGCTCGTCGGAATCGCGCCTCAGCTGAACAAAGTCTCGACACATACCACAGATTCGTCCGCGAGGTGAGCCAGCATCCGCAGCCTTTATCATCCAACCGATTCAACGCTCCAGAACCAAGCCCTCCGGTTCTCTCTCCTGAACGGCCTTATCACCGCCCAAATGCCTCCTTCAGCGTCCCCCGCCAATCCCCAGCGCATAGGCCCTCGTTCCAAAACCTGAGCAACTCCACAAACGTCTCGGACAGTAGCACATTGAGGCCGGATACTTCATCGTCGATTGCGGAATGGCCTGGTTTTTCTATAGAAAAGCAGATGGATCCTCCCGCCAAGCTAAAAGGAGACCAGGCACTGACCAGCGTGACGACGAGGTATCTACCAAGCGATCGAGCCTCGGGCACAGAAAAGCTCGAGGATGGCTTAGCTAACGTGGATTTACCTTGGAGGCCCCGATATCTGAAGAGGCGGATATTGGCAAGTTTTGCGTTGGTTTTCGCGGCGCTCATTGTGGTGGCCCAAGGCCTCCTGAATTATTCCAACAACAATGGCGGGTTGGGGCCGCCAAAAAAGTACACTCATTATTTTTGGCAGTACGGAGCTACTGCCCTCGTCACGCTTACCCTTATTGTATGGAGCCGAGTTGAGTATCAGGCAAAAGCTGCTGCACCGTGGTTTCGACTTTCAAAGGGTCAAACTCCTGCAGAGAAGGGTCTGTTGCTCGACTATATCACGGAGTTCCGAATTGTGGCGGTCTTTCGGGCTCTAAGGAATGGGGACTTTCTTGTTACGATTACCACGTCCGTCGTCATTCTCCTCTGGTTACTCGTCCTCATTGCAACGGCACTTATTTCTCCAGCCTTTATTGGCATCGCAAAGCCCAATACTCCAATTACTCTCCAAACATCCTTCGTGGAATCGAACGCTGGTCTCCAAACCATCGGCCCTGCTCCTTTTCTTTCCATGGTTGGGGTTGCCCTGACTGACCTCAGCTTTCCAGACTGTATCTCGAATACGATAGCGTATCAATCCTTTACAGCGGATCTCCCTGCATCCGCACGCTTGAATGTGGTTGTCGATGGGTTCACCAGCGCTTTGGACTGTGAGCCAGCTGATATTGTTCTCGACAGTCTGCGTTATGTTGCCGCAGATTCCCAAACTACTGTTGGCTTGACGATTTCCACGTCAACGTGCTCCGTTAAGCTCGAAGTTGGAACTACGGCTTTTATTAACGAATTACAGGGTCATGGTAGTACTTATCTCCTCTCATTCCAACCAGGATCGTGTGGCAATTCCACGTCCCCAGATGACCAGAGAATCGCCGTGGTTTTCCCCGAAATTGACCTCGACCCTGATTCCTTCACTGACTTACCACCCGATGATGATACAAATCTGGAAGGGTCAATCTCTCGCTCGACCCAGCTTTTATGCAAGCCCAAATATAACATAACTTCAGTCGGTGTAGTTAAAATTGGAGACGAGCTTGAGACTATCGGCGCGACAAAAGGTGCCACATCGCGACAGCTAGCAAACGTCCATGCTGCTGATCTGATTGCGGCTCACACCCGGAGTTACCAGTCCATCGACCGAAGCGGAGGAATTAACGGCCCTTATTCCGACCCGGCCCAGCTCGTGGCGAGTGACATATATATTGATGCGGACCTGCCTATGCTCGGCGCTTTGAACTATAAAGCTCGAACCTCGGGATCAGCACCTCGCCTCGGTAATCTGGAGGACGCAAGCTTCCTGGCCCGTATGGTTGACGAATACTTCCAGCAATATATGGTATTCATCGCTCGGGATGGCTTAATGGAAGACGTATCGCTGCCATCTATTGGCGTGGCCACATTGGTTAGTGACCGGCTTGTCATCAGGCCCGGCCCTGTTCATATCTTGACGGGCCTGCTTGGGCTATGTCTCATTCTTAGCGTTGCCGGAACGTTCTTTGTCCCTAGGAAGGGGTTTCTTCCCCGAGCTCCTGATAGCATCATGAGCAAAGCGACGCTGTTGGCGCATAGCAAGTCTCTTCTCCAGGCACTTCGCGGTACGGGGGCTGCTGGTATGCAAACGCTCGAAGGCCGCCTTAAGCGCTCTGAATATTCTCTTGGAGTAGAATCATACGAGCGCAAGACTGATGAAGGCCTCGGCTACTTCAAGATTTATGGCGGGAATCCTAGCGAGATTGGTGGCTTGGTCGAAGCTGGCAGGGAAAGACATCCATTCGCTCTAAATCCTGTCTCTAGAGCAATCGGAATCCTGGTAATGGCGGGAATGATTGCCGGGTTACAGGCGCTGTTAAGACGCTCACTCGGTGGAAACGGCTTCGTTGACGTTCGAGACGATGGCTGGTATCACTTACTATGGACCACATCCGGCCCAGCTCTGCTTCTTGGGCTCGTTGCGATTTACTTCGCCAGCGTCGACGTCTCTCTCAAAAGCCTAGTACCATATGCCGGGCTGAAGAGGGGCGATTCGTTCGAGCGGTCGGTTTCCGTGGATTTCCTCGACAGATCCCTTTCCCGCGTCCTCGTGAACGGCTTTGTTACCCGCCACTTTACCATCGTCGCCTCCGCGCTTACTGTTACTCTAGCCGCAACACTCGCCATATTCTCCGGCTCTCTCTTCTCCGCTGTCTCTGTTCCCTTGTCTGCAGACCTTTCAATTCCGACTGTGGATTTCTTCGCCAGCGCACTTACCGATACATCATTTGAGGTTCCTCCCGACTGTGCGGCGTGCACCTCTGCCACAGACGCCCTGACCGCATCTCTGATCCTTGGCGCCAACTTTTCCTACCCACCTTTTACCTTTGAGGACCTTGTTTTCCAAACCTTGGGTCTCGAGGCACCTCCTGAAGAGGCTTCCACGCTAGACCAAGAGACCGAAGAAACCAATGATCCCGAGGAGCTCGTTGTCTCCGTTAAGCTCCCGGCGATTCGCCCCAAGATGACCTGTCGATTGTTTTCAACCGCAGAACTATCCCTCAATATTACCGTCGGTGACTATGAAATCCGAGGGAACAGAAATCCCCTACGTATAGACGTCCCTGGCGAGCAGTGCTTCGACGGTAGTGGTGGTGATGAAGCCAGCAACGTCATCCTCTCCACCTTTCCCCGAAATGGCACGGTGTCCACCAGTGACCTACCGTTCGGGCTCTCCCTCGCGGCCCGAGGTGTATCGCAGTGCTCAGACTGGCTCTACGTTTGGGGTACCATAACGAGTCCCGGGTCTAACGACACGGACATCACCAACACCGGCGCCTTTGCCTGCAACGAAACCGTCGAAGTAGTCGACACGGCTGTGGATTTCCATGGCCGCCTCTTCGAGATCCGGCCCGAAGATCCACCCGTGGCGGACGAATCTACCGTCCGCTCGTCGCCAATGGAGCTGGAGCCCCTTGCCTACGATTCCCTCGTCAAGATCTCCGGGAACCATCTCCTCGACCCCTTCTTTAGCCTTCTCATAAACTCGCGCTACGCCGTCCCAGTCGAAGCTCTATCCTCAGAAGATTCCACCACGATGCAGACCATCACCGACGGCATCGTCAAGCACCACGGCATCTTCCGCGCCCAGTCCCTCAACTCTAAGCGTCGCGTCTCCACCCCGTCGTCCTCGCAGAGCGTAATTGGCGACTCTGCAGCCATTCAGACTAATTTCACTAGCGCAATGAACCCCTCCGCCTCCGAGGCAGACATGCAACCTATTGTCCTGGCATCCGTCCGCTCATCGACGGCTCTCTCTGGCCTCCGCCGCCTCGAACAAGATCCCGTCACCACGCGCATCCTGCAAGCCATCCTGGCCACCATGATCGCGCTTTCCATCCTCGCCTGGGCTTTAACCCCATCTTGCAAGATGGCACGCTCCCCGCACTCCATAGCATCCACGGCATCCCTACTCGCCGACAGCAACATCTTCGGCCTCTTGCCCAGGGGTGCAGAGTGGATGCCCGAACACGAGATCAAGCGCTTCTTCATGGACGGCAGCCAGACCATGGGCTTCAAGATGGGCTGGGAAACCGCCAAGAGGCGAAGGAGAGACGTGTCCGCCGGGAACAACCAGGCGGAGACGTACGCGATTCGTGTCTTGAGGACGGGCGGCTGGGGAGGCGGAGAAGATGCCGGGCTGGGCATCTTGGCACGGGTTGCGATGGGTCACCGCGCCTTTGTTCGCGGCGGCTAGGGGGGAAATTACGGTGCTGCCTTGTGGGATTTTTTTTTGTTTGTTTTTCTCGCTTTCCTTACTTCGAGGGTCTTGTTTGGTTTGGCATTTCACTTTTTCTTTTTTTCCTTTCAAACGAATGGAGTCGAGGGGCTACATTAGTACGATACCAGGGGTTGTCTGCCATTTCTGCCATGGCCCGAGGAGTCTTTCTTTTTTGGTTAATTTTCTTTTTCTTCTTTACATGTCAAGTGGTTAGAACGCATCGATCGGAGTATCACGCGAGTACAAGAGTACAAGAGTACATGGCGGGCCATTGTTTTCACTGACGGTGTTTTTGGTGTTGTTGGCCATTTGCGAAGACTTGTAGATGTATAGTGTAGTATATTCATGACTGATATCCATTTGAAAGAACATTGATCTTTCCCACATCATCGTTTGACATCATTTTTGCAAATACGTACCAGACAAAGTCATAGAGCGAACGGACAATATCTTTTACGCTCAACTTGAATGGTATTGTTAACTAACTAACGTTATCCTCAATCGGGTTGAAGCAAAAGCTCTACAGCTGCTATGCTGGAGAAATAATTGGCTATTGAGCGCCGTCCAGGTGCTGAGGTAACCGCTGGAAGCGAGAGAAACTCATTATAGGATCATTGCGTAGTGGGAATCGTGGAGAAGAGAAGTAGTCCAGAAAGGAAGCAGGTGAGTATACATGAATCCATCAGGATAGGAAGAAACAGTTCCAACCTTGTCCAGCCATGTTCTACATACAAAAAGAAAAAAAAACAATAAAACATAAAAGTGTAACGGTGGGATCAATTTCGTACAGAAAGGGAAGGAAGTTGTTGCTGTCGGAAGCGAGTCTCTCCGGAAACCGAGTGTTAGGCAAAGGAAGCGGGCAGAATCAGGCGGAAAGCAACTCTCTTAGAAGTAGCTCCTCATAGCCTCCTGGTATCCGGTTCCTCCCTTGAGATCGCGGTCGAAGCTCGTGAGGACGTCGAGCACCTGCCGAATATGCTTCATGCTAAGAGGCTCGCGGCGGTTGACGGCCAATGCTTGAGCCGTGCGTACTGTATTCTTGATCTGGCGACCGTTAAGGTCGTGCTTGGCGAGATTCGTGTAATCCTCCTCGGTGAAGGGCATGAGATCAATCTTCTCAAGAACTCTGACACGCTCAATGAAGATTTTAAAGATCTTCTTCTTGGCTTTCTGGTCCAGGGAGTCATAGCGAAGGGCGATATGAATACGGGATTGAAAGGCATCGTCAAAAGTCTGTGGCCATAGTTAGTGTGTTGGCCTATATTGTTGTAGACGGGGAGTACTTACCTCGACGCGGTTGGTAGTCAAGAAGAGAATGCCTTGGAAGTACTCGAGTTGGCGCAGGAAAATGCTAACAAGGGCGTTGCGGTGGATGTCATGCATGTTACGCTTCTCCAGAAATACGTCGGCCTCATCGAGGAGAAGAATGGCTCCCCAAGCGTGGCAGATGTCAAGGATCTTCTGGAGCTCGGATTCAAGATACCTCGAGTCTGTCCCAAGCTCGCCAGCGGAGGCCATGTATAGTGGGCATTTAAGGAGCTCACTAATACCCTCGGCAGTTAGGGTCTTGCCTGTTCCTGGCGGGCCATGAAGAACGGCTAAAATGTTGTTAGCAACTCGACTTCGTCTGTATCCCACTAAAGTGAATATAACTTACCGACAAGGCCCTTTCCCTTGCCCTGGATCACATCATCGATGCTCTCCGCCGCGTGGTATTTATGGGATTCAACAAGCGCCTTTGAAACGGTTAGTTTGTGGAGCCCCTCGCCACTACACGATAGCTTCAGCTTACCTTGACAATGTCTTTTGTCTTCGGCTCAAGAACAAGAGAGTCGTAGGCGTTATCATTCCACTGAATCTCTTTGATGCCGGATACTGTAAACTCAAGCCAGAGCTTCTCCGAAAAAGCGAAACCTAGAACGACCGGAGATGCGATCAGATACTCCTCGTCGGAGAATTCTGGAATGGCGGGCTTGTCTCCCTCCTTTGAGTCATCTTCATCCTTAGCTTCGTCAGCCTTGTCGCTCTCTTTGTCCTTAGTCCGGACTGTGTCAAGGTTCTCAGTCTCCTCGTCATCCGAGTCGCCTCTGCGCACCCTGATGAGGCGGACATTCCCTTCCTTATCTTTGACGAGCTTGGTGGCGTATTTCGGCCTCTCCTCTTCAGCGCTAGATCCGTCACTGCAGCAGTCATCCTGGTCTTCACTCTCGGATTCACAGCATCCACCGTCATCATCGTCATACTCCTCGCTATCAGAAGAGAGATCGTGGTCTCTGGGACGGACTATCGAAATCGGATAATTGGGATTGATTCTTCGATGTATGGCAGGATCGACCATGACACGCCCATTGATGTTGACCTTGACGACCGCCTTCTTCTTCTTGAAATAAGCCATACCCTGATGATTTTTGTAATGAACGCCGCTGAGCTGAACGAACTTTTTGCCTCTCTCAACAAGACTTTTCCTAAGTTCGGATTCATTCTTGTGGTAGTTGAGTGGATAGCAGGGAAGGCTGGTGATCTTGCGGGCACCCTGGAAGTCTGGGATATCGATGGACATGCTGCCGTGTCCGAACCTCTTGCCATCATACTCAAAATACTGGAATACGGTTAGTTCCGCTCGAGTGCGAGAGGGAATCAATGCTAGTTCCTCATACCTTTCCCTCAACCCAGTAGAAATCACCGCGTGCCATAGAGTAGTGTTTCTCCGCCATGTCAACCTTAAACACTCGGGGCTCGTCATGGCATCCATAGGTCGCGGTGTAAACAAGAGTGCCTGGCTTCCACAACGCCCAGATCATGTCAAACGTGATCAGGCCATTTTGAAGCATAGGGTTCAAGCTGTACGGGTGTTAGTGCCTACAAACCAGGGGGGGTTCTAAATCGTTTGCCTCTTACCTCTTCTTCACCTCGGCATAATCGTGGTCGAGGTATTTGACCAGGGTCTTAAGGTGTTGCCGCTGGGTCTCATTACGCTTCTGATTCCGCTTACGTTCCTTCTTACTAGATCCGGTAGGCTTCTGCTTCTTAAGCTTCTTCACGTGCGCACGCATGTCCTCAAGGTAGAGGAACAGGATATTAGGGTCAAGCTTGGGGGTCTCCTCAACCAAGCTTACGCCCTTAATATGGCCCATGACCTCTTGCAGACAGTCACGGAGGATCTTGCTCTTGATGTCAACATATGTTGACTTATATTTGCCCTCCCAGTCAAATGTTCGTCGAATATGGAAGATGTAACCCTTGTACTTGGGATCCACGGAGGTTTCGGCAGTGTCTTGGAGTTTATAATTGTGAATGGAGCTGTCCCAGACCTGATCGACACGCTTATAATCTAAGCGGCCGCCCTTTGTAGACTTGCTGGAGTTCTTGTCTTTATCATTCCTTTTCTTTTTTCTATCCTCCACCGGAGGGAGGAGGCGACCACCGGGGCGGCCGTTGCCTCGAGCACCGCCGAGCTGCGCTGCTAACCCCTGGTTGAGCAGCTGAGCCTGACTAGCGAGAGGGTTGATGGCCTGGCCACTACCTAGTAGACCAAGTTGAAGGGGGAGGAACGCAGAGTTCTGCAGTTGCAACTGGAGCTGTTGCTGAAGCTGAAGCTGTTGCTGGAGTTGCTGCTGAAGTTGAAGTTTTGTCTGAAGATCCTGCTGGTTCTGCCTGCGGTTTTCAGGCTCAGAATCGTTCGAATCCTCGGTTTCGTCAGTCTCGTTACTGCCATCCGTCTCAGCAGTTTCCTCGGCATCGCTAGCAGCCTCGGATGCGTCGTCAGAATCGGAATCAGAGTCATCCGAGGACTGAGCCTTCTTCGCCCTTCTTTTCTTCTTCTTCTTGGATTTGACAGCCTTCTTGTCTTTTTGCCGACTTGACCTCTTCTTAGATGTCCGTTTCGACTTTTTCCTCGTCGTCTCAGATTCAGAGTCTGACATGTCACTGTCCTCGTCGCTATCGTCCGAAAGGGTAGAGCCGTCTGAATCGGAGTCTGAATCGTCATCGGAAGATTCGGGCTGTACAACCTTCTTTTTCGGTTTCTTCGCCTTCTTCTGCACTTGGCCATTTTTCTTGGACCGGGTCTGTTTTATTTTCTCCTTTGCATCCCCTTTACACTCCGTTGCCTTGGAGTCGGTCTCTGTCTGCTTCTTGGTCGTAGTCTTTTCAGAGTTGACAATAGTAGACTCAGATGTCGACTCGGGTTTGGGAGTGGCATCGGTGCGCCGGCAGGTGTTATCCTGGGCCTCCATTGTGCTTAGATAGTCAAATCTGTTAGTAATGATGACCTAGAAACCTCGATAGGTCGAAAGTAGAAAATGTTTCGAGACGTGAGTAAACGGTAGATTTAGAGTGGGGTTGGGTCCCTGTAGCTAAAACGCCCCAACCATGCCTGCAAGTAATGTGAACGTGGTGATATGGACTTGTAAAACGCGGGGGAATTGGACAAGGTGCCTGGCACTAGAACAAAATGACGAACAAGCCACAAGCGAGCTTAACGGAAACCGAACTTGATCTCGGTAGGAGGGGGTCGGCTAAAGGATAGCAAGGAAAGAAAGTGCAGATACGACGCCTAGATAGGGCTAGGCGATTGGGTTGGAGAAAGAGGATCCATGGGAGCCATCGACTGATAAGGCTCCCATCCTGTACCATGTGACAGGAGCAACATGACAGCAGCCACGAAGCCGCTGCCTGCATTCTAGGCTTCTGCTTGCCATTCGCAGCTGCCTCCCAATCATTTGTCGATATATTGTCCAGTGCAATGTGTACAGTGTACATCCGCGCTCCTCCTCCGCCACAAGACCTCAACATCTACACAGCGGCGGATGTTGGTACATGTGGAAGGCCTTGGAACACGCTTTTGGGTAAGCCGCTTGTGGGGAGGACTACCTGGTTTGAAGGGTGAGGTTGATGACATTCTGGTTGGTCCGCTATTGGGGGTGTGGGTGGGGGTGCCGAGAAGGAAGCTGCCAGCAGTTCATCCCAATTGGCATAAGGCCGTCATGAGGCAGGGAGGTATCATCCCAAGGCTCCCATGGGCTGGAGGCTCGCCGCTCACCCAAGCCTCGATGATTTCCTCCTGGGGCGGTAAACGCAAGGGTTGCACAAGAAACGCAAAGAAGCATGGGAACGAGAGAAACAGAGCAAAAGGTTTGAGGAAGGGAGTGCTACATGCCCTTGGCACAAGCATGGCCATGAAAAGAGTTGCAAACCGTGCGGAGACGTCCCCTTGGGAAATAAATGGCCATCATAAAAGCTGGTGAAAGGCGATGAGAAATATCTGGTTGAGGCTATTACTCACTTTACAAGGTATTGGGATGACGAGATCGGACGTGGATGGGATGGCAAGGCGTGGGAATGAATGGTGGAACAGGAGCTGAGTGATGGTGGTTGTGATCGGTTGAGAGCCTATGGAGTTCCAAGGCGCTCCGAATGTGGCCTGAGAACGGTGTCGGAAACGAGTCGTCGAAGAATGGAGATGGAATTTTCCAAGTTGGGGGATCAAAAGATTGAATTTAGATTCGCGGTAGGTTTACTTATGTAGAGTCGGTGAGACGGAGACCATGTGAGACAAGTGATTATGCTTGTATCTGATACATGCGAATCTGGAGACGATACCAACACACGCAAAGGCGAAGTGTCGATTGCGAGCGTTGCGTTTAAGAGAGAAATCAAGACAGGAAAAGGAAGTTGTGAGCTCAGACGGGGCGGAAAGCGCAAAAAGAGAAAGGGGGGGAATGGAAAAGGATGGTGATTCTCTCTGAAGAAAGTGAAGGTCGGGTAGGGGAGGCGTCCTCTTGTACTACTTGGGACATGGATGAACGTGCGATGGGGCCGATGGGTGTGGTTCAACTAGTGTTAAGGCATCCGCCAGCCCTCTGCCGGGTGGCCAGTGGAGGCGGTGAGAACCCGGACAGGCCAGGCAATGGTCAAAATTGATGGCCACGTCGGTCTGTCTGCGGACGTTAGCTGTCGTTGGTAATGGCCGGCATGCCTGGCCCAGTGGGGGCACCGGGATGGGTGGGCGGAACCGTCCCTACGGGCCTCCGCTGCGTTGAGCTAGGCTGGCTGGCTGGCTGGCTATTTGGAGCAGACTGTTGACAAGGGGTACCGCAGGACAGCGCGCGCACGTTAACGGCACGGCCAGCCAGCAGCAGGACCTGTCTTTGGACTGCCGACATTTGAGGGATGGACTGGGAGGAGAAGGACTTCCAAAGTCCTTTCCGCACCAACACCGCTCTCCTGCCGAGGATCCCTGCTGCCTATGATCATCTAGTGACAAGGTGAATCCTTCCCATCCCGTCAAATCGTCGGCGGATGAGTCGATAACGATGGCCTCCTGGCGGCAAGGTCAAAATTCTTTCTTTCACGATGTCTGCCTAGAGCTGGTGCCTGTTTCGCCAGGCCGGTCGCAAGCCGAGGCCGCCTGTATTTGGAAACGTTCCAGGCTGCAGCCTTCTTATTCCCCACACGCCAGCCAACTAATGTTCCTAGTTTAACACGAGCCACGCCCCAAATTGGTCGCCGTCTGACACACACTCAACCCTGGCCGAGCCAGGAGTGGATGCACTTTGAGTCCTTGCTCGCCTTGTTCTTTGCCACTCTTGGGTAGTCGAGGAGTCAAAACGCAAAGCGTGAATGGTGAATGGAGGTCCCTCAAAAGCTTGTGGTTAGTGCATGCAGAGCCCCAGGACGGAGCTCCAAGTCCTGTTTAACTGTTTCAGCCTATATTGAGGCATCCTCAATCATCAATCAGGAGCTCTATGTCTGGATGTGTGCCGGCCCGTCCTAATGTCACGCCAAGCATCTTATCGAGGAAGAAAAACTGAGGCTCGTGATCTCGTAATCATACCAACCGATATCCGAGTGCCAGCTAGGTGGGAACTAGGGTCACAAGCACGATCTTGAATCAGAGCATGTCAGGCCAAGGCGCGAGCTTACTTCAGGACACAAAATGCACATAAGAGACAGGCAACCACGTACGGCCGAGATCTCTCCCGCCTCACACCCACTTTCCAAGCCTGATTGGGGGGCCGATGGGGGGAGGGAGCAATTACCTGCGTTCTCCAGGTCGCATGCCCTTGTAATTCCCAAGCTCTCTGTGCATTTTTCGTGAGAATTCAGGCATCACAGCGAGTGTCAAGGCCACGGCGTTGCCTGGTTGAAGTGGGGTGGGCGGAAGCTGATTGTCATATGCAAGCAGCACGACGCCCCAATCGGAGGACGATGGAGATCAATGAATTCGTCAAGATCTTTGAAGATGGCCACCCTCGCTCCTTGGTCGCACGCATCGGTGGCCCTTCCGTTGCACTTGGGGCTCGCTTCCCGTATTTCCCGGATCGAGTCTCGGGTTGGCCAGCTGTCCCTGTCCAAATTTCCACACGTCCATAATCAGAGTGCATGACATGCTTCTTGGGCGCCTTCGCCTCTGCACAGACAGAGGTTCCCTTGCTGGCTACTTGCAATCTGGGGCCCCTCGGTCGATCAGATGCCGGTTGGCGATAAATCGGGCTTCTTTTATCCCGCCCAGCCAACAACCACTTTACGCCTTTAGTTTGGAGATAGAGGGCTTGTTACGGAGATAGTGGTAAGAGGCATCTAGGAGTTGGACTCGTCCAACGCAATGCGAAGGCGTCGCGAGGCTCCAGCTCCATACACACATATTGATCCAGTTTGGGGCACCCAAGACAGGGCCAATCCCCACTCTGGTTGTCCATAATAGACAGAGAATTTGTTATAGAGGCAGCCTCGGTCCTTTCTCGTTCGCTTGGCCTGATCTGGCAAAGGAGGAAGAACACTGAAGTGACACAAACCCAACATTACTTAATGGTAGCAGTTATTGGGAGGTAAAGAAGAGGAAAGCGGTACCCAGCTTTGGATCAATCGATGCACGATGCGGCTGGGAACGGTTACCCTCAACAAATGCTGCACCCTCTGAGATCCCCACTCAACAAAGGTAGGCCTGGACCTGCGATGAGACTACTGGTATATACCCTGGACCTTGCAGAGCTCCTTTCCCATTTGGAAACTTTGCTAGCAGGGAACCGAAAACAGCCTGTGATGGAAGAAAGCAGGGGACAAAAAGTCTTTTTTTTTTTTTTTTTTTTTTTTTTTTTTTTTTTTTTTTTTTTTTTTTTTTTTTTTTTGGTTGAAGACGTCTCCCATGCCAGAGAACCATGAAGCCCTTCCCATCGCAGCATGCAAACGAAGCTGGCTGCCGGAACCCCTGTCGACGGTCACCCATCCCCCCCCCAATCACGAAATTTCCCAGACCGCGCCGTTCCGCATCCCGTTGCGGCAACCCAAGATCCCATACTACACTAATAATACGTCCGTCTCGACGGAGAAAAAAAGTGGATCAAAGCTGGCCCTGCCTCTACCCTACCGATGTCGTGCCAGGATGGATGCCGCCAGTTCGTAGACTGACACGTCCGATCCCTGTCCACCATCAATGGGCCGCGAGAGTCGGCGATGGGCTTTATTATTCCCCGTCGAGGAGGGCGAGATCGGATCCGGGACTAAGTTGATACGAGGAAGTCCCGGTCCCTCATCCCGTAAGGTGGGCATGAGTACGGGTCGCCCAGATCATTTGAGGCATCAATCCCATCGCCCAACTCCACTTGTATATTAAGCACAGATGCGGGCTCAGAGATTCGTGTGGCCTTCCCCGGCCCAACCTCCAGCTCCATCTCGGTCCATCACCAACAAGCAGATGCTTTTTTTCCCCACTCCATCTCCCAGCCCCTGCATCACGAGGAGCGGACAGGCTGCCATTGCTGTGCTGGCCAAGCTTGGACCCTTGCCGCCCTGGCATCGGTAGGCGGCCATCTTGGAAGTCGATTCTAGCTGGCATTTTAGCAACAAGGATTGGCGCCTGCGTCAAAACTGCGTGTGTTTCCATGCACTCTGGTTGTCATTGCATATTGGCGTTGACATACTGGTTCTAGTGTGCAGATTTCGGAATAGCCGACGCAAGCTTCAAAAGGACATTGGGAACCTCGCAATTCGAAGTCATATTTCAACCTATGGAGTCTGCTACACGAGAAATCGATTACTAAATCCCCGACTAAGCCGCATCGCCAGCATGACCGCCAGGAGCTGCGCCGTGGCATTCATAGGAGGCATCGGCGAGATGCAAAACTATGAATCTTAAGCGAGGCGTTCTCACAGGTGTACGGCTCTCGACGACGCTCCTCGGTCGCGTTCACGCGCCAACCCCAAGCTATCGCCATCGGACACGTCTTCGACGATGAGCTCGAGGGGTGTTTGCCAACATCCGGTGGCGTAGATGTGCGTTGAGAGTTCAACCATCCTGATCCACAATTTGATGCATGCATGCCAACAGCGCAGCTTCGAAGAAGAAGGAGAAAAAGACAGCGCCACCAACATCCGACCCGACCTAGATAACGACCTCGAAACGTTAAAAAGACGTTGCGAAGAGGCAGATTAAGAAGTCGATTGTACGTTCCAGGATCCGGCCCGGCCTACAAGGAGGCAAGTCGCTCCCGTCAGCCACCCGAGGGATGTCATAAGCGCTGGTGGAACCACTGACTGGGCGTGGGATATCTCGGCCATTGGGTAGCGTCGGAGACCTCTCCCGCCTCCACTTCACAACGAGTGGCTGACGACCTGCAGCGGGCTATTGGTGATAAAACCACAATGGCTAAGCTCGAGCCAGTTTGTCACTGATGGGGAAGCATTTGCGAAGCCATCCTAGAAGAGGGAGGAAAAAAAAATTCTCGTCTTTTCAAGGAATAGAAGGTCCATATTATGTACTTTTACCACGAGAGCTCAGGCGGCCAGTTGTGGCTGCCAAATGCCAATTAGGCGGTGAGACGACTCGAGCAATTAGATCAAACCACAACACACACACTTCCACGGGCCTGCGCCAGGCGGCATGCGAGGTTCCCGCCCTTTGAGACGAATGAGCGTGGTGGGATTTTGGGTTTCCCATTCTCCTCAGAGGACTGTGGCCCCTCTTAAGTTCCAAATAGGGCACGCGTGTGCCAACTGTGGAGCATCATCATGGACCAGCCCAAGGCGATCTCTTTCTGTGGTCGAGAGTGAGCTAAGATAAGTTATGCTCGGGGCCCCTCTGATCATCAACAGCAAGCCATTCATCACCCCTTGAGACGTTTCAACATGTTTGTCACGGAGATTCAGGACACGAGGTCCAGTAATTCTTGATGGTGGCGAGATGATGCCGCTTCCCTTGATTGTCCGCCCCTAATCCGGTCTAACGAAGGCGGCAGCTGAATGATCTTGGAGATCTGGGTGGTAGTTATGTATTTCTTAAACAGAAATTCTCGAAAGTAATATAAGAAAGTGCTTAAGAGGTACGGAAAGCTATCCCTGTTTGGTGGAGCGTTGCACTGGAGCTCCGATCTATCCAAAGTAGACGTCATTGGTTTTTTTCATCCATGTTTGAACGCATCGCCCATCGCCCTCTCGCTGGCTTTTAGCCTAGCCAGCTGAACAGGCGTTCTCGGTCCTTTGCGTATGCCAATTGCAGTCTAGCTAGCTGCGAGATATCCTGCCACTATTCCCAGTTTAGAGGGACCAACCGAGCTGCAAAGGCATTTTCGCCAGAGCGTGAGCGGGGAGCTCCTGGATTTTCCTTGCCGTCCACTCCATCTCATGATCCAGTTGCGGTCGTAAACTTGATTTGACCAAGAGTAGATGCAGCAACTCGCAATTACCCCTTCTACTTCCCCTCCTTTGTAAAACAAAAAAAAAAAAGAGAGAGAAAAGAAAAAGAAAAAGAAAAAGAAAAAGAGCTTCTCTTGAGGTTCAACCCTCAACCCTCTTTGTTTCCTCTTAATTGGTCGCAGAGAGGCATCGTCAAAGGAAGCCCGACCACAATAGGGGTGCCGTCACAACTCGTTCCGAGATGCCTTCACGCACCAGCCGAATGACGCTCGGGCGTCTCCTGGGCCTCTCGCGAAACGACGACCGCAACCATCGCGACTGGTTCGAAGACGCAGGTTCGCGTACGTATAGTTACCTTTTACCCAGGTACCCTAACATTGGCCATGTCTGGAGGCTAACGCGCGCATTGTAGTGCTTCCCCGGCATCACGATCATCATCTAAACCCCGCGATCCCGCCCATCGAGGTCACGAAAGTCGCTCTCCGCCTCCGACACCTAATCGAAGAATGCGTCCCGTGCGAGCTCGAAGAGTCTCTCGTTACGCAGGCACATAGTCGCGTCATCACCAAGAAGGTTATCCTGGCAGCCAAGGAGGCCGGTGGCGACGAGTACCGCTCTTGCGTCGTCTTTGCCCTCCTCGTGTGCAGTAGATGGTTCAAGCGGCAGGCTAAACTGGAACTCTGGGACGCGGATTTGCATCATGTCAGGTCTACGGCGTGTGAAGTAATTGCGAAAGCGATGTGAGTCTTTGGGAACCCCTACGCGGCCTTGCCCCATCTCCCTTTCTTGCCATACTAACCATTGGGGTCACTCACTCAGCATCGAAACCGAGGAAGATATGGTTTATCTCCTCCACACTGTTCTTCTACACCGGTTTTCCATCATCGTCAACGGCAAGCCAACGCCTCCCGCGAACGCCATAGAAAAGGCCGTCGATCTACATGCGCTGCGCGTCATCTGTTCTTCCGGGTACCAGAAATGCCTCCACTATCTCTGGAGAGGATGGCTTGTTCAGGATGAGGATGACCCTACCGTCTTTGTCGACTATCGCGGCCGCGACGATCAGCGATATGTTGTACACCTCGACCCGGACCGTCTACGTGCGCCGATATACCAGAATATCGCCCGACTGGTTTTCTCAATCGTCTACCTCGGCCTGTACACGATGGCCATCAATTCCGTGAATCCAAGAGGTGATTTCGACCCTGCCGAGGTCCTGCTCTACCTCTTCACCCTTGGCTTTATCTGCGACGAGATTACAAAGGTTTGGAAGGCCGGTTACAACATATTGAGCTTCTGGTCCGCGTTCAACAGCGTTCTCTACGCCGTCCTCTCCGCCTCCTTCGTATGCCGCATGATTTGCCTCTCGTATCCTGTCGACCACGACGCTCGGCATTACTACAACAGCCTGAGCTACAACTTCATGGCCTTTTCAGCGCCAATGTTCTGGACACGATTGCTCCTGTACCTCGACAGTTTCCGCTTCTTCGGTGCCATGTTGGTGGTTCTCAAAGTCATGATGAAGGAATCCATCATCTTCTTCGCACTTCTTGCTGTCATGGTCATCGGTTTCCTGCAGGCGTTCGTCGGTCTCGACCTCGCCGAGGATTTACAAACGGATGAGATCTGGTTCATTATCCAGGCCATGGCCAACTCGGTGATGCAGAGCCCCGAGTTTGACGGGTTTGAGAAATTTGCGCCGCCCTTTGGAATCCTTCTCTATTACCTCTTCACCTTCATTGTCATGGTAAGTCAGCTTGAGCCTCAATTCTATCAGGGCCTGCCGACCTCCTAACTTTTTTTCCCTCCAGGTCATTCTACTCAACATTCTCATTGCTCTGTACGGCTCCGCCTACAGCGACATCTATGAAAACGCCGACGACGAATACATGGCCCTCTTCGCCCAAAAGACTATGCAATTCGTCCGCGCGCCCGATGAAAACGTCTACATCGCCCCCTTCAACCTCGTCGAGATGTTAGTCATCATCCTCTTTTCCTGGTGGCTCCCCAAGGACAAGTACGAGTTCGTCAACGATGTCGTCATGGCCATCATCTACTCGCCTCTCCTCGTGGTAGCCGCCTACTTCGAGACCCGCAAGGCCGGTGAGATCCGCCGTAACCGCTTGCGCGGCGAGGACGACGACGATACCGTGGAGGAGTGGGAGCAGCTCGATGACCAGGTCGACTTTGAGGCGGAGGGGTGGACTAAGAGGTGCGAGGCTGTGAAGGCAAATGTGGAGGTTGATCCGGCGGTTATAGAGGTGAAGAAGTTGATGGATGAGGTGGCGGAGTTGAAGATGATGATTGCAGACTTGAAGAAGGGGGTTGATGGGATCAAGGAGAGGGATGGCGGGAAGGAGGAGAGTATTGCTAGCTCGTGAGTGTGACGTTGGTTAGTGCCGTGGGAGAGGGCGTCGGAATTGCTCAAGGCGTCGGACAGCTTCGGCTTCAGTGACCACGGTGATTGTTTATGGCTGGTTTATGCGTAAGTTGGCGGCGTGGTATGTCACTCATATAATGTGAATCAGATTGGTACATAGGCATATAGTATATTTTACTCGAGCTAAGCTAGTCGCCAAGTGAATGCGGTTTGTGCATGTTTCCGGCGTCGAGGTCAAAGAACTCAAGGCCATCTCCATATTTGGGGAGATAACCCACCCTGTAATGGGGATATATAATAAATCCATGGAGGCTCTCAGGCTTCCATGTAGTGGTTGACCCAGAGCCGTTACATATGGTCTCACTCTGGCCTACTTATAGGGTTTAGATGTTTGATATCCTCTTCGATTTCCAAACATAGAATATTCCCGGATGTGTCGAGGATTGAAAGGCTGAGTTGATCGCAGAACTGCGCTCGATAACGCCTTCGGCCTGTAAGAGTTGGACTTCCCCATTCACCAGTAGCACAGTAAACCTTTCGCCCCTCACTATGCCTCCAAACACAACTTCACGAACGTGAAAGCTCTCACCATGAGTCTGTTGAGGTCCATAGATGCCTACAATAGTGACCTCGGGTATGTCCGCATTATACGTCTCTCGATCACCTTGAAGCGAAGCGAGCTGGAGGCTTCGCGGTTGACTTGGAGTCCATGTCCGAAGATCTGATGAGGTAGCCAGGAGTTAGGTGCTTGAGGTGCTAGTGGGAGGGAAAGGAATTCAACGAGGACTGACCCAAGAGAGGGCGATTTCATTCCTGTTTAGAGCGAGCTAGAGGCCGTGCTCATCCGTCGCTCCATCTCGAGTTTGGAGGCCAAGGCCGAGGATACCTCAATGATGCTGGACGTGTCCGCCCTTTTGGAACATCTCCAGACGATTTGGAGGTATATTCATCACTCGCTACTATATTGCGCCCAAGCAGTACTCATGAGGTGCGGCTATAAAATGAAAATTTATCTAGATGAGACGTTCTGAGTCTCCAACGAAGCTTCGAAAGTTGTCCCATCAATTCCAAAATGGGAACTTCAAGACAGCTGGAGCCTGGCTCTTTCAAATTTTAACCTGGCAAGACACGCCAAGCTCCATCCTGTCTTGTAGGCAGGCTGCTGTGTAACCACAGTTGCACATGATGCCACAAATCGACGAGCTCGCAGCACGAATCAGCGCTTATACCGGCCAGGCTGGCGGCTACGGCGATGGTCAAAACGCCCAACCAGACCCTCCGAAACAACCACTGAACTAGAGATCGGCCGAAGGAAATAGAGGCAGGATCCGGGAGAGAGGCCACATGGAGAGTGTATTACTTGATCGGCCTGCTCCCCGAATACTACCTAGCTCCCAGAAACCTGGGAAACCACAATGATGGAGAAATAGTACCTAACCGAAACAGGGGTCCC
The DNA here is from genome assembly GCA_029532625.1 of Lomentospora prolificans. NCBI lineage: Eukaryota > Fungi > Ascomycota > Sordariomycetes > Microascales > Microascaceae > Lomentospora > Lomentospora prolificans. Next base: position 524,507 of record JARFXM010000001.1, read on the forward strand.
TGGACCCGACGGACCGCAGGCGCCATCTCAGACGTCATTACCAATTAGCGTGGACTTGGAGACCGCCATGCCGATATCTTGAAGTCTTCATTCGTGGGATGACTGGTAGCGAGTATCATACATGCTGAACGTAGATGCAAGCCAACATTCGTTTTAGGCATTCGGTAGTCGCAACTCTTGTCAAGTAGAATCCCGGGCGGCTAGGCCGCACTATCGTTCCGTCCCTATCGCCGGAAAACTGAGACATCTAGGCAGATAGAAGCTCCCAAGTTCAAGCTTCCCGTGTCTTTCCAGCATTTCTCTGTATGGTTCAGCTCAAGCCTTACTGCTATTAATGGAAGGTGGTGTGGAGGGAAAGCGCAGCCAGTGAGTTGGTCCATGTTGGTGCAGCCGTGGATACGCTTCCTATGTGCCTCCAAAAACTACCAATACCGTTCAGTCTTATTCATGAAGCATCCAGCTGAATCCATGAATGTGTTTAAGCAGATGTCTTCTCTTATATTTACCCGTCTCCTCCTAGAGAGAAAACAATGACAGACATTTGGACAGAACTTGACTCTCTCGCTTCAGCAACCAGTGCAAGCAAGGATGACCCAATTTTCTCGGGCCGCCGCCGTTTTAAGCTATATAGCTATACTCTCTGCCATCATAATCTATGGTCAGTGTATAGAGTTTTTCATTTCTATATGGCCTTCGAGCTCACCTCTTTGCCGACTAGGCTTGGTGGTCCTGGGCGGTGCTGCGCATAGCTCGTCCGAGTTCTTCAAAAACATGTTCTTGGTTGAACTGTACTTGAGGAGGAATAAGACCAATAATGTCGCTATTCGACTTGGATATCTCGGTATGTTAATTTCACCCGGGAGAATATTCTTTCCTTGGACTTGTCTAAAATCATGTCCTCAACTAGGTGCCTGTCTATCTCACCCTTTGGCCCGAGTCAGCGAAACAGTTGAGACTGGGAATATGGGGCAAGAATTCCATTGTATTCGCGACTTCGATCCGCTTCAATGGTCCCCAGAGGAACTTGCGGTCCGTTTCTTGCGCGGCATGAATTCAAGAATAACTCCAACACGGGAATATAATACGACGATCGTCTCGTTGATCGACAGCGCTGGCAAACTTAGAACCCAAGCATTTCTCCCCAATGAAGCCAAGGCGACATTTGCCTTGACAATACTGTGCCCTATTCTCTTCATCTTCCCGCTATTCTTCAACTTCACTTTGCGAGCCAAGCTCCACAAGCTGCTTCTTGTCTTGGCGTCATTCTCTCTCATCTTCACCCTCATCCTCGCTTCCGCGGTTAATTTGGTGACGGAAAAGGCCTGGAAGAGTCTTCCCCGTGGTATCATTGCAAGCGATATCCTATCTAGTCCAGGAAAACAGATCTTGATATTCCAACAATGCGGATTAGTCCTCGTGGCTACATTCGCCTTGCTCGCCAGCATCGCGCTCTACCTACGGCTCAGAGGGGAACAGCCCAAGTTCTTCTGGGTGCGCTCACCGAGGTCCACGGAGGCGAACGTACATTCGGAGCCGAGATACAACTACCAGAACCTTAGCAACGATCAGAGTCATTGGACCTATCAAATTCACAACATTGGCAACTTGCGAAGCCATCCCAACCAACCCAACCAACACAGTTGCCATGTATCAGCGCATGGCTCGGTACATCCATGATACAGGCGTGAGTTGGACAGAGACGCAGCACCGTTTTAGAAGAGTTTCTGATTCGAATCTCATTTTTAAATGTTCCGAAAGGGAGGAAGTTTTTCGCGTTGTTGTGTTTGACAATTAGCACGATCAGTAGTGTCTTGGTCGTGTCTTGGGCAATGATTTCATGATGTCCTTCGATTTTCATTTCCTGTTTGTTTTTTGTCTCTTCCTTCCGATTACTACTATTCTCGACACCTTGTACTTTACGGCGATGGTCGAACTTTGGAATGTCATTTCTTCTTTGTTAGGTTAACCACGGATGTTGCTGGCAACAAGATGGGTGTAAATTTTGGGAAGCAAAGAACATCGCGAATCTATTGGTCCTAAGCTCCGATATCCACGGAATATACCTGCCCAAAAATTGTTCATGAGTTCATGACCTATCTATGCCCCACGTCCATGTACCGCATTCACCGAATGTGGAAACCGGTGTTTTCCTGTCCCAAAATCTCCAAAGTTATTAAGCATTACCCGTCCGTTGTTCCCAATACCAAGCCATTGTACTGTTAGCCAAGGCCGGTGAATATATTTCATCGTAAGAGTTGTTTTTTAAGCAATGGCTGAGATCTCAGTAACGTTGACCCTTACGGTCGAACCGGCACAATCATCTTCCTCGGAAGCGTCGTTCTCGGCGGTCACTCCCTCACCGGCACACGACAGATCAGCAACCCCGGATCCAACAGCGGTAAAGTAGGTTCTAGTAACTCGGTTAGTGCGATGCTCCATCATGACCCAATGACCCACAGAGATTTGGGAAAAGAAGAATAAGAAATAAGAAATAAACGTACGGCCAGACGGGGTCATCGTGGCAGATCCACCTTTGGGTCAAAGTAACGTTGCCGGAGGTAGCGTCGAAGCCAAACGTAGCCATGCCGCCCTCAAAGGTATTCGGGTCATCCCCGGTGACCTCCTCGCAGTCGAACACCACGGTGCCGTTGAACTTTGTGGCGCTCCGAGCGGAGCAAACAGTCTGGTGTTGAATGACCGAGTTGAGAATGGTGAAGGACACGGTAGTGCGGGAGACGGAAGGATCCTCGGCGGTTGGGGCAAGCGGCTCGTAGACGAAGTCAGCGAGGTCCCAGCTCTGGAAGTTCATCGACCGCTGGGAGCAGGTGGGCTCGGTTGAGGGCTCTGGGATGGCTGCGGGCCTTGTCGTGGAGGGGGTGGCTTCTTGCGGCGCCGGGAGGGCGAGCGCGGGTGTGAGGAGAAGGATGGAGGTGAGAATGGCCTTCATTTTTGCGGTTAAAGTTGGTTTTTGTTGTGTTGTTGGAGGAAAACCGGGTTCAGGTTGCGGGATGGTTGTGCGCGTAATATATCAACCACAGAAGCAAGTCAGATTGGTGTCAGGACGTTTGTCGTAGCTTCACGAAACTAAAACCCAGACAAGGGATCTTGGCTCTTTAAGATCTTCAAACGAAGGAAAATGATTAGTAGATCCTAGAAGGAATGTAGAACCAGGATCAAATGGGGAGAGAACGGCTCGTATTTGTAGGTCCATCCTCGCTTGTTGGCTTGGGTTGGGTTCCATCGCAATTCCATACACCAATGCATGTAGCATAGGATACCGACACCCTCATCCCAGAGGATCAGCCAACTCTTGCCCCGGGCGCGTAAGATTAGGGTGCGCAGTACTGGCAAGCTGGTGATTTACAGCCAGGCCCCGTTTCTGGTAAATTCGCTGGCTCGTTTCCGTCAGCCAGTCAATTTACAGTGTAGCACTTTCTCGTAGAGGCAATCTAGAGAGCTGATCAGTGGATACAAGGCCCAACCACCAATGGAGCCATCAATGCAGTTTTCACGCCCGGGATCGAGCCAACCTCTGAGGACCGACGTCATAAAACAGCTTCATGCTAGGCTAACGGCGCCATCGGGTCGATCCAAAGAACCCGCTTTCCTGTACGAAGTATTATTTTCAGATGGAAAAAAACAAGTGCGACTCAGGACAGCTCAATGCAGTAGAAAGGCGACTTCCAGCTGACCAGCTGGGCTCTCGCCGTGATGTAAAGGCCAACCTGATGAGAAAATGAATTTCCGGAGATCAGCCTCGCTTAATCCACACATCCACATGCCTCGAGCCTTGACTGGCTCCCTTTCACCCCTTTAACCTGGTCCCTGCTCTCTCCCCGTCGGGCATGGCGATGCGTCCCCCGCAGCGATTGGTGGTACTACTTCCTCCCATATCACACAGGTCCAGGCACGAGTCTCGTGCAACACCTAACCTCCATTCCATCCCTCACCCTTCGAATCAGCTGGCTAATTTTGGATGCCTCAGGGAGCATATTAACCCCCTGGGGACGCGCAGGCCGTATTCGTTGAGTTCCAGAGCGCCGAAAAGGAAGGATACTAGGTTTGCTCAGAGCGTTGTTACTCGGGCATCGTATAAGCATGCTGCTGCTATTCCTGTGCTTTGATTTAATATTGCACTTCTCGTTTAGGCTCGGATGCCATCGCTTTACCGCTTCTTGTGTCTCGCCTCTTCCCGCCTCGTGACTTCGGTGATTACATCCCTGGTTCAACGACAGTCCGTACATACACGAAGGACATTCCACATTTGGCTGATACGCGCGACGTATGAATTGCCGCTGAATAGGTAATTCCTAACTCCGGGAAACGACATACAAGCTGATTATGCCGAACAGACCCCGAAAAGAAATTGAATTTTTTTTTAAGGATCTTGCCTCCCCGTCAAAACTAGTTTACGAAGTAGTCGTGTATTACCTGCGAATTTTACGTTTGCGCGTTTAGACGGAGCATAGCTTCCTGTCTCAGTGGAAGGATTCGGGAACAAAACATGTATGATGAGGATCTTCTCAAGGTTTCGCTACAACAGGTCATCGAGGATCGACGGGGCGAAATAATAGCTGGGCAGGGGCCCGTTTTTCGCTAGCTCTCTGTCGACCATCCACTCGAGAGGCGTGGTTTTTGCGCACGACTCGGCCATGTGCGGTTAAAAAAGAAAAGAAACTCGGCTCTGCCAGGCTGGTGACGTTGGCCTTGTTGGCAGCTCTGGTCTCATCGAGACTAGTCTGTGATTGATTAGCGGCGCCATTAACGCAGTATAAACGCCGTGGGACTTCGTGCGTGTGCCATGACCTGGAGATCTGTAAGTAGCCCATCGTTTCAAATCAATACGAGATCCTCAAAAGACCGAGTTAGGGTGAATGAGGCACATCATTAAGGCACAGGCGTTGAGACGTGGGGAATCCTGGCCAGGGCTGAATGGCAGGCCTTGTGGCTACGCCACTTCCCTGTAAATAGCCCCACATATATCCACGATCATCCGGCAGCCCGATGTCAGGTTCGAACCCCAAATACCCTCGTTGCGTTTCTAAAACAGCTTCAAGGTACCTCTTTCCAAGAAAAAAAGAAGATTCTGTTGGCGTTTCACGAACTAATCCGGTTTCTTTCTTCGACAGACGGCAGTCCTCGACTTCAGGCCCCTGCCTCCGAAGCTAAATGCGACGACTAAGAAAATGGCCTGACCGGAGTCATCGGCTTGGCTGCCACAGATAGAGGTAGTGACCGGCGCAACCTATATTTTCCATAGAAAACCGCGAGCGATACTCTCACCGACGATCGTGAGCCGACAGAACGATATCCACACTTGTACCTTCTAGAGTGAGACAGTCCAGGGGCCCAGCTGGGCGCCACCCAGTCCGTTGTGCGACGTCATGATAGGCATAAACGCAACCTATCTATCCTGATGGTTTATCTAATAGCAGTCCAGAATGATCTGAACCTGGCCTTCGTGGTTTCGAAAACGTTCAACGTGGCTGTGGTGTAGGCTTGGATTCGTTTTGACAGATCGCTGAACGCGAAGTGAGATTACGGTTGCCTCGCCTGAGGACGCTGCTCACATTTTCTAGACATTTCCCGACGAAGCCATCAGAAGAAAGCCCATGACAGATTATGAAGCCCAATAGTACCGCTCCTCCCAGCAGCATCGAAGTCATCTTAGTGTGTCGTCAAGTATGCTTTTCTGGGTGGTCACCCATGTCACGACCTTGGGCTGCCAGCTTCTCGTCGCGAGCTTTCATCCGGTGCGAAGGCTGTTCTCCTATCCCTGGCCCGGCCAAGTGTATGGTAAGCTACTGATCGGTGGCTTTCCTGTGTCATGCACCTCCCCTCGTCGTACCTGAATTAAGCCAGAAGCACTTGATAGCTACGCCTCGTGACTACGACTGAGATTTCTACGATTCCGCTGAAATCGAGCTCAGGAGCCCTCGTACGGCCTGTTGCATGGTTGTCACACAAGGCACGGTGGTGAGTAGGATCCCAACCCGACCCAGCTGAGTTGCCTAGGGGATAGTTACTGCTCGTAGAATGAGCTTGTAAGTGTCGTCTCCGAGAAACTTAGAACTGAGACAGCTGAACGAAGGGGCTCACATACGACCGCTTAGGGGAAGAGGATGTTAAGCCTGCTTGCGACGAGCCTCTCTCTCCTCAGTTACAGAGACGAGTGGGTATTCCATTGGGTTGAAGGTACGAGCCCCTCCCCGAAAGCGAGCGGACCGAGTTGCCTACCCACGGGTCACCACTGCGTTTTCGAGATATCGGTGCGTATCTGCCCCCTTAACGAGACCTCCATTCTGCCACGAACGTCGAATTCGAGGAGAGGGCCCTTTAGAAATATAGCAGCACTGCCCTTTAGAGTTGCAAAGTTGCGAGTATCCTTTGATGGCAACGCTCAACCTTCAATCCTAAAATTCTTGGCGCCAAGGTGAGCAGCTTAGCTCATAGGGCGTAGGTCCGAAACGCATCTCACCTCGCCGGTCGGTGGGTCGTACTGTGCCACTGAATTGCCCGCGGACTTTGGAGATTTAGTCTGTTGTGCCGAGAGGCTGCAGTTCTCAACCCCAAGGAGAATCGGGGATAGGTTTCCAACGCACGGATCCGGAGGCAGGGATTCGCCCGCCGGAAAGCTGATAGGTCGGGCTTGACCCCGACAAGCTCCAGCCTGACTTCGATTTTTCTCATTTCGCTGCCGGCTTGACTCGCAATGTGGCCCTTACGAAACTGACTCGAATCTTTAAATTCGTGAAGCCGACTACCACCTTGTCTCTGTCGTTGTTCGCGTATTGCTGCAATCCTCGTCACAAGGTGTTCGCGGTCCTTGCATCGGTGGGGTTATTAGGACTCAGGGTCTAAATTGCGGGGTCGGCCGTAGTCTTCGTACTCGTATTTGCTCTGGCTGCGTGGTCAGAACTCAGCATATTGACACCTTGCCGTTTTGCCACCACCATAGCTTCCCTGCGACCTTGTTGGCTGGATGCGGAAGATACTGCACGGCGAATTAGGATTAGGTCATGGAAAGGATCATAGCATTGAGCTGATGCGGGGTCCGGTTTGCATGAGATGTGGGTAGACTCCAGCGAGCCAAGCCATAAGCTGCATCATGGCCTGAGCGGAGCTCCCCATCAATACAGCGATATATAAGGAGGTTCCTGGGAATAGGAAACTTTGTCTTGGCCGCCTGCCTCCAAACTACACTTTGATCTCAGATCCTTACTTCACGTCCCAAAGAACCCTACCCGTACGCTTTCCCCACAATGGCCTCACTCGAAAACTACACCGTTATTGTCACCGGCGGAGCCGGCGGGCTTGGCAAGGCTATCGCCGCCGCCTTCCTCGCTGCTGGTGGTAATGTTGCCGTATGCGACGTCTCCGAGCCCCGCGTTGCCGAAGTTACCACCGAGTGGGAAGCGTCCTACTCCGGCAAATTTCTTGCCGCTAAGGCCGACATCACTGACGAGACCGCCTCGAAGGCTTTTGTTGATTCCGTCGTTACTAAGTTTGGCAAGCTCGACATGCTTGTCAATAACGCCGGTGTGATGGACTCGTTCGACCCCGTGGGATCTACTGACAAGGCTGTCTGGGATCGTGTCATGAATGTCAATGTCACGGGTCTCTTCCTCATGACCAAGGCTGCGGTCAACATCATGACTGCTGCTACTGGCGGTACCGTCATTAACATTGGCTCTACTGCCGGCTACAGGGGCATGATGGCGGGTGCAGCCTACACGGCTAGCAAGCATGCGGTTATCGGATTGACCAAGAACACTGCTGGCTACTACGGAGACAAGGGTGTTTACTCCATTGCGCTACTACTGGGAGCCATGACAAACACTAATATTGTGGATGCCTTTGCCCACTCGGCACCGAACCAGGCCAGCATGGGCTTGTCTCACCAATTCAATCCAGGCTTCAACCCTGCCACCACGGGCGTGCCACTCGAGGATGTCGCCAAGTACTGCATCTTCTTTGCCGACAGGAACGTGGCCTTGGCGTCGAACGGATCTACCGTCACAGTGAACAAGAACTGGCCCGTTGCTTAAATGTGAGAGACGTGTGACTTGGCTCTTTTTGGGAGGGGGAGGACTTGGATTTGGGGGGCCTCGGCGTGGGCGGCGACCAGATCGTTATCAGGGATGTGTGCTTACAGGGATTTAGTTGACAACACTAACAAAACATCAAATTTAAGGTTTCTCTTTGATCAAACGAGGACGAAGGATGGATATTCCTACGGGTTCATTGTGCGATGTGATAAGGCGGCTGGATATAGCCTGGGGAGGGAACCATGTCGTTCTGTTCTTGAACAAGATGAGGAGCATGGGAGACGAATAGCGTACCTGGAGGGATACACGTTTCGTGGCGGCTGGGCTCCACCTCTTCTGGAAGACCGAAAGAGCAACAAGGTTCCCCACAAAAAAATCGATGGAAATTTTCTTCTCCCGCGAGGCGAGGTACTCTCTTGGGCCTTCGAGAAAGGTACTCTAACTCGTACCCATTCTTCATACCCGTACCCGGACGCGGGCGATGGGCGACCAGGGCACCCGGCTGAGCGGTGCCCACACCCCTTCTCCCTCATCCACGATGGAAGTCTGGTCCGTTCCCGGGGACCCCGCGTGTAAGCGTGTAAGGGGTTTGGAAAACGGCTAGTTTCTTACATGGCCCGAGCAGGTACGCTAGACGGGGGGGCGTGTTTTGCAACGGGCGGTTCCTTGATCCCGGGAATGTCTTGGTGATGCAAGATGTGGATGATGCTGGGGTGCAGAATCCGGGGTGAGGACGACATGCCATTCTACGGATGTCGTGATATCCTGACGTTTCCAATGGTAGGGTATACGGACCTGGGAAAGGTATCAACTCAACTGAGGGCACCCAAAGGTAAAAGATTAATTTAATCACACGCGGTACTGTTGGCTCATCTACGCAGAAGGAATACGGAACGCCAAAAAAAATTGGCAAAAAAGCGAGGAACCGCGCGTCGAACGAACGGAACCTACGAAAACAGTCCGGGGCGGTTTTCTAGCTTTATGAGCGCTTGAGGTTGGCTAGACCCATCACAGCTGGCAGGCTGCTTGAGCTACTCGGCTGCTGGTTTACCGCCAGACCTCGCCTATATAGCTTTAACAGGTGGAAGGGGGAGGCTCGGTGGGAATTGGGAAGGAGGCATCGAGTTGATGATATCGCGATGTGGGATGGCTCCTTCCTTCCCTAAAGGGGAAGAAGAAAAATAATTGGAACTTGGCGAAACGCAGCAAATTTGATAGTCAGACCGCACAGAGACGAATCAAATCTGCATATGAGGACCACCTGTGCGCCTCGGACCGGAAACGCCACGTTGAATCGTTGAATGCCTGGCCTGCATGTAATATTAAGTACGAAACGGGAAAGACGACAACCGTCTGACTGATATGACGCGGCGGAGCTGTGGAATCTGTCGCAGCTACTGCAGAAAGCAGGGAAGTTTTCTCTCAGGACGGTGTAAGATCCTATCTCGCTCTTCCTTGCCCTATCTTGCCCTAATGGTGGAATGGGATGGGTGGGAAAAGGGGGGGGGCGGTGACAGGCAAATTTTTTGTTATTTTTTTTTTTTTTTTTTTTTTTTTTTTGGATCTCCCTGTTCTTGTTCCTTTCTTCGCCTGGCCTTTATCAGATGGGCTCGGGATTGGACGACAAGCGACAAAGGGGGGTGAGCGGATTGCTTAGCACGAGGCACAGGAGCACGGCTTAGGAGCTTGAAGGCTTTTTTTTTTTTTTTTTTTTTTTTTTTTTTTTTTTTCTGCAATCTGCAACACCGCCAGAGCCATGGAGGCTGAGGATGACGCAAAGATTGATGCCGGGATGGGTGGGAAATTTTTAGAATTAGGGGAGGGCCGGAAGCAAAAGCGGTGTGGAACAATTTCAAGTTTGACCCTTTTCTATTTCCAGTACATGCTCCGTCCAGTCTCTCTGATTTGATGCGGGCTGCTGAGCTCAACGAACGTCGTTGATGCTGGCTTTGGCGATTGCGCCCCCACCACTGATCACAGATTTACGCATATCAGCCTTTGAGGTTGCCGAAAAAGAAATAGGCTTCCACGAGTCCGCGTAACGGACTTCCCTAGCTTCACGGAAGGCAAAAAGGCAAGAAGGCAAGAACAAGGCTTTAGAACCCCTTAGATCGCTCAGTGGCAACGACTTGTGGAGACTCGAAAATTTGTTTTTGGAAACTCAGGGGATTTCAAGGCGAAAGGCGCATAGTTGCCCTTTTTCGCCTCCAATATCGTCCGCTTCCCGGTCCGGGAGGCTTTGTTAGGGTCGTCTCAGGTACTTTTCGAAAGCGGCAGGACAATGTACACGTCGAGCATGTATCGGTACCCAACGGTAAGGATCAAAGCTTCGGTCGGGATTTTTAGGTGGATTGACAGTGCAGCTCGGTTCCTGCCAACCACATGCCAGATGCCAGGACATTGCTCAGCCGGGAAAGCCGATCAATAGGGTTCTTGCTATTCTTCCTTATCCACTAAAGTAAAATCTGGCTGGCTGGCAGTGTTCGAGTCGGGTTCGCCTACCCGACACTCCCCCGTAACAGCGTTGCAGTACAGTGGTTATAGTAGGATCCTTTTATTAACTGTCAATAGATGTAGTGGCGTCGGTTCCTGTATCAGAATCTCAGCAACCGCCAGCCAGATCCAACTCGGCTTGTCTTGCGCTGGCGTGGCCGGATGACAGCAAACTCAATTTCGTTTCTTCGACCTTTAATCTGCCACCGTGTCAATGTATTTGAGGGTGTCAGATAGCGATTCCATGCCGTGGTGAGGAGTGAGGCATCAACCATAAAAAAGTTTTTCCTTCCCCTTCATTGTAATACCCCCTCCATGAGTGGCTGGCCGCCTCTCACTATAGTGGACTCGAAGCCCCAATTTCACGAGTCCTGAGCTGCTGTGTGTAATCGTTGGTTGAGCCAGTCCAATCTGGACGATTCACCTGCGCAACCTGATACGTCGTCCAGGCCGTTCAGCCACTGTGCCACGCTTTTTGTACTTCGTAGAAGTCGCAGATATTGGTGAGTGCTCCGCTGGACGTTTTTACAGGGGTGGCTGGAATCAAAGGCTCTGAGGATTCCCCGAGGGAAAATGGACTAGGGCACTGGTGTAAGAGAGGGGCTGGGGTAACGGGAATGAGGGATGGAACAAAAAGATTTCGGAGTGGGATTTGGAGGGGTTAGTGGATTCCTCTGTGCGAAATTGTCTGGTCGCCAGCAAGTTCTGTGTGGATGGATCCTGTAGGGCTTATCAGTGCCACCAGCTCAGGAGTCGGTTACCAATAGTGCCAAAGATAACGAAAAGATTCGAGGGGCAAAGGAGGGTCGAGAAGGTCTTGGGGGAGCTCTCGAGAATCTCTGCCCCTTCAGCTTGGGATGCTCGATGTTTCGTGAAATGCCACGGGAAGGCGGGTTTGCCTCTCACATAATATGGAAACATCAAAATGGTTCGCCTGGTCTGCAGTAAACTAGACGTCCGTCACAGCGAAACCCTAATCGTCGGTACCTGCCTCAGGTACAATAATCCCAGTTGGGCGGGAAAATTTGCAAGTCGCACCTTCCCTCCACCTCTCCCCTTGGAATGTTGCGTTGCCCCTCGACCACTCCCCCAGGACAAGGATGGGTGAAAGAGACATCGCCAGCTACGGAAAATGTCCTGGTAACGGAAAAGGTGGACATGGGAAAAAGAAGAAAAAAAATTTTGCATCCCCACATTGGGCGTAGAGCCTAGGCCGGTTGGGGGAAACTAGTACACGGCAACGGACGGTGCGTTGCAAGGACAAGTTTGGGCTCGTTTCTTGTACAGTGGTCCCCGATGTTGTGCGTTTGATCAGTGACAAGGAAGCTAGCTCGGGGCTCCTGCTGAGCGGCCGGTTGGAGGGTCGCCCCAGTCCGAACCGGAGATATTGGGTACTACTACAGTATTATTGAAGGTATCTGGACTTTACACGTTTCTACCAGAGGCGTATACCCAGAGTCTCGATGGCCGGACCGAGTGTTTCTTTGATCCGCTGCTACAAACCTCGGAAGCTATACATGAAAAGTAGGGACGGAAGGGCGGTCGAGCAGAAAAAAAAAATAAAAATTCTGCCAGCCTGTGCTTTACGGTTTCGAGGGTCCCTGACAGTGGTGTGCATAAAAAAAAATCGTTCACCGCCCCCAGTAATCTTGCCGAATTCAGAATAGCGCGCTTGATAAGCGGTGATAAGGGAATAAGATCCAGGTCCCTACAGCCAGTAGTGAGGGGCAACGTGCAGCAGGCAAGGACAAAAGTTGGATCCAGTGGTTGGAGGGGAACACTCGACGTGGGAAAGGACGCGACCAGCCCGCCGAAAGTATCGATACTTCGTACCCCGTATGCACACATGTAGAGTGGGGCTGTAGATGCTTGTGAGGTACCTATGGTGTACGCCTAGTCACTAAAAATTCTGGGGCGGCCAAAGGAAAAAAAAAAAGAAAATGTCCCAAGAAAAGAATCCGCCTGGAGCACGTTGCTGCAAGACTGGAGCTGGTCAGCCATAAAAGAGTATCCTTCCCACGCCCTCTGCACCTGGCCCTCTTCTTCTCCTCTTCACTCTTCTAACTCTTCCTTTCTCTTTTTTTCTTTTCCTTTTCCTCTTCCTCCGGGATATCTCCCTCAGGGAAACTATCAACATCATAGACACTCTCCACTCAGTCTGTTGATCCGTCGTTTTTTGCAACGATCTTGCCCGGAGTCCCTCCAGGACAGGATCAAAAGACCGCCTTCTGAACCCGGAATAGACCTCGTGTGTCTCTCGCGGACCTCCTGTTTGTTCGACAGGCTCTCGAACTCTTCCAAGTGCGACGATATCCTGGAATAGACGTTTGGATTTCGGTTATAGACGATAGAACTACGATACCCCTTCGGAGCGAAGATAGAAAATTCCCACAAACTCCTTTTCACAACCTAATTCAACCACCACAATGCCTTCCGAGAACGCCCAGTCCCTCAAGGTTTTGGATGAGCTCATGCAGCAGCTCACCATCTCCAAGGAGGCTCCCGCTATCAAGGAGGCCTCTTCGGCCCTTGCGTCCTTCATGAATGGTCGCATCGAGGACAAGGATGTTCCTACCAAGTAAGTAGGCTTTTTTTCTGGCTCCCCTCGAAAATCTCAATGTTTTATCTGCGCGATATGGCTTCTGCGGTATGCTTGTCACGGTGGTCTTCTCTTTTTCCTGTGGAAAACCGCCCCATTGGCTTTGGTCAATATCAAGGTTTTGGGGCAATTTCCTATCAGGGATGTGGGATTACTATTACGGCAAATTCTGCCGACTCGTGTTGTCGGACTGGAATCGGGAAGCTGGGCCCCTTGTCTCATGCAGGGCGTCTATTTCTGGAGCTGGGGCTTGGCGGGAACAGAGCCCCAAAGGAAAAATTTTCCTTCTGGACTTCCTGCCAGTCTCAGGGCCACACCTCGGGCTTGCTTTTTGTGGGCAGGGGTAGTGCTGCACTGTGCTCTCTCCTGCTTTCGCCGTGGCAGCGCGGGGCAGTTTTCCCATTCCTGTTCCGTGCGAAAATGGTGTGAAATGTGGCGAAAACCCCCACCACGCCCTCAGCACTACCAACAAACCCCACCATACCAATTTTTTCACCAGCCACTCGAATACCCCGCCACGGTATTTTAGTGGTGGCGGCGGAATTTAGTTGATGCTTTTTGCCTGCCTTAGCGAGAACGGCGAATGTTAACACGTGCTTTTCCCACAGGACTATCGAAGCCCTCCAGAAGCAGCTTGCTAGCAAGAAGGACGCCCTTGCCCGTGAAAAGGCCTTGGTCGCCATCACCGCTATCGCTCAGCACTCGGAGGTCTCGGCCCACGTCGAGCCCTTCCTTGTTGCTCTTCTCCCTGCCATCTTCGCTGCCGCGGCTGACAAGATCGCGGCTGTCAAGAATGAGGCCACCGCCGCCGCCCTCGCCATCGCTGAGGCCATCAACGCCAATGCTGTCAAGGCTGTCCTCCCCCCCGTCATGACCTCCATCACCACTGCCCAGAAGTGGCAGGAGAAGATGATCGCCCTCGACTTCCTCGATGCCCTCATCAAGACCGCCCCCACTCAGGTATCCTTCCGTGTTCCTGACTTGATCCCCGTCGTTTCCGAGTCCATGTGGGATACCAAGAAGGACGTCAAGGAGCGCGCCTATAAGACGATGGAGAAGATCTGCTCTCTCATTGTCAACAAGGATATTGAGCGCTTCATTCCTGAGCTCATCAAGTGTATCGCCAAGCCTGAGAACGTCCCCGAGACTGTTCACTTGCTCGGTGCCACCACTTTCGTCACCGAGGTCCAGGAGCCTACCCTCGCTCTCATGGTTCCTCTTCTTGACCGTGGTCTTGCTGAGCGTGAGACTGCCATCAAGCGAAAGTCTGCCGTCATTGTCGACAACATGTGTAAGCTCGTCGACGACCCCAATATCGTCGCTCCTTTCTTGCCCAAGATGATGCCCGCTCTTGAGAAGAACTACGAGACTCTCGCCGACCCTGAGGCTCGTGAGAAGACGAAGCAGGCCCTTGACACACTTACCCGTGTCGGTGCCGTCAAGGACGGCAAGATCCCCGAGGTCCGCCACGATGGTGACATCGCTGTCGTCCTCGGCAAACTCAAGGAGATCCTTTCTGCCAAGCACGCTGCTGTCGCCGAGAAGCTCGCTCCCGTCCTCGAGTACGCTTCTGCTCTCGCTGGCCAGCTCATTGACGAGAAGGAGACCGAGCCCTCCACCTGGGCTGAGAACATCAAGCCTTACATCACCGTCGTTGTCGGTGATGCCGACTCTGAGTCCGTTGTCGAAACTCTCCGCAAGCGTGCCTCCCCTGGTGCTGCCGATGCCGATGAGGCTGATGAAGACGATGAGGAGGGCGAGGACCTTTGCAACTGCACTTTCTCCCTCGCCTATGGTGCCAAGATTCTTCTCAACCAGACTTCTCTCCGCCTCAAGCGCGGTCAGCGTTACGGTCTCTGCGGTCCCAACGGTTCCGGCAAGTCTACCCTCATGCGTGCCATCAACAACGAGCAGGTCGAGGGCTTCCCTAAGCAGTCGGAGGTCAAGACTGTCTTCGTCGAGCACGACTTGGACTCTGCCGATACTGAGATGACGACCATCGACTGGACCATGAAGAAGCTCCAGGAGGCCAAGGTCGATACCTCCAAGGAGGAGGTCATCAAGACCCTCAACGAGTTCGGTTTTACCGATGGCATGATCAGCGGTGAGATCACTGCCCTTTCCGGTGGTTGGAAGATGAAGCTCGCTCTTTGCCGTGCCGTCTTCGAGGCTCCCGATATCCTTCTTCTCGACGAGCCCACCAACCATTTGGACGTGAAGAACGTCAAGTGGCTCGAGGACTACCTCATCAACTCCCCCTGCACCTCCATCATCGTGTCCCACGACACTGGTTTCCTCGACAACGTTACCCAGCACATCATCCACTACGAACGCTTCAAGCTCAAGCGTTATAAGGGTAACCTCAAGGAGTTCGTCCGCAAGTGCCCCTCTGCCCGCTCGTACTACGAGCTCGGCGCCTCCGAGATCGAATTCAGCTTCCCTGAGCCCGGTTTCCTTGAGGGTGTCAAGACCAAGGCCAAGGCCATTCTCCGTGCCACCAAGATGAGCTTCCAGTACCCCGGTACCGAGAAGCCTCAGCTTACGGATATCACCTTCCAGTGCTCGCTCGGCTCCCGTATTGCCGTTATCGGCCCCAACGGTGCTGGCAAGTCCACGCTCATCAACGTGCTCACTGGTGAGCTCATCCCCACTGCTGGTGAGATCTACCAACACGAGAACATGCGTATTGCCTACATCAAGCAGCACGCTTTCGCGCACATTGATAACCACTTGGATAAGACCCCCTCCGAGTACATCCAGTGGCGTTTCCAGACTGGTGAGGATCGTGAGACCATGGACCGTGCCAACAAGGTTATCACCGAGGATGATGAGCAGGCCATGAACAAGATCTACAAGATTGATGGTACCGACCGCCGCGTCATTGGCATCCACGCTCGCCGCAAGTTCAAGAACAGCTACGAATACGAGTGCTCTTTCAGCCTCGGTGAGAACGTTGGCCAGAAGAACGAGCGCTGGACTCCGATGATGTCTGCCGATAACAAGTGGATTCCCCGTACTGAGATTCTCGCCACCCATCAGAAGCTCGTTGCCGAGGTTGACATGAAGGAGGCCCTCGCCTCCGGTCAGTTCCGTCCCCTCGTCCGTCGCGAGATCGAGACTCACTGCGCCAACTTCGGTCTCGACGCTGAGCTTGTCTCTCACTCTCGCATGCGCGGTCTCTCTGGTGGTCAGCGTGTCAAGGTCGTCCTTGCCGCCTGCTCGTGGCAGCGACCTCACTTGATCGTTCTTGACGAGCCCACCAACTATCTCGACCGTGACTCTCTTGGTGCGCTCTCCAAGGCGCTCAAGAAGTTCGAGGGTGGTGTCATCATCATTACCCACTCTGCCGAGTTCACCAAGGACTTGACTGAGGAGGTATGGGCCGTCATGGACGGTAAGATGACTCCCTCCGGCCACAACTGGGTCCAGGGCCAGGGTAGCGGTCCCCGTCTCTCCGCCAAGGATGACGATGGTGAGGACAAGTTCGACGCCATGGGCAACAAGATCACCGCAGCCAAGAAGAAGACCAAGCTCTCGTCCAACGAGGCCCGCAAGAAGAAGAAGGAGCGTATGGCCCGCCGCAAGCGTGGCGAAGAGGTCTTCTCTGATGAGGACGACTTTTAAACCTCTCTACGCAGCCATGTCATCTATTTCACCGTCGGTGATATGTGTTTTGGGGGCTAATGTCTGACTTCCTTTATGATAAACATGCTTGGCGTTGTGTGTGTCTCTTGCTTTTTCTTTACATTGTCTTTTTTGTTCGCGAGGGCGGTAATCAAAAAGTACGCTTTACTTGGTTTTTGTCATGTCGTGATGGAAAAGAAGGATTATGGGAAATGGAAACATGTTTTCTTGAGAAAGGATGGAGAAAAAAAGCATTCGGATTCGGGTCGTTGATCAACTTGGCACCCGCCTAGCTTTTTTCTTTTTGACCAGAGATGGTTTCTAGATTAAAAATCGAAGAGTTACTTCATAAATTTCAGCGTCTTGGTATGCAAGCGATCAATGTGATGTGATGACCATTAGTATTTCATTCAAATAGTCCGCCCGTGGCCGATGTGGATCAGATGGCTTGCCTGCCTTGGTCGTTGGTTCGACCATTTAGTTATTTGTATACATCCATCTGCAGTATGGCAAGGAGGGAATTTGTGGCTAACTGGATTTCGCAGCTAGACGAGTTGGTCAACGAGCGGCGCAATGCCGCGCCACCATGGAGTGCTATGCATCTATGCAAACGGCGAGTCAAGAATTCGCTGATCTACAAGGAGGTCGCCCGTTTGGGAGAGGTATAACACGGAGATCAAGGGCCGGGGCGGTGGGCAGATCGACAATGTCATGGGATGGAATCGCAGTTTATGCGACGGACTCCCACCACCTCACGATCGCTGCCAGCAAGACCGACACAACAGTCCAAACCCGCCGCTTAAGGATATTACTCAAGCATACATTGTTAGTGTTGCAAGGAGAGTAGCCAGCAAAGAAACGAAACCTGGAAGCTTGTCTCCCCTTAACTGGCTACATCGGGCCACCATACATTCCCCCCCCCCGCCCTCTTGTCTGATTCTAGATATATTATTGTTCTCACGTCCCTCATTCGCAAAACTCAACGTCAATCAACCCCAGACTCGAGCCAAGCACGTCCCGCGCCCGGCACTCGGCCGGCTCACCCGAAATTCCCGCCGCATGGGCGTGCCTTTCCCCCACCTCCATCATGTCGCTATTCGGAGCGTTTCTAGATTGCGCCAATTTGAATTTAAAAAAATTGAGTCGTGGGATCAGGCACAAGGACTTGTAAACTTTGTTCATCCTCGTTTCGCTTATGGGGATCTGCCGCTCGTGACTGAATACGTACAGGTGTGCGAGTTTTTGTATGGCAGGAATGGGGCTGTGGAGATTATCGATGGGTTTAGGTTGATTATCCGTCCCTACCATATGGTTGTGGCTTGCTTCAAGGAGATGAGGAGATGAATGGCGGGTTTTTCTAGGTTAATGCTTGATATCCTTTTGTGGGGTGCTCGTGGTGCGTGGTTCGTGGTGGGAAGTGGTTTGCATTAACAGGATTTGCTATGATGTGAAAGGGGATCGCCACGACACCACGAGGGCCAAAAAAAAGAGGCTATACGACAGCGCACATAAGAGCCATTGTATATTGCCTCTTCCCCAGCATAGCAGCCTTTTTCATCTATTTGTCCCATCCTGTCAAGGAAAACCCTCCCAACCACACGATTCGTCCAACGCCGGCTAGGCAATCAATCCGAGTAGCGACCCAGCTTTTGGTACAAAGACAAACATTTCATGAATGACCCCGACCGTGTATACTTGGTTGTGTGCTGGCTTATACCCATCTTGGCCCGCCATTCGGAGCGCGCAGCGGTATTAACTAATTGCGTACTGCGTCCCCGTTGGATGCTGTCTCTTCGCCAGGCCTTCAACAGAAGAAGGAGAGGCGGGAATTTCGCTTAGGTTCTGGGTGGCAGTTGCTATTTTCCTGGGGTACAGCTTCGGCAATCGTGGTGTGCTCGTTTCAATGGTGTGTTCTTCGCCTGCCTTGTTCGTCGCTATTCTGACATTGCCTCTTGAGATGGTATATTATTGCCAACATCAAAGACAACGGGCAGGGATGCCCTGTATGGCGATAATCCACATGCCAGAATCGAGGATATTAGATGCATGAGGTTGATCATCTCGGACTGGACCGGCCAGCCGGAAGCTTACTGAGCTAAACAAGAGAATGAGTGATCGTCATCGCGGCTTCCCAGTTGTTCTCTTACTTACAGAGCGAGTGCCCAGGCGGGCCGTACTTTGGCGATTTTTCATTCCAACCATCAAGTGACCATCCCTCAATCTGGGAAGACGGGTTCGTTCGAGAAAAAGACTTGACCTCATCCCCGCCCACGTTGTTGTGGCATTTAATTCGCACCCCGGACTCGGCCCAAGATTACGTGGGGCGCCCCAGACTAGGGTCTATTTTCTTAATTCATGACCCGGGACGGCATATACAACACTACTATACACCGTCATGGGGCAGCCATGGTAGACCCAGCGGAAATTCAAGTGGGAAGGGAGAGAGAGAGCGCGAGAGAGCGAGAGAAAGGAGGGGGGGCAACACGGACCTCACCGTGGAAGAATCATTCCTTGGTTGGGGCCTGCGTTTAAAGCAAGGTACAGTGATGAAGGTTGGGATCGGCCTCTCTCATTGCTGTGTTCGCTCTCCCGCCCTCCCGCAATCTATTTTGCGATATATGTGAGTTGTAACTGGGCCTATAGTTCCCTGGGATCGCGTTGCGATTATTGTTTCCTGGTCTCGGCCTCGCGGGGGCAGTAAAAAGAAAAAAACCCCAAAAAAAAACAGGCGTATATAACTCGGTAGCCCTCCCCGATGGATGAGCTGGAATCTAGAGAGAGAGGAGCCAAGCTTCATCGCGAACTTCATCATCCTTTGTCTACATCCGGGTTTGTCTAGTTTTTGAGTTGCCCATCATGAAGTTCTCTCTTGCCTCTATGCTGGCCTGCAGCGCCATTGCGTCAGCCCACACCATTTTCCAGGTTCGTATCCTCGCTCCTTAATCTCATTGCACCGCTTGGACTCTCTCCATGCACAGAAAATCACTAACACGCTCCTCAACCCCCGACAGCGCCTCTCCGTCGACGGCCAAGACCAAGGCTCCCTCGTCGGCCTCCGCGCGCCCAACCAGAATAACCCGGTGCAAAACGTACAGTCCCCCGACATCGCCTGCGGAGTCGTAGCCTCCAAGTCCGACGCCGTCATCAAGGTCCCCGCCGGCGCCAAGGTCGGCTCCTGGTGGCAGCACGTCATCGGCGGCGCCCAGTTCCCCGGTGACCCGGACAACCCCATCGCCCCCTCTCACCACGGCCCCGTGACCGCCTGGCTGGCCAAGGTCGACAACGCCGCCACCGCCTCCCACGCCGGCATCGACTGGTTCAAGGTCGCCGAGGATAACCTTGACACCGGTACCGGCGTCTGGGGCGTCGACAACATGGTCAAGGGCAACGGATGGCACTACTTCACCATGCCGCAGTGCATCGCGCCCGGCCACTACCTCTTGCGCGTGGAGCTACTCGCCCTGCACAGCGCCCACCAGAACATGGGTGCGCAGTTCTACACGTCGTGTGCGCAGATCGAGGTCACCGGCTCTGGAACCTTTACTCCTACGGAGACTGTCAAGTTTCCCGGTGCTTACCAGCAGAATGATCCCGCTATCTTGACGAATATTTATGCCGCCGGCGGTGTTGCGAATAATAATGGGCAGCCGTACCTGGCTGCCGGGCCTAGGCCTATTACATGCTAGGCGGGTCAGGGCAGGAGTTGGGTGACCTGGCGATAATCCCCGTTGCCTTTCGCTTTTTCAGACAGCTTTCAGCTTTCTTTCTTATATTAGCATTTTGGTGGGAATTGTTGGATTGGTGTGAAATATCCCCAAGGCGTCCCGCGAGGTGCTTTGGGTATGGGCGAGACGCTTGGTTCGTCATGTATATAGCAGGATAGTGGCTCGGAGCGATCATGCTTCGAGATCAACTCAACAAGATGAAGTAACATCCATTGCCTAATAGAATCTCTACAGATCTGGGTGAGGTAGCCACGAACATCCATACATGTAGGTGATTTATTTCTACGCTTCATATAGAAGGAAACTCGGTTGTCCTTCTATTGATGCCTACACCCCGAAGGGGGTTAAGAAATCCAGAGAACATAGAGACTCGATTTTATAGAGCAAAGAGAAGGAAGGCCCCAGTACATCTCTATGGATACTTTCTGTATTGCCCATTAAACGAGCCTTGGTTTTATTCTTTCATAATTTGAAGTGGACAAGTTAGTCTCCATAAACCGTGTATAAATAAGAGCGTCAGATCGTGCATTGTGGGATGGAATCACATCAATAGTAGGAAGGCATGAAATAAGATGTGGTAAGCTATCTATCTACTAACCTTATGCCATGAAAAGTCCAGATGCTGGATTATAGAAACTCCTAGGTTGTATCATGCTCTCCCACTCGTTCTCCTCGCTAGTTTGCAAGCCTTGATAGCAGCATTAACACAGCTAGAAGCAGCCACGATAACCTAGACTATGGTAGGCCATCAAAGTGATTAATTCAAACTAATTCAGATATTCCAGCCACAAAAAGATTTTGGTTCGACCTTCCTGTTTATATTTTGTTTCCCCTGCAAGCCATCACGACTTTGAGACCCGTGGAGGCAAACCACGTTCCATACCTTCGACACATTCTAAACAACATCTCCCCATCCCCAAACGTCTACAGCCATAAATCATCTGGGATAGGTCAGGTACAAGACAATGTCAGTTCAATGTTTCTAAACGACGTCGAGCGAGCCCCGCTCACCAAAGCGGATCAAGCTCAATGAAGACGCCGGCCGCATCGTAATCGCCATCGACTTTGGGGCAACGTACACCAGGTAAGAGAACTCACTCACCTATCTCTCCAAGTACTTTGGTCCTCTTATCTGACACACCTTGCTCGTCGTATACAGCGTTGCCTACGGCTTCACCAAAGATCTCGAGAAAATTCACGTAAGTCGCCAACTGGCCCGACGCACCCGGCGAGACCACCACCGCCGTCCCAACAACGATCTGGTATGAAAGCCAGCTTGAGGAAGACTTCGACTTTGGCTACACGCTCGACAAGTACCTGCCCGAGGAAACGTTTGTAGCTTTAAACCTCCTGCTCCGTGACCACCAAACGAGGCCGTACCCTGTCGGGCTTACTGTCTGACGGGTAATATTTGCAAGACCAAGAACTCTCTAGCACCGCCTCGATGTAGGCCGCGATAGGAGGTCATTCGGTTCCTGTACAGATTGCTGTTGACTTGGAAGCCGCTGCGCTTTGTGTCGTGGTCGGGGTCAAGGGCAAGGTGTACAGAGTAAAACAGCACAAACTTATAGATGGCTAAGCTTTGAACCAGCCCGCGTGGTTGAACAGTATGGTTTACCTGTGCTCTATTTAGGCAAAGGATGTCATGATGCTTTGTGATCCTTGAGGCAGAACTACAGACGTTCGCATCCTACGAGATCGAGAGCTTGAGTCACTTCCAACTACGCCAACTAACCCAGCCAACAGGTACAACATCCGTCTTTTTGCACGCATTTAGCTACAATCCATCCCCAAGTTCGGGCTAACGATCGAGCGTAGGTATGATGAAAGGAGCAACAGCGATCAACGAATATTTCGAGGCAATGGTCCACCATGCACTGGGCGAGAAAAACTTCCAAAAGCTGAAAAAGAATGGAACCCACAGGGGATCCGTCGCCAGATTCGATGCACTGTTCAAGAACAAGGAGATAGCCAACTCAGAGTGCCAATTCGTTCAGCTGAGTACGGAAGATTGTCTGATCAGCGCGGATGGCTGGATGTACCCCAACAAGCTCCCCATCGAGGGGTAAGTCATGGCAGAAAACTCATTGATTCTGAGGCGGAGAAGTAGAAATCACGGAGTAATTGATCAATCTTGGCTAGGATTACGATCCACTGTTGGGCTCGAGATGTCACTAGAGGTATGAACCAGCTCCTCTATACCGAGCGAATGCGCCTAATGGATCATGAATCTGGGAAAGAACGTCAATGTTGGTGTCTCGCAAATGCAGATGCGTCGTGTCAGTGGTGTTAGTTGGGCGCGGCGCTGACAGGACTAGGCTATCTTTCTCGTGGGCGGGTTTGCACCGAGGTTTCCCGACGGGCTGTGTCCGGAGCGTATTGTAAGACCGAAATTGAATGAGGCGTAAGTTGCGCAAGATCTAATGGGAGAGAATTGGAGAAAGCTTTTGGTGGTATGCTAACAGTATGCATAGCGACACCGTCGTTGCCAGGCAAGTCTTGATCGCAAGAAGAGCTGGCGCTTGAGTCCTGCTGACTTGAGTATTCAGAGGCGCTGTCATGATGAGCCTAGGTCTCGTTCCTACTGTGAAACATACCATAGCTGCCCTCAATTACGGTGTTCGAGTCCAGTATCCCAAGGAGCTACCGCGAGATACCAATCAGAAGCCCTGGTGCAATGGCTTCACCGAATAGACCAAGTGCTACCGCATGGAATGATTCATGCACAAGGCAGGTCAACCGGGCAGTTCCAAGGGCCATATGCTAACAGGGTCTTTCATCGACTAGGGGCAAGGTAATCCGGGGCGGCAAAATTCGAATTCAGAAAAGCCTAGAGTTCACGTTACTCTGGAGCCGCCCCGCCGCTCTCATGGTTACTGAGGATCTGTTCGAGTCCCCGGGAAACTTCCGCCCTTTGCACTACGCCGAGGAATACTGTAAGGTGCATTTTGCTGCATCTTTGCTCGTTCCGGCTGAAATCTAACTTCATAATCAACATGCAATTCACGTTGTTTGCCCTTTGACGGTGAACGTTGGCTCGGTGCCACGCTTCTTTTACTCCCGTAAGCGGAAACTGGGTTACTTGGTGAGGTACTGGCAGCTTCACTATGACCTTATCTTTCACTTTGACCACAATGGCTTGATATGATTCTCTCTGGAGGTTGGCAGCGTGGAATATGGAGCCGTCAGCATTAAGCAGTAGTTACGGGCGCGAGCCGCGAAATCTTTTCAAAGTGCTATGGAAAACTAAATGTGACGGAGTCTTCTTGATCCCGTCAGTTTGATTATAGGCGAGCTAAGCTACCAGCGGACAGCATCGAAACGCTGGGTTCGTATATAGCTGTTAGCAAATGGAGTTCGTAATGGAGAAGGCGTTGGTCCTCCCACATCCTGGTCCCTGACACGGGAAGTGCCAAGGCCCACGGAAGCTTCAGTCCTCCCTCTACGCTTTAGATCAATCAGTACTCGCAATCACCCATGCCATGACTTCCGAGTGAATTGCAGAGGGCGCTCATATTGTGCAACATAAATGAGTGTATGTGTGTGTATGTGTGTGTGTCGTGTTCAGTTCATTTAGTCATACATATACACTGCGTCGGAGGGTGTTGACGCGGCGGCGGCAGGTAACCCGGTGAAGCAAAACAAGGTTAAAGACGATGGGATACGAAGCTTCTAAAGTGGTTTACCATATCGATCGCTAGGTTAACGGGGAGTCACAGAGTCATTCAAGGCTATGGGAAGCTCCGATCAAACCCCTTCCAAGAGGGCGCTTTATTTGAATCTGTACCCATCGCGTCTACGGTGATGGCCACTAGGACTGTCGCACACTAAACGTGGCGCGACATAGTGCATTTTCTTCGACCGCGCCGTCAAAAGTGGAAGCGATCCTCCTACGCCGCCGGATTGAAGCCGATTGTCAGGCATTCTCCTATGGTAGAAATCTCGAGGTTCATGATTAGAAATGAACAAAAAAAAACGCGCTATATCAAGCTTCCAAAGCCTAGGTGAGTAGATCTCCCGAAGCTCACCTCAATGTGTGTAGTGGGGTAAGGCCAAGGCCGGCTGCGTCAACTTTCCTTTTCGGGAGAGACCTGCTGGCTTCGGTTGACCAATCTATTGCATCACTCCGCTGCACGGTTTCAGCCGCCTATATTCCAGGGTTTCCCGCGGGAACTTCGATGAAGGAACCCAGTGCAGCCTGGCGACAGAGGCACCCCGCACTGCCAGCTAATGCTTGAGCCAGGCTGCCCCGCCAGCGGCTGCTTTGGCCGCGTTCCACCAGTTGGATGCAGTCATGTTCCCACACGACGCATCGGGAATCGAGAACACAAACACGGCGGTTAGACAATCACGAAGGAGGCGAATAAACATGATATTGTGAGAATCTTGGTAATAGCGGCTTTCGAATTGAGAGAAATAGGGCAGAGATAAAGGTCCCCTGAGTGAAATAGATGTGCAAAGTAAGCCGGGAAATAGATGTGCAAAGTAAGCCGGTTC
The DNA here is from genome assembly GCA_029532625.1 of Lomentospora prolificans. Lineage (NCBI taxonomy): Eukaryota > Fungi > Ascomycota > Sordariomycetes > Microascales > Microascaceae > Lomentospora > Lomentospora prolificans. Next base: position 549,493 of record JARFXM010000001.1, read on the forward strand.
TCGACGAATCACCAGTCCGAGATGCCGCACTTGGTCCGACATCTTGCTGAAATGTGCCCAGATGGGCTCAAACGCCCCTCACCACCACTACCGCCGAACTAGTCTGGATCTATGGGATCTCACACATCTTACATGTCCATGGACGTGGGACGGAGAAAGACGTGCGTCGATCCCTAGTCCTGACAGGTAGGAACAGCCGCTCATGGAGGGGTGGAAAAGCGTGGTTCGGAGAACAGAAACCGTTTGAGATCGTCGGTTGCATGGTACAAAGTATCCGACTAGATCGCCCTTCTCCTCTCCCCCTCCCCAACATGGGCAACATCAGAATCCGATCTAAACCAAAAGCATCCAAGGGGTGGTATCGATATGGAAATCCACTGTTATCGGGGTTGGGAGTTGAAAGCGGGCATGTTGGACATCGATGCATGAGGTTGCCGCCGTGGGCGAATGAGGGGCAGGCGTGGGGTATCCTGGTCCAGCACAACCTCCTCACTGGTTCCGGCCATGTTGGTGGGGGTGCGCCGAGCCGTTTGCAGGAGCAGCAAGGGGGAGTTCGCTGCGAGCTTTTTTTTGGGGTTTGGCGTGTTTATGGGCAAACGACCCTTGATGATTTTCCCAGCAAGGACGCATAACAGCTGGCGAGAATACCGCGAGAAAATACATGCTTGCAAATGAAAATAATACCTCCTGCTGTGGCTAGGAAGGAAAGGCCCTGAAGAGCGGAGGCGAAACGGCAGTAGCTACTCGAGAGTACGCCAGTACTTCTTTCCCAATATCAGACTACAAAAGGAAACGACTTCCTTCTCCCAATTGAAGAGCTTACACTACTTGCTCGAATCAAGATGCTCAAATGTCAGACCTGAAACTAAGGGAACAACAGTCTACATCCTAGTTTTTCTGCTCTCTTTTCTTCCTCGATCTCGATCCACACAGGATCGATCGTCCGGATTTTTGCCCGTCGGCCGGGCGTCAGTGGGGCTTGCTTCGTCTCGGCCCATCCCTAACGAGACTCGGGATTCTATGGATTCCATTACCCACATTTTTCTTTCCGAGCCCACCCACGCATAATCCGACCTCTAGACTCTCTGGGAGAGAACGCCATAGAATCCGCGCCCCTCACTTTCGGCCGCACTCTGAATAACGACTTAAACGACAGGACCGCCGCACTAACACTCGACCGTTCCCATCTTTACACCCTCACTCGAAATTTTCCGAACAGCCGGTATTGTTGGCAAAATTTTTTTTTCTCTCAACTTTTCCAACATCATACGGCTTTCAACCCTCCAACACTGGACGTTTTCCGTCTTTGTCATCTTCAGATCTCATCTAATAACTCATTCTTCCACAACGTCCGAGATGGAGTCCATACAGATGGCAAACGTGAGGGACGCTTCCGTCATGAGGACCGAACCCACCCTCTACCGACATCTCCCTTACGCCTCCCTCGGACTCATGATCCCGACCTTCGAAGCCGTATCCCGGCTTCGCAGCCTTGTCGAATTATTCATCCTACCCCTAGCCGCACACATGCACTTCCTTACACGACGCGTCATTGGTCTCGCGATCCCTACTGCCGGTATCACAAAAATCGTCGTTTACCGGCTGGCCCTCTTCTCCTTCGCGGCCCTGGCTTTTGCCACAGCCATGTCAAGAAAGGCGATAGGGTATACGGCGAATACAAAGACGACGAAACAGTTTCGGAAAAGGCTCGAGTTGGAGATTTATAGCTTCCTTCTGGGACCAGGGAACGCGATACTGAAAGTTGGCTTCTGGATTGGCTGGTGGTCGCTTGTTTGGATGCTTATTAGTGTTCCCTGGTGGTACTTTACTAGCTGAACCGCCCAAGGGCCAAAGCTATCTACACCGGCACTGAGAGGGATTTCTCCGCTCTCTCATTAGCCGGCCTGCACTAGATAGGAGGTCGACTTATTTCGTCCGACCATCTCCAGGCATGACTACCGAGTGCCCGCTCACCCTGCGCAAACTATAACTCGAATTCCCTCACTTGGCATAGAAGAAGGCATTTCCGCCGAGGTCTCGCCGAATTTCGGTCTGGTAGTCCTTCTCCGGATCGAACTCCTGCCAAAGACTGGCCGGATAGATGTGCTTATTGCGCTCGTACCACCGCCGATCTACTACCTTTGTCAACGCCGGGTCGTCATTGGCACCCTCCAGCGTCGATATATCTGGGAGGTTCCTTATTGCTGCGGCCTTGTACGCTGCCGCGGTTTGAAGGCCACCCGGCGTCTCCTTTTCTTCAGTCTCATCCGCATCATTGGCGTTAGCGTGTTTCTGCATCTTCGGCGCATCGGAACTGTAGTCGAAAATCCGTTCGCCCCCGGGGCCTATGGATTTGTTTATAGCGAAAAAGTAAAAGTCATAATGCTAAATAAACGAATATTTTTAGAAAATCTTTGGCCTCTAATAGTCTGCAAAGTGGAGTGACTTACATGCGGGATGATGATACTCCCCCGGACGAGGATGAGGTCGTCCACACTAACCCTCGCCCATTGTTTGCGCGAGCTAGCCTTGTCGCCGCCTACTTGTAATTTAGCGCCAACCTTGCGGCTCTTATCCAAGAAAACCCAGACGAAATCTCCTTTTTTTACCCGGACTGTGCCACCCGGAATGTTAGTGCCATCGTAGAATACAAAGGGTATCGCGATCTCAGTCGCTTTCACAGCATCTTGGATCTGGAGGAATTCACGCCGCAGGGCTTCTCGTTCCGCGGCCTCCTGCTTCATGGCCGCCTTTGTGAGAGCCTTCGGCACGATGCCCACCGAGGCATTGGGCGATAGTTTCGGTTTCTTGACGTTCGTCGGCTCACTCCCTTGGGTATCTTCGGCCTCGTCCTCCTCGTCATCACCAAACGAGAGTTTCGCGCCACCGACTTTCTTCTTCTTTTTCAGTTTCTTCTTTACTGGCTGCTCAGACCCGCTTGCCGCATCGCCGCTGACGTTTCCCGAGACCGGGGTCCTGCTCAGGGATCGGTTCGGCGTCGAGACGGCGGAGAGTAATGTCTCTCTTGCCTCTCTCTCCTGTTGTTCTAGGACTTCGGCGCGGCGCTTTCGGAAGTCTGAGAGATTGACGAGACCGACCGTGTTTGTGGATAATCGCTCCTGTGTCGTTTTGTTTTGGGTGACGAATCTCGAGGCGTTCTCGTTGGACATGTTTGCTAAATATTTTTCGGTTTCCTTGCGCGCAGTACCGAGGGAGGAGACCTGGGAGTTGAATTGTTTGGGGAGCTGGGGGAAATCAAACACTTCGTCGTGGCTGAGCACTGGCGATCGGGAGGTGCGCCGTGGGGTAAGCTCTGTTCGTAGAGAGAGTGGTCGAGTCTGAGCAAGGTCAAAGCTCGCCGAGCTGGAAGCGTCGTAAAGGGGTAAAGGAGTCTATCGCAAGGATATGGAAACTCGGGCGATGAGAATCTATAAAATTATAACCGGAACGCCGTTCTACATGTATAACCCAATGGAATTGATGCCTTGCTTGGTCCTCGAGTTCGTCGTTCAATCTGGGAGGCAGTTTGGATGGAGTATGTCTGAAAATATCGGCTAAAGCTCGGACATGGCTCGCCCACTGGGCTGGAAGGAGACGGGTACGGGCCTGGAATCACAAGGTTCAAAAATCCAAAATTCTGGGGCTGGTTAAACCGATATTTCGCCGGAAGCCTCGCTGGCTGCTTGGGTCAACGACGCAGCACTGTGACCCAAGCACCAATTCAGAGGTCGGAATTTTTTTCTGGAAAGCACAAAGAAAGCAGCGTTCAAAACCTGGACTTCCTCTTGCACACGCACCGAGACTTTACCACCACCAAGGCTTGTTGAACCAGCGCGAATCCTCCAAAACCTACTCAAGAATCCATCCTCTCTCAAATCATCTCGGATTTTAGACCATCGTTCTCTAATCCCTATCCTCAAGAGATTAAAAAACGTTTCTTACCTCGCCGTATTCATCGAACATATTTTTTTTCGACCCCAGAAACCCAGCTCGTGCTCAGGCTTGGCGATTAATTGACCACCTATTTTCTCCTGACACGACATTTCCGCACACATATAGCAAGTTGTCGGATACCCCAGCGCTTCGAAACCCGTGATAGCTCAGAGCTCGATCCGAAATTAATCGTCCCCGAGTTTATCCAACATAATCCTTAGCCATGACGACTAATCTCCCGTCAAGCTTCGCGTCCGCAGCAGCTGGCCAGAACGCCAATCGCGATTCGAGGGGTGCCAGAGCTGATGGACGAGGTCATGAATGGTGAGTTTGCTTTGGTTTTTCTTCTCATTGTTTCTACCCCTGCCGCCAGAAAAGCAGCTTAAAATGCACCGCGCCGACCGAGATGGTCAACATTTCGCATCGCCAATATTTTCATGTCTCGGTAAACCCCAAGTTGCCGGGCCCTGAACGCCTCGGATAGCCAAATCATAGCTATTAATATCGTTTTTCCTCCCCTTTGATTCGACAATTCTCTTGAGATCCTTTTCCTCGATACATGACCAATTCTCTCGCGATGGATACCTTCCCTGTAGCTCCCAATTGTGGAAGGAAAAAGAAAAGCAGCAGAACCCTAGCTTCAGCTTTTGAAACTCTGTTGGCTAATTAACTGCTTTTTTGCATTGCTTCTTAGGTCTCGACGAGATGGACGATCGAGTAATGGCACGCTGACTTTCCGTCGACCCTCAGCTGCTCCTCACAATCAAGCCTCCCAGCCTGCCGCTCAAGAGAACACGGTGCAATCCTCTCTCGACTCGACCTCTACTAGCTCGGCCGTGCCTGTACCAACTGACCTAAGTGCGGCGAGGTACTCGAAAGAACAGCTTCTCGAACTTTATAGGGAGAGTTATGGTATTCCAGCACAGGGGAATATTTCGCGCCTCTTCATGGAGGGGTGGCATCCAGGAGTGAGTCAGGTCAACGGACACTCATCGCGAGGCTGGGGGAAGCCACAAGAGTCCCAACCAGCTCAAGATTCTGATGTCTGTTGGAATGATACCGCCGATATGAAGCCTCTTGCATTACAGGAGATGTCCATGGAAGAGAAGGAGGTTCGTTATCCCCACTCCACGTCGTCAACTCACTCACTTGTTGACCGATTATTTTTGTTGAGTTGCTAATTTTTTGCCGCTTAGATGTTCCAGTCCGACGTGAACTCTCCAATGAAACCGCCTCCGCAGAACAAGGATGGAAACCAGGCTACTGGTCCCAATGGTCGCAAGGCGTCCATGTCGCAAGGTAGTGGGCATCCATACAACCTAACCTCGCCGACTTCCGTACGTCCCGGGACACGTCGCCGCGAATCTGTCGAACCGAGTCCGTTTTCCCCTGCTCTTGCCTCCCCCACTGGCACAAACCGATATACGAGGGATGAGAATTCCCCCTGGTTCAGTAGAAAGGGCATAGATATCAAGGAGAGCGAGGCTGTCGACCCGGAGACTGAGACTACTCCGAAAGATCTAAGCCAGACTCGGCCATCTTTTGGGTCGTTATTACGTACTAGCACGACGGGGTCTTCTGGTGGGCTTGGCAGCTTGTGGCAAAACGCACAGCCGCTGTCAGCTGGAGCTAGCGGACCAGGAATGGGAAGCTTTGGCAACTTCGCCCTCCCAACGCCTTCGTCCAAACCTTTTAATAATGCTCGCGGTGAGAGTCGACTAGCTCACCTGATTCCAAAAGACAGCTCTGAAAACATTGCCGCTAAAGCCAACGAATCTGCCAACCCCGACGTCAACCGATCCTGGCGTTCTCGACCCCGAACCGATACCGACCCCTTTGGAGACGATAGTATGAGCGGCAGTGGTTTGTTGGGCTCTGGTCGTGGTGAGACCCCTCCTGCTTCTAAGCAGGGTGCTGGACAAGGCCCTTTTGAGGCTACAGTTCAGGGAGCCCTCGGGGACCTCGGCCTGTCGGGGTTGCAGCTGGATGAGCAGGGGGATGCTCCTCTGAGTCCATCGGATACCAACCCTTACCGTAGCCCACCAGCCGAACGAGGTGATGGCGCTGAGCATGATGAATCCGAATTTGAACGAATTCGTGCAGCGGGCGCGGATCCACTCCACGGCTTTGGGACGACAACGTCTCGTGGATATCAGACGAATGCGTTTGATGGCAGCGACCGAAGCCAGACTAGTAGTGCCGGTCCTAATCGCTACCCGACTTTGAGCTCCCTCGGAGGGTGGCCTGCTCCTGGTGCCGTGTCTGGTACGCCTGATCGTGAGCGAGCTGCCTTCGGGGCCGGCGCCTTCGGCAACACCTTGTTTAGCCCTGTCGGTGAAGTTCCGTCGGGTGGCCTTGGTGGGCTCGGCGGCGTTTTCGGTGCTCCGGGCACGGGTTCTATTGGACATGGGCGTGGAAGCAAACTCGGCTCCCTTTTCCCTCCCACTATGCAGGCACAGATGCAGCCACAAGATCACGACGCGCTAGGCGATCACGACTTACGACAGAACAACCCCCTTGGCGCGATCGGTCGAGGTGCCATCCCTGGCCCGAGCCGCGACGGAGAAAATCAACCTCGACAGGGCATGTTTGATGACACATTCAACGCCGCTTCGGCCCGCGCCATCTTCACCTCCGCAGATGCCCAGCCAGGCCTCACCAGCGCCGCCCCTTTCGCTGGTGGTCAAACCTCTGCTGATACTTCGGGAGCTCAGGTCCGACAAATGGTCATGCCTGATCGCATGCGATGGGTGTACCTCGATCCTCAAGGCCAAGTCCAGGGACCTTTCACAGGCCTAGAAATGAATGACTGGTATAAGGCTAATTTTTTCACGCCTGACCTCCGTGTCAAGAAGATTGAGGACCCGGACTTCGAGCCCCTTGGCCAGCTGATCCGCCGTATCGGCAACTCTCGTGAACCCTTCCTTGTTCCCCAGATCGGCATTCCCCATGGACCCCCTCCCCAGAGCGGTCCCTTCTCGCCTTCTGGTAACAGTGGCGTGATCCCGCCCCTCAGTGGCGTCTTCCCGAGTTACGGACGGACCTTGACTGCCGAGGAGCAGAACAATCTCGAGAGGCGCAAGCAAGAAGAACAGTTCCTTATGGCTCAGCAGCGAGAGTTTATGCTCCGCCAGCAGGCGCTCACAAAGTTTCAAATTCCAGGGACCACCGGTGCCATCCCTGGAGCTCTACACCACCACTCGAGCGCCCATAGTCTTCAGAGCCAACCTAGCTTTGGCAACATCGCGTCCCCTCTCGCCGTTCCTGGTACTCAGGGTGCCATAGGTCAAGTTTCAGCTCCAGGTCCCAGCGGCCTCTTTGATTCCAACATTACCCACCCTGGTGTTTCAAGCGCGATCGGCTCCAACCCGGACATTTTCCGCGACGAGGAGCTTGCTCACCTCTCGACCCCCGAGCGACAAGTCTTGGCTTCTCTTCATGGGCCCACCACTGCTCCTGGGCCGTTCCAGCAATCGCGTACCGGATCACAGGATGAGGGCGGTGCTAGCCTGCGCGGACAACTGCCTTCAACCGAGCAGCTCGTCCAAGACTCCGAAGGCTTCCGTGAGCGATTGATGGAGTTTGAGCAGTTTCAGCGGGAGAAAGAAGAGGCTGCTGCTGCTGGAGCCGCCGCCTCTAGCCCCGAGAGCGAGGTACCGGCCGAGCTAGCAACCTCTCCTGAGCCTGCTCTCGCCGCTACTCCTGCTAAAGAATCTGGTCGCAAGTCCAAGCACTCTGAGGAGGCCCGATCTACCCCTGCTAAGGAACAACCTAAAAAGGCCCAGTCTATCCCTTCCGCTTCTGCCGCCGCCACCGCCGCCGCCTCTGGATTGCCAATGCCCTTCCCCCCTCCAGAACCCCTCCCTCAGGAGAGTCCCGAGCTTACCCCTGCCCAGCCTGCTCAGCCTCCTCCGATGGCCCCGTGGGCTAAGGAGCTCACCACTGACAACCAACACAAGGGTCCCAGCTTGAAGGAGATCCAGGAAGCTGAGGCCCGGAAGGCGGCCAAGGCTGAACAGGCTGCTCAGGCTGCCCGCCGCGCTGCTCTCGAGCAGGAGGCTGCCGAGCTTCGCGAGAAGGAGAGGGCCGCTTCTACTATCCTCCCCGGCCTTCCCACTTCTAGCACCTGGGGTCAGCAGTCTCCCGTCAATGCCGCCAGTCCTTGGGCTAAACCCGCCGGAATCAAGGCACCGATTGGCGCGGCCGCCGCCGCCGCTGAGAAGAAGCGCAAGACGTTGGCTGAAATTCAGCGAGAAGAGGAGGCGCGCAAGGCCAAGGCCAGGGAGACGTCAATTCAGTCAGGTACTGGCATTGCTGGTGCTGGAAAACGATATGCGGATTTGGCTAGCAAGCCTAACCCTTCCCCCATGCAGGCTGCCGCTGCTCTTGCCGGCCCTCCTGGTGCCGGCTGGGCTACCGTCGGAGCTGGTGGCAAAGTGAAGACCCCTACCGGCCCCGCTGCCCAGCAGCCACGCTCCACCAGTGTCAACGCCGTTAAGCCTGTTGCCGCGGCCAAGACCATTGCGAAGCCCACCGCACCTATCGGCGCACCCAAGGATAATGCTACTCTTGCCATGGACGAGTTTAAGAAGTGGCTGCACAACACGTTGTCCCGCGGCATCACGGGCGTCGCTAATAGTAAGTCTAATGAAGCTATTCCTAGATCTATCTATGCGAGATTGATTGGTGTTAACGCCATGTTTACTTAGTTGACGACTTTGCTGCTACTCTCATCCTCCTTCCCCTTGATGCCGAGATGATCTCAGATGCCGTCTACGCCAACTCTACAACCATGAACGGACAGCACTTCGCCGACGAGTTTATTCGCCGCAAGAAGCTAGCGGACAAGGGTATCATCGAGAAGCAGCCGTCAGGTGATGGCAGTAAAGCCGGTGCCTCTTCTGGCACGGGTGGCTGGAGCGAGGTGGCCAAGAAGGGCGGCCACGGCTCGTCGTCTGGAAAGGACCAGGGCTCTTCCGAAGCGATCATGGGGGCTGGTTTCAAGGTCGTACCTAGCCGCAAAAAGGGCGGCAAGAAATAAGTCACTAGGACAAAGCTAGCTGATGTTTGTGGGGTATGTTGTACGAGACTGCGGCCACGAGCGAACCGAGAGGCCGAGCGATGCAGATGGCGTGTAAACGGGGATTTTTTTTTTCTTCTTCCTTTTCCTTTTCCTTATCTTGTGCCAATCTGACAGTCATGGATGAGTGCGCGTGCTTGGTTCAACTCGCGCACGCCACTTTGTACAACAGCCCCGGATCCTACACAACCAAGTCCAGGGTCTGCTGGATGAGGGCATGTATGGATAGTGTCGACATATTGTACCATTAGCGCAGGGTCTTTAGACCTTATTAGCGGAACACAGAATAGAAGCGATCAAGTTTGAAGCCCTAACGTTTGTGACCTGGTATGATGAGGGTGAACTTTCGATCCTCTGGTAATCCCGCTGCTTTTCCCGTATGTCGTATTGTTATACGCGAGGAGACGCCTGTATTTGCTTCATTCTAGTCATCTACTAATTTGCTTTGAATAAGACCTTCCCCAAGCTGCGTAAGTCAGATTTACCACTCCTAGACTTTTCGCGGCACGCATCGGTCAAGAATCTTTTCCACGTCCCTATCACCAGCCCCCTTAGCCCAGAATTGTGCGGTGTTTCCTCGTTTATCCTTTGCATGCACGTCCGCGCCGTGTTCGATCGAAAGCCGTGCAATATCGCCTGTGTTTATCAGCGGTTCACGCCGACTGCGTAGCCTGATGGTATACATGATGCTGCCGGTATTCCATAGCATAGGCCAAGAAGGGTATATTTACTGGATGGTTGATGCCGGAGACAAATTGCGCGCCATGTCGTTGGTAGATCTGCTCAACGTATTCAATACAAGTCTCCGCGAGTATGGATGGGCTTCCTCTTCATTGAAACTACGTTAGTCGAAAGATGAGGCCTTTCATACGCCATCTGAATGCGGGTGACACATGCGGTGTGCATCTGGAAGCAAGGGGAGGGTACTAAAGTAGAGTTCGGTGAGCGTCGGTGAAGGAGGGGTTGTTGATTAGTCATGGTAAAATGTTCGCATTGCCCCGCCAAAATTTGTCAGAAAGCAGGATGGAAGGAGCGAGAACTTCTCAAGTGTAGGACGGGTTTTACTTGGATAAGAAGCCAAATTTTATGTTTCGAGGATTCTCGTCTGATTTTTGTCCTCTTGGAGTCAAGTCTTGTTTTGCTTGAACTGCTGATACTCACTTTGTCTTGATTCCGCCACGGCGCAACCCCTTGCGCTCAAGGCACTCGCTCAATCGCTTGGAGGGGCAGCGCGATTGACATTATGAGCCCAGTCACAGTCACGGCCGAGGGGGCCGATGCACCCCAAGATTTTCTCAAGATGGTGTCGCAAGGCGATTACCTCGACGTCCTGACCTCGCCGTCTGGTAAAACCGCGATTCAACAATGTATCGCATCCCTTCAAGCAACCGAGGCGAACACGTTAGATGCGCCAAGTGTGCCAGAGCAACAGAACTGCCTAGCACTCGGAATAGCCGCCTTTGACGCCTTCCTGCAAGTCAATGTTACTGGCCCCGTCCTAGAGGGTATCTCCAAGGTCGAAGCGCTTCTTACGGAGGGAGGAAAATCGCTTGAAGACCTGCGGAAAGAGTGTCTCAAGGCTTTGGAGGTTGACGGCGTGTCGCCTTACGCTTATATCCCGTCCCTTGAACTCTTCTTCCTCGCGCGCTTCATTATCTTTAACCCTGTGCTTGACTCCCTGAAGGGAAAGGTTGCCGTCGAGAAGAATGCGGGTGTATCGCTCGGATGGCTTCGCTTGCGAATCTTGGTGTGGCACTACAAGCTACTCACTCAGCCTAGCCTTGGTCCCAGTTCATCCTACATGAAGACCGCACAATGGAGTGACGTTCCCACGCTCATATCCAAAGTTTACGACGCAGCAGATGCGGTTAGAGACGAAGTGTTGGCTGAAGGCAACGCCTGGACAAGCGAGGAGAAGATCCGCTGTTTACTCGAGCTTGCGAATAACGACATCATGTTGGGGCGAGATGATAAGGCCAGAGAGGCTATCAAGGCGGCAAAAGAGTTAAGTCGCTTTGAATACGCTCTCACCGGTGCTCTGGGAAAGAAGACAAAGTACCAGGAGAACAGCACAAGCCAGTTGGTCATACTTGCTCGTAGCGCAACTGAGATCACCCAAGAGGACAAATCCATGGCGGTTCCAGGTGCCTTACCCTTGAACGACGACGTCCTTCTCGAGAAGATTGCTTTTGAAGGCCGAGAAAACGGCGTCACGGATCAAGCGAACCTCAGCGATAGCCTCAAGGGGCTAGAACCGGACGAGCAACCGCCGCTCACACCCTTGGACCAGACCATCTTGCTCACAGAGGCAATGCTCAAGGATGCATTCTCCCCACTTGATGCTCTTACATCTGAGGAGATTATGCCCTACGCCGTCAGGGTACTCCAGGACAAGTCGACAAATTGGCAGATATATACGCAGGCGCTGATTGTGAGGTCGAGGGTAGAGGTACACAGGAGTCGGACGGTGGAGAGGGGTGTGCTGCAGATGCAGGCTGTTGTTGACCAGGTTGTCGTGGATACTTCGTCGTCACCTACGATACCTGCCCACGAGCAAAGTACTCAAGGCGAGGGAGAAAGTGTCCCTACGATCGCGGTCAGCGCACCCAGAGATGAAGCCGCGCCGGTCGAGGAGAAGCCCACTTCATTCTTCCGAGCTGCAGAACCCGTGGAGTCCGCTCCTGCGCACGAAAGGTTGCGGTACATCCACGCCCTCTCTACTCCCCCAAGGTGGCATCTTGAGTCAGAACTCGCCTATGGTTGGACCGGCATTGGAGCACTTGTATCCGCGCTTGAAATCTTCAAGCGACTTCGTCTCTGGGCCGAGGTCGCTCTTTGTCTTGCCGCTGCTGCTGCCTCTGCTGAAAACGATGAGGACGGCCGTGGAAGCGGCAGTGACGAAAAGGCGCGGGGTATTGTCCGCTGGTGTCTATTCAACAAGACCGGTCGTCCTGCCTCCGAATCCATCAACGCGGACGACGAAAAATTAGAAGACGACGTCACACACCTCAAACCCTCCGATTTCACCGGCCCCGAACGCGATCCGCCCCCTCCTAATGCGCCCCGACTCTTCTGCATTCTCGGTGATCTCGAAGATGATCCCTCCCACTACGAACGCGCCTGGACGATCTCCAACAACCGCTACTCCCGTGCCCAAAGGAGCCTGGCGGAGCACTACCTCCAAAAGAAGGACTTTGTCGCCGCCCGCGAGGCCTATAAAAAGGCTGTGCATGTCAACCGCCTCAGCTCCGAGATGTGGTCTCGTCTAGGTGACATCTACCTACGCCTCGGAGAAATGGAAAATGCCGCAGACTCCTTTGGCAAGGCCATCTCTGCAGCCAACGACATAGTCGGCGGTGAAGACGCCAGAACATGGAGCAACCTCGGCAGCGCGCTCTGGAGCTTATACCTCGAGGCCATCGAATCACTCAAACAAGCCAAGAAGGAACCCGCCCCGAAGCCACCCAAGCTCGACGACGAGGAGACCGACGAAGAAGACACCGTCGAAAATACGACCGCCAAGGACGCCGCCACGCTCCTAAACCAGGCCCTGCAAGCCTACAAGCGCGGCGCAAACCTAGCGCGCGAAAACTGGCGCATCTGGGACAACGTGCTCACCATCGCCTCGCGCACCCGACCCCTCTACGTCTCCGACATGGTGCACGCGATTCAAAACATCCTACGCATCCGCGAGACCGAAGCGGCCGTCGACGCCGACGTGCTCCGCCTGCTCCTGCAGGAAGCGGTGCTGGACAAGGAAAAGGCGAAAACGGACGAAGGCGCTGGCGTGTACGAGATCCCGCGCGGTACCGCGGAGCGCGCCGTCGTCGAGCTCGTGGAGAACAACGTCGTCCCGCTCATCACGGCGCGATCGGAGCTCTGGGAGCTCGTGGCGAGGGAGCGCGCGTGGAAGAGGGACTATGCGGGGGCCGTTGAGGCTTCGGAGAGGGCGTGGCGCGCTGCGATTGGCATGTCTGGGGCTTCGAACCTTGCGCCTGCGGGGCCGGGTGGTGATGCCCAGACGTGGCAGACGGATGTGGAGGCGTGGAAGGTGGTGGTTAGGAGGACGGACGAGTTGGTGTCTGTTTTGGAGAATTACGGGAGTGAGGTCGAGAGTATCGGGGAGAAGTGGAAGGGTAAGGCGAGGAGCGCTGTCCGGAGCGTGATGGGCAAGGGCAAGGCGAGGTGGGAGGGTGGTGAAGGTTGGAGTACGCTTGAGGGACTGATGGAGGAGCTGAAGAGGTAGAGGAGGGGATCCAAGTTGCATCCGGATGCGTTGGCTTTTATAGACATGGAATTTCTTTTTTAAACAAAAAAGTTTTTTGCTTTCCCAGAGAGAAAAGAGATTTGAAGAGACCAAGAAGAATGAACAACCTTGCCGATACAAAACAATTGCCCACCGTAATAGAAGCAGCCCTACCATTCACATCACAAATAGCTCGAACCAACGACGATTCTGCCCTTCTCCTTCTCTCCTGCTCCCTTTATCCAAGCGCTCCTCCCCGACGCCAAGTTTCGCTTTCGCCAGGGTTGGAATTCTATAGGTCTCCGCGCGCATCCCCGTCCTACCTCTGCCGGTACTTCTTTCAATGCTTTCTCCTTCTACAAACCCGGCCATGTTCCCCCAACGCCATCGGTGCCCCGCGCATTCCGGGTGAACGCCTTCTCCGCTTCCGCCACCGATTTCAATGCCAAGATACACTCGTCCTCATCCGGAGAACACCCTTCTTCCAGGTTGTTACCATAGCAAGGCATAAAATAGTTCACAATTGGCAAAATCTGCCGGCTCATCTGTGCTTCTCGCTCTGGGTCATGGTCTGTCCCGTCAGAACCTACAGGTGTCCCAATCTCGCCTCTTTCCCAACCCGGGAATTTCTTCCGGAGGTACTCCCCCGCCATCTCGAGCTGGTCGGCGTTCCACGTCGAAGGCATAAACATGGAGTACGTGCTGTATGGCCAGACCTCGGGCAAGGCCGGGCGCTTCGGAGACCGTTCCCGATTACCGTCACCGAGGGGTGGGGCACCGCGCTTGCGGCCACTTACGCGTACAAGGGGAATCGTGGGACACATTATCTTGTTCAGTTTTTGGTCCCATATATCGATCAGCAGGTCTTGTTGCGCCTCAAGCTCCCGCTCGTAAACCTTGCGCTCGTACAATTGCGTGCTGCGGAGGGTGTACATGGCTCTCATGTGTGCCTTCACGTTGGGTTCCTTGGACTCGGACGGACCTTGCGTCCCCGTTGTTGGAGTCGGTCTGAAGCCTGCCGGCATGGCCGTCATGCCTACGGCGTGGCCTTGAAAGTCATCTGTACTCTGGCTTGCCATGATTATGTCGTGGTACGCGATTCGGAGCCTTCGGAGAGTGTTCATAACAACCCACCTCCAGAATGGTGCTATCCGCCGATCAAGTGTCGACAGCCTCCGGACTTCATCCTGGAGCATGTCTAACAGAGCCTCTTCTAACCGCCCAAACTCCTCCTCCGGAAAATCAGCCGTCATTTTTGGTATGACATTTTCCAAATATTCCTTTGTGAGATTCTGAATTTCATCCTCAATCCTTTTAATTTCGGCCGCATCGTATTCGGAGAGCTGTCCCGCGCCTCTTTCGCGCCTGTCCCAGCGGACGATCCTGCGAAAGCCCTGAGGCGAGGGGGCCGGCGACGATGGCGGCGATGGTGGCAGGCTTCGCTGTCGTGGGGTGGCAGGTCTTTCTGTGGCAGTAGTTGGAATGTGACCTGGATGCACAAAAAGTCGCGACTTAAAGGAGTCGCTTGTAAAGATAGGGACCCTCCCTTGGTCACTCCATTCTGGGGCGCCGACTTCCAGTTCAGCAATGACGCGTCCACGTAAGTAATCTTCGACACTTTCGACTTCTTGTCGGGTGACATCTTTTCCACACAAAGGTCGGATAATTGCTTCGATAACTGGATTTCCGTAAAGAAGGAGTGCTAGACTACTGTCAGTATCACGATTGAGCCTCCGTAAAAAGAACTTACTCGTAGCATTGTAAACAAGTCCATCTACACCGATCCAGGCCTCTATAAACCGAGCACGGAATCTGGTCCCGTCACATCTACCCAGATCGCGTTCACACATCAATGGAAGGAATCTATCGGTATTAACTGCGCCCGAGATACCGTCTTGCGCACGCACAACAGAAAGCGATCTGGGCGTGACTTTGCCCACAATGAACTCACGGCGATTTGCAAGGGCCATAGCGTCCTTGTTGCCATCCCGGATACTCGCGTCTAGCCTCTCCGGATCTTGATCTGATAGCCCAACGAATAGGCGATGATGGGGTCTATTCAAGTCCAGGCGCTCCTCTGGATCGATATCTAGAGCTAACTTAGCATGTACTTGGTCCTAAATATTTCTAGCGCGACCTACCCAACTTGTAAACGTGTTCGTTGATTACGAACTCGTCATACCTAAGAGTTCCGGGCTCTCTAGTCTCGAGAGCCTTACCCAGGGCCAAGTGCTTTATGGACTCTAGTGTCCTAGCTGGCTCAAGGTGTGCTTCGTAGAAGAGTTTCGTGCAGTCTTTCCCAGCGGCAAATTCTTCGAGAACGCTCGAGCCACCAGGATGCCAGTCGATGAACTCTAAATCACCCAGGAACCAAAGCGGCGGTTAGTAGATATTCTCTCACTCTCCGTGTTGGCCGAGAGTAACTTTTCAGAGACGAGCGTGAAACTTACCAGAGAGGTCATATATCGTTTCATTCACGACGGTGTACATTCCCGTCTCTCGCGATATAAACCAGCTTACGTCGTTGCGTGTGTATGCCGGGCCTTCTATACCCCCCCTAACCCTTCGCCTCAACTTTCCGATCCGGAACATTTCCAGTGCCTTTTTTAAAACGAGAATTTTCCGTGCGTCGTTTCTTCCATTGAGAGCTGTCGCAAGATTTCGGCCCGGAGACTCTTTAAGAAGTTCTTGTATGTGCTTATCCGACACTTCGAAACTATCGGCACCTATGCCATATTAGAAGCTGAAGTACGTGGCATAGATAACGGTGCAGCTTACCTGACGTATCATAAATGTCCTCTCCTATTCTAACCCACGAGCGACCCCTTGTTCGAGCCTCGGCCACTTCCGCGGGACTAAACTCTTGGATCAAGTGGCCCATAAACTTGACCTTCGCCGCCGCAGGTTTGCCGAATATGCTTTCAATGCTCGATCCTTTCAACACGCGGCCGTAGCGGGAGTAGGCGATACGGCTTCCCAAGGAGGAAAACCATCCTTTAAGCTTTCCGGCAACATCTATTGACCGCGTTAGAAGTTGCCAAACTGCATTGAAAGACTGGTCGTTGCAATGAAGGAGATCGACTCACCCGTAACATCATATACCCCGAATCTTCCACCCTCTTGGAGCAGGGCCCAAAACCTCCCTCTCCGGAATTGGTCGGCCACCTGTCCAACCGTCCAATTCTTTCCTCCAGCCCATTCAATTTCTTCCCAAGTGGGATCGCTAGGGATATCCGGAACCATCTTAGGTTTCTTTGGGATACCAAGCCTTTTAAAGTAGTCCTTGTCCATGACCAGGTGTCCCGTTGTCAGGTCCATCAGGTCCATGACTGAAGGTGCTGGAACGGGTTGGTGGTCTTCATGAGAGTACTTGGGGAGCTTGAGGGACAAATCAAGCCATCTGCCCGCCGCACTCTCCTCCTCCGGTTTTCCTAACCCCATCTGTCTAAGGGTATATAAGGCTGTCAGATCCTCGAGCAAATGTCGTAGATGTCGAATCTGTAGCTCCACAACCCTCGTCACAAGTGGCATCGCAAGATCTTGAACCCGATAGAGAGCGAGGGCTTTCTTGGCCTCGTAGAGCAACCCAACCCTGATCACTACAATATCGCATTCTCTCTTACCAAGGTGTCTTTGCGGCAGAATGAACGCAGGTGTCTGTTGGTCAGCCCACCAACGTTCCATCACTCTGATACGCTTCCCTCCGCTCGCAGCAGAAGCTTCTTCAGAAAGCCCCCAAAGCTTTCCCCTTTCGTCCGGGTCGATCACACCGGTTCGTTGGCAAGTTCTCTGCTGAAGCCGGGCGGGAAGGGCTGCCATGACGATGAGGCCAATTACTCGGCATAGGATCGCGTTTGCATAGATGATGCCGGGGAGCTGTACTCTTGGGGAAAAGAATTTCGGCATGTTCAGCCATCTTTGTGCTATTCTGTGGGCACAGTACTCGTCATAGTCGGATCTTCGAATGAAATATTCCTCGGTTATCAAACGAAGCTCTTCGCGAAAGTCAATATTGGAATACGGCGATAGGTTCCAGCAGCGATACATCTCATCGTACCACCCTCTCCTAAGCCTAGCCCAAAAGGAACGCCTCTGCCGTAACTTGTCCTTCAGCCTACACGCAGAGCTGTTGGAAGGACTAGCGTGTGTTAGCAAGCCCTCAGCTGAAGGCGAGTCCTCCGAGTGGGCAGGATTTAGCAAGTTGTCGGGAATCCAGTACGCCTGACCTGCACGGCAGCTAGTCATGCTCCATGAGAGGTGAAACATGTTTTCACAAACAAGGTATTTCGGGAAGTGGAGAGCCTGAAGACCGAGTTTCGAAAAGGTGTATGCCCAAAACTCCTCATTCATCATTGAAACTTGCCATATGCTCGGTATTGGCCACGAAAGGTGCATATGGAGCGATTTTGGAGAGAGCATGAGACTGTTGGGACCGGTGAGCTCGCCCACGGCTACGAGTTGCTGGAGTATCTCTGCTTGAGTGGGGAATTCTCGAGCTGTTATTGGCATTGTAAATCCGGTTTTGTTTAGGCCTCCCCCTTGATACAGAGGAAATTCAAGCTTGCCCCCAAATACTGAGTTGGCGAAAGACGCTCGGTGGTCCGCAACAGTCTCGTCACTATAGAACTGTGGCGGCGTCAATAGACAAGTTCCCGCTATTTTGGTTGAGGGATGGATGGGGTTACCAGATTGAATTGCCTCGGATTTGCCAATCGCGGGTCTTCTTCTATCTCTTTGTCCAGGTAGGCAAGTCCTCTGTTTCGAGCCAAGGCGTCCTAAGAGGCCATCAAGTCAGCGCGGAAGGCGATAGTTGTGTGAGGCGCACCAAGAGCACTTACGACGAATGCTAGAACCATCTATGTCAAATTTGTTAGCACCATTATATCTAACTCGCTATTTTCAGGAAGCTTTACATTAATTCCAATGGTGTGCCGAATTAACATCTTCTCGGTCGTGGTGACATTCCAACTAAAAAGGGGTTTCAAGGCGGAAATATCTATGGAAATGCTCATCTGGCACGTCCCACCTTGTTTGAGCGCTTGACAGTCAACTATACACATGGTTCGCCCTCTGAAAGGTTCGGGAGTGGCGAATTCCCTGTTGGCATCGAAGAAGGACCAGGAAAATAGATAATCAATCGAATCAATGAACGTGGCTACACACTCGGGGCTCAAGCGTCTGAATGGGTCAACCTCGACGAATCTCCGATACATCTCAGCCCTGGGAACGCGGTAAATTTCGCCGGTTTCATCGTCGAACCTATATCTAGAGCCGCTCACGCTCTCATGGGCGGATGAGTCGACCAGTGAAGAAAGCCTTCGCCGCCAAGCTAGTTAGCGCATATGTCCTTCTGAAGAGCACTTTCATCAGGACTGGTTTCCCAAATATAAGACGACTTACCATGGCCCGTGACAGGCTTGGTGTAATATTCTATTCGCTAGTTCGATCGAAGGGCATAGCTCCCTCCAGATCTCCGGGTTGCTCGCAGACCAGATGCCATCAGGATCAAAGTTCGTTCGCGGGCAGTCAATCGCGGAGTCTTGAAGTCGTAAATGGTAGTCGATCCATCGGTTCTTCCTAAACACTGCGAACCAAAGCTCTTCTATTATGGCAAGCTCTTTAGATGCGTTTCCCGGTGTCACGAGCTCGTGTCCTTCCGCATACCCAGATACATCTTTTACCAGGATGGCTTCCCAAGTGCGTAGACCAGCGAATCGCTGCATTTGAATGACCTCTGAAGTAAATAGTCGGTCTGCCTCCTCGCCTATTGGCGTTTCGACTTCACCCGATCCATCCCCATCCTCGGGTATTGAGCCACGAATTTTAAGCGCGTCTCGAGGGCTGAAAGTGGGAAACGAAGGAGATAGCCATGACCGGTTCGTATGAACGAACGGCCTGGGCCGTTGCGTATGGACTCCGTAACGAGCCCCCCAAGGGCTTGGAGGACGCGCGGTAAGCTCCCATTCTCCGGCTTGTGGGTCGTTATCCCCAGTATGCTTATGGCTGTTGAGAGCCATGGATCATAGATAGTAGAGACAACGATGGCGGAGGGATTGCATGCTAAGCTCGATATTCGGCGAGGAAATCCCCCGGGGAGGGCACCAAAGTTCGCTGGTTCCAAACACAAAGCTCGTAATACTTGTAACTTAGAATGAAGCGTATACAAATAAACTAGTCGTTATCTGGCAATCTAGTGACAGAGTCTTGATAATGTTGCTGAAAAGAACTGATCTTGGAAACTTTGGAAAAACGGGAAGATGGGCGCGAGCACACAAGAACAATAGAAACGAGAGGAAGGCTCGGGGGGATTGGGAAGATAGATGCATTGGGCCCACGGGCTCCTTTGCCTGACATCCAAATCGGTATCGTCGAACTGGAGGTGGTCATCATCGACGCTTTCGGACAAGGCGATGGCGCATTCCAGCCTCACGCGGCACATTTACAAAGATGTCGACGGCGATGGAATCCACAAGTTTCAGCGACAAAGACGGGCGGGCAGTTCAAGATTGCATACTGTATTTAAAGAATGTTTCAACTAAGCAAAATGTGTGAGTGAAGGAGGCACCGTTCGGGGCCTCGGTCAGAATACACCATCTCTCTTATAAGCTGGCCTAGCTTGGTGATGCGCACTAAGGAAGGAAGCATCACGATAACTAGGAAGGCATGCACGCTTAAGACGCTCGACGTGGTCAGACCCTCCAGTATTAAATATCCAAGATGCGCATATATCGTCTAATAAAATATGGTGTTGTATTAATGAATTATCCCTGACATAAGCCAAGGTCTATTTAAGGAAGGAAAGAACTAAAAAGCTACCCCATAGAAGAGTCAGGAAGCCAGACATGCAGACGAATCCATTTATAGCGCAAAGGCAAGTCCGGCAACAAACGCCAGACCAAACGATACAGCGCCCTTCGCGCCGAGGACGCGGATGCTCTCAGCGCCGGCAGTTACAGGTGGGGCCGTTGCTTGGCTGGTGGGTCTAGCCACCGTGCTCAACGTCGAACCGGAGGCTGGAGGAGGGGAATTGGGCTCTGGCACGCCTTCAGGGCAATGCCAGTGATCGCCGTGGGGAGTGCACTCGCCCGAGCTACCTCCGGTGGGTGAAGCGCCAGGGGGTGTGGTCGGCTCGGGAACACCATCGGGACAATGCCAGTGATCGCCGTGCGGCGTGCACTCACCTCCATTAGATCCGCCCGAGGGTTCGGATGAGGGAGGCGTGGTGGGTTCTGGTACGCCAGGCGGGCAGTGCCAGTGGTCGCCATGTGGGGTGCACTCACCTCCGTCGGATCCATTCGTAGGTTCCGAGGACGGCGGAGTAGTGGGCTCTGGGACGCCAGGCGGGCAGTGCCAGTGGTCGCCATGTGGGGTGCACTCACCTCCGTCGGATCCATTCGTAGGTTCCGAGGACGGCGGAGTAGTGGGCTCTGGGACGCCAGGCGGGCAGTGCCAGTGATCTCCGTGGGGCTCGCACTCACCTCCCTCGGGAGGGCTATTGGTGGGCTCACTAGAAGGAGGAGTGGTAGGTTCAGGAACTCCAGGAGGACAATGCCAGTGGTCGCCATGAGGTTCACATTCACCAGATCCTCCCGTTTTAGTTGGCTCAGCTGGAGGAGGAGTAGTAGGCTCAGGGACTCCAGGCGGGCAGTGCCAATGGTCACCATGGGGCTCGCATTCCCCAGGGCTAGAGGTAGTGGGCTCAGCGGGAGGAGGAGTGGTAGGCTCAGGAACACCAGGCGGGCAGTGCCAATGGTCGCCATGGGGCTCGCACTTCCCAGCAGAAGTGGTAGGCTCGGCCGGAGGAGGAGTGGTAGGCTCCGGCACACCAGGCGGGCAGTGCCAATGGTCGCCATGGGGTTCGCACTCCCCAGGGCTAGAGGTAGTGGGCTCGGCAGGAGGAGGAGTGGTAGGCTCAGGAACACCAGGCGGGCAATGCCAGTGGTCGCCATGGGGCTCGCACTTCCCAGCAGAAGTGGTAGGCTCGGCCGGAGGAGGAGTGGTAGGCTCGGGAACACCAGGCGGGCAATGCCAGTGGTCGCCATGGGGCTCGCACTTCCCAGCAGAAGTGGTGGGCTCGGCCGGAGGAGGAGTGGTAGGCTCCGGCACACCAGGCGGGCAGTGCCAATGGTCACCATGAGGTTCGCAAGTCTCCGCAGGGGCCTCCCCACCGCTGGTGGTACTGGGGTACGGCTCACAGTGCCCTAAGATCTCAAGTCAGCGATGGCCTGGGCAATAGCTCGAAGAACAGAACAACAGAACATACAGTGGTCGCCATGAGGGCTGCAGAGCGAGCCAGTCGGCGAAGGCGGCAGCTTCACAGTGGTGGAAGTGGTACTGCATTTTGTGACTGTAGTGACCGAAGAGTAGATACGGTACCCGGCCTCCTCAAGGACACTGGAGTGGTAGTAGCCGTACGCCGTCACGGCGTTACCGTTGGAAAGGTACTGCGTGGTGGTGAACACCGGGATACGAGTACCGCTGAAGACCTCGCCAGACGACGAGTAGGCGCTGTTCATAGACCTGACGAAGCCGGGGTAATCAGAGACAGTGGTGTCAACACCATAGTAGGTGGAAACGACGGTACTATTGCCAACTGTCAGCTCTATACGTTTCAACCGCAAGGCAAAGTACTACTTACCTGCACTCAGTGTTGACAGGTGGGATGGGAGCCGGAGTGGTAACAGCCTGCGGCAAAGCCAGGGCACCGCCCGCGAGCATGGCAAGGACAAACACGGAACCGCGTGTCTTGAATTCCGCCATGACTGAAAGCGGAAAGAACGGGAACAAGGTACTTTGACGGATTAAGCTCGTTCTAGTGCCGCAAATCGTCTTCTCTTATTCGGAGAGAGATGCGGTTGATCCACTGTCTTGACGAAACGCGGTCAATCGCTAGACGAAAGCAGGATACGAAACAACAGATCCTCTCGAGAATCTCGGACCCGGATCGCTTCAGCCACTTTATACACATTTGTTCTCGAGAAGATTTTCGAATTTTCCTCGGCCTGTGTGGTAGGTCTGCCAAGAATAGGGGACGCGACCAACCATCAAGGTGAATCAATAAAAGCTGCACCGCAACGCACTTGAATCCGATTAGCAACCATGTTTTCGTGATTTGGACGAAAAGCTCTGCGCCATGCCATCACCTTTTTGGCCAGCGTGGGGAAGACCAACCCACCTGACCTCGATATTCTCCCACACCACACATGCATCCTGACGAGGAACAGTGGACACACCTTCTCGCGGGTCGTTGCATTTCCCCACTTATTCTGGTAGTCTGGCATGCAGAATTACTCGATCCAAGCTGACATTTTCCAAGTCCTTTCGATACGACTATCATTCCATCCAGTTGGGCCTCACCCGTTGGTCTGGAATCTTCCTGGCAGGGAACCCTTATTAGGATTCCCGCATCGGTAAGCTTCCCAAGTTGGAAGGAGAGCCCTCACTAGCTTAGGGACCTTGATGGACTATCTGATGCCTGTGGTGGTACCGCAGCTCGTTATCCTGCTCAAGGGTTTAAGCTTGATGTTCTCTTCCTATGGAGTGGGCGGACCCCTGCTCCCTCCCGCGTGGAAGCGCTGTGATCACATCCCGGCCACCATCCATCACCGGGAAACAGACCGGGAAGCGCAGGCTGACGTGGGGGGGGGGTCCAGGTTTTCATCCCATAATTCCTGGAAAATAACAGCATCACAATATTGTCTTTTATGCGGTCTCTCGGTTTTGTTTGTCGCTAAGGTGTAAGATACTCCACACCCGCCCTTCCGCCGCGACCTTTACCACCCTCAAGATCCCTTCGCGGCGACACAACTGTGCAGAACCACCCACGGATCACTGCCATCTCGACATGCCGGCAGTTTTTGTATAGTAATCACTGCGACTGGACATTCAAGACAGATTAAGTGCGCATAACCATCCGGGTGGGTGGTAAACACTTTCCCACTCTCCATCCCCCGTCTCCAGCTTCACGAACTAAACGAAACAGTCAAGATCGTCACGGTGCTGAAATCCCTGAACCTGCAATGGAACGCACCGCCACGACGAAGATGACCCCGACCGGCAGAGAATTCTTCATCATCCAGGTGTCGCGTAGTAGCTTGAGTCTTTCCCCCGAATCGACAGCCATTATGCGGATGACCTAGCTAAGTAGTTCGTGATGCGGAAGTTCTCCGTCAAGCGGAGTCTCTTGCTCTCTCTGATGATACCGTAGTCGGAGGACGAGGTGCGGTGCTTGTCAGATAGAATATAGTATATAAACTGGAATATCCTCCGTGAAGATCATGTAGATCATAGCATCAGAAACATCCGCAATCCTCAACTTCTTCCAGTCTGAAGAGCACCAAGAGACACACACCATCCAAAATGTACGCCCTCAGCCTCCTTCCCGTCTTCGCCCTCCTCGCGGCCGCCCTGCCCAGCGCCCCCATCGACTCCCTCTCGTCCCTCTCCAAGCGCGTCTGCGAGTTCCCTACCGGAACTTGCGACCTCGTTGGAGATTGCGAGTACTGCTGCATTGGCAACCCTGGCACTGATCACTGCCACCAGCATGGAACTACCACTTGCGGCACTGGTGGTGCTGGTCTCATCTACCACTGCGATGACGAGCACTGAGTAGAGGGTAGGTCGTCATGTCTGTTGTTGTTCAAGCGAGAATGACCCTAACACGACGTCGTAGATGCCCTGCTCAGTTAAACGATGGTTTACGAATTTCTCTTCTTGTCCCGCTCTTCTGTGAGCTTTGTCGGTCTGGGTTCATGTATTCAAAACTTGGTGGCTCCAAGACACCTTGTAAGCACGCGATGGGGTTACCTTAGACTCAATGAATATACATCGGATCCACTTTATTGCGCTTGTTCGTAAAATTCTGTGCCCTCGGCATCCGCTTAGTGCGCGCTTTTGGAAGGCTTGACATGCATATCCGCGCCCACTTAACGAGTACTGCGGGTAGATCAGTGGATGGCATGAGTCGTACTGCATCGTATCAAGCCCCAATCTTTACCGTCCCTACATGTCTAGCCATCTGTGGACCCAATGCTGTCAATCAATTCATGCCCAAGAAGTCTGTCTACCTAGCCACATTACCCTGAAAGCCCTATGCTTTCTTCCTAGCTACCCAAAACTGCGCGTTATATGCGTTCCTCGTCAGCGCCCTCTCGTTGAATCCATAAACAGCCGTCATCCCCCTGACCTTTCCTTCTTTCATCGTAAGGTCCCCGCACTTTTCTTGGGTATCTAGAAATTCGAAGCCCATCGCCTCAGCAACTTGGATTATCTCTTCCAGAGACAGCTGCACAAAGGGACCCGTGCCGTACAGGAGAGGACCGAAATTCACCCAATAGCCACCGGGCTTGAGGACTCGGTGGATCGTGTCGAAATAACTCATCAGATTCCGTGCTGTGTCAATAAAGAAGTGGGTTACCACGGAGTCGAAGTACGCGTTTTGCTCGCTGAAAGCAGTAGTAAAGTCCCCTTCTACGAGGAGTACTGCGGTTGAGTTGACAGGCTTGTCGGGGAAGGAGATCTTGCGCATCATGTCTGCGTTGGTGACGTGGTGAGACCAATAATCGACGAAGGGATAAACTTCGCTCAAGGCGGTCGACGGCTGGCTATCGAGAAAGCGAGACATGACGTTCATGTACATGGACCACTCGTTACTAGTAACCTCGAAACCTATGTTGCGCCAATGTTAACTTTCGACTCTAGTAGGAGGACCAGGAAAAAGGCGACAGGCCAGAAAACTAACCCCCCAAGGCCGATACCTCGTGCCCAAGCCTGCCGAGGCCTGCTCCGGGAAGCAAGACTTTCGTCTCTTCCTCACCATCAAGTCGATCCGGGAATAAGCCACTTAGGGTGTCTAGGAGACATGGGAAGGCATCTCCACGCTCACTTAAACCCTCCTCCGACCAGTCACGGACCAGGTGCTTCAGAGCTTGCGAAACACTGACTTTCTCGGCGAGTTTCTTGTCCTTTTCGGCTTGCTTGATGTGCTCGTCTAGTTCGCTGGGATCTACACCATAAAACTCAAGCGCCGCATTGACAACTCGATGGCATAACGCCTGGTTTTCGGCTAGAAAATGCTCGGTCTGGGTAAACTTTTTGGAGTATTGAACAGTATTCTCGAGTAACTGTGAGGAGGGGGAGTCAGCCAAAGCAAAGTCAGCTCCAGAGACCGATGCTATGCTACACCAACAGACCTTTTTTTGGGCAGGCGAAACGTGCTTATAAAAGTTCCGCCACCGCTTGACGTCCTCAACATTCCTGTCAAAATATTTGCGGAACCCGTGAAGCGCATCGAGGAGCCTCCAGCGCGGATGGCCTGCATCCCATTTGCCGTGGTCGCGGCTCAGTCTTTTCAATAACTTTTCCTTTTCAGCCTTGTGTCTCACCGACTCTTTCTGCTGAGCTAGATCCTGGACAGTCAGATAGACTTGGTGTACTTCGATGGGCGAGCTAATCTATGAAAGCGCGCAGTCAGTAGGTGGAAGGCAAAATGTATCGAGCAAACGGTTCTTACAACTGAATCCTCTACGAAGCCCTCGCTCACCGAATCTACCAAAATCTTTTGCTGATCTGCCTGGATCCCTCCATCCTGGCCGTCAGCGGGGTTCTTCCCTGTCGCAACAGAGAGCCAAAGCGCGGTGGAAACAAGCTTCAGAATCAACATTGTTTGCGAACTACTATTGCTGATAACTTTTGGATTCTAAGGGCAGCAAGTGTAATCGATGAAGAGAAAGAAGGGTAAGTTTGGAGAACCCACTTCTTCAGCCTTGCTTCCTTTTTTTTTTTTTTCTCGTCCCTTCTCACCCCTGTCTCGCAGAAAAAAGGCCGACACGACTCAAACTTGGGAACTTTTTTTCCTTTTGGCACTTCGAGACCTTTCAAAGAGGCTGGTCAATTGGGTTTGACGGTGACAAGCGCCGCAGCATGTCTCGGCCCAAGGCTCCTCTTACCAGCATGGCCAGCGCGGCCCCACCACGCCTCCGGGCCCATGATGGATCACACAAAAGTAGATCGAGGACCAACCCTCCCCAAATGGTCATGGATGCCACCCCAAATGAGGAAGTTGTAAAAGCCAAAGCGAGACAAAGGGAACAGGCAAGCTTGAAATTGGTGGGGGTAAGCAAAAACCGAGGGAAAACAGCAGCTGGAATGGTGGAGCGGTTGAGTACCCGGATGGCATCCAAGTCCCTTGATGGCCCTTTTCCTCCAACTTTCGCCGGGCCACTTCGGCTTGGCATTCCAACCTCCCACTCGATATTTCCGCGAGTCATCCAATCATTCCGCTCATGAAGGTGATTGGCACTGCAAAACATGCTGTTTCTGTGACTAAACGAGGCCAAAGTCTAATTTCAATCATCCGCCCGCGGGCCATGCGTCAGTTCGGGCTCCCGCATGTACTCATCCGGCTTACCCATCCGGTTTGTCCATTCCCCGTCCCAAGGTCCTGGATCCACGGGAATATCGCGCCATATTGGGGGGCGGCACGGGCTCCTGTCCATCACGGTTGACAACTTACCTGGTTTGTCCACCTCTGTTTATTAACTGGGAAACAAGCTGCCACCCAACGCCATGCCTTCAGTTGGGGGAGTGGGGAACTTGAGCCCACAGAGGTTGCGCGGGACGAGGTAATACCTAGGGAGATGTTGGCAGCTCGCCATCGGCGATGGATCGAGCCAAGAAACCCATCCTGCGCGATGCCTGCAGGTCGCATGCCTTTCCCGTCCCAAAGCTGCTTGCCACCGCACTAGCTCATGTACGAGGAGAAGGGTATAAAGGTACGAGCCGGTTCTCCCAAGGGCCCGACCAATGTGCTCTTGTTCTCATCCCGCATTCCCTCGCTATCTCGTCTCTAGCCATTCGTTTGACCTGACCTAAAGACTCTAATTTTGAAAACAGCCATCTAGCTTATATCCCTCAACACCGTCAACATGAAGGTCACCTCCGCTGTCGTTCTCTTGGGCATGCTCCAGGCCGTCCTCGCCCAGAGCTTGGCCCCCTCTCCCACCGAGTCCATCGGCTGCCAGCCCCACGGTGATCATTGGTATGTGCCCGGATATCATCATCGTCCGAGACGTTAGAGTCACATGAGTACTGACCTTGTTATTTTCTCCCTGCACAAGGCACTGCGAGGCCGCTCGTCCCACCGAGGGCGGCGAAGCCCCCGTTTCCTCTGATGCCCCTGCCCCCGCTCCCACCGAAAGCGCCCATTCCGGAGAGGAGGAGGACCACGGCCACGACGCCGGTGCCTCTGAGAGCCTCGCTCCTTCTCCCACCGAGTCCATTGGTTGCGAGCCCCACGGTGACCACTGGCACTGCGACGGCCCCAGGGTCACCGGCTCCGCCACCGACGGCACTGAGACGCCCACTGGCACCGATGACGACTCTGCCTCCCAGACTTCCTCTATCGTTCAGGTCCCCACCGGTGCTGCGGCGGGTCTCCAGATCGGCAACTTCGTCCCCGTTGTGGCCGTTGCTTTCCTTGCCCAGGCTGCCCTCTAAGCAGTTAATGATGTGAACCTTTTGATATTTCTATGAGCCACGGTAATTTGGGACGGAAAATCGGAATGCAACTTGGAAAATATACATGTACCCTTCTCCAATATCAATTGTACTTAGATTCGTTAATCAGATTTTGAACTCGTTTTACCCCTATGGTCGTCGTTGATGCGGCTCGTGGTGTGTTGGTCATTGGGCATTTTGTTTCAGCTCGCATTTT
Source organism: Lomentospora prolificans (assembly GCA_029532625.1). Lineage (NCBI taxonomy): Eukaryota > Fungi > Ascomycota > Sordariomycetes > Microascales > Microascaceae > Lomentospora > Lomentospora prolificans. Next base: position 577,465 of record JARFXM010000001.1, read on the forward strand.
TGCGCCTCGGCATGAAAAGAGCCAATAGGAACGAGGTACCAATATCGTCGACTTCCCCATTAGGAAGGTTCGATGATGGACTTCTTGTTGTTGCACATGGACACACCAAACGTTACTCTACGCTCTCCTTTCACTGTTGTTGAAATGGACGGGCTCGGAATATACAATGGAGGAGTAGTTGGTTCGATCATATGGGCTGTGATGCGCCGCTCACACATGTCTTGCGAGAGAGGCAGGCATGCACGTAGTATAGCCAAGGGGCGTTATAGAGAAAGGAATATCTCCCAGCCCAGATGAGGCGGAAGCCAAAGAAGTAGGAGGAAAAGGAGTAAATTAAGAATATAAAAGTCTCTAGTGCCATTTCTCGCTTCTTTCCGTTGCTTTTTTTTTTTTTTTTTTTTTTTTTTTTTTTGGTGGGACGCGACTCTCGCTAGACTGAAAACAAATCAGATATTGAGGCATTGAGAATGCGGTCGGGACGGGCTCGCAGACTTGAATTGCCATTATGCATACCGAGAACTAGAGATTGGAAATTCCCCCTTTCTGAAATGTTAGGGGCTATTTAGAAAGGATTTTATGGCGATCAAGATGATCTGCATTGAGTCTACATGACCGTAGAGGACCCGTAAACTATCCATCGCACAGCACCAAGATTCGTATCTAGGCGATATAAAGAGCTCGTCTCATGAAAAGATCAGTCAGTTTAGTCTCGTAAACTGTATTTAACACAATAGAGGATTTATCTGCGACGATTCCGGCTCTCAATCACCCTGCATGGGGTCAAGATACATGATCCAGCGCTTCGGCGAGGCAACCTACTCGTTGTCTACACTACCGGCCTCAGCGAAAGTTGATGAGGCGTTGGATTGATTGTGGGAGCCAGGATTCTGATGACCAGAACCAAGCTGAGGCATCTTCACACTCTCGGCTGTGAAGCGAAAGATTGGTTTGTCGTCACCCTCGGCGAACACAGTCAGGACGAGCCGTCGCCCCGCAAGCATCGACTGGAGTCGGCCCATGGAGCTGAGCCATTCGCACGGAGTGATGAAGACAGTGGCGGGCTAAGAAGACATGAAAATTAGCTTTCCCGAGTGCCTTGATTCTTGGTCAGGGCAGGAGATGTAACAGACCAGCTGCTGTCTGAGGAAGTGAAGTTGCTCAAAGTAACAAATGGCACAATTCTAGAAGACCCAGGTTAGCAAATACCAAGTGTGTAGGAGAGGGATTAAGAGAAAAAGTACCATACCAGGCAAGTAATTGTGAATACGCCATCACTAGTGTCGACGTCTTCAAAGTCCACGGGCTCTTCTTGATGGACCTCACAACGGGATGCCAGGATATAGGCAGGCAGACTCATAGGTGTAGGTGCCATTGCGAGACCCAAGGGAGTTGTGTTTGAAACTGTATTGGAATCTTATGATTAGGAAATACAGGTACCTTGAGATAAACGGTATCTCGAGATGTAAATACCTTGGATGCAGTGGGTGATTGGAATAAATGACGCTAGGATGTAGGGTTAAAGGTGCTTCGGTGTCCAACGAATAGCAAATTCTTTTTCTTTTCTAACAGACAAGATGCTCTCATAGAAGCTGATAGGCTGGAAGGTGCAATCTAATAGTGCCTTAATTATCTAGACATAACCCTCGCCAGTCGACACTTCCTACTCTGGTCTATATCTCTAGTTGAAGTTTGGAAGGACGCGGTTTCCCTGTCTTGTTAGCCCTTCGACGCGCACCCCGGCTTCGAAATCCAGCCTAGGATGCATGCGAGTAGTGCTCATAGAATGATATACAACTCCCTGCCCGCAATTACAAGAATAATATCGTTCTATGAGCACGTGTGGGTAGTCTTCGGCCAACGGAACCGCTTACCCAGCCCTTACCCGGCCATCACGTAAATACTCATCCCAACATTGGACGTATGCATTTACTTTGAGACTGAAACCTCTTCTTCAACAATCCTCCCCTTTTAATTAGTTCCATGATTGAGTGCGCCCATATCATCGGCACAGACTAGGTCGGCAGTCGTCCAAAGTGGAGACCCCGGCTGGCGATATCCGCAAGCTGGACACGAGAATTAAGCTCGCTGGCTCAGCCCTACAGTTCAAGCTTGAAACGGCACTGTTCCATCCAACTTCCTCTGAACCAGCTAAATCTCATCGATGCTAGATTTATCTATAAATCCTGAGGTTAGGAAAAAAATTTTTAAAAAATCCTAGAAAGAAAACTCCATAACACACACTTTTCAGCTTCCAGCGCGACTCGTGTGCGGCCGCTGGCGCTGATGACGACGACCGTGGATTTGTAAGGCATCGTTGATCCGTCAATTGCCATAATCACCCTCTCCGATTCTCCGATCAAGCCGCCCTCGGAACCCACAAGAAGTGCCACGAAATGCCAGCTGAACAATTCGGAGTCTCGCCGGACGCACGGGGAACCTGAATCCATTGGCGCTTCCAGGTTCCTCTGCCTGTGGAATCCACGAATCTTCCAAGGGTGGGGAAATCCGACGCCAGCGAGATCCTTAAGACCCACATCCCCCATCCTCATAAAAGCGCCGCCTGGCTAGCTGGCTGCACCGCATCTTGTCGTCATAATTATAATTCCACCCAAGCTATCCAAAGCCATACCCAATCAATCGATCCTCTCCCAATATACTATATACACTTAACCACAGTCACAAAATATTCCCCAAGACTCTCCAAGATGCCCTCCGCAAACTACATCGCCTACACGGCCCCCATCAACCCCCCCCGGCGCAACCCCGGTCCTCACGCGAACACACATCTGGCCCCTCCTCCAGCGCAAGATTGCGCGCGCCCAAGACTTTGTCGGCGGCGCCCTCGTCGCCACCGACGTCCTCGCCAGGTCCACCACAGACCAGGGTAACCCCGTGACCACACGCGAGGTCACCTTTGCCGCCGACAAGGGCGGCCACAAAATGCGCGAGGACTGCGTCGAGTATTATCCCATGAAGGTTGAGTTCTTGCAGCCCAACGGCGGCGGACGGGTGCAGAACATTATTGGCGACGGAGCTGACGGGCAGCTGTACATGACGTACACGTTCGAGTGGATGCATCCGGAACTGGAAGGGGATGAGGAGGGGTTGAAGAAAAAGTATGAGGTGGAGAGGCGGATGGCGAAGGAGGCTGTTGATGGGACTATCAAGGTTATGAGAGAGATGGTTGCTGATGGAAGGTGGCAAGAGAAATATTAGACGTCCTCGCAGGCATAAACAAAGTCAAAAGTCAACAATAATAGAATAGAGTCGATTCAAGTCGCGAGGTACTGTCCATGTTACATTTGTAAACACGTCCATTCCTTACTCTGTCATTTCGTTCTTTGCCTAATGCATTTGCATCAATGTACCACTAGTCCCATTCCCAGAGCCACGCCATCAAATCAAACCAAAGTTCTAATACGTCCGAGGACAAAGTTCTAATACTTCTGAGGACACTGAGGTCCAACCCCAAACTCCAAATCCACAACCCAGCTAACATCACCCTCACCCCCATAGGGATCCTCACAAACCTCCTCAAACTCCACGTCGGGATGGTCGCAGAATCTCTCGGGAGGCACGCACTTGCAATACTGAGTACAAGCCCTCACTTCGCCACAGCAGCTGCTAGAGTGCGCCTCGCACCAAGCATCCCAGGCCTTGCACATGCACACTTGGTGCGAGAGGTCGGGCCCGCGTTCGTAGCAGCACCCCTCCTGGAGATGGAACGAGGCGGGAGGGACGGGGATGTTTGGCATGACAAAGTCGGGAGACTCGACGACGGTGTTGTTAGGAATGCCGCAGAGCGGGGAGACGGGAATGAGGGCGTCGTCGGTCTTGTTAGGAATGCCGCAGAGCGGGGAGACGGGAATGAAGCGGTCGTCGTGGGGATTGGCCTGTGCGGCGATGTAAGGGAGGGCTACGATGGCGAGGAGAAACACCTTCATGGGGCCCTAGACTGAATGTTGGTATGTCCTTGGGAAAAAGATGGCCTCGTAGGCTCAGACGGGGGGAAGAGACCTACCATCTGAGGCGCACCTTTCTGGATGAGAGACATGTTTGCCAGACTTATCGACGTCTCGAGTCTCGGTGGATATTGATCGTGTCAATTGACACTGAATGTAAGTGCTTGTCGTGTAAAAAGCCTTGAGGGCGAACGAACACGTTGGGTTTGAAAGTCTGCGTAGGCAATGTCTGAGGAAAAGCAAAAGGGTCATACCAGAATCTGGGGTTATGTGGGCTGAACAGCTTGAGGGGATAGTGAACAAGGATGGAACCAATACTGGAGGCCCTGTATTTATATGTAAAATGACTGTCAGTTAAAATCAAGGAGCCCCTTGAGGGTTCTCTTGAGTTTCAATGGCTTCCTCGCTCACACTAGAGATTGATGTGTATGTAGGAGAGCAATGCACTCTCCTAGAAAGCTAGACCACAGCATTGGGATTTTATGGCTTATTTCGTCCTTCCTTAGTCAATCATGGCTCATTGATATCCCTTTATTCACCCCCACCCTCTTAAAAACCGCCCTTTACTGTTGGCTTGCGCGGGTAGCAGAGGGAGACGGACCTAGACATTGATATCAAACACCTACCCCGCCAACATCGACGGGGTCCTGCCTCTTGCTCGGTCAACAACAGCATGCGCGAAGAGAAATCATGTAGAATTAAACTTAGATACTTCTATGTCTCCCCATCTACTTAAAATAATACCCGTCTATGTCGTTTCTAACCATTAGAGGAAACCCACAGAAACGGAAATCGTGACAAAAAGAAACATTATTCAATCCAGCTCTAGGTCTTAAAACGGGTATCTCTCAAGCCTTCGTAGAAGCATTCGAAGGCCAGCCATCCTTTGCCCGGGCGTTCTGCACAGCAGACTCCACGGCCTCCACAAGATCTGCATGGAACAGTGGTCTATCCACCGCATGCACTGTTCCAAGCTTGGAGTATTTGACTCCTCCAACCGTCCGCTCTTGCGCCTCGATCTCCTGGATCTGGTCCTCGTGGACCCGCATAACCGAGCGGTTTGGCCTCAGATATGATACGCAGGCACCCTCTTCGCGGCCCAAGTCGGAACCTCCGACCTCGCCAACAGTGTAAGTGTGCCTGAAGCCCGTGGTCAAGTTTTCGCCATCAGCATCAGGGGGATATCCAAACCCGGCGATGGCGAGTGCTCGTCGCGTCCAGCGGTTGTACATGTTCGCAAAGTGCCATTCTACGACATCCGGCGCAGCGTAGCGGTCAAGAGCCTCGCGAAGATGGACTAGGCCGTGGATAGTGGTGATGTCGAGCCTATTAACGGCGGAAAAGTCCAGAACAACGGCACGGAGGTAGGGCAAGGGTTCAACGGCGTCTGTTTGCGTGGCCGCAGCATTGCACCACAATCGGTCCTACACGACGGCGTTAGTATGTTTCCCCCAAAAGGCTTTCTTTGTGAAATAAACACATACCGAAGGGTGCTCAAGCTTCTCTTCAGTTGTCCTTCGGGTAGTCTTTTCAATGTATGTCTTAAGAATATCAATGTGGTGCGCGTGGTTGGTGTAATTGAAGCCTTCGGGGAATCGGTAAATGATGACCCCAGGATAAGGCACCCGAACCTCCACGTGCGGGTTGACTCCGTTGCTCCGGTCAAGGGGTACAAAAATATACCGTCCCTTGTCATCCTGCGCGTATCCAGGCATAGACGGCGCAGGGGTGGCATCGGGATCAGCCTTAGAATTGGAGTCACCAGTCTTGGTAATATCATAGACTTTGATGCGTCCCATAAACTTGCCACTTGTCCTCGAGAGACCAACGAGCAAGACAACGGCCGAAAGACAAATGGTCACGTACATCGACACTTCTAGGGACTCGAAGAAGGCACAGATAACACCAATGACCCAAATGCAGAACTCAAGCTGAGACAGCTGCCAGTAGCCGTAGAGGGTCGCGGGGGTGGCTACAAGGTTACTGACAGCGTGTATGATGAGCGCCGCAAGAGCTGCCATGGGGATGTAGAAGAACACTCCAGTGAGGACATAGAGAGCAAGGACCAAAAGGCCTGCGCTGAAAACACCAGATCCAGGGGTGCGAACACCAGCCTTGGAGAGCACGGCAGAAGCTCCGAATGAGCCGGTGCACGAATAACCACCCACGAAGGGACCAACCACATTAGCAGCACCCTGGGCGACAATTTCCTGTGACGCAATGACGGTGTAGTTGAACATGCGGCCAAAGGACTTGGCAATTGCAATATGCTCAATGATGAGAATAATGATAATAGCGGGGAGTTCCGGGAGAATCAGCTTGAGGAGCTCGAGGTCCATTTTTGGAGGACCGGCGTGGCTGAAGCCAACTTCGATCTTGTTGACCAATCGGAACTTGGGATCATCGCGATGGTTGCGGTTGACAATGAAACTGATAATGGTGTACAAGATCATGGCGGCGACTTGCCTCAAAGACGACGCGGCTTCCCACAACCGCTTCTTATGGGGCTGCCTGCGGGCCATGTGGGCACAGAATTCTCTCACCATGAAGAGCAACACAAGGCAGGACACACCGATCGCAGCGTCAAGTCTGGCATTCGGGAGGGCTTTGAGAGTATTACCAAGGACCTTGTAAGGGGATTCTCGAGTGTTGAGACCGGGGATTCCCAAACAAACGGGTAACTGGGTCAACATGATGGTAATACTGGCAGAGGTAACGAAGGCGGAGATGGGAATATAGGGGATGAACTCGATGATCCATCCCAAGCGGAGTAACCCAATCACAACTAAGATGATGCCGGATACCAGGGACACTGTTTTCGCTATGTCCTCGGAAGCATATACTCCAGGTCTTTCCTCTTGAACTGATGTTACAATGCCACCGACTAAGAGAGAACCAACAGCCGTAGTCTGTTGTCATGGATGGTTAGTGAGGAGAGTCATGGGCCGGAGACCACTTTCACTTACTCCGATAACAATATCTCGTGAGGTACCAAACATCCAATAGAGGACGGCACCGGAGAATGAAGTATATAGACCGAACTCGGGGGTTAATTGGGCAAGCAAAGCATAAGCCATCGCCTGGGGGACGACGACAAAACCGACAGTTATCCCTAGGCGCAGTTAGCCTCCGATTCCACCGTGGTTAATGAGAGCGGGCTGATAGATCTTGAGACATACCAGCAATGACGTCTCCAATGAGCCACCGCAGATTATACCTAGGGAGCCATTGTGCACAGGGAAACAGTTCGCGGAAGTAGTTCACTACTCCCTCTTTGGTAGGCTTCAGTTCGCGGAAGAACTCTCCTATCGTAGGTTCGCTTTCGATGTATACTTCCGCAGGGTACAATTCGTTCTTTGCCTTTTCCTCTAAATCCTTGGATATTTGCGTATAACGATCATTGGGTTGGATTCCCAGGGCCTTGGTGGCCATATCGAGCATACGGCTAGAAGCCATGATGGGTAGTGCTACCTCTAGTAACGAAGCAGAGCATAGGGGGAGATGTGGAGACGTGAAGACGTGAAGTCGTAAAGACGTAAAGTTTAAGACCGTCTTGAGATTACCGGGTCCTCTTCAAGGGTATTATAGAAAAAGCGAGTGGCGGTAGGTAGGGGACACGAAGTTCCTGACGTGGATGCCAAGAAAATCTAAGCGATCAGAGTTCGGACATCTAAGAAGAAAGCAAGTCCACCCTCAACAAGAAAGAGAAACTTCGTACCAAAGGAAGGGTTATCGAAGATGAGGTGTGGATGCAAATGAGAGGTCATTGGAGAAGCATCGACCTTGGTCGATTTACACGGAGGAGGAGGAGATATTAAGAGGAGGATACCGCCGGGAGGGGTGATGGGTAAAAAATGTCCGAATTGCACCCATCGCATGAGAAAACAAGACGACTGAAAAGCTTACGGATAGAGTCAAGTACAAGTAAAGTCCATCCCGGGAAAGCGCACCCCCCTTCCGGCCCCCGTCTCCCCCCATCGCTTCCAATGGCAATGACCGAGTGGGCCCAGCGGCGTTTGGACCCATTTCGTCCCCGATAGGACACTAGGAGGGGTCTAGGCGCCTCCTTCCTCATTCGAGAGTTTGGAGATGAAGCCAACAGTCACTCCTGCCAGGTTGAATCCAGCCACAAAGTATCACCCATGTCCAAGACCACGTCACGATGCAAGCGTTCTTTCTATCCTGTCACCCTGGGGGCCATCAGTCACAACTATGCGGCCCACCGATATCCGAAAACATCTTCGCTTCCGCAGCACTAGAGGGCCCTCCCGGCCCATCCATGAGAGCTTCGAGGAGCAAGGAAAGTAGCCCGGGGAGCGCGCTAGGAAGTCGGTAGGACCTCGGTAGGGGCTGTCGTAGGGACTCGGTGCTCCCCACAACCAAAACTTTACCGTTGCCGGTTACTCGGCATGGCTAGCGTCTACCAGTTGAAGGGAAGAGACGACCCATCCGTTAATAGTACTGAAGTTGCTGGTAGAAAGTCTTTTTTTTCCTCTTTGTCTCGAAGGACGATGGCCGGAAAAGCGCACGCCGCTACTCCGGATCTTTCATTGCGGGCACTTTGCCCCCTTCGATGAGTAGGTTGGGCCCGGTGGAGCGGCGTCCAAGGTTTCTTTCTGCAGACACCCCTGCCACACAGGTGGCCAGCTGCACGTCGTGCAGATCTCGTGTTTAATAATCGAAAATTCCCGCTTTTTCTGACAGGGACGCAACGTTTTGGGGCGCTGGCGGGCTGGGGTGATGGGGAACAACCGAAACTTTACAAACACCACCCTTTCGGTCAGGCCTTTTAGGTTGACACCGCCAGTGCCCGAGCCAATAGTCGGCGAATGCCTGTCCAGTCCCTGTAAACGAAGCCATCGCTGGATCTTCCCATTGGTCTTATCGGGCCCAGTTAGCTCGATCGGGGTTATGGGAGCGAAAATTTGATACATGGTATGACCATGCCCGGGCTCTTCGTTGACTAAAGTCGCCGTCTACTGGTTCGAAGTGTCCGAGAATGAATTACTCCAGGCCAAGGCCCATACATTCAAACAATGGAATGGCCCGCTCCTATCCTTGAGGACGCAGCAAATTCACATGCCTTACGCATTGCAAAGTCCTCGACAAAAGACTCATCGTACCAAGGTTTAGTGCGCGTGCCATTCAGCCATGATTCTCGCTCTACTGAGTAATGAAGATTTGCCCACACCGATATTACCGAACCGAACCGCCCCGCAACAGAGAAATATACCAAGTTCTCGATGCAAGCCAAGTCGAAAATGCCCTGAGCGTGTAAAATAAGATCGCCCCAATACAACCCTATTATATACAGCAAGCCACATTTTCCAGGAATTTGCCAACCGCAGCCCACAATCATTATATACCTTGTGACTCAACGAGCCACGAAAGCCTTTGAGAGAAGAAGAGTCTCCCTACTTTTGCCTCTTATGTGTGGCTTCACCGCTGGCCCACCCTGTGCTGCACAGGGAACGCTGGTACAGGGCCCCGCCGAAGAACGGAGAGCGACTTGGGTTACTTAATCGTGCGTCGATCCAGGATCAGGTGCTGCAGGTGCTCTTCTCGTCCCGGATACCGGCACCCGAGTGTGTGTGCGTCTGCCAGCAGGATGACGTTCCTTCTTTGGGCTCGACCTTTGTTCGTTCTCTGCCTCTCGTTTTTTTCAGACAAATAAATTGACCGTATATGCGTAGCGGGAGCTTTGATGACGAGGGTGGGCGCTCGAAACCATCGTCAAGGTTCTGCGCCCTCTGTTTCTTCAATTTCCAAAGCACGACACAGCGGTTAAGCCCATGTACAGCCCGTTCCTTGGAAAGGAAAACAAATGGTGACGGAGCGAAATCTAGTAGTAACCCCCATCATCGCCGCCGTCATCACCGTCATCACCATCCCCATCTCCGTCATCGAAGTAGGCTTCGGCGTCGTAGTCACCCGCATCTTCATCATCGTATGCGTAGTCCTCGTCTTCCTCCTCCGCAGCCTCCGAGTCATAGGCCTCCTCTTGACCCTCCTCGGGTACCTCGCCAAGCTCCAGCTTCTTCATGAGCGCGGCATCGAAACCACTCCCGCCTTCTTTAGCGCCATGCATCCTAAACAGCTCTTCAGCCGTAGGTAATGACGTGACTGTGCTGAGTTTTAATTTCTTGTCTCCTTGCTTCTTCTTGCCACCGGGTCCATCCGCGCCATCGAGGGTTACGTGCAGCTCCGCAGGGAAGAGGCGTTTCAAGTACGGCCGTGTCGAAAAGTCGGGTAGATTGCGCTCGTTGGCCTTGAATTTCGACGACCATGTCTCTACGCCGGTAAAGATGTCGGCCGTGGCCTTGGTCTTGACGGCATACTGCTTGTTGCGCTGCTGCTGGTCGTAGATGCGTTTCGGCCGCGTGGGGTCTCGTATCGTGTGTTTCTTCGTGTAGAGGGGGCCGTCGTGAATCTGGCGCTGGTAGAGCAGAAAGTTGTTGACGTAGCGGTTCTCCGCGTCGGTTAGGGTTCCAGCGGACTTAAACGAGTAAGGCTGCAAAAGGCGAAAAGTGATACACATTAGTCTTCGGCACAGGGCGGTGGTGCACATTGCAAAAAAAAAAAAAAAAAAAAAAAAGAATAAGGCAGGACCAAGCACACAGAACAAAAATAACAGCTGGGATGTATGGTGAGAACGAACCGGAAAAGTCTCCGAGGGCCGACCATCGACTTCATCAGATTCCCAGGGCAGAGGAGGGCCGCTTCGTCCTCCACGGGCGCCTCCACGTCCGCCGCGACCGCCCCCTCGAAAGCCACCGCCGCCCCGGGACATTGGAGGTTATGAGGCGTCCCTATTCGAGAGCGGTAGGTTGACTGACGAAAGGCCCGTCTCGCTCGACTAGTTTGTGATTCCAGGGGTAACGATTCCGAAGGGGTGGGAGTCAAAAGGAGTTGACGCGGGGGTGAATTTTTGGCTCGAGATCACATGTTTGAGAGGCTGCGAAGGTGGGGGGTGAGAGAAGAAAAAAGGAAAAATTGCGCCTAGGATGACAGCCCGGCCAAAAAAGGTTCAATTGTAAGGCGAGAATGGTGGGCGCCGTAGCCTGACATCAGAACCCCGCTGGCGAGCCGGCCTTTCAGCCTGCCTGCCTGGCAGTGGGTCATGCTGTGGTTGGCCAGCTCGTGCTACGAGTACGTACCACTTAATACTGGCGCTGCTGATTGGATTTGATCAATCGAGACTGTCAGGGCAGGGGTTTGACCTGCCGCTGCCGACCATCAAGGAGGCCCTCCGAGTCGCACAGCACTCGAGGCGACATCTCGTCGTCTCATACATGTACTCTTCAGCCTTGGCGGAATCAAACCTCGGGCCCCAGCTGTATAAGGAGCGTCGCATCAAGATGAAGCCACTTTCAAGGGCGCAGGTGATGCATGCAGAGATAGCTCCCTCGATGGCCCCATCAGTCCATGATTACTGATCAGCTATCTCCATCTCAACAAAAACCAAAGCCATATCAGGAGCAAGGGGGGGGGGAGATCATCCATGAGCTGAGAGAACTTCCTTCTCTACATCTACTCCCGCCGGACCTTATCCAAACTTTCCACGGACGGAACAGGATTCGCACATCGAATCCGACTAGGCGGTATTGTACAGTTCATCTTCATTAAAGCAGGTTCAGTAACATTGATCAAATCCCTCCCCCAAACACCATCAGAACAACCTAATCCTGTATTTTATGCAATGTACAAGTTTGATCTCAAGCCCAAGATCCCGTACAAATCCACGCAGTAACAGTCTCCAACAGGCAGGAAACAAATGCCACAAAAACGACCATATGTAGGCTGGGTAACGCGTGAAAGTTGGAAAAAGAAAAAGGATGAAAAAAAGGAAAGACGACAGAAGCACTAGATCATGGGGTTCAAGAACGCCATCTGCAACTTCGTCAGTGCCTCTCTTGTCTTACCCACTTCCACTGCCTGCCTGATGATAGCATTTCGCATGTCTACTAGAGTCGCCTTCATTTCTTCAAACGCGCTATTCGAGCTTCCCATGTGGTTTTGGAGGGCGGTGAGTTTCTGGTAGAGACCCCCCTCTACGTTGGGCATATGCTGCTGGATCTCGGCAAGATACGACCGTAACTTGTCGTCTCGCTCGCTTAGCTGGGCACACTGCCTGTTGAAGAAACCTATGAGATCCGTCTCGTTAGGGTCGGCGCCGAAGCTCGTGTTGGCGCCAGATGCGGTCCAGAGGCCGGGGAGGTGGTAGTGAGCGGGGAGCTTGAGGTTCTCGACGGCGCGGCCCACTGTTTGTGCGTCGTCGATGTTCTTGTTACTGAGGCTGCGGAGCTCCTGGACGGCGGCAACGTCGCCTTCGAGCACAGCACGCTTAACTAGTTCGTACTTATTTTGCAGATAGGCGACGTCAACAGCAAGCTGCTTGATTTCCTGCTCATGCACCGGCGTGTAGCCCGCTATCTCATCCTTCCACTTGCTGACCTTTTGAATGGCAGCTTCGATAGTTGTAATGAGAGTCTGGCCCTCTTTAGTAAGATCGTCAAACTTGGTGGAACCCTTCACCTGCGAGAGATCGACGCGAACACCGGGGGCGGCTTGTTGGGCTTGTTGTTGCTGCCCACCACTGTACATCAAGAAGGTTAGTTGGGCATTGGACCCCATGACTCGCGGTACTGGCCTTCACGCAAGCACTTGAAACATTCAGGGCCAGAGAGACTGAAAGTGATGAATGGAGCAAAAATGAACGTACAGGATGCTGCCCATCTGGGGCTGCTGAGACTGGCCAAAAAAGGAGCTGCCCTGGGTCTGTGTGGTGTTGGCGGTGCTGCCGCCAAACAGACCTCCAGCTGGCTTCTGCTGTTGCGCACCTCCAAAGAGCGATGACGTCTGCTGGGGTTGCTGAGTAGTCGTGGCACCGAAGAGGCTTGGCTTCGCAGGCTGGGGGTTGTTTCCAAACAGCCCACCTCCTGTCTGTTGTTGTTGTTGTGGTTGTTGTTGTTGCTGCTGCTGCTGCTGCTGGTTCTGCTGGTTCCCGAAGAGTCCACCGCCTTGATTTGCCGATCCGAATAGTCCACCCGTCGTTTGTGCCTGAGATGTATTCTGTGCATTGCCGAAAAGTCCTCCGGACTGTTGAGGCTGGGAGGCAGTGGCAGCGCTTCCAAAGAGACCCCCTGCCGCAGGCTTCGCAGCAGCGCTCCCGAATAATCCACCCGTCGCCGGTGCTTGGGAAGTTGTCGCGGCTGACTGTCCGAAGAGACCACCGGCGGCCGGGGCCTGGGAGGTACTGGAACCGGAGCCACTGTAGATTGCCCAAGGTTAGTAAACGGATCCATGTAATGCCAAGCGCGTAGCCGATTCAAGCCCAAGACAACTCCTCGTATGCACAAAGTCTACTCCTCCATCCGTCGGAAGCTCTCGTGAACGGCGACGAGATGCGGTGAAGCTACCTACAATAGATTGGCAGCCCCGGTATTGATGGACAGTCCACCAGGACCGCTGGCCGATCGCGCGAGCGCCATTTGTCGACCTGTGTTGTGTTCGCTGAGGTTATCGGCCAAGACGTAGCGGTGGAGAAGCTTTCGTCGGCTTGGGGTAGGTCGGAGTCGAGAGGTTCTTAGGGGGGGGGGAGCGCCGCTATCAGGCTGGAAAGTTTTAATGCTCTGCAAACGCGATTGGGAGCTTTGGTTGTTTTGTCAATATTGCCATGGGACCCGAGAAGCGTAGTTTACAGAAGAGGAAGGCGGTGTAATTGTATCACCTGTCTCGGGGTGGCAAACAGCTGGATGAGTCTGGCAGTGCCTGATTACCATGTGCATTGCATGCCATGGCACTGTTTGGATGAATTGGTCTCGACGTACATCTCAGATGCAGGACAAGATATTACTTCACATCCATATCATATTCCTATTGACAGCATTGAATGATTAATAGAAATCCGACTGCCCCCTCCGCTGTTATTTACACGAGATTTTGGCCTGTTTCCTTCTATATTTCCATGCTTTGTATATATAACGCAACATCCCATGCCGTGATGCCGTTTGAACGAGTCTTCAATATGTATCACGTGACCTTCTGTCTCTGACAGCTGTCAAAAGCCTGGCTGCAGCTCGCTTCACCTGACATGGATGCCCGCCTGGCAACAATCAAAAGAAGCATGCCTTTTGGTGCAGACATCATTAGAGAGCTCACGCCGCTCAATGCTGCTGTCTGCAATCCAAGCTCCACTCCCAACCCCAACACAACAAAGCAGCACCAATCCCAATTGTGAAGATTGCCACGACAAGCTCTTCACCATGGATATTGAGGATGATGATGATTTCTACGCCCCTGAGGAGCCCATGGTTCCCGCCAAGGATAATGAAGCTGCTACCAAGACCCAAGCTCCTGCTGCTGGCTCGCGCAACGACGACGAGCTAGAGGAAGGCGAGGAGGAAGACGAGGGCGGCATCATCGTGGAAGAGGACGACGAGGACTCAGTAGGCTCCACCGTTGCGCTTTCCTTTACTCGAACCAGAGACGCTAACGAGCTCGCTAGGATGTCGACTTTATCATCGAAAATAAGGACGGCGAAAAAGCAGCCCCTCCCCAGTAAGTTGTCCCGCTTGCAACAGCTCCCACCGCCTACCAAGCGACGACCTTCCTCAGTGGCATTTCAATCTTCTCACAATGAGCAGACAATCGCGGTACAGCGACATCAAGAACATCCCCCAGCGCACCGCGTCGGGCGAGATTTCGTCGAAACCCGCCCCCGCGAAGGATGAGCACAAGCCTCTTCCCGTGCCCTCGGCCGACAAAGCCGCTGCCGCGGCGAGCAGCTCCAAGATTGATATCAATGCTGCGCCCATCTACCCTCCTGCCGGCAAGCCTATTACGCAAGTCAACATAGACACCGGTACGCGCTTCCCCGAGACACCTTTCCTTCTTTTTGCCTTTTTCAACCCCGCAGCTAACCCTTCCCTCGTAAACACAGATCTCCCCGACAATGATAAGCCTTGGCGCAAGCCCGGTACCGACCTCAGCGACTACTTCAACTACGGCTTCGACGAATTTACCTGGGCCCTCTACGCCTCCAAACAGGAATCTGTCCGCGCCGAGTACAACCCCGACCTCGTCGCCGCCAGCAACAAAAAGATGATGGAGGACTTCAACAACATGATGATGATGGGCGGCATGGGCCTGCCTGGTGGTCCTGGTGCTACCGGTGCTGGCGGCGGCATGGGTGGAATGCCCGGCATGGACGGCATGACCCCCGAGATGCAGCAGATGATGCAGCAAATGATGCAGTCGGGCATGGACCCCAGTCAGATGGACCCTGCCGCCATGGCTGCCATGTTCTCCGGCATGCAGAACCCCGCGGGCGGTGCCGGTACTCAGGGAGGCCAAGGCCAAAACTACCAAGGCTTCGGTGGGAACCAAGGTCAGGGCTATGGAGGCTTTGACCAGGGCATGGGCGGAGGCGGAGGCGGCGGTGGTGGAAGGGGTGGATTCGGAGGCAGGGGACGCGGACGCCGCTGGTAAAACCCGCTGCCGGCAAGGACTCACTTGTTTTCTGCAATCGTCGAGGTTTACGGTACAGGGCACGAAAGGGTTGGGATTTTGATGATCATCATCTATGGGCGTTAACGGTACAAAAACGTGGCCGGAATGGCTGTTTTTTCGAGTAGTATATCAGTTCATTCATAAGGAACAATGCGAGTAGGCACGGAATCTGGATGCTAGAAGAGTCCTTCGTTCCTTCATTATGCCGTCCTACGGTTTAGTGCGTACATGTAGCCATGCCATATCGATTCCTCTTCCTCTCACCATACGTAAACTGACAATCCGTCTCCTCCCTTCCCCCTGGCCACTTACTGCTCTAGCTCCCCGTCCCCACAACACTCGTGATAAACTCACCAAACGCATTCAAATCCTCATCCGCCTGCACCTCTCTCCTCAACTCCCCAACGGCCCTAACAGCAGCAGTATCGTCCCTGCGGCCCCTCATAAACGCGGCAAACTCCGTCCTCGTCCCGGGATTCTCCCCAGCCTCAAACACCTCCCTAAACAGATCCTTGTAAAACTGCACGAGCACAAGGTACATGGCGATGTCGTCGCGATTCACGAGATCGATAGCCATCTGCAGCAACGTGTTCGAGTGCGGCGGCCGCCTCGGGATCGTGGCCGCCACGAGTGCATTGAAATCCAGGCGCGCGATCTTGGGAAGCAAGCCCAGCAGGCGGTTCTGCGAGAGGGAAGCCTCGCGGTCGTCTTCGTCGTCGTTGCAGGTTTCCACAATGGCGACGGCGGCTTGGCCGCGGAGGATGTCGGTCCAGATGTCCAGCGCCGGCGGGCTGTCGCCGTTGACGGCGTCTGATAGGGAGAGGCGTTTGGTGGCGCCTACGAGGTCCGGACGGGTTCCCTCTAGCAGGTTCATGAGGGCCTCCTCGCCGCGCTGGCCGACTTCCACGGCTTCGGCTTCAAGCCAGCGCTCCACCAGGGCGTCGAGGACGTCCCTTCTCAGCACTGCGGCGATGCCCTCGGGCCCTTCGGCGCGCTTGATAATTTCCATTGCGAGGAGGTTGGCGGACGGATGGGGAGCTTGCAGGGCGGCGATGAGCATGGGGGGTTTGATGAAGGAGAGGACGGCGCGAATGGGCATGCGGGAGAGGAGGGCGTCGATGAGGGTGGTGACGGCGCGGAGGGAAGCATCGTCGGTTAGGATGGGGAGGGTGGAGATGAGGTGGGTGAGGAGGGTGTAGTAGGTGGCTTGGTTGGCGGCGAACGGGAGGGAGTAGAAGGCTAGCTCTGTGAGCACCTTGTCGAAGAGGGCTGGCTCGAGGGGTGTGGTGGGCGATGAGGCGACGGCCGTTAGGTGGGCGACGAGCGGCGGGATGCCCATGGAGGCGGGGTCACCTTGGGGTTTGTCGTCGGGCATTGTGGTGGTGGTGTCAAGATGAAGATGGTTATTTGTCGGTTGTAGATGATTTGAGATGGGCTAGGAATTTTTGAGTAGATGTGAACCTGGAGATTCCAGCATGGAAAATTGGTCAAAGGCGAAATGAGGTTGAAGAAGGTGCGATGAGGCAAGGTTGATGGCGGGGTCCGATCTTGCGAATAAGTCAGGCAGAACAGAACGTGTAACCCACACACTAAATAAACATCGCACGCGTCCGCCAGGCGGAGCCTAAACCAACCTCGTTTCAACTCGGACGTAAGTCATCCTGGCTGCCTTTAAGACGCATACACGGTGCGGTCTTCAATATATCACCATCCAGACAAATTACACGGACATTCACGAACTCGTCCGAGAACCTAAGAGTCTTGGCACCGCGAAGACGTCATGTATTACCAACGCTAACGAGGAAGTGCCCATCAAATCCTACAGTTACAAATCCACCCATTTTATCTCTATCAGATTCAATATAAGGACACACAATAGTAGAATTCTTAACATCCCGTGGCCATGATAGGTTTGACACCAACGGGGAGGGAAATCGCCCTATCGTCTCTCTATATAGAGTAGAGAACGAACACCAAATTCAAAACACACAAGGAAATGGAAAAGAATAAAATAGAAACATAAAGAAAAGAGAAGAAGCCTACTCCCCCAAAACATCATAGTCAACCAGATCCTATCCCGTTTTACACTTGAGTCCCAAACAGTTTCTCTATGCATCCCGCGAGACGGGTCTCCTCATCCTCTCCGCTGCATCAACCTCGGTGCCATTGCCGCTGTTCAACGTAACACTCTCCCTCCTCTCCTTCTTCGTGCTCATATCCTTGATTCCGAGCCCCACCTCGCCTACTCGCCGAAGCACAAGGAAGAGCGCATTCCTCAACTCCGAGTTGAGCTCCCTCGTCACCAGTTCAATAACGAGCGGGTAGAATCCGCTCAGGTTGGCCTGGAAAGCAGCCTCGGGGAACGACGCGAAGCCCTCAAGGACGTCGACCACCACGGGCCGCCATGCAACGATGTTGCGATGCTGGCTCTCCTCCTCGAGCGTGATGTAGCTGCCAATGACATCCTTGCAAAGGGGCACGAGGGCCGCCTCAATATCCGACCGGCTCGCCTCACGTTCCGGTGCAGTGTCAGAAAACATGCGGAAGAGGATGGAGATGTACGTCGCCGCGCTTCCCGACTCCTGTTTGAGCAAGTTGGGTGGCTGGCCCATGAAACCCTGGCGCCAGAGCTGCATGCGGAGGTCCTTGTCATTGTTGAAGCGGCGCGCGAACAGGTACGACTTCTTTAAGAGCGCCATCAACCTCAGAAGCTCGATGGATGGAATCTGCGCATAGACGGCATCGTTGCTGAAGAGCTCGTTGACCGTCTCGATCATGAGAAGGTGGAGCACACAGCGCGAGATGATGCGGTTGAAAAACCGCCTCCTAGCGGCTGTCACAACCACGGGCTGCTGCTGCAGCGTCGGGGGGGGGCTTGTAGTCCTCTAGGGGGGCGTGGGCGGCCGGAGTGCCTATCGTGGGTGAACCAGACTCTTCCTCCACAAGAGTGCTCTTCGTTGTCTTGGGCGTGGGGAGCGGTGAGGTCCCGGCCTCAGACGCCTCGTCGTCATCACCACCATTGATCTTAAGAGACTTTTCGTCAACGTCATCGCGAGCGGGGCTAAGGGCGCCAGGGAAGGTGTGGCCGTTTGTTACAGGCGACAGAGTCGTCGAGGCATCTAGAGTAGTGGCGAAAAAGAGTTCCTTGGCGGTGGTACGCTCAAAGAGTTCACAGAAGGCACCAACAATCTGCGCCCAGTTATCCGGAGAGAACTTTTTAACGTTCTTGAGAATGAGTTGCTGCAAGCAGTTGCTCCCGATGCGCGCGATCGTGTCGTTCTCTTGGCAGATGCAGAGCGCTAGTAGTTTGAGAATGCGGTCGAGCATATACTCGAGGGCACTGAAGAAGTGGGTAAAGAGACCAATCATGTTCCGCAGCGCCTGGATCATAGTTGTGGAAAGCCATACTGAGAGCTCTTCGTGATTAAGAGCGTTGTTCAGCTCCGGCCGTGACCTCAGCACCATAAAGATCGGTTCAAGCTGTTGCCTCCACAGGATATCCCAGAACTCGGGCCCAAAGTCTCCTCCGTACCGCTGTAGCGTTTCAAAGAAATATTCGAGCGCGCTAGACCGAACCTCCAGATCCTCGCCAGTCATCAGGATGTCGTGGAATGCAAACAGAACGGGGAACCAGTAGCCTTCCTCAACTGAAGTGCGACCTTGTTGAAGCTGCATCGATGGGGACTTGAGTGCCACTTCAGCGCCTGCGGCGAGGCTGTTGAAATTTTGTGATAGAGGGCATTCGGGCGTTTTGAGCATCCTGGGGATAATCGACTTGAGGGCCTCGAGTGCCTGCAGACTCTTCTTCTGGAACTTCATGTTCTTGGAAAACTCCGTCAAGCACACGATAAGGTCCGTAAAGGCACCCTGTGATATGACGACACCAAACTTGTTCTTGTATACCTGGCTCACGTTTTCGTATGCGAGGCTGACAATGCTCTCGTACGGCTCTCGTGCCGCCACTGTAAAGACGCCAAACATGGTCCTCCAGCCAGACCGTATATTGTCTCCCTTGGCAAGAATCATCTGGATCAGACATCGCAGAACCATATCCTTAACCGCCACATTGTGCGAGTTGGAGAGGACGTGCTCGAACGGCTTGAGGAAGTCTTTTTGGAACTTGAAACCGGGAAGCTCTTCAATCTCCATAAAGCGCATTGAGAGCTGTCGCAGGGAATCGAGCGCGAAGAAGACGATGGTCGTATTGTTGTGGCACCCGACCTTGTTAAAATGCTCACCAAGTACGTCCCAAATCTGAGTCCACTCAAATCGCACACGCGTCATGTTGTAGTAGCTGATTTCGACAATCTTCTGCAGACTATACGTTCGAGGAGAGTCGTTGGAGCCCGATACCTTGATCTCGTCCCAGCTGACTTCAGTCAAGGCACGAGCAAAGTGGACAATCGCGTCTCCAGAGAGGTTGCCCGTGTTGGTGAAAATCCTATCCACGCTCTTGATAACCTCATCCGATCTACTCTCAAGCGCAATCTCTGTGGAGAACCGGTGCGGACCACCAGACCTAGCCCGGCTCCGGCGCTTGCCCTTGATTGACGCAGAATCGCTATCCTTCGGAGGCGGGAGGAAACGCGCCTGAGACACGTCGGGCACGGCGCTCTCATCGACACCACCTGAGATGAGCTGTAGCCGGTCAAGCTGGCTGATACACATAAGGATATCCTTCCACGATTCGTTGAGAAGGTTGCCCTCGGTCTGACCGAGCTCGAGGAGGACTTTAAGAGCCTCGACGTTCTTGGCGTGGATTTCATGGGGGTTATTGAGATTAGTGGTGTTCTTTATCGCGTTGATAAACGCCACTCTCGGGGTAGACAGATCGAAAAGACAGGCAATCTTGGTCGCCATCTTCATACCATCAAGACAAAGCTTGTTAACCTCTAGATTATGGGTCTTTTGCATCTGACTCGAGAGGGCCGAGAAGAAAGACATCCACGTCTCATCGAACATCGAGCCGACGTGGCGGAACGACGTCGCAGGGATGAACCTAGTACCAGCCTTGGCGGCATTGCGTCGCTGGTTCTTGAACAACGTCTTGAAAAGGTGCTCGGATCGCGAGGCAATCTCTTCAGATTGTTGTAGGTATGCTTCTCTGCGGAGATCGCGGCCGACATTAGCAAGAGCCTGGCCGAGACCGGCGGCGATACCACCCGAAGGCTGCTGCGTAGGGAGCGTGCCCGCAGCCGCAGCAGCTTCTCTCTCGCTCTTTAGGACGATCTCATTGTTCTGGATCTCCTCGTAAATGGCCACCAGGTAGTCATCGGGAAGATCGGCGTTGTCGTTGATGCCTCGGTTGTTCTTGATGAAATCTTCCTTGGTCATGCGCCTCGCAATCTTGCTACTGTGCAGATCAGTGTTGAGCATAATGACCGAGTATGACAGGACGTAGGCAGTATCGGCATTGGCGAACGCGTTAGGGTTACCCATGACGTATCGATTGGCAAACTTCAACATGAACCGATCAATCTTCTGAGCTTCACCGGGGAGGCGGAAGGATTGGAGGAATTGTCTCAAGGCGTCGACAAATCGCTTCTTGGTAAAATCCATCTGGTCGACGAAGGCGTGCATAATCTCGATGTTCTTCTGGTCGCCTTCGCCCAAGTACTCTCCGATCTGCGCCTTATCTAGCCTCTCGTCGGTAAGCAGGAACTTGGCAATATCCTCCGGACTATCACTGGGGATGAAGCCTTCTTGTATGAGAAGCTTGATGCCCCTCTTGGGCTTAAAGTTGAACTGATTAACAGCGTTGGTCATTGCCGTCTTCCTCGCCTTGATCTTCTCTAGCTGCTCGGGATCGTCCTCGAGGATAGGAGTAGCAGGATGGCTGATACCGGTCTGAGGGGAATCGGAGGTGTGGATGGAGGGGTCTATCGACGCGCGAACGTCCTCAAGCGATAATCTGCCATCTCCATCACCGGGCGTTCGTGACGCATCCGGCCTTACCGATGCTGACCACGTAACCAAGGACCGTAACGTCTCGACGAGGGCATCAAGAGCGACGCGCTTCATAGAGTATTCCCGAGGAATGTCGGGATCGGTGTCGGTTAGGGGGGGCGATTGCCGCGACGGTAAGAGGCGGGGGTAGGATTGGCTTCACCTGCCACTCGGCTGCAGACGGTATCCTTGCGTTCCGCTCTTCGTAAGCTTGTTCCTGGGCCGTTGTGATGGTTACGGGCGCCGTAGAGAACTTTGATAGGTCCTCAATGATAGTTTGGTAAATGTTGTTGATGCTTCCATCGCAGTCGTAGTTTAAAAAGATCTCAACGAGGGCTCGAGGATCGGCACAAAGACGGCCCAGGATATTGATGACATAGAGCTTCTGGGTCGTCGGCGCGGTTCGGCGAGCCAGGAGGGCTAAGTAGATCTCGTTAAGGAAGACTTCGATTTCTTTCTATTACTGGGGTTAGCTATGTTCCGGCAGGCTTTCGAAGAGCGACGAACCTTAAACGGCGCCCGCATAAACTTGAGCATCAGCCAAAAGAGCTCAGCTGTAACATCGAATACTTTGTCCACCGCACAGGCACCGTTCCTGGTGATGGTGAGGCAGATGTAGTACTTTATGGCTTGCAGGAAGCTTGTGAACTCGCTGCTCTTGGAATTCTTGATCTTGCAGAGCGGGGAGACAAAGACTTGGATGTGATTGTTGAGAACGGTGTGGATGAGGTGGAGGGATACGAGCTTCGAGCGCATCGCTTGGCCACGAATGTCGTAGAGCTGATCGGGAGCGAGGACCTTGGTAGCCAGGTTACAGAAGGCGCGGAAGACAAGGTACGCATCTCGAATGTAGACCTCATCTTCGGCGTCAAGAGCTTCGGGGGTGTCTTCGGTAGAGGACTCTGCAATCGACTGTTCCGACACAGACCGGGCATTCCGCTTCACGGTCTTGAGCTGGGTCACCATTGTAGGGCCATCACCCATATGTGTGTCGTCGAAGCTCTTGCGGTGCTCGAGATCCTTGAGGGTAAGCTTTGTCTTACCCTCCCCATCCTTAGTAGCATCATCAGTCTGATCATTGCCATTTGTGTCGTCTGCATCCCCGTTCTCGCTGACATCGTCGCGCACAGTGTCGTCGTCCGCTACGCCGGGGGACTCGGGTTGGTCAAAGGTGACATTGCTCGAGTTACGCTTCAGCTTTGAAAGGTTTAAACGGGCCTCCTTCATCTGAAGACGGGTCCTGACTCGCTCAAAAACCGTTCCGACCATCTGCGTAAGAGTTCCCTGGGCGATCTGCTGGTTCGCCGTATTCCGCGACAGCAGGAAGACGTTGTATATTTGGCGAACGGCCTTAAGGAGGCCCGCACCGTGGACGACGATCTTGTCATTAAGGACAGCAGCCAATAATGACTTCACAATCTGGAGCTGAACCTCGACTGGGGTGGTCTCGCCTTGGAAACAGTCACATATCGTATCGATTGCTCGCTCGATGAGCGGGGCTCTCGCGCTCGTCCCTTCTTCAGCTCCTTCTTCCTGCGTATCGGTATCTAAGGCGGTAAAGTACGAGTAAGATATCAACTTTCCGATGCAATCGAGAGCAGTGGTTGTGAGCTGGGCATTGGAGCTCTTGGTCGCGAGCTGCAGCGGCGCAAAGACTACCTCGGGGTTGGGAAGCTGCGGGTCGGTCTCTTTTATAGCGGATATAGCAGCCTGGGCATATTCGGAAAGCTGTTTGTTCTTGTGGGCCTCTTTTGAGGTAGCTATGGCATCCAAGGAGGACACCACAAACGAAAGGGAGCTCATCGGGGAGCACTGGAGGAGCGCTGGGCCATATGGGGTCGCAAGAATGGCTTGTGGGAATTAGGGGCAGCACCTGTTCTTTTTTTGTGAAGAGGGTCGGCCGGAACAATGGGAGGGCACAAAGTCAGTGACAGCTCTGTAATTAGCTGCTGTACTCTCAATGAGAAGAGGTTGTGATGGCCAAATGTTCTGTTTGCTGTGCAGTAAATGGTGGCTGAAGCCGAGGCAGGTGGAATTTAACACGCTTCCAAAATCCAGGTTGCGACTTTCTGATTGCGGGATGGACCTGACAGACTTGGGATGGGTGCACGGACAGTCGACGACAGCTGGGCTGAGAGGGAGAGTCTTACGTAGTTTGTTGACAAAGGAGATCAGAGACCCTTGTAAACGCCAATAGTCGCCAGCCAGCCAGCAGTTGAGCATTAATTCTCTCGTCCTCGTACTTGCCAGGAATGGTATGGAGGCTATCGAATTAGGGCCTGGGCTACTCCCGGCTGGCAGGTTCAATTATAGGGGCAATTGATCCCTTCTCGCCAGCGTTCCGCGAACCATTCCAGGGCTGGCCAGCTGACCAGGGGGGGCTCTATGTTGTTACGATGTACTGAGGCTGGCCCCTTAGAATGGGTCTGGTTCGCTCCAATATTAGTGGGAGCTCCACGTGTTGAATTTACTGCCTCAGGCTTCCGTTCCGAGCAGGCCTTCTGTAGCCGGAGAAAGCACTGGTAAATTGAAGCTTTAGGAAGAGCTAAAGCGGAGAAGCATTGAACCTCCGGTTCTATTCCACGCTTAGGTAATGTGTTGACGGGGTTCTCTTCCGAAGGTCGGTAAGCCTTGACTAGAGAAGGATAGCGCAGTAGTGGGAGAGGCAGACCCAGGAAGGACATGACATCAAAGCCAGATAAAGGTCTCTGCAATGCAAACAATAAGATACATAACATAGCCCGTGGCATTCTCGACTCTTCCGTCTTTGGACCCTACGATCGAATGCAAGCAGCCCTGAGCTGGAAGCTCTGCGAGTGTAGTGGCTGTACCAGGTACATTACATAAGCTTTGAAATCACGGCGTATTTTGGGGCTTCGCAGGCTTCGGACCTTGTCCGGTCACAAGGGGCTCGTACCTAGTACTAAGCAACCAGCTCGGGATCAGTTTTTGGCGGGACAGTAAGCCTACCAAATCAGGTTTAGCGCCCCCAAGCTTCACACTTGCCAAGTTGCAGCAAAGAGACTCGGAGCTCAACGGAAAATGGAAAACACATCGTCAGTGAGAGAGAAAAAAATGATGGCACACTGCATCCACTCCGTCTTCCTCCGAATTTAACCACGTCCACATCTCCAACTCAACACCACAATCCATCTCCCGATCGCCTCCTTTGTCTTTGTTTTCTTCCCATCAATCCGTCCCTAATATTCTCGAGGTTCTTTTCCCCCTTCTCACCCGCCTCTTCCGGCGCCATCGTCCCTCCCTTTTCCGAAGGCCCAGAAGTAGCTCGCGCCAGCTTCCGAACTCAACCATCACAATGCTCGCTGCCGTTTTGCGAAGGCGGGCGCTCCAGCCCAACACCCTACGATATGGCCTCTCGTCACAATTGATCCGATGCTACGCCTCCTTCCCTCCCCACACCATCGTCAAGATGCCCGCCCTGTCCCCGACGATGACGGCCGGAAACATTGGCGCTTGGCAGAAGAAGGCCGGTGATACCATCGCCCCCGGTGATGTCCTGGTAGAGATCGAGACCGACAAGGCCCAGATGGATTTCGAGTTCCAGGAGGAGGGCGTCATTGCCAAACTACTCAAGGAATCTGGCGAAAAGGACATCGCCGTCGGTAACGTATGTTGACTCAATTTTTTCCCCAGCCTTACCAGCCTCGCACTTCAACCAATTTCAATATGAGTCAATTAGAAACTAACAATATTGTTTTGTTACTATAGCCCATTGCTGTTCTCGTCGAAGAGGGAACCGATATCTCCGCCTTCGAGAACTTCACCCTCAAAGACGCCGGCGGCGACGCCGCCCCTGCTTCCTCTCCCAAGAAGGAGGAGGCCGAGCAGCCCAAACCTGAACCTACCGAGGAGTCCTCTTCCGAACCCTCCCCCGGTGACGAGTTGGTAACTTCCTCTGGCGGAAGGCTAGAGACCGCTCTCGACCGCGAGCCTAACATTGCCCCTGCCGCGAAGCGATTGGCCCGTGAGAAGGGTATCTCCATCGAGGGCATCAAGGGAACCGGCAAGGGTGGAAAGATTGTTGAGGAGGACATCAAGAAGGCTGCTTCCAGCGGTGCTACCTCCGCTGCCGCTCCCGGTGCCGCGTACGAGGACATCCCCACCACCGGCATGAGGAACGCCATCGCCAACAGGCTTAAGGAGTCAGTCCAAAACAACCCCCACTTCTACGTTACCAGCCGGATCTCCGTCTCCAAGCTCCTCAAGCTCCGACAGGCCCTCAACAGCTCTGCCAACGGCGAGTACAAGCTCTCAGTCAACGACTTCCTCATCAAGGCCATGGCTATTGCCGCGCAAAAGGTACCCGCCGTCAACTCTAGCTGGAGGGACGGCTTTATCAGGCAATTCAACTCGGTTGATGTCTCTGTTGCCGTCGCTACCCCCACCGGTCTCATCACCCCCATCGTAAGCGGCGTCGAAGGCCGTGGCCTTGAGTCCATCTCGGCCAAGGTCAAGGAGCTCGCCAAGAAGGCCCGCGATAACAAACTCAAGCCTGAGGAGTACCAGGGTGGGACCATCTGCATCTCCAACATGGGAATGAACGACGCTGTCGACCACTTCACCGCCATCATCAACCCCCCTCAGTCCACCATCCTCGCCGTCGGCACCACCAAGAAGGTTGCCGTCCCTGTTGAGAATGAGGATGGCACAACGGGCATTGAGTGGGACGAGCAAGTTACCATCACGGCCAGCTTCGACCACAAGGTTGTTGATGGCGCTGTTGGTGCCGAGTGGATCAAGGAGCTCAAGAAGGTCCTCGAGAACCCTCTCTCCCTCATGCTATAAGCATGACGTATATTGTCAGGGAAGGCTGGTTGCCAGAGTGCGAGCTCTCTAGAGCCGTGGCTCTCAGTACCTTTGGGAAGAACTCATGATGTAAGAGAACCAAACGGAAAGGGAGTAAAGGGGAAACAGACCTTGAGAAGGAAGCTTGTAGAATCTAAAAGGAACGGAAACTGTGCAAAGGAGTCGTTTAATGTTTGTTGCCAGCGAGAAGGGGATTTTTTTATCCTTGTTTTAGAATTCAAACTGGCGGGAAAATGGAACACCCGCTCCGCTGACCGAAAGGGGGACGCCGCCGTCTGGCAAAAGCCCTTGGCTCTCCGTGTATAAGTGATCTCGAGGCTAGTGCAGCATCTGGGTGCTTTTTGGAAGGGTTTATCTAGTATTTTCTTGTGTCTTTGAAACAAATGTATATTCGTCTCGACATAAGCTCCGCGTCCGTTATGTTGTGTTTTTGCTTTGGAACAGTCGTTGACTGCTTTTTCAGGGGCACAACTTGATATTAAGGTAAATTTCAAGGACTAAACAACCTCGGCATTCGAATCGAGTGGATCGTGATCCGGCAACCCGAGACGCTGGAGCCATGCAGTTCTAGCGCCTGCGGCAGTTTAGATCGGCGGCACTACGTTGGACTGGCCAGCATATTTCACTTTAATCAGACTCAGTGACAGACGAGCTAAGGTTTCTAGATCGTCTGTGATGCCATCAAGAAGGTTTCTGGAAGCATGGAATGTAACGTTGAGATGTGTCTTTGAAAACGCTACTGATTCCAGAACTGTTCTTTCCCTAGTCCTACACGTATTACCACCCTTCTTTTTATCATGTGAAAAGACAGAAGAAATGGGCATGCAACCCAGGGCGCAAGTCAGGCCGCAACCTAGGCTAGCCTACCCCAGTCGACGAAAATTAAACCATGCCAAAGATACCCTCCTTTGTGTCTTTCTTGGCGCCAATGACACATAAAACACCAGCCATTGTCAAGACGCCGCAGAAGATGGATATTTCCTGATATCCGTGATAAGTGCGGAGCATAGCACCCACTGCGGGAGGGCCGACGAGGGTAGCCAGAGATGCAATCGCGAGGCCTTGTCCCATATACGTCCCGATTTCCCTCGGATCGTCCGCGCAGATGGTCAGCGCGATGGATCCTCCGGAGATGATGGCCCCAGAGACGAAGCCGAAGCAAACTGCGAAAACAATGATACCCGCGGTGGACGTTGCCTTGATCCAGCAGAAGCACATGATTCCCGTCCCGAGACCAGCGGCGCCCAGGAGGTTGAGACGACCGTACTTGTCGCCGAGGATACCGGGGAGGATGCGACCAAAGATGGAAGCGCCGTTGACAATAGCCACGAGGTACGACGAGAGGATCTCAGATACGCCATGCTCAATGCCGTAAATAGGCAGGTAAATCAAGGGAATAAACATACCCATATACAAGAAAAAGTTGGCGGCGATGAGGAAGACGTACTTTGGCGACTTGAACGCGGCAGGGAGGAAGAACTTGGACTTGCGCGGCGGGAGACGGGACGAGACGACTATGATGGCGAAGAGCAGCGGGCCCAGGACGATGAAGCCGCCGATGCGAAAGGTCCAGCCGAAGCCGAGGTCGGTGTCGTTGAGGAGCTTGGAGATGATGGAGGGGAAGACGACGGCGCCTATGGAGGAGCCGGCCATGGCTATGCCCATTGCGGAACCGCGGTTCTTGTCAAAGTAGTGGCCGAGGGCGGACATGGCGGGCACCATGATCATGCCGCAGGAGATGCCCGTTAGGAAGCCTTGGGCGAGGAGGAACTGGTAGTATTCCTTGCAGAGACTGGTCATCATTATAGCAAAGATATAAGCGACTGCCGCGGGACGGATGATCTATTTTTTCCCCCAACAACACCCCTGGTTAGCTTCTCTGTACTTTGATAAGGTTGCGTGTGGAGTCTTCTTGGAGAGTGTACAAGCTTACCTTGGCCCCGTACCGATCGAAGAGTGGCCCAGCTACGGCCCCGGTTAAGAACATACTACACATCTGTACCGACATGATCCACGAGATATTATCGGGCGTCTCATCCTGCAGCTGGTGGAGCATGTAGTAGGCCTGAAAGATACCAAACGAGTTGGAGTAGCCCATCGTCGAGAAGAGCACGCATCCGGCGCCCGCAGCGACGAGCCAGGCTCGGAAACCGCCATCCGGAAATGTGAGCTCGGAGGTGGGCGTATTTCCGCCGGAAGATTCTAGCTCGCTTTGTTTCTCGGCTGAGAGGGTCGAGGCGGGTTTCTCGGGGAGTGGATCGGTGGGTGGATCGGTGTGGGAGGATGGAGTCGTCATCGTTGATGAGTATAGGGCTGAAAAGCCTATTTTCGACGAAGAATAAGCAGTATCGCCTGCGAGAGAGTCGAGAACTGCTTGTCTAGGATCGGGGCTTTGGAAGCCTTTTGAAGACGAACATCAGAGTGAATTGATGCTTGATATTCAGAGCTTGGAGGTCGATTGAATTTATATGCCCAAACTACAGCCATTGCAAATGAAATAATATGCCATCTCTGTCCTAATAAAATTCTTTGGCGTTCTAGCAATAGGGGTGCCTCGCGTATCCTCACATCCGGGATTTGACTTACACGCGTTCTTGCAGTCGGAAAATGCCGAGCAGTTCTCGGTGAATTTGTTTATCAATCAGTTCGAAATCAGGTTATCTCCGTCGGCAAATTCGTCGCCCTTGCCATAACCACACCAAATCCTACATCCGGATTCCCGTGCATCACTTACCTGGAATCCCTACCTTCTTATTCTTTTGTATTCCAGTAAAAAGGTATAATTTCCTATTTCATCCAAGCTTACTAGAAGTGCAACGAGTATTCAGCTCCGATTGTCGGCGCGGCTTTTAAATGATATAAGCCGGCGGAGAATCCTTCTCACTCGCCTGGCCCCGAAATCCCGTTTGGTCTATCCTGTCTGGCACAACCTTTCGCTCTTCCCCGGAGCTTGGCACGGACAAAGGTTATTACCACGGGTAATCCATCGGCCAACAAAAATAATACAGAGCACGCCGTCCCGAAAATGGCCGACGGCCTCCCGCAAGTAACCCTCCTTCCCCCGTCCGGCAAGAAACGCCGTCGGCCCGCCCTATCATGCGAGCAATGTCGCCGCCGTAAAGTCCGCTGCGACCGCCTCTCGCCGTGCACGACCTGCGTGCAGGCGGGAAATCGCGAGTGCTCCTACGCCAGTTTACCGAGTCGGGCCCCGGTATCCGGGTCCACCTCCGTAACATCGGCCTCCGCCTTGCCCGCGGGACCGGGTGGTCCGGGCGTGCTGCCGCCTAGGACCTCCGATGTGAGTGAGTTGAGCCCGGAGGCTACGTCGAGCGGGACGAGCTCGCGTATACCTACGTCCGGGTCACGGAGCCTTAGTGAGTGGAGGGAGGAGAGGTTGTTTCCGCCCGAGAACATATGGGTGAATAATGCGGATGCGGAGAGAAGGTTGGATCCCAATATGCTTGTCGATAGGATCCGGCAGCTGGAATGGCAAGTTGAGTCATTTGAGAGGAGGCAGTCGAGTGCTTCGCTGGGTTGTCCGCACAAGGACACGACGGTTCCGATGAAGGGGATGCTGCAGAAGACGAGATTCTTGGGGCCGAGTCATTGGATTCACGCGTGTGTTCTGGTATGTCGACCCTTTTTACTCTATAATACGTACTGTTTCTCATTCGTTTATAGTTCCAATTCCTTCTCGGTCTCGCCATGAAATCTGAGAGTGCGAGGGCCGAGCTACGCATCACGCTCGGCGAATGCAAGAGCCTCGGCCGCATGATCAAACGCCGCCGTACCCCGATCCTCATCTCCAACAACCTAGGCAACTCCTTCGCCAACCGCGTCCTCGCGGACTCTCTAATAGATGTTTACTTTTCCACCATCGAGCAGATCTACCGCATTCTCCACATGCCCACCTTCAGAGCGGACTACGCACGGTACTGGGATGATCCGCAAAGCGTCACACCCGCCTTCAAGATGCAGATGCAGCTCTGCGCCGCCATCGGAGCCAGCATGGTGGATGACAAGTTCACAATGAAGGAGGCCGCGCTCCGGTGGGCTTATGAGGCTCGTCTCTGGCTGATTCTGCCTCCCGAAAAAGCCACTATTAGCGTCGCCGGTGTGCAAGTGATGTGTCTGCTCCAGATTGCGAGGCAAGCCTGTGGTGTAGGAAGCGGCGTAACCTGGCCTGATGCCGGAAGTTTGCTCCGAGCAGCCATGTACGCGGGCCTGCACAAGGATCCCAGACACTTGCCGCCGATGACGATCATGCGCGCCGAGATCCGCCGCAGGATCTGGGCCACTATCCTCGAGATCCTAGTGCAGACAAGCATAGATTCGGGCGGTCCGCCCCTCATCTCCCTCGACGACTACGATACCGAGCCGCCGTCCAATCTCGATGACGACCAGCTTACCGACGACCTAGAGCCCGTGGACCGCCTTCCTTCGCCTCCCAACACGCACACGCAGACATCCCTCCAGCTTCTCCTCCTACGACACTTCCCCATCCGCCTTGCTGTCGCCAAGTTTGTCAACAGCCTCCGCTCCAAGGCGACCTTTAACGAAACCCTCCGCCTCAACGGCGAACTCACCTCTTCCTGCCACGCCATCTCCCGGAGACTGGTCAAGCTCGTGGCGGAGACGGCCCGGTCGACCTCTCCCATCACTGTCTTCCATCAACGCTACGTGGAGATGATTACGTATCGCTTCATCATCGCGCTGCATTATCCTCTCCTCTCCGTGGCGTTTGAGAAGCCAGCTTTTTACTTTTCGCGCAAGATGCTCGTCGACACGGTCAAGCGACTCGTTCCCCTCCCGGCGAGGCCGAACCCGCCGTTGCCGGGCGCGGATTACTTTTGCAACTTCGTCACCTGCGCTTCCGGGTCCAGCCGGTCGACTATAACGCAATCGGTCATGATCCTCGGGCATGAGATCCTGACGGTTCAAAAAGAAGAAATTCGCAACTTTAGCGAGGCTGGCCCTGTCGACTCTGCGATTAAGAAGATGTTGCTTGATGCCATTGCGTGGATGGGAAATAGGATACGGGCCGGCGAGACAAATGTCAAGGGGTTGCTCTTTTGCAACGCGGTTTTCAAGCACATCGAGGCGGTGGAGCAGGGGATCCCTACGGAGGAACTGGAAGCGTGGATCCTATCGCAGATGAAGCAGAGCGCTGAGAAGGCGTACGAGCTGATGAAGGAGTCGGCGAAGCAGTACGGGATCGGAATTGAGGACACTAGCAGCACCGAGAATCCGGCGCTGGTGGAGGAGGCGTGGAGGGAGGAGGGTGAGATGCAGGATGTGGTTATGGGAATTGGGGAGAGCGATCCGTTTATTGTTATGAATTGGGATATTGAGTGGGATGACGATGTGGCCAACTTTATGTATTAGAAGGTTGGGAGAGTGTATGATATTGGGTAATGTCGATAGAAAAGTTGCCCTCCACTAGGGTTATAAGTTGTTTAAGACGGGATCAGGATCTCTTCTCTCATGATTGTTAAAGTACGCATATCTACTCGCAATCTCTACGGTCCTGGATTGTTAAGTGCGAACGCTGGGGATGAGTGATCTTCTTAGATTCTCCTCTCGATTGTGTCGAGCCAGTTGCGTTACCAATTGGGTTGGCGAACTGACAAAAGTCTGGCTTAGTCATACATCAATTGATAGATGCCCACCAGCTCTACATTAACAAAGCTTCCCCTGCCTTCTTGAAACCACTTCTTGCGTTAGCCACCGAGCAATGCTGGCGAGCCGTCCAGGTACACTCTATTGGCAAAACAGATCTCCCAACATGAACTGGAATCTCAGCTTCATCATTGTCGGTTGGCTAAGAAACCCTACGAACTTCCAAGTCTTATCGAAAAATAGACTAGGTCCGAGGTTGTCTCTCGCACACCAACGCGCACACGCAGCAGAAGTCCGCCTCGCTCGTTCCACCCAAGTTCGACACCGCGTTGCCTCCGTCAATAAACCCAACATCTAAATATAGAAACATCGAGTCATTCATTAGTTTAATAAATCCCAAGGCCCGGCTCCATTCTCACCCGCCACCTTTTAAAGGATATCTCCCCATCATCCGCTTCCGTTTCCGGATCTCTCACACTCCCACTATTGCGTCCTTCGCCCTTGGAATGCGGCACTCAATCTATCTCCCCCCCCCCCTTCCCCCCGATATTGTTCGCCCCGGCTCGCATATCCTCTGGCCCATTCATCACGCCAATAAAGAAAAGAAAAGAAGACGAGACCCCGGCCTCAGTCCCCCCTTTCCTTCGCCCAGCAGTGCGGCCACTTTAGCCGGACCCAATGGTGACTTCACCCGGCCGAAACGACAAGTCTTTTCCTCAACCCTCCCCGCTCATATAAATGGTTCCCTTTATTCCCTCGCTTGAATGGTATATTGGATCCGTAGGTTTCTTCCACTCACGTGTCTACACACCTCTATATTATCTTCCCTCTTGGGGCTTAACAATCCTCCCACGTTTTCCTCTTTGTTCGCCTGGATACTGAGCGACAATCAGGGACGCAAGGACGCATGGCTAGCCACCTTCCCTTCCTGGTGCTTCTCTCTCTTCCTGGTGCCGTAGACGAGGAGCCCCAAAGATAAGCTTGGGCTTGTCAGACTCTCCCTTGGTATCTACCGGACTCGGCCCTTTGCCGTAGACCTAGTCTTCATTGGGCGATATATGTGCTCTTTCCGCTGCTCGGCTGGCATGGCACCCGGCCTTGTCATAAACCCCACTCGCAAGGTGGAAACGTTGCACTGGAAATTCCATAACGAAAAGTCGTCTTAAGCCATGACTCTATAGTTCATCAAACATGCCGTAAATTTCTACAATCTGGGGCCGTAAAGCTTGCCTGATAGGCCTGGAAAACTCCAGGCTCTCCCCATAATGGGCGAGGGAGAAAAGGATGAGATGGAGGCTCTAAAATAGGTATAACAACAGGCCAGTATATGGTCCGTCTAGTTAGCCAGTTGAGAGTCGATAGCCAGCAACGAGGTGGGAGGGAGGGAAGCCAGAACCGGCATCATCCATCCTTTCCTGGTTCCCTTCATATCTTTCCAATCTAAACACCTACCCACGCACTTCATCCGCGTTGACCATTGCTCCCCCGACGTACTACTTTCTACGAACTCCATATACATATTGATGTCCGTAATGAATGGGTGTCTTTGGTGGCGGATCCCAATATAACGATAGCGTCGACCCTTTTGTTCTCTTTTTCCTCCGCGTCTGAGACTTGGAAGCCTTCCCCGATTTCTTTCTACACTACTGCTACCGCTTTTCTCTCAGCGCCGGAGTCGAACCAAAGAATAAGAGCAAACGGGCCTGCACCCAAAAATAAACCCGGGCTCGGTCCACCACCCTGCATGTTTGACAGCGTTAGATACCCTCGTCCATAGACGGATCGGCGAACCATAGATACGCAAGCGACTTGCGCATTAAAGAAGAAAAACGAAAAGACAAGTCGACCACCCACTACCGTCTACATTCCGAAGCCGAGGCACGCCACACGCGCATCTCACGGCCGATATCTTCTTCTTCGCCTTCGTCTCGCGGCGCACTCCCATTTCTTGGCTGTCACTGGTTTCCCTTCTCACCCACCCACCACCTCCCCGTTCACGCTAGCTCCGGTTCCCAGGCCGCCACCGAAGGTCAAAGGAGCCACAATAGATGGTACCGGAGGGGAGTTGGCCTGTATCGTAACGAGACGAAGAAAATATTGGCTTAAATGACGTTGGGAGTTACGACATGCCGGCTGCGCCGTAGCGATCCTACCTGAACTTTACTTTGGAAAACTACGAACGATCGCGACGACACACCACCGATTCGTAAAGGGGTATCTCGGACGTATCCGACCGAAGAGAAAGAAACGCAAGAGGGAGAATCTGGAAAACCAGGGAAACTCAACGATAAAAGTATTTTCCTCCGCGCCCGCTTCCGTACAATTACATTCTACGGGAAGGGGGAGTGGAACCTCCCATCACCATCTCGTCTCGACACCACCTCATCTAAACCTGTGCTGCCACCCACTTATATCCTTCGCTGGGAAAGCCCACTTCTTTTCTCATTTCTCCATCCCTTCAAGCGATCGAAAAGGTAACATGCAAAGCTGAAAACGAAAAGGGAGGAGACGAAATAGGGAGGGATTGAATGCACACTTCTAAATTGGCTACGACCTCAGCGAAATAACGGAAACCCTGGAAGGTCAGCAAACAGGTCTTTAAACAAGGCTCGACCTCATACAGTGGGCCTGCTCCTCGCCAAAAGCGGGAACGAAAGGGAAGACTCTTCAACACTCGTGATACCCTCCGTCTTCTGTTCTGCGACCCAACGTCTCCTGACAGACACTATATTGCGCCAAGGGTCTTGGGAAGGTCTCGATAAGGTGTCCACCACAGATCTATCAATCTATCAATCTTTGCCACCTTGAACTTCGTCAAACCTACTTATTGGCCTGGTTCCTTCCAAAACCTCAACTTACATATTTACCGAGACATACACACCAACGCATCTTAAAACCGAGAGCCACAGCGTTGGGCGCTCACTTAAACCGCCTCACCCCTCTTAACAACTCTTGTTTATACTTTCTTCACACACGACCGCACGCCACAATGCCTTCATTACGGATACCATTCCTCGCCTCTCTACTAGCGACCACCGCTTACTCCCTCCCCCGCGCCACCCCCGTTGCCGCAGCTCCCGTCGCCGCCGTCATAACACCGGAGCCCTACATTACCGGCTCCCCCTTCGTCATCGGGCCTCCCGGAGACTCGCAAATCTTTCCCTGCACCGCGACGATAGGCGTCACCTACTCCCGCCTACCCACGCCGCCCTACTGGCCCTGGTGCGCCGACGACTCCGACGTCGAGCAAGTCTACGCGGCAACCAAGACCGTATACCGAGAAGTCGACTGCCGTGGCTGCCTGGCCGTCGCCGTGGAGACCTTCCCGGCCGAGGCATCCTGCGATGAGCCGAAAAGGCGCGCCAAGAGGACGGAAACCGTGCACGGCACCAAGACGGCCTACGAGACGGTTTGCTCCCCCACGCCTACTCCGATCAAGATTCAGAACCGCCAAGATGAGGACGGCACTCTGGCAGTTGCGCAAGATCCCGTTACTACGGATTGTGTCACCACGCTGCTAGTCCCCGAGGTGGGAGTCGGAGCTACAGTTACCGTCTTCTTGGACTTGGTGACGGTGACGAGTAAAGTCTCCTGCGGACCGTGCTCGCTGCAGGTTGCTACGCGGGTTGGGCCCATGGGACCGATCAACGTGCCGGGAGTGACGGCCACGGTGGATGTTGGGACGACGACGGTGTATGAGTGTGCATAGAGATAAATGCAGGGGATGGAGAAGAGGCGGGTGTCATCCGCGTTGGTTTATTTTTTTTCTTTTCTTTTCTTCTCTTTTATTTTATGGTGTCCTCGTTTGCATTTCTATCATTAGCGATCTGATGGGCTGGCTTACACGCTTTGTGGAGGAGCACGTCGATAATGGGTTTCTCCAAGCGGACGGCGTTTTCGGTACACCTTTCATATTTGATTTTGTGTTTCCTTTTCCTTATAACAATTCTTGGGGTAGTTGACCGGAAGGCATTTTCTGGTTTTGTGTAGATGATTCTAAAATTTATATTCGGCTCCCTCGAGCTTTCGTGCATAACAGTCGCAACACTATCGTCCAATCTGCTATATTTCTTTGAAGGATCGAGAACACTCGGCTGGGGCCTAATCAAGCCACCCCCAGCTTCCAGACGTGTTTCGATATGAGGAGTTCATCCTATGTAAATTGTGTCGAACCCATTTGAGAATCTGTAGTAAGCTTATGTATATAAATGGATGTAGGAGTGTACAAATCTGGTGCCTGGCGAACGCCGTCTAATCCGGAAGGTCGTGTCGATCTCGGCGGGGCCTATCCGGTCATGGCCAAGTTTGAATTCTTCGGGTACCTGCTTAAAGTTCGAGCGGATCGAATCAAATGGTGTTCGCCCTGTCTACGCTCCCCTAAGCCATGTTTTGTTGGCATTTGTTTTGGAATTGACTGCAGGCCTATTTCCGGGCTAGAAGGTCATCCATGCACGCTAACGCTACCTGGGCCCTTCTCATCGCATCGGCCTCGTCCCTGCGTTGGGGTGAAGCAAACCTCATACGAGAGCCGCCTGGCGTTGTGTATTACCACTGAGACAAAGAACACAATCGCACAGGTGACAGCACATACGTGCGAAGCCGATATAATGATAGAATATGCATCGAATTGAATTCTCGAAACCCCTGGGTGCTCACGGGAGACGTGATCAACTCGAGCGCGCGACGACGAAACCCGCCCGACTCATATTATAGATCGCATGGCGCCATCGGGCTGGTACGCGGAGACCTCGCCACAGGCCAGGCTGCAGATGGATCAATGATCCTGCCGCGGGCGATCCTGGACAGGGGCGGAGTTATCTCAGCGCCTTGCTTACCGCCAGCTGATGGATACCAAGCGCGGGGATGAATGTCACAGATATCGCTATTGCTTTGTCTACGGCTTCATGTTCATATCTCTATAGGGACTGAAGGGATTGAAGCTCTCAGTCTTTTGCCTCCTTGGTCCCCCCTCTGTTATATTGGGAAGCCACACAACCACAGCTTCAAGACCACCAAAAATAGTTTAGCGCAGATTGAAAAGATACATCCAACAAAGTCCATTCACTAATATCGAGAAATCCAAAGTTGCTATTATTTCAAAGACTGGCTACCAGTCGCGTACTTAAATGATAGTTAATGATTTCCAACTGAAGTGGTAATGAATATAATCAGCTCCTCTTCTTGTTCTCAAGTCAATATATAGGGCCGGCTAGATAGCGGGGCAACAGTCTTGGATAGGAATGAGTCTGAATCTGCGAATATACTGAGCCTCGTAGTATGATAGATCTGGGCCTGCTTTGGATGATTGTAAAAGTATTCAGGACGTTGTGGGAATCGGAATCTTTTGGGTCAACCTTCGTGCGCCACAACCCCTCGAGGAAAAGGGTGCAATAGACGATCCGTTGAATAGCCTGATGCCGAAAATGACGTTCTTCCGGGCGGCTTGGTTGGGGTCCTAATTCCCGGGTAAGTATCTCGGTCTTTGCTTTTAATATGGATTAGGGTGTGGGATTTGGCCTCTGCCGCCTGTTCCACTGTGCCTTCTCTTTTCTGGGAATTGACAATATTACAACAATTCCATTCGAGACACCCATGGCAGCGAAATATGTAAGGGTGGCCGCCGTCAGTCGGCACCAAATCCGACCCCAGTTGGAGTCTGACTGGGGCTCATCCTGTGTCGTACCGAAGAGGCTTGGCTCTTGATGGTTGCTTTCTTCTAAAGATATCTCTTAAAACAGATGAACCTTGCCCTTGCGGCTTGTTGGAGACAATAGCAAACTGTTCTTGTCGTCGAGATTCTATTTCCAAGCGCCTTCGGCGGGAATACAAAAGCTAATAAGCGCCCTTGCTTGAGCATCTCGGAATCGATCGATACCAGACGAACAAGCTTCAAGGGCCGTTCTTATTTCGGT
The DNA here is from genome assembly GCA_029532625.1 of Lomentospora prolificans. Classification (NCBI taxonomy): domain Eukaryota; kingdom Fungi; phylum Ascomycota; class Sordariomycetes; order Microascales; family Microascaceae; genus Lomentospora; species Lomentospora prolificans. The sequence goes on from JARFXM010000001.1 coordinate 615,242, forward strand.
CCACAACAGACATTCGGCAGCGGAATATCGCGCCTGTCCCTCCTTAGATTCATCATCTCCGTCTAGGACCTACCATTCCTTCTTTGCGTCTTTCCCAACAACCAGCAGACACAGCTTCACAATGGCCACCAAAGCCGCCGCTCTCTTCCTCGCCTTCGCCGCCTTCACGGCAGCGAGCCCTCACCCGATCCCTCCTCCCATCGACGAAGAAGGCCACATTCCCGGCGACTGTACCATGACAGTAACCCGCTACACCGGTTCACCCATCCACTTTACACACACAGTATATACGGCGACCGAGACGGCCATATCTCTGATGAACTGCGGCAGTTGCAACCACCTCGCTTTCTTTGACACCCGCGCACCATTCGCAGGTGGCCACGGGCCCGTCGTAACAAAGACCGTGACCGCCCAAGAGCCCACGACCACGACCAACTACCGGTGCAGACCGACGCTGCAACCTCACCTTGCCATCCCCGGGGTGCAGCCCCGACCGGAGGTCGTCAACGTTCAGAGCCTCATCGGCCAAGAGAAGAAAGGGCTAGAAGGGGGAGATCTAGCTGGATCGCCCAACCCGCTGCCCGTCGTTGATGCCCCGGATGATCAAGATAACGGAGAGGGATGTACCACCACGCTCTTTACGGTCCCGCAATATGAGGGTGGGCCCACGTCGACGGCGTGGCCTAGCGTTGAGACGCTGACGCGCGCGGTGGATTGCGGCGGGTGTTCGAGCTTGGTCACGTCGAGATTGGCTATTGGACCTGGGCCGCAGGTGTTCTACACGACGACTGTTACGGTGGAGGCGCCCTCGACAACGTTTGAGTACGTGTGTTCGGCGACGGATGGCCCTCTTGGTGGACCTGCTTAGGAAGTATGAGTGAGGAATGCACTGGATTGGCGATGTCGATATCTTGGGAGGCGTTTGGTTCTTTTGGTTGGTATAGATGGCGCATTCTGGTAGAAACCGACTGGCGTTTGGAGAATCCGGATCGTGGGCTTCGATCCTGGGGTCTTGTACAATCTGTCATGGTGTCTGTAGATTATGTTGACGGATTGGTGTTTCTGAAATGCATTTGTATAGAGAAAATCAGTTGTCTCGCTTTCCTGCCTTGAAATATCATTTTCATCTTCCTCACCTCCGTTGAGCTAACTAATTTTCATGAAAACGCGCTCCAAACATCGACGAGTGTATGGGAAGTAGAACTCGTCGTGTTGGCTCATCCTACTTTTTGCTATAGATCCATTCCATAGATCTATCCAGGGATGGATAAGAGTCCCCGCTATAAAACGTATCAAAATGCCGCCCCAAAACACTGCCGAAATCCAACTGATGTTCCAACGTTATTTCATGAACTGTGATCATAAACCACCCACCCACCGGGTATCGCAATCCGCGCCAAGCTCAAGCTTCAATCTTTTCCTGATCCATTTAGACATCGCCTCCTTACACCTTCCCCGGCTTCCTCCCATAAACCACAATAGCAGGCCAATAAGCATGGACCCTCAAATTCCTCAGCTCTGCTCGTACATTCGCGCACATCATTAACGTCTCTTCCTTCGTCCAGCCCAAGCCCCTGGTGAAATGCGCAATCGAAAGCCCTTCCAGCCCCGCGCCAATATTCCCGTAGGTTAACGCCCCGAGTTCCTTGAATCGCTTATCGCGAGGCCATTGGTTCGTCGGCCACTTGCGGCGCACTTCCACGATATCGACGAATCCTGCGTCGGCGAGGTATTTGCGGTACTGATCGATGGGGAAAACCGGCCGTCTGGCGGCTGCGGCGGCGTCGTGGATGTGGTGGGCCCAGGAGAGGAGGGGCGAGGATGGGGAAAGGGAGCCGTCGTCGGATTGGGCAAAGAGGCCCATGTCTTGGACTTCGAGGTAGCCGCCGGGCTCGAGGTTCCTGGATACCATGGGTTAGGAGCTAATACTTTGCTTGGGGTAGCCAGCCAGGCTGTCCCCACGGGGCTTAGGAGGGTGTACTCGAATGCCGTCTTGACGACGTTGGGGAAGTCACTGAAACTCCCTAGCATCATCCTGCAAAAGATGAAATCAAACGGCTGTGACCATGTCCAATCCTGCTCCAGATCATCGATTTCGAACTTGCAGTTTGGCGGAACGCTACCTCCATTAGTCTCCAATCTCAACGTGGTGACTGGGCTGGCACTCACAACGCAGGTTGTATCGGGCTCAAATCAACGCCAATCACCTAATATCACAATCTCGTCAAAAAAAAAGGAAAAAAAAAAAAGAAAAGAAAAGAAAAAAGCCGCCCCATCCACAACCGTCATCTTAGAATGTGAGTTGGGAACTATCATACCGTTGCCTCGGGATGCGCGTCGGCTGATGGCAGGGCAAGCAAACATTAGCAAACGGGCACCCGACATGGGCCGAGACCGAAGGGTTCGGGGACAATCTCACCATAATCCACAGCCCAGATACCCGTCCCCGTTCCAATGTCGAGCACGCGCGTTGCTCCTCCTTCTTTGGGGCATAGTGCCATTTTCCCCCCTAATGTGATGAGCCATACGTAATGCTGTAGATCTGTGCCCAAGCAAGCCGTGGAAGTCAGTCGAAATCGGCCGAGGAGCCAAGGGGATTTTTGCGACGGTGATTGTACCTAATCGCTCGCTTTCTTCCTATTCCATCGTACCGCAGGCGAAGTAGAGCGGTTTTGTTAGTGGACGGTGCCTCTCACAGTTGGAGAACTGCGCGTTGGTGCAGCAAATGGGTTCAGCCTCTTACCTCGTCGTTTGGTAGTGCGTATTCTAGGCGCAGGGAAGAGTAAGTAATTTGGGCACGCGAGATCATCTAAGGCATCATGTGGACAGCATACTTCCAGCGCTCAGAGCGTGGTATCTCCTCCCATTCTCCGTTTTGAAGTCGAGGATACTCGACGTTATTGAGGCTGATGACGCTTCTTCATCTTGCTAGAGTCGAGAATCGAGTTAACGCCGGTTAGCAAAGCCACCACCATGATTTATCGTTATTTTCGGCTGGCATTATTGGGGATGTCTCCCCAACGGAAGGGATTGCTCACTTCGTACCCGGACTCCGAACCGGGGTCGATATCTTCGGCGACCTATATAATTACAATATTAGTCTTCGTTGATGCAGACACCAGAGATCGAGCACCCAAGGACGAAAAGAAACCTCTGAGTCTAGACATTGGGACGCTGCATGATCTAGCTCGGGCTTTTCCTCCGTCCATGGATGCTTAGTTCATCGATAGGGATAGGCGCGCATACGATCTCGACGTCGTCAGCATGGCTGCGATTCGGCATCATTGGTGCGGCGCGCTTGTCCTTTTTCGGCCTTGAAAAGCGATTCGGAAATATCTCAGGTCGGCAGAGGAAAAGAATCGACAACTGGCTCTACTAATACGGTCACGGATGAGGGTATCAAATTGTAAAAGCGGAGGATCTTTAAAGATTGACGAGAATCCGGGGAAAACAAGTGGGAAGAAGTAAGGAAGGGGGATCCCCACGATTTGAAATGTGACAGAACGCACCAAGATAAACATGAAATCTGCTACTCTGATACCCTGAGGGGATTTTTGACACAATTAGAATGTACACCCCTTCCATGCGAGTACGAGACAAGACCCAACTTAAACGGGACCAAAGGAACCAAGGAACCAAGGGATGCCAGAAGGTCCAAGGTGTTTGCCGCCACTCCATTCAGGATTTAAAGAGTTACAGCACACGCTAACCTCGCCGATCCGTCTCATCCGACTGTGGCTTCAACGGTTCTTTCTTCCTGCCTTTCCCCACCACACTTCGAAAAGGATCCCTCGCACCCCCGACGTCTTCCATGCGCCCTGTATGGACGGCTTCGCCTGGCGAGCCGTGCGCAGGGAACTACGAGATCAGGGCCGTTGGTCTGAGGGGAATAAGGTTGTGTGCGTGCACCGGTGAACGCACAGTCTCACTCGGTGAGTATGCAGAATGGCAAGAGGACATGCAGATAAAGGAAGATATGGGCTGACGCTTGATGAGTTCGTAGTGGAAACATTGTTTTTGGTTGGGTGTGCCGAGATGCAGTAAACTTCGTTCCGCCTTGAAAGTTGTGGGATTTCGGCAGCGAGGGTGATTTCCTCCGGGCCCTCGCCTGCCCTCAACCGGCCCGGAGGTGAGCTGTTACTGGACGCCCCTTTTGGCAACTACAAGTTAAGTCGGGCCATATCACCCAATACAATCAATGACCCCATTTTGATGGCCAGCGTTGACAAGGCTCCTCGGCATGGTGCTATTTCGGCGAGGTCGTCGGTCGACTTCACCGGATGGATCGCTGCGCTGATTAAACCTTGACGCAGCAGGGCTGGCTGCTCTTTGGCTCCTTGAAATCTTGGCCGTCCTTCGGGTCTGTCACGGCCCCTTTTAGAACACTTGATGCCATATCGCACAGCTCCCATGCAAAAATAGCATGGTCAGCTCTACTTGTGAATAAATACGCCCATGTCCACAGGATATATCAATGTGTAATGTATATGTATCTCGGTCTGATGCTGTGAATCCCGAGAAGTGTTATGAATATGGATGCTGGCAGGGTTGAGCGGCATTCGTGGGCATCGTTCGAGGGACAAGCCGGCTCTCTCCCCAGCCCCTCTCCCCACGAGTCGCTGGGGGACTAAACACACAGGAAGTTCTTGCTTTGGACCAAGTCATCGTCCGCCCAAAGCTTCGAGATTCTGATCAAGAACCCCCCCTCTGCAAAGCAATATCTCTTCAGTCAATGCCTTGGACACCAAAAAGAGCCATTCGATCGCTGATCATTATCCCAAGAATCGTTAAATGTTCTGCAGCACTGCACGGAACAGAAAGCGTCGTTTTGGGCACTGCCTTGATATTGCCAAGGCCGTGCTTGTCACAAGGCGTAAACTAATACCTGCATGGGGGATTTCCGACTTTGCCGTATTCAGACTAACCCCCGCCGGCAACACCTTCCGGTGATGTGCTCAGACCTGCTTTGTCGCATGGGGACTTCAATTTCTATTAACCATAATCCTTCGCCAGCAAGCCAAGCTGGCTAATACGACACAGAGGGCCCGCTGGACCGCTGGCTGCCTGGCTATCTGCCACGCTAGGCCCTGAATAGAACAAAGTCCAAGCACTGAGGCGGCCCTGGAGTGATTATGTCGTTTTCGACACGCCAGCTGGCTGCTCCTGGAGAAGCAACTCTTAAGGAATGGTACTTCGTATGGGTAGCCGACTTACCGTTCTTCGTTTACTTTTCTCGGCATGGAGCCACGGAATTCTCTCGTCTCCGGGAAGTGGCTCCAGTTGGAGCAGGATGGCAAAGCGTTCGAATCTAAGGATACAGAAGACCTTCGGTGTCTCCCAACGGGCTTCCTCATTGCCTGAACCCGGTTGTCAGTGTCTAAACTTCTTATTACCCTAGGGCCACCGCAGCGTCTTTCGAGCAAGCTTCCATTTGATGGTACAAGGCTGGACCGCGCTAGCCCCACTGACCACTGACCCCACTCCGTTAAGGGAGTGCATTGGGGTGAGGAAGGTTCCCGAAGTGGTGACACCAAATCATGACTTGTTCAGCGATACGCCGCTGGCTGGCTTATGTATTACGTTGGTTCGACTTTTGACTGGTCAAGAAAGCCCATCTTTGTCTCGTTTGTATTGTCATGCGGTGGGGTTGGGTTAGGTTGTTCTTTTCCCTTGGGTTACGTACCTTCAAAGTGCCAAGGCCTCAATCTAATCCTGGCCTTTGCTCTCATCATGTTATCGTCGTAGTTGTATCGCTGCTGTCCATCCTCGAGCAGCTGAGAGGAGATGAGAGGAGAGAGGATCCAACCGGCCAGTTTCACATCAAATGAATATCTTCTCCCTACTTGAAGGTGCCTATGATGTGGAGTTAGCGTCGTACAGACAGTGACTTCAATACCCAAGGATCATGGTAGTATGCCGGACCCTGTATTGACTGAAGCTGCGATGTGAATGATTGTTGAGATGGAAAATCCATTGCAAGGGGAGGGCCTCGGATGTTACGGCAGCCTTCTGCTTGAGAGGGAGCATGAGGATATTCGTTAATCTGTGTGTCGAGGAAGGAGCCATCAGACGTTGCCCGAGAGCATTTCAAACATGAAGCTGGATTTCCTGTCGAGACTCAATATTACTCATTCAACTTCAAGCTTTGCTCGCCTCTACCCAGATCAATTCTGTAACCCATTCATCGCGCGCATTCAGGTCTTCCACTCCAGACTCTTCACCTGCACCGCCAGCTGGCGCTAGAGCAAGCCATTCACCAATGTTCTGCGCCATTATCCAACCAATACCAGGAACACTAATTCCCAAATCGTCTGGGATCTGCAGGCGTACAAGAACGGCAGCTGGTGGATCCAGACCAGCGCTTTTAAGCGAGCGAAGCTTTGCTACCATAGAGCGCACCTCAAGACAAGGGAAAACGAGCAGAAATACGGATAGCTGGCGAGCGTGCATGTGGTGTCCTCTAATCGTCAGCCCGGCCTGTACTGACCCCAGCCCTGGGGGCCCTGCTTCACGGGAAGCCAAATGCTGGAATCCGTTCAATCTCATTGGCAGTTTGTGGGAACCCCCCTTTATTATTCCACCAGCCTGGTTCAAATCTCGATTGTCTCCCCTCTACACTGGCTGGCCGAAACTCCCCTCAGCTTCGCCAAACGTGTTATTTTCGCTCCACTTTGTCTAAGATCTGCACGCCAGAGGAGCGGATCATCGACAACATGGCTTTCGCCCGCTTTGTAGACTCGTTGGTCGATACGCCTCCCATCACACTCGCCATCTATGGCGGCGCCGCCTTGGCTTCCGCCTTCGCGGCTTGGGAAGCTTGGTCCTATTGGCGTCTCAGCCACGTCCCCGGGCCGAAGTCCATGGCACTGTCAATCTATCCCATGAACAAACTGGCCCTGAGCGGGAAGATGAGTTTTGAGCTGCAGAAGCTCCAAAAGAAATATGGTAAGTGTAGCTGGCTTGTCACTTTTTTCTAAGCTTCTTTATATGTGAAAAAGGATGGCGTTTCGCAATGTCGAAGCGGGAACCAGAAATCCGATAGCCAGCGGCGGACTCTAACCGCTGTGGAGGGCGAACGAACAACTTTGCAACTGACACCAGCTCGCCATATTGCAGGCCCCCTTTTGCGCGTCGGTCCCAACGAAGTTGTTTTCGCCGACGCCGAGACTTACCGCAAGCTTTCCGGAGCTCGGTCACTTTTCTTCAAAGGCCCTTGGTATGCGCCATCTGCCGTTCTCCCGGACCAAGACAGCCTCTTTTCCATGACGGATGAAGAGGAGCGTAAGATCCTACGGACGAAGCTCACCCCGGGAGTAAGTGTTTTCCATTCTTTCGTTTTGCAAGTTTTGCAATCTTGAAGAGCCGCCGAGATTCCGTGGTGATCGACATTTCCTTTTGCTCTTTCGCTTGCCGCTGGTCTGAGACTCTGACCCGGGAGATTGGTTCGCTTCGGTTGTGGCGCAATTGGAAAAACTTCCCCTTTCGAGGCGAATGTTTGCTCTCCAACATACCCAGCTGTCCGGTTTGTGCGACGCTCGCATCGTGAGCGATTCGCTCGAGTTTCCATCCCCACTCGCGGCTTTTGCATGGCTTACATCCCACGCGTTTCAATGTGACCCTACTTGCTGACCGTGAGCTCTACGCGCAGTACTCTGGCCGCGAAAACGGCGGATTTGAATCCACCATCGACAAGCACGTTACCGAGTTTATCGACCTCATCGAGCGCAAGTATATTTCTACTGCCAAGGATTACCGGCCCATTGAATTCGCGCACCGTTGCCAGTTTTTCGCCCTCGATGTTATTAGCGATGTCGGCTTTGGAGATGCTGTCGGATTCCTCAAGAACGACGAGGATATGTACAACTACGTCGCGATCAATGACGATTTCTTCCCGGTTCTAGTGATGATGTTGAATATGCCTTGGCTGCCTATGCTGATGAAGAAATGGCCTTTCAACGCCGCCATGCCCAAGGACGGCGACATGGTCGGCTTTGGCAGGATGATGACGTGAGTTGGGCCATCACTTCGATGGAGATGAACGTATGCTGACTGGCTATAGCTGGGCTTTGGACGTTGTGGACAAGCGAATTGCGGCCGGTCCTACTGGTTACGACATGATGGCCTCCCACATCCGGCAGGGTCTTACCCGTAAAGAGATCATTGCTGAAGTGTTTATGGAAATGTATGCCCCACACGCCTCTCTCCCTGTGTATTTGTATACTAACGGTCGACCTAGGATCGCCGGTTCAGACTCCACTGCCACAGCCATCCGCATGACAGTTCTTTGCCTCCTCACTAACCCCACGGCCCTCGCCAAGCTCCGCGCTGAAATCGACGCCGGTGTCGCTTCCGGCGCCATCACCACCCCTATCATCCGCGATGCCGAAGCCCGTCAACTCCCTTACCTTCAGGCCGTCATCAAGGAGGGCCTTCGAATGTACCCGCCATCTACCGGCCTCAATTACAAAGAAGTTCCTCGCGGCGGAGCCGAGGTCAACGGCTACTTCCTACCTGCGGGAACCCAGGTCGGCGTCAACACCCTCACAATGATGCGCGACCCCGAGACGTTTGGCCCTGATGCTGAGGTGTTTAACCCGGACAGGTGGCTAAGCGACGACGAGGAGCATGTTAAGGAAATGAGCAATGTAGTTGAGTTGGCATTTGGACACGGCAAGTTCCAGTGCCTGGGGAAGACGATTGCTTATATGGAGCTGAATAAAGCATTCGTCGAGGTGAGTCTTTCCTTGCTTACTCGGACGTACTAGGAGATACTGACAAGCGGTAGTTATTGCGGAGATTCGATTTCACGATTGTTAATGCCCCGGAGCCCCTAGCATTGAGAGATGCGGCATTCTGGGTGACGAATAATTTTATGCTTAGGGTCACCCATCGCGCCAAGGTTTAGAGAGTTGTTTCTGCTTGGTTTCCACGAGGAGAGCCTGGATTCGAATTTGCCACCTGTTTTCTGTAGGGTTGTACACACACACACATTTATCGCGAGCTCTTGATTCCCCCCTGGTTTAAATGCTGATCACCGTCATGGACGTTCGGCGGGCTGTTGTGTACCTGCGCCATTGGATGGACTAATGTCGTTACAAGCTTTTGATATGATTGTTGAAATGATATCCTGGGATTCTCTTTTGACTTGTAGCTTTAAAAGCGCTTATCGTGATCTGTCTGACTAGAAGCACTATGTCGATGTGACGGTATTCGGTGATGATAATCATCTTGGGGTATCATATTTCTTGCTGTTCTGGTTTGCCTCCGTAGCTACTTGGCTATCGCACCAACCCTCGTCCTAAGGAAACCTAAAAGACTGTCTAGCAGGAGGTGGTCATGTCCTTCAACCCATCGACACACGACTTTCGCATCTTGTCTTCCTGCGACGACTGAGATTTTGAACCCTATCGCGCAGACATCGTCATTTTCATCGGCGCGCGTCTGTATATCAATCCCCTCCTCTCCCTTTTCGGCGCGCATCTTTTTCCGTCTCCACGCTCGACTCCATACGTTTTGCCTCGCTCTTCCTCGGCCCGAAGTTTCCTTCTCGTCCCATTCCCACGATATTAGTTCTAAGCTGCTTCCGAGCTCGGCTATACCTTTACCGAGTTTAGTTAGGTCGATTTCTCCAACCTTTCCAACAAAGACGTCGTGGACTACGGGATGGGGAAGAACTTTGTGCCATGATGGCTCGTCCATCCCCCGGCAGACCTTGTCCTCGGGCCTCATGGCGCCAAAACTCCAACCGACGGCCCATCTCCTCGTCTTGCTTCCCTGCACGAATTCCGTAACGGCGTAGTTGTCGATGCGCCTATCTCGTAACATGTCGACCACGACCTCGACGCTCGAGTGCTTGCCGAGCATGGCGGTATACCACCGGACCTGCTCCTTCAATGTGAGAGATTCCTCGATGATGCGCTTGACGAAGGCTACTTCACCGCCGGCGGTGACCATTTCGGAGGCGGAGCCTGTGCAGGCTGTGTGGGGTGGCCTGGACTTTTTCTTTGCGAGAGCCTCAAGCTCGGATTGGGAGGTATAGAAGGGGGGATTGGTCATTGTGAAGGCGAGGGGGAGGTGGGAGGTGGGGATGAGGGGGTCTGTGGCGGTGCGGTGGAGGAGGATGACGCGTTGGGTGAGGGAGTTGGAGGATATGTTTTTGGAGGCGTAGGAAAGGCTCTTTTCGTCAATGTCTACGCGCGTGTTACTAACGAGTACGAGCAGAGAGGTGCCGAAGACGGAAACGATTACGTACCGGTTGCGACAAAGGTCCAATTTCGCTGGGCGCAGCCGAGAAGGGGGTACACGCAGCTTGCGCCGGTGCCAATGTCGAGACCCTTGACGGTCTGATCCTGGGGCTTTTGGTAGGAGGTCGTGTCTAGGAGGTCTTTGAGCCAGAGGATGTAGTTGTGGCGGTTGGGAACCTGGTGTCCGTGAGTGATGGGAGCCGTGAGTGATGTAGTGCGTGAGATGGACATACTGGAGGGCAGAGTCTGTCCGGGGGAAGCTCAACGGTTAGGCCAAAATCAGCCTTGAGTAGAGTTTTTGTGAGTTGGACTACGGAGTCGGGATCGTTGAAATCCAGTTGGCCGTTCTTGAGGCTACTGGGCGTCAGCCGACAGTCCGGGTGTCTTTAAGTTATTGAGGGGACGTACACCTTGGCAAAGTCCGAGTCTTCTCTGGAGAGCTGCCTAAAGTCTGGATCCGACATGTAGAGTGTACGGTAGTAGGTATCCGCTTCGACGCCCGGCTCGCGTGGCTTTTGCGGGCGGCGGTTAGCTCTGGGAGCTGAGCTCGTCGCATTGGGTCCTGTTGGAGGACCTGTGTCGGAGGAACGCCGGCGCTTGACTCCTGCAGTCATCTGGAGAGACTGGCTGGTACTTATAGACTATTAGGTCCTGATTGTGAGTAGTGGAGACTGTGTGGTGGATGAAGTGTTTGCGTTGATGCGGCTGCTGTGAGCTTGGGGTGAGATGTGATGAGAGCCATGTTCCGAGCACTGGAGCTTGGAGCTCTGACGTCAAAGCGTGGTGTGTGTGTGGTGTGAATTACTTTAGGACACTGTATTGCACACGAGCATCGTCTCTCATCTCAACATCGACACCCTCGAGAGTGTTCAATTCAATCTACCAAAATCTTCCTGGTCTAAGCATGATGCATATTCATCTTATATCATCATAATCCTGCATAAAGTAATACATAGAAACGCCCCAAGTATCCCAAGCCAAATGGAAAATGTTGTCTTAACAGCCCACTCCATGCATGTGACATAATCTCAACCTAGCTCATCCTCTCAAGTCTCACCTTCCCCAGAGCAGAACCCTCCACCTCCAACCCTCCAACGTCTTCAAATCCCTCTCGTCAACCTCAAATCCTCCATCCTCAACCTTGTTTACCAGCTTCTTGACCCTCCGCGAGAGAGTCTTGGCCACCCTTAGCGCCACTTCGTTCTGGAACACGTACAAGGCCGCAAAGACGAAAAAGGCAAACGAGGCAGCGACGCCGCCGCGACCAAGGACGGAAGTACGAATGCGCTCGAGGAGAGTCTTGCTCCGGCGGAAAGCGTACTCGGTGTCGTTGGAGGCGTGTTCGAGATCGTAGTTGCTCTGGTAGGTCGCATCGGTGGAGGCGTTGGAGGCGATGCTGGAAGAGGGTGCGACGAGGCGGAGGATGGCTTTGACGGCGGGGAAGAAGGTAGCCCTGGACTAGGTCAATATAACTAAACTTGTCGAGTGAAATGAAACAGAAACGGAGGCCCGCATGAGACTGGGACAGGAAACACATACATGGCTCCACCAACAAGCCACCGCCTCCACCGGTGGCTCTCCTTATTCCTGGCAACCTCCCTCAGCTCCAACCTCAACCCTTTGAGATCCTTGAGCAACAGGCCCCCCGACGCACGAATCTTGGCGTCGATATCCGAGCTAATGGTGCTTCCCGGCGGCGCGTTCTGCCGCCTCTTGACCAGTTCCACGAACTCTTTCAACCCGTACTGGCTGTTGCTCCGTGCCGTCACAATGTCATGCGTCGTCGAGAGCATGGGGGTCATGGAGGGCGCGGGAGCGATAGGGCCAGGGTCGCTGTGCACCCGTTGGGGGCGGAAAGGGTCGGTAGTGTGGTAGCCCGGGCGATCGTCGCGGGGCGGCCGGGGCGATTGCGAGAACTGCTCCATGCCGGCAGGGCCGAGCATCTGAGCTTCCGAGGGGGTGTAGGGGGGTTGTTGCGGGAGGTACTGCGTGTCGGGGAGGGCGCCGGACATGGAGTAGGTGCTTGGGGGTTGGGTAGCCATTTTGGATATATTTCAATTTTCTCTCCTGCTGGCTTCTGTTGGAACTCTGGCGGACTGGATTCGGGGGAAGCGGGGTTCCAGGGCCGAGAGGTGCCGGAGCGGTGAGAGGAGAATGCGTAGTTGATTAATAGATGGTTGTTGCTTGAACCAAAAAAAAAAAAAAAAAAAAAAAAAGATAAGAGGCAATGTCGCTGAAATGGCAAGACTGGAAAAACCAAAGGATGAGGGAAAAAGGAAAGGGAGAGAAGGAACAATTGGAGACGCCAAAAATAAAGGCCTGACGCATGATGCATTCGACGTCAATTATCTGGGTGGCTGGGAAAAGGGAAAAAGTGGCCCATGGCAAGGCCAGCCAGCATGGAACGGATCGCGGCGGGCGGGTCCCGAAATGCGTGCCACCTGCAGGACAGCACAGCGAGCAAAACATCACATCACGTCACACCGGGGAGGAAAGCGCCTGGTTTTTGGACTCTGTTTATTATTCGCTCACCGCTTCGGGTTTGTGGAGACCGTGGGTTGGGGTGTGATGGGCACGGGAGGACGGGGACGTGCAGGCGGGTTGGGTTTGTGGTATACGTGCCTGAATATGGCTTGGGAAGGGTTTGACGAAACTGAGCTAGCTGGATGTCCGTTGGAGAGCGCAGTGAGTGGTGGGCGAGTGTTTGATAGAGGAGGCTCTGTGTGTGTTCTTCGTCTCCGTGGATCTCGAGACGATACAACCCCCAGCAAGCACCCTGCGGCCCCACGGTATTCTCAGCACGCTGGGCGAATACGAGCTATAGGCAGGAGCGCTAGGGAATCCTGGATACATAATTGATGGATATAGCCTCGCTGTGGACGGCACGAACTACCGGGGCCCCGCAGGCGGGGGAAGGAAAAATCATACGGAGCCGGATATGCCTCCGGAGCCGGCACGGGTGGTGTCTCGGGGAACCCGGAGCCAAAGACCTACACTCGGAGCCCCATGGTTGAGACGAATAACCTACAAATATCTCTTGCGGGGTTACATCCGAGAAGAGAAAAGAAAAACAAAATCATTGGGAGCAATTCAAGGACCACGCCATTTGTCTGTGGAGCGGCAACCTCGGAAATTCGGATCGCTTCGGGACGGGGGGGAAGGGAATCCAAACGAATTTGGTGTCTGCCAGCGTCTGTCCTTGATTCAAAGGCCGTATTGCTTTCTAGCGGGGCTTGGAGATCGCCTTCGGCCTCGTCCCGTGATGAGCCCCTCGTCTATCGCTGTTGAGGAGGTTCAACGCCCTAAAGGGTGAAGGCATAGCCAAGTCGACAAAGAAAAGAAGTCCTTCGAGCGCTCTGCTTTGAAAATGATTTGGGTCATCTCCACCCAGTTCAGAAGCAGACTATGATGAGAACTATTCTGACCTAAAGGGCCAGCGTTGGTGGACCCTAAGGCGCTGTGCTACAATTTACAATCTTCTAGGTTAGCTTCTGCTTGAGCTGCGAAGAATGATTTGATCTTGAACTGCCAGCTGCTGGGCTGGCCGTCGCATGCTACGCCAGGCTGGGTGGTGGAACCGGAACCACAGAAAGGCGGTGGGTTATGTTCCTTTAGTGTACTTCCGAGCGTGATAATGACGGGGCCAGCTTTTTCGTTCGAGAGCATTAGCTATTACCTTGTGCGACTGGCCATCAGTGGGAAACGCTCGCCATCGGATACATAAGAGAAAGTGTTCGGATTGATCGTTGCCGCAATTCCATCCATTGTCAACGTCTACTTCGTACTCGTCACGTTGAACCAAAAGACGGGTTCAGGTGACATAGGTCGCCGCCGATTAAACCCGGCTCAGGATCCCAACCCTCTGCTGGCATGTTCAAAACTATTTGATCTGGGGAACTTCAGCCCCAGCCAGGCTCACTCGGCTCAATCCCACCCCAAGGTTGCACCTTTGATGGCAACATTCCGCCGTCTGACTCTCACCCTGATCCACCGAGTTTCAAAAGAGAGGACAAAAAAGGGAGCATTCCGGATGTAGCCACAGTAAAACCTCCCGACATGTGTTTCCTCTTGAACACGGGATCTAGGACCTGCTCAATCGATAGCAAGCGGGTCCTGAACGAAGAATGTCCTACAATGCCTGTTGCCTATGCCCAGTGGGCCCCACAAAAGCGCTGGCAATCCCCAATGGAGGGGAGGCAACCAGATAAAATTGCGTGGCGCTGCGGCAGATTCGCACCAAATCTTGCCCTGCCTACCACCCCTCATGCCAGGAACGGCGGAGCTGCGTTAGCACGGATGTCACTGTGGGAGGGTGAGAAGCGAGCGATCGAAGCTCGAGGCACCGAGCTGGCTAGGTTCCCATCATGTCACTGTGCAGCTAGCGAATAGGGTGGAAGGAGGACTTGATCGCGTTAGCTTTTCCTTCTGCCTGGAAAGAAGCAAGGGATCGAAACCGGGGGAGTGTGGTGCAAGGTGAGAAAGGAGGGAACCGACTCCATGCCTCGTTGAGTATATATTGGGAGGTCAGCCAGCCCTCCTCGATCATCTCTCGAATTTCCAATGTTCTTTCTCACAAACACCAATTGAGAGCAAGAACCCAGCCCATCTTTAACCAGAGCCCAGAAATCCGTCTTAACCCCCCCGTCGGATACTGCTCAAGAGCACGGCTGCCATTATGGACAACGTCGCAAAGCAGGAATTCAACCTGCGTGACCTCGACACCAAGTCCGTTACTCTCTTCCCTTCGCGCGCGCAAATCGTCCGCGAAGTCAAGAGCCTCCAACTCACCGTAAGTCCAAAGCCCTTTCTCATTTTCAAACGCGCCAAGGAAAACATCAAGAAAAAAAAAAGGAAAAAGGAAAATCGGAAAGCATGAATGCACCCGCTTACCCTGTCATCTTAGCCTGGCCTTAACGAAGTTACCATCGTAGGCCTGACCCCCACCCTCGATGAAGAGTCCATAAAAGTCGAAGGCACTGGCTCCGCCACCATCTCTGACATCTCCGTCGATCTCGTCGCCAACCTCGCCTCCTTTGAGGACTTTTACCCCTCTGACGACGATGAGAGCGATTGCAGCATCGACTTTGACTATAGTGCTAAGAAACCTGATTTCGGCTACGACGACCAGCTCGAAGCGCTAGACGATAGGGAGACCCTACTCAAGGATGAGCTGGAACAAGCCAAGGAGATCGTCGCTAGTGCGGGGAGACGACTCAAGATTCTCGATGCATACGGCAACTCGCTTGACAAGAAGCGCAACGTCGTCATCCAGGAGGGGCTAGCAACCTACCTCAACGAGCGGGAATCGGTGTTCGCGGATCACCAAAAGGGGACCTCGGAGATCCGCCGCGTCGAAAAGCAGATTAAGAAGTTGCAAGACGAGAGGCTCAGTGTGTCGAAGCTAGAGACCAAAGCGAGAAAGCAGTGGGACAAGGACCGAGAGAAGGAGCGCAAGGCCGCCGTGAAAAAGGCCGACAAGCAAAGGGCCAAGCGCATCGACAGGCAGCGCGAAAAGGAGCGCATCAAGAAGGAGCGCGCAAACTTTTGGCCCAAGTACCACTACACCGTCACCGTCACCCTCGACGCCTCCGCCTACACCCCCCTGTCGTCGCGCCGCAGCTCCATCTCCAGCGAGGCCGACGTCCAGCTCGTCAAGCAAAAGGACGCTGCCGCCCAGGAAACGGCGGCGGGTGGTGAATCTTCCGGAGGCACCAGCTGCGACCTCGCCATCTCATACGTCACCTCGTCGGCGTTCTGGGCTCCCAGCTACGACCTCCAGCTTTCGACGACCAATAACACCGCCAACCTCTCCTTCGAGGCCAAGCTGACGAATGCCACCTCCGAAACCTGGCGCAACGCCAAAATCATCCTCTCCACCTCGCAGACCAGCTTCTCCGGCCTCGAGGACGCGCTGCCGAGCCTGGTCCCCTGGCACGTCAAGCTCGGCAACAAATCCTCGGGCATCTACGCCAATGACGTCCTCCATAGCCGCGAGGAGCGCGACGAACAGGTCACCTGGGAGGTGCAGCGCCATAAGCAGCAAAACATCCAGAAGCCCCGTGCTGAGCTATTCGGCCTCTGGAACGATGCTAAGGGTGGCGAGGCGTTTGGCACAGTCGCTGCCGCTCCGCCTGCCTCCTTGGTCAAGAATAAGGTCGCCCTGGCGCAACAAGTTCAACTGCAGGCCGCCGAGCAGCAATTACGGAACAATTATGGCGGCCCTGGGCCGTCTAATAATATCAATCTTGCTTCGTTGGCGCCCGCGGTTCTGAAGAGTAGCGTACCGCGAGCCCAGGCGAAGAAGTCCAGGGCCAGACTGGGCTCTTCTTCCTTTGCTGTTTCCGAAGAGGTTAAAGCGCGCAGCGACCGGTTCAGCGGTGGTCTGTTCGGATCGACCGCGGTCGGCGGTTCTGGCGGTGGTGATGGCGGTGGTGGTGGTGGTGCGGAAAGCGACGCAGAAGAGGAAGACCTCGACGGCGATGACAAGACTATCCTCGAGGCCACACCCGAGCTCGACTTCCAGGACTCCGCCATGGAGGAGACGGGCCTGACGACGACCTACGACCTTCCCGGCCTGCGAACCCTCACCCCCCGCAGCCGCGCCTCAAAGCAGCGCATCGCGCGCGTCAACTTCTCCAACATCGTCTTCAACCACACCGTCGTGGCCAAGTACAAGCCCGTTGCCTACCTCAAGGCCAAGCTCCGCAACACCAGCAAGCTTACCCTCCTGCGCGGTCCTGCGGGCCTCACCCTCGACGGAAGCTTCATGGGCCGAACGCGCATCCCTCGCTGCAGCTCCGGCGACTCCTTCCACCTCAGCTTGGGCATCGATCCTGCTATCCGCGTTGTCTATCCCAAGCCCGAGGTTAGGAGGTCCACCACCGGCATGTTCTCCAAGGAGGACAGCTCTATTTACACGCGTACCGTGACGCTCACAAACACCAAGGCGGCCGCGGGCAAGGCGGCGACGCTGTACGTCCTCGACCAGGTGCCCATCTCCGAGGATGAACGTCTCCGCGTCGCCATCCATTCGCCCCGCGGTCTCGTCTCTGGCGGCTCGGCCGTGGCCTCGGGCGTGCCCGGCCGCGAAGGTGCCGATCAAAAGGATTGGGGCAAGGCCACAGCGCTCCTGAGGAAGGAGAACGAAATCTCGTGGGAGGTCAACCTCAAGGCCGGCAAGTCCGTCAAGCTCACCCTCGAGTACGAGGTGTCTGCGCCGTCGGGCGAGTTCGTTGTCCAATGCTAGGAATGGGAACGGCCCGAGGTGAAGGGGGACGAGGAGCAGCATCATCTTCATGAGGAGCATGGCGCTGCGGTTGTGGAGTCCGGGCCGGCGAAGGGGAAGGGGAAGGGTGATGGCGGGAGCACGAGTGGGAGCCTGAAAGGGTCATTGAAGAAGAGACCTTCGTTTTTGAAGAACGGGAGTTTGGGGAGGAGAAGCTTGTGGGGACTTTCGTCTTCGCATTCCTCCAAGTGAAGCGGTATATATTGATTTGGTTGTACTATTAGTTGATGACGGATCTGATATATCAAAGTTGGAAGAACAAATTGAATCAAATAGGAATGTTTTCACTATCTGAACCGCGTCGAATAAATTGCAAACACCGTGCCTCCCGAGAAAACCTTATCACACCGTAGCGCCATGCCACCCGCTAGAATGCCAATACTCGTACAAAAGGCCAGCGACAAACCCGCTCTCTCCCTAGAACACCTGCGGCAACTCAGTCCCCAGGCTCCTCCGCGTGACATCTGCCAGGAGGTTACAAACAGCCTTGGCATCCGTCGTCTCAAAAACCTTGATCCTCGAGTCCGTAAGCACGAACCCCGGTGACGAGATCCTCGTCACGCGCACGCTAGGATGGAAGAGATTCAGCGCGAGATGCTCGTCCAGGTAGAACGCCAAAGCGTCGATGAACGGCTGTTCATCGTCGGCCGAATCGCCTGTTCCGCTATCTTCGGCCTTCCAAGCCCAACCGTCGTCCTCGTGACCTCCTGCGAGGATCTTTCGCGTTCGCGCGTCGCCCATCCATGGCTTTGGTCCGGCTGCGTCGCGATTTTCTGCTATCGCCTCGCCTGCTAGGACGAATTGCGATATGTCGTCGGGCTGTATCGAGATATCTATCGACCGTAGGCCCTGTTGTAACCCCCTTGGTAATCCCTCTTCATCTTCGTCGTCCTCTTGTACTCCATCGGGAATCTCGTCCGCAAGATGCGGCAGGGAGAAACCCAAGGTAACCACAACCTCCTTGGCTTTCGGACCGGTCTCTGGAACCGTGGCCGTCTTCAACCACGTCTCCCATATACGCACAAGACTGCGCGTCCCCAGACTCAAGGGGCTAATATGGCAATCAAACACTCCGCTCAGCCACTCGGTAACAATCTTCTTCAACGGCGTCGGCATCCTCAGCAGCAAAAGCGGAAGCTGCAAGAAATGCGACGGATCGACCTCGCTGGCCCTACCACGCTTCTTCCCCTTCGTCTCCACCCACGTCTGCTCTGGGATATCCTTCTCTTCCTCGCTCGACAAGTCAGGAAGCAGCATGCCCGTACATGCGGCGTTCTCGTACCGAATGTCGATCCATATGCCCCGCCTCATTCCCAGCAGCCCGATACCGTCGTTATCCGGCGCGTCGGAACTGAGATCTCGGCTAGGCGGTCGTCTGTCGGGGTCGATTTGCGAGATCACGTCGCTGACTCGCACCCAGTGCAGCTTTACGCTTTCGAGACTGCCGGCGTTGCCAATCTCGCTTTGCGTGGGGTCAAGGCCTACGTAGACACCGCGCACAACGTCCCCGATAAGTGTGTCGCGCAGGCGGTTGCTGAGTGTCCGGAGCATGGCGCCGTGGTCTGACTGCTCGCCGAGGTAGAGGGGGGATACGCGGTGGACGGAGAAGGTGGTGCTGAAGAAGGGGGGTTGGGGGACTTCTTCGACGATGGCGGCGGGCTCGGCTTCGGAGACGCGGGACTTTCGGGGTCGGCCGCGGCGACCGCCTCCGCGGCCCCGGACGGGAGGCATCACAGCTGAGTTAAGAATGAGCTTATGTGGGATTTCAAAGGCTGGATGTGGTTTGGATGGGGAAGCTGGAAAGTGTCGCGTGGGCCCACTACTGTTCGCAGTACTTGTGGAATGGGTTACGGCCGACCTTGGTATCAGGCGCGTGTTTGGCGCGTATTATCGCGATCCCTTCTTTGGGGCAAGCGACGTCGTGGTGGTATCTGAATTGGTCTCGCGAGCTTGGAAGTGGTTGAATGGGTGATGGAGGTTTGTTTGGTGACTTCCAAAAACGGATTAAGAGTGGGCCAGAGCATGGGTTGTATTGTCAGGTGATACCAGCTGGAGACATTTGTTCAGTAGCTGCTGCGGCGACATACATTGAAGATCGAATGGCTCATGCTGGCTCTGCTGACTACAGTCACTGGCCTATGCCCCCGCACCTCTCTGCCCCTCCTTCCCCCACTACAATGTATCGTATCCGCGCCGAGGATCCAGACCAACTGTTGCCTTCGCTCCCTTGCCTCCTCTCTCCTCTCCTCACCTGCTCCCCAACCTCAGCGTTGCATTCGTCAACTCCAAGAACCCACAGACACCTCGCGCCGTGCTAGCCTACCCGTCCCTCCAACGGGATTGGATTGGATGGCCACACCTCTCCCTCTCGGCGCAAAAGCCACTCGTGTGATTGGAATATCAGCTAGATGGGGGGAGGAGGGGGGGGGGGGGAAGGATACCAACTATATCCCCGTTTCGTCGACTACTAGCCAGCTACGCATCCCGCTCCGCCTTGGGTTTCCCAATTTAGATCGCCGACCTTGCCAACATGGGCGCCCCAGTCGCATCTTCTCCCCGTAACCAACCAGGTGCTGCCTATCCATGATGTCGCCTCGTCCTTTGTGAAGCGTTGATACTGCGAACTATCAGAATAAGACTTGTGAAAATTGTTATCTTCTTAGTGAATAGGCCTTTCTTTTTTTTTTTGTTTTTAATTCTTTTTTGATTCACTTTCTACAATGTCCAAGTCTTCGTTCATATACGCGCCGCTGGCAGAGTCGGCCGAGATTCGCCTCCTCGAGATTCTGCCGGCGCGCGACCCAGATGAGCCCATTTCCGCGAGGCTATATATCCAGTCGCTCGTCAACCCGGATATGATCGCCCCCTATACGGCGCTTTCCTACACATGGGGCGACCCGGATGATACTGTTCCTATAGTCGTTGACAACCATGGGCTGCAAGTCACCCGGAACCTGGAGGCCGCGCTTCGGCGCTACCGGGATGAGCTTCCTTTCGCCAATAAAGACGCCTGCTCCACCAACGGCAATCGCGGGCCTACAAATCTCCTATGGGCCGATGCGATTTGTATCAACCAGTTTAACAGCATTGAAAAGAGCGCGCAGGTCGCGCAAATGTCCACCATCTACACTAGCGCCGCTTCCGTCTTCGCCTGGCTGGGCCCGGCGACAGATGAGAGCCATCTAGCTTTCGACAAGATAGGAGCCGTTATGGACAGGTACCACCGTATTATGGGCGCAGACCCACCGAACAAGGTGCCTAGGTGGGCAGCTAGGCTTATGGTAGATGAGCTAATGCTCTGCGAGGGCGACGAGGAGGATGAGGCGACGTGGAGATCTGTCCAGGCGCTGTTTGAGCGCGAATGGTGGTCGCGCGTGTGGGTGGCGCAGGAGGCTACCACCAGAGTTCCGACTTGGCTGATTTGCGGCAAGGACAAGGTGAAATTGGATGATGTCATGACTTTTACCGTTCTAGCTGCTATGAACGAGCAGGAAGACGAAGATGCTGCGACACGGGTATACCGGATATCTCCGTTTGCATACACCCTCGATAGCCTGCGTTCTCAACGGGCTACCCAAGGGTCCGACAGCGAGCTCTTGAACACACTGATGTCGTGTCGGCACTACGACGCGACGGATGCCCGCGACAAGGTCTACGGCGTGCTGGGAATGGTTTCCCCTAGGAGCTCATGGAAACTGTTGGCGGACTACAGCAGAGATATCCTTGACGTATACAGCGATGTGGTGCAGTACCAGCTCGAGACGTCTGGATACGAGGGCAAGCTCGACTTCCTGGGAGCCGACGGACTGCCCGAGGGTGGCATCACAGGCTTACCTTCTTGGATGCCGGATTGGCGCTACCGCGACAGGTATCACGTCCCACTTAAGAAGTTTCTCGATGATGAGGCTACCACCCCGCGACCTGGACGACAAAAGTCCGAATCCTGTGTCTATAGTGCTAGCGGTACAGCCGAAGCTTTGTTCAATCTCGGCATCAATCCGTCCGCTGTAGCTGCCATCGATGGCCGCTCCCTCCGGGTCAAGGGGTTCCGCGTGGGCTTTCTCTACGACATCCAACCCATCTTCGAACCAGGGAAGGCAACAGTGATCAGTGACTGGCGCTCCTCCCTCCATCCCGGAGTGTACTTCACTGGTGAAACCGAGCTCGAAGCCTTCAATCGCCTCATCGTCGCGGACATCGATCAAGACATCCGCACCGCCCCCCTCAAAGACTCGGAGTCTCCCGCCAACGGCGTCTCCCACGAAGACACACTCATCGCCTGTTCCGGCCGGCGCCTGGCGCGCGTCGTCCAGAAGGACTGGAGGACCGACGGGCTTGCCCTTGTGCCGCAGTGCGTGCGTGAGGGCGACCAAGTCTTTGTCCTGCTCGGCGGGCAGGTGCTGTACGTGTTGAGGAATTTAGGTGGTGGGACCTACAAGTTTGTTGGCGAATGCTATGTCCATGGGATGATGGACGGGGAGGTGCTGGACATGCTTAAGACGGGGTTGGTGAAGGTTCTCGAGGTTACGATTCGATGAGACTTTTTTTTGATGGCATGTATGCCAGGTTGTTGTGTTTTATTCATTTTCATCGAGTGATACCTTTCATACTTGCCGGTGGGTGCTGGAGGAAGGAAACTTTGGTCTCCTTCGGATTCGAATTGGCTTCTACTTTTATCTTTCAGCCGTTCCCTATTGATTAGGAGTAGCTCTCGTAATGCGGGGACGCTATAGCCCAAGCTTGGAATGAACACGCCCACATCTTCCAACGTACTACTACGACGTCCACCTTGCACGTATTGACGTAGACCGCACACCGTCGGCGACCATCCTCACTTGTATCTCGGGCATGGCAGAACAGCAACTAACCCACTCAGTGAAGCATGATGTCTATGTTACTAGTTTTTTATTCTGTACCGGCGAAGGCACGCATGCTATAACCACCCATCCTCACTAGCACAGTTTTACTCCAAGAGTCCAAGACGATTGGGACATAGCAGGGCCGCCTCCCATCATCCTCGTATATATAAGTGAGTCCTCCAAAAGATTGACCGGATCCAATCCCGTTGACCCGGATTAGTACGACGTAAGCAATCTTCAAAAAATATCGTAGGCTTTGCAAATGTTTTGGTACGTAATTCCTACACTCTGCATTCGTTTCTTGAAGGAAGAAATGTGCTTCGCCGCGAAGTGCCGCCCTGTCTTAGGGTGGGGCATATGCACCACGAAGATGTGTCTCTCCAGATCTTGAGGTCGAAAGTGTCCCCGGTTCTGGTCGTACGAGAATCGCACCTCGGACCCTTGGACCGGGACGGAGGCCCAGCCTAGTACGGCCATGAACTCCCGGAAGGACTCGGCGGTCACGACGTTGGGGCGCTGTAATATGTCGAGTTCGCGATTGAAGAAGCATTCAAAGGTGTCCCTGACCGATCTTTTCTGGCTGCATTTTTGTATTAGTAAAATAACAGACTAGAACGTCATAACAATTCTTGGGGGGTTGGGCAGGAGTAGAGCTGATGATGTAGTGGGTGAACAGGAAAGGCAACGGAACCCTTCTGCGGCGACGAACGGTGGAGAGAGAAAGTGACCAGCGAAGAACGGCATAGACAATTTCAACGTACATTTTTACCCTTCCATCCAAGGTCTGAGTGTTCATGGCCTCTGGCGCCCTTTGTATCGTGCGAACAAGCCTTTGCTGGTGCCATTGGGGGACCTCTTTTTTGCATCGACGCGTTCCGGTTGCCAAATCATCGTATCCCTCGAAGTCGTCGACAACCTCCTTCCAGGAAGCATCGTCAAGGGCCTGGAACCACCAGTAGTGGAAGGTTCGGTCCGGTTGGGCCACGTCTAGCATTTGTAGGTCGTCCGCCACATCATCCACCTCATCTTCGCTGTCGTCGATATCGGGGACCGGTATTTTGGGTACATCAGCTGGCCGAGGCTCGCGAACTATCGGTGCCTGTTCTTTCCGGTCCACCCGCGTACCTTGCTGGATTTCAGAGGTTGGTTCAGGTTCAAGGCTCGCAGCTTTGTTTGCTTTCTTTTTCTGCCGCGCCCAGAACTGTCGTTTGAATCCAGGGGGTAGCTGAGGTCCAAATGCCACGGCTTGGGAAAGGGTAAGGTCAGCAGACGTTAGCAGCTATCTCATGGATCTTTGCCGTCGCAATCATCTGTTCATGGGCGTTGTCCTCACCTTTTTGTTTTTGATTTCGTCTATATGAGACGGGAATCTCGTCGCCGCCTCTAAAAATGTAAGCAAGCAGTGACGGGAGCAGGGCCGAGCAGTTTTTGAATTCTTTTATACGAGCCTCCTCCTCGCGAATGGCATTCAGAACACATGCTACTGCCAGAATGTCCGATTTCAGAATATATTCCCAATTATCTGAGAGGTGGGCCGGAATTGAGCCATCCCGTATAACGATTTTGGCAAACATATCGTAAGGCATCAGTTTGGTGTATTTGTTGTACTGACTCTTGATCACGTCCCGGGGCCCAGTCCGCAGGAAGCGCCTCAGGGGATGTATCTTTTGCTGGAACCCCAAATAGTCCAGGAGCGTAACGGGAAGTCCGATAGAAACTTGAAAAGCCGACCAGTGTTTCCCAATTTCTTCGTGGGGGAGGGGCCACGAACGTCTAAAGTAGGGCAGAGATTTTATAAACGGCCCATCGCCGGTGGCATTTTCGCATCTAAGATACTGGGCGAGCTCTACCCAGAAGTCCTGTAGTGCACTCAGGGTTCGCTCTTCGTCTTCGTCCGTGTAGTTACCTGAGGCGGACCTCCTGTTTGCCCATCGGTTCTGTTGTTGATATAGGCGTCCAATAATCTCCGGACTTATCCTGTTCTCTATGGGAAACTCATCGAGTGTATTCAATCGTCTCCAGATCAAACTCTCGGACTCCGATGTCCATTCGGCCAGGATCTGCATCTGCCGAAAGCAGCTGCTGGTCTCCCACTCGATATGGTGTCCGGTTGTTGGCGCAAATGAGTAAGGTCGAATTGTATTTTCCTGCTCAACAAGCAGGTAGATCGCCGACATGCTATCCAAGAGTTCGGCGACATGGGGCGTGATTGCCTGGAAGCTCTCTTCTTCTATTTCTAGCGCCCTTCTGAGCGCGGCAATCCGTCGAAGAAGTTTGCCGAGAGAAATGACGTTGATAATGGCGTCCGACGACAAGAACTCGACCAGAAGCTTGTGCAAGGACCTCACTAACTCGATATTCTTGAGTGCCCTGGCCCCTCTGGCGTTGCGGACGAGCTTGAGTTTCGGGAAGTGCCTAAGACTTCGTCTAAGCTTTCGAATCTGTACTCTCTCCCGAACTGTCTCTCCTCCCATAAGCCGCTTTGGGAGATACCGGTAGACACCCTCTTTGTCTTTCAGGCCATCCTTATCCACCTTCAAGACTAGCGGGTGCCGAGCCTTGTAATACCTTCTGAGAGCGGGCGTTGATGGTACGAGGCATCTCCTTGTGATCATGGTAATGTAATGTGCACAGGCTAACATCCCTCGCACTTGGATGCGAAGAGAATAATTATTTCTGATACCCGCAGTGTAATGGCGCGGCGCTTCCAACTCCTTTTCAAACTCCCACCAGTCCTTAACCCAAGCACGCTTTTGGGTGTAAGGCTTCGTCCAATCTTCCGCACTCCCCTTTTGTTGTTTAGATTTACGCACTTCCTCCACCGTTTTTGCCCAATCATCCACTTCGGAGAGATATGCGCCGATATCCATAGACCAACGTTCTGCCTCGTACCTCAGTATCGCAGCATTGTCCAAGTTTCTCTCAAGTACCTTCTTTGTACCATCCTTGTGACTCTCCAAAAACTCGTCTAGATCCGCTCGAGCGTTGTCGACATAAGTGAGCAGCAATATCTCCGTGATGCCCTTTCGGAACATGCTTCGTAACGCATCAACGAACAGATCTTTCTTCATATCCTCGTCGTTGACGAGATTGTGGAAGAGGTTGCTGTAGTGTTGGTCGAGCTCTTCTTGGACACGCCTATGAAAGTACTCGGGCGAGTGGACGAGTTCGTACAGATGCTCCACGACGCTATCAATCTGCACGGCGAGGCAGTTGGTAATGAGTTTTGACTGGGGCTTACCGGGCCTCACCCGCTGCACATAATTTTGAAACGGTGTGGAAGCTAGAAGAGACGAGACGGCCTGGTCTCGAGTGCCAAAGGAGAGCTCTCTCTCCGCCCAAGCCGCATCACTGCGTAATTGCGCGGGGGAAATGGCAGGAAGCCCGGCTTGTATACGAGATGGCCTATAGAAGTCTAGCGTGACGTTGAAACCCGCACTTTTCAAGAGCCTCAGGCATAGGTGCCGTAGGAACGTATACGTTAAGACTTGGGCCTTTAGAGCCACCCAGAGATCTCCAGGATAGAGGCATTGAAATGATTCATTTTTAAGCCTCATGGACTCGCAGGTCTCCATCTTGTAAGGTGCCATGTATAATGGCATATCCGTATGATTGGCAAAGTCATGATCACTTTCGTCCGGGACGGCCCAGTAATAGAAGTGAAGAGAGAACGGGCCGGTCAGAATCCGCAAAGCTCGACCTAGGTAGGTTGACTGAAAATCTTGGAGCAGCCAATGTATTGGCGCAACAGTGGTACGGCTGTGAATAAATTGCATAAGCCGGATGGGATCCCCCAGTTCTTCCAGGTTGATATGAGGCACGAGATACAGAGGCGCTACCTCCTTTGTCCAAGCGTCGTATTCCGCATGGTGTTTCTTCGGGGGGATAACCTTCGGGAGTGTCTTCCTTTGACGAAGCGCTTCCAGCTCCCTATCATCCATCCTTGAGTGGACAAGATGAATCTTGTCATGCAATTTCAGTGTCGGAGTTTCGGGCCAGAGGGGCTCGGCTGAGTTTTCGACGCCCTTGAATTCGGACTCGAAATGATGGAGATCGGATACAGCACGCGTCGGGATTGGCACCTCTTTATTCGCTAGAGGCTTCAAATCGGGATCTTGAGCGAGAGTGGCGTCCCAAGCCGCGGATAACAAGTCGTGGAGGGCCGTCTGCGAATCTGGAGCACCAGCTTGTCTGCTCGGTCGCTCGGCCAGCTCCTCGACGTGCCTTTTCAGCTCCTGTATCCGACCATTCATTGGACCCCTCGTCCAGTTATACCAGATATTCACGCTCTTCCACATATTTTCTATGACCGGGTGGTATTTTGTCAGACCTGGGGTCCGATTCGTGGCGACCCCATCCTCCATGATCGGGGGTTGGTCGAGATCAGCGTCGCCCACGGTGTTAATGTTGCAGAGATGGCCTGGTTTTGGCCATTTTGTCATATATTGGTCTGGAAGAAGGGAGTATTGGTTGTTGTCTTTGAAAGGATTGGGAATTAACCAGTCTTGATTGGGGCCGTACGGATGATAACATAGGGGATCGGTCTCAGTCCCCGTGGGATACCACGTCATGCGGTCAAACTTCCATTTCTCACGATCAGGTAGGTCTTCCTCGAGCTTCGTGTCGTAAAATACCTTGCTTCCGGCCCCAAACTCTTCTTGTTCCAAGCAAGGATCGTTAGCGCTGTAAAGGATGCCGGGGGGTGTTTGGGGTCTGGACGGCCCGGCTCTTCGGCGCTGACGTGGAAATTGAATTCGCGATCCACTCATATTGTGGAAAGGTGCCAGGAACAGTCCTCGGCGGCGAATGGGATATTGACGAATCGCAATGCTAACTGGAGAAAAAGCCTGACGAGGCGTTTCGTGTGATCAAGATTCAATTTGCTATGGAGGTGGATTTTTCATGATAAGTCTAGCTGAAGGGATATGATTACATGAAAATATGATATCATGGGCAGTTATGCGGCAAAAAAAGAAGAAAAGAAAAAGAGAAAGAGAATTGTCTCCGTCTATGCTCCATAAAGGAACCGGGAATGATTCTCACAAAGCTGACAAATGGGGTTTTGCGGGATGGCGAGGAATGGACGAAGGACGAAGTACGAGGTAAAGAAAGCGTACGACATAGGCGCCTTTATCCTGGGCATCGTATAACTTCTGGAGTAGAATGTCTGTGGTCGGAATGGATACATAGGTGGTATATCTATGTCCCAGAAAGTGCGGGACCACCGCTGGTATGCTCAATCCTGCTGAATCGATCATGCACCGACACTGAAACCGAAAGATCCATCAAAAAGATCGAGCCGCTGTGGCTCGGGATAGCCTTGTGCGAGGCGGAGTTCATCAAAGGACGGTACTTTGTTCTCGGGATAGTAACGTAGGAGGAAATCCATGTCCGCCTCAGTAAGCTGGCACATTTCCTCCCAGGAATACGTGTCGCTGACCCGTGTCATCCTGAATGAATCTATGTCAGTACGGAAGGAAAAGGGAAAGAGAAAGAGGAGTTCAAACGTGGTGCAACTAACCAGGCCATTCGCTTGGCACCGTCAGCATGCCCTGGTGCGACAGCCCGGAGCTTTGTCCGAAGCACGCCAATGGTCTCGATAGCGTTTCCAGCATTTGGAGGGAGCTTCTTCGCGATGAGCCTCCGGATCAAAGCCGCGAGTCTTGGTCCCTTGCCGTTCGTGCTAACCATGATCTGCAGGGGTCCATCGCGGTGCACGCTACCAAAGAAGAAGTCGCACTCCGAGGGTACGTCTGCAATGTTAGCCGGGATACGGCGCTCCTTGCAGAGCTTCCAGATGGCCGTGGACGCGGCTGGGTCATCGACCGCCACGAGTACCATGTCTGCATCGTCAAGATCTGACGGCTCAAAATTCCGCGCTACATGCTTGACTTGGCCTTCCGCTACTCGGAAGGCTACCTCTGCATTTAGACCGGAACTGGGGCAAACCACTGTGACAATGGCATCCGCGTTGAGGCAATGGATGATGCGTCCGGCAGCAACCTAGAAGCTGGACTTAGCTTGTGATGACAATAAAGGATCCGTCCCTACTGGAAAAGAAAATCGGAATATAAAAGCTATTTTGGGCGTGGATGCCTTACCTCTCCGCCACCCACGATGAGAATCTGCTTGCCCTTCGCCTGCCACGCAAGAATAAGGCTGCCCCCGGGTTGCACTTGGGGGAACTCGCTCTTCTTTGAGGCCATGGTTAAAGAAATACAGGGAAAGGGAAAAAAAAAGGGGGAGAGTCCCAAGTGCGAGTAGGTGATCGTCTCTTCTCGAAGCTTATTTGGTGGGATGGGACAAGGAACCCACCACCGAGCTGGCACAAGAGCTTGTGCTCTGGGAGTGTCGAATTGGGTTATTTTGATCTGTCAGCCCTTAAGAATGGGGCTTTCGGAGCGATATAGGCCTAGTGGTATCCCATAAAGACTATGGGGTATCATAGATGGCTAGAAATGCAAATGGACTCAAGATGCCTAATGTGAGAGCTGAGCTGAGTTCGTCACGAGCACAAGCTCCTGACAGTGCTGGGAGAATTTACCTTACTGTCTAATCATAATTTTCCTGACGCACAAGGCGGTAAATAATGGGAGCTCTTGTATGTACACAGTGTCTATAGTATCTGATTACGGACGACAGGAGCTTCCGAACCCTGAACTTGCCTCTGAGACCGATATGTCTCCCTGCGAATGCAGCTTAACTTGTATCTCCATGTTCAACTTACAAGCATCTCCAAAAAGCTCGCTGAATCATTTCTATGGACCGCCTCCGTGTCACCTTAGTGGATTGGCCCCGAGCCGCCCAAGCTCCGAGCAGAACATTGGAAAGCTAGACTTTCTATTGGAATCCTAGCAATGATCCTGGGAAACCTAGAAAAGGAAAAGGGACTTCCTGGAGGCGGTTCTGCTGCGGCTCTATGCTGCGGCTCTATGACGTCAGCAAAATAAAATAGAAAGTCATATTTGAATGATGGGGGAGATCATTCCGGTCATCCCATCCCCATCTGTTGTCCCGTCGCTACTGCCCTTGCATTTGGCACGCGACAGGCGTTGAGATTAATATCTCGGGCGAGCTTGACTTTAAACATGATTCATGCATTCTCCCGTTATACCGTTCGTGTTAGCGAGGCTAGGTCAGCCAGGCGATCGAAGAGGGGCATTTTATGCAACTATTGCTAAATTGAGCTGGTCAAGTACTTTTATGTATTTAGAAGAGCTATACCAGGAACCCCTGCCACCGTCGATGCCGACCATTGGATCACGACGTAAAGTGCTCCAACAACACTCGAACACTGCCCTGTCCACCATCCAACATCGTTAACCAGCCTTGACCGATCTGCCTTGCAGCCCTCAATGTTGCTGGCCCCGAACTTGTGCGAGCACGTCCTGCTCGCTTCTCCCACCTTTAACTAGGACCCCGGTTCTTTCCCTACTCTCTCGCCTTGAGGAAAACCCGGTGCCTCATCCTGGAATCCAAGCAGTTCGCCCCTCCTCTCTCCAACCTACCCTCAGGTCGCCACCATGTCTGGCCGCAAGCTAGGGGGAGGGAGGATCCTGGGCTCCGGCAAAGGCCTCGCTCCTCCGAAACCCGCGAATGCCCCGTCGCCCTCACCGCTGCAACGAGTTGGCAGCCCACTACCCTCTGATGCCAGCCTCGACCCCAACTCCTCAGACAACTCACCTGCTCCCTCGACGGGTCTTCCGGATTTTTCGCAGGATCTCGCCACGCATATAAGTATTGGCCGTCAGGGTAAAGCGTCGGAGTCGAGCTCTCAGAAGCTTCTCTGCCCAATATGCAATGAGGAAATGGTATGCTGCTGCCTTGGCTGAGGGGTCGCGGACATTGAGACTGTGCGACATTCCTGCTAACTGTTGAGTGATAGGTGACACTCCTGCAACTTAACCAGTGCGGCCATCACCCTGTATACACCTACCTACGAATCGATTGTGCTAATTGTTAACTAATAGACACCTCGATGATTCTCACCAGGAACTGCCCGAACTCGAACAAGACGAAGTAAAAACCTGGTTTGACAAACAAGTCCGGAAAGCAAAGCGCTTTCAACCCCTCTCTATAATAAACCAAAAGCTTCGTGGTCTCGATACCTTCGAATCGAACGGTTCCGAACCCATCGCTTCCGGCTCCACGCCCGCGCTGGGCCCACGACCCGCCGACTCCCCGATTGACCCGGATGAGCTTATCACCAGACACCATTGGCAACACCAGACCATCGACGACCTATGCACTGATCCTACTTGTGGGCGCAGACTCGGCGCCGTGAATGGAAGCATAAACTGCCGAAAATGCGGCAGGCTATTCTGCGAAGAGCATACTATGTACCAGATGAAGCTGTCTCGGTCGGCGCAACACGAACCAGTTCGAGGATACTGGGCGAGAGTATGCGAGACGTGCTACAAGTCGCGAGAGGGATATAATGACCATGATGGAGTTCTTATCGACCATACTCGTGCCCTGACTGAGTTGAGACGGCAGCGGGTGGAGAGGCAGAACCTAGAGGCGTCGCGCTTGGAGAAGCGGTTAACAAAGCTGACTCGTCTCTTGGCGAGCCCTCCCGAGAGCTTTGCGCCCGGGAATAACTCTATTTTGTCGCCCGTCGCCACTCTGACTGGTCAGAATTCGACGAGGAAGCTGCTCGAACAGTCGGTGGTAACATGGGAGGACGATGCTTCCGTGGCCAAGTGCCCTTTTTGCAAGCAAGAGTTTGGTTCGTGGACGTTCAGAAGACATCACTGCCGGACATGTGGTCGCGTCGTATGCGCAGATCCTCAGACCGGTTGCTCAACTGAAGTGGGCCTGAACGTATCAACCCGTACGTTGACAATGCGTATCTCTCTTTCTTGACTCCGGCTAATATCTTGCTAGCATCGAGCAACCCGACGGAAAAGCACGCCGCCGGCCCCGGCCAGCTCAGCCTTGACATCCGCATGTGCCGCGAGTGCAATCACACCATCTTCGCGAGGCGCGACTTTGAGGCCTCCCTGGCTACAAAGCCCCCAGACCAACGCGCCTACGAGACCCTCCGCCAGTTCGAGCGCGGCATCCAGCAGCTCATGGAATCCTTCCAGCGTTCCCTTCTCCACCTCCAACCCGAGGACCCAACCCCCACACACCTCTCCTCGTCCGCCCTGGCAAGGCAACCACCATCGCACGCGCAGATCAAAGAGGCTTCCAAGATCCGCAAGCGCCTCATCGATTCCTTTGCGAAATACGATCTCGCATCTCGCAGGATGCGCGATCTCAAGACGACCTCGGAGCAGCAGCTCCGCCTCCAAAAGGCCGTGTACGCCGCCGCCTCCGCCTTCCTCCACGCAAACATGCTCCCCCTTAAATCCGTCCCGCAGATGCTCCGCAACCAGCAGCGCCAGTCCCCGCGCCACCAGCTCCAGACCCGCCTCCTCCAGTCCTCGTCTTCCTCCTCCCAGACCCACCTCTCGCCCCTCCGCAACGGCGAGACCCCCGTCGACGCGTCCGAGACGGCCTCCCAGGTTAGCGAGACGAGTACGATCGTCTCGGCCCTCGAGACTGAGGAGAAGGACTTGAGGGAAAGGCTGATTGTGCTGGAGGAGCAGCGCTTCATGGTGAAGCAGATGGTGAACGCCGCGCGCGACGCGAGGCGCTTCGAGGAGGTTACGGCGCTGTCTAAGAATGTGGACGAATTAGAGGGGGAGATTGAGAGGGTCAAGGATATGGTGGGGGTTGTGGAGGAGAGGTGGCAGGGGTTGTATGCCTCGGGAAATGTCTCGTGAGTTTGTATCCGTCTTTGGGAAAGACGGTAGATTTTTCTTTTTCTCTTCTTGATCCAAGGGGATGGGGGAGTATTTGGCGTTCGGTTCCTGGACCTGGTCCATCTAAATGGTTCCAACAGTTGATAATTCGCATAGCAAGGTTGTATCTAGCATCTTGTAGTAGCATAGACGGTGTACAATACCATTGTCATTTCCCATTTCCCAAGCAAATTGGCTTTGTATCCCATGATCTGTTAGCAGCAATATCATCAGGGACATATCGGCAGCACCAATGCCTCGGAGTGGACGTTACAAAGTTCATTACTCTTATTTCACAGGGCCAAGGTCGCTACTTATATACTAACATCCGTTCCATCGCCATCAACGAAACAAAAACAAAGACGTCCCGAACTGCTTCGTACAGACCATTCAGTCAACCCGCGCTTCCCATAAAACAACAGCCCAGTGCTGATGGAAAACATCTGGGAGAGAAAAAGGGACAAAAAGCGAAAAAGAAAAAAAGAAAAAAGGGAAAAGAAGAAAAAGACCAGAAGCAGAAAGACCATGTGATGCGCCGAATGGGAACCCCAAGCCCCAAAAAGAATAGTATCCGCCCACCTTTGTATCCCCGAATGCCCAGACATGAAAGGGAAAGTGTTTTCGACGCACTACGGTGGTCGTTTCCATATCCACCCGAAATGGTATCTCGCAAAAGAAAAGGAAATGCGTACAGATAAACAGAACCATCAAGACAACAACAAGCCATTCACCCGGGAACTTTAAAAATGGTATCCGATGACGAGCCCAGCATGCACTGCTTAGCGGAGTGGCCCACCCTCGACACCGCCCAGGAAACGCCTCACACGACCAATCTCAAGCTCACCCTTCTCGCTCTCCACGGCCCTTAATAGCCCATCAATGACAACGTCGATATCGGCTTCGGGAACACCAGTGCATAGAGAAACAATGCGGCGATACTTGAACTCGACCTCGCGGCTACGACCCTTAAGTGCTTGGACCATCTTGTGGGTGGCCTCGTTGCGGCCGGAGACGGCCTTGGTTCTCGCACGAAGCAGGTTTGCGGAAGGGAAGTACGTGTTGTCAGCCGCGGCCTCGAGGGCAGCGCTGAGTTCTGTCTCCCAGGCCGAAGCGGCGCTCTCGGCGCTCTTGATCCTCTGCTCATCTTCTCGCGCGTGGGATAGGTTGATGATTTGCTGCCTGCTAAGTTGCTGCTTCCGAACGGCTTCTTGGAGGGAATCAAGTCGTTTTCTTACGTCGCTGAGCTGGCTGGAAGTAACGCGTATAGACGAATGGAGGCTATCGAGCGACGCTTGTTTGGCTTTGAGCTCATTTTGGAACTCTGCTGATGTCTGATCAAGGAGCGTGGAGATTGCTGCACCAGACAGGGTTAATATCTTAAAAGCATCACACATCTAAAATGCAGCAGCGATACTCACACTGGATAATTTGATCACGACCCTCCTTGCTCCGTTGCGAACTGCCCGTAAAGCGGCTGGTATCGTTGTTGTTCGTTTCACCATTGACCCCGTTCTCGGTCGGGCCGTCGACGCCAACCCCAAAATCAAGCGGGCACAGGCCGGATCTGTTGGCAATCTTATTATCGGCACCAATTTCGAGGAGTTGGGAAATAACGCTGCGGTTCCCATTCTTCGCGGCAATGTTGAGGGCTGTGTCTCCGGCGTTGTCCTGGGCGTTGACAATCTCGGCCATAAACCTAGCAAGACCCATCTTGGGTGGGGCCTGCTGCTGCTGTTGCTGTTGTTGCTGTTGTTGTTGCTGCTGAGAGCTGTTGGGAGCGCTACTCGAGTGGCCGTTGAGGCCATTGGCAGCCGGCTGCTGGCTACTAGGTACGCTGCCCTGGCGCACAATCCACTCCAGTAAGCTCTCCAAATAATAACGGCTAGCGGCATTGCGACCCTTGACCGCGCTGGTAACAGCGATGTGATGGAGGACAGTACGACCTTTGTTGTCGCGGATTTCCAAGGTGCCTCCAAGAACGTCTAACAGATCAGAGAACGAAGTGAGCTCCATGGAGTTCGTCACCGTCACAGCCCTCATAAGAGCAGTGTGGCCCGAGGCATTAACCCTGTAGGGGCTAGCTCCAGCAGCAATGAGAGCGCGGAGCAGAGGCAGACGCGACAGCGCAGCCGCCCAGTGCAGAACCGTATGACTATGGTTGTCAATGGGCATATCGAGCTCGCGAGGAGTCATCCCCTTAATAATGTCATCGAACTTGGTGTGTTCCAAAGATCCGGTGTCAAGGAAGAGACTCAGAAGAGTGCTCTTGCGCTGCTCAGCCTCCGGCGACATCTCATAAGGAAGAGGTGGAAGAGGGCTAAAACCGTCATGGGGTTGCTGTTCGGTTACGCCGGCATGCGAGTAAATGAAGGATTCGTTAGGCTCGGTAGGAGAACCAGGGAAAGCGCTAGCGAGCGCGTCGGTGTTGGCATTGTAGGCAAAACTGTCAGACGGTGTCATGGTAACTCTCTGTCGCTTCCTCGGGGGTTCAGGCTGGTCGAGCATATGCGCGGACTGTTGCGTAGAGTAAGCCGAGTCGACAGGGTGGCCATACTCAGAAGTATAGCTCTGCTGCGAGTTACCGGGGAAGCCGTCGTCCGGGTTTTGAGACATAGAAGTTTGTCTGCTAAAGCTAGGAGCTCGGGGGACGCCGTTCCTATTCTTCGCCCCCGGAGACTCAAATCGGGCCTTGCTAATCGCGGCAACGGCGTGAGAAGCGGTGCTAGAAATGTTCTTAAAGAACGTTCCGGAAAGGCCATTGCTCCGGTCCTGGGCACCGGCATTGTACATGCGCTTCCTCATGGCGGCCATAGCCTGCTCCTTGGTGGGTGTGTTGAAGTCACCGCGGCCAGCAATGCCGCCATCCTGACCCATATCGTAGGTAAGGAGAGGTCGCAGTAGGTCCTCCACGCCATACTGCTTGCATACTTCGAGACCACGCTCAAATTTCACCCAGGTACCCTGGTATTTGCCATAGCCACCCTGCACTTTTTCGTGCTCGCCAGTCGCTTGAATTTCCTTCTCGAGAATCTTTGTGCGTTTTCCCTTATCGACACCAGCAACCTTGAGGATTTGGGTAGCGTTTAACCAGCTGTCATTTCGGCGCCTCATAACGGCGACGTTATTGACCTCCATTTCGTAGACATCGACCCCCGAGTAGACGGCCTAAAAATAAGGCAATCATTAGTTCCAATTGATTCAAAGACGGCGAAACTGCCGGTGTCTCGCCGCGAAAGTAGCCGGGACGGCACAGATCAGCAGACTCTAAAACGAAAAATAAGGGGGGGGGGGGGGAGAGGGGAGCAATTGTGGAAAAGGAAAACCGGGTGAGCATACAGAGTAGATCTGAGGCGCATCGTTCGCCATCATGGAATTGGCATCATTAAATGAGCGATACATGCCGCCCTGCGACTGTTGGCTCATGGTGAAGGATTGTTGGGAGGACGGTTGCGATTGCGACGCCGCCGCCATCGTAAGGTGGATGATGAGATTCTGGGGGTGTAGTGGGGAGAGAGGAAGACCAGGTGCCACAAGTCGAGATTACTGGATGACTTGTTCGGCGTCAAGGTTCGTGAGTGGCTACGACCGATCGACTCTCATGCCTGGCTGATGGTTGAAACGGAATGGGATGAAGAGGAATTCAGGCAAGAATCGGACAGTTCGGTCGCGAAGAAAATCGAAGTAAGGATTTTTCGGGCAGTGCTTTTCGAGGGCCAAGAAGTGATAATATAGAACGCGGCAATAGTTCGCGAGAGTCGGAAACAAGTAAAGATGAAAGGGAAATGCGCAAGGCTTTAGAGGGAGCCGAAAAAGACGAGAACGAGGGGGCAGAATGGGGCAGAGTCCGCAGGCCAATTTGCGCTGTGAATGCTGCAGCTTCTAACTCAACCTGCAGGTGTACGAAATGGCACAATTACTGTAAAGAGAGGGGGGGGAAAAGGAGGGAGTAAGGTGAAGGGGTAAAAAGACGAGATTCACGATGGGGCAGACTGGTGAGAGTGTCGGCCTGGTGATGGAGACAAGAGCTTTCTCGAAATTGCAGGGATAAAAAGCCTCGCAGGTGGAGGTCAAGGCTTGGATCAATGCTTGACACCAAGAAGGACAGGATATCAAGAGTTTAATTGATTTCGACCAAGGACGTGTTGGTTTCGTGATTTACGTGTTGAGGGCGTGACGCGCGACGCCGTGGTCTGTGGGCGCGAGAGCGGCAGGAGTGATTGAATTTGACTGGATTGCCACTCTTGTGCTGACAGTGGCCAGCAGTGGGCCGGGCCAGCCACGCCAGCATCAATCAGCATCAAGAAACCTGGAACAAAACACATTCGTTGTGTGAACCGCCGGCCATCAAGCCCCACCCTCAACTGAACTCGGCACGTGCTTTAGCGGTTGAGGCCGGGTCAGAGTCACAGTGCCAATGACCCAACAATATTTCAATTCGCAGAACATACACTGTATGATTGCACAAAAGCTGCGCCCAAGCACTCTTTGACCCAGAACCAACTGCTTAGAATGCCAGTCTCGTGAGCTATTTTGAAATAGAAAGCTTCATACTAGATTTTGTCTCATTATTTTTGTATTTATTAGTATCTCCGTCATAATACTCTTCTTCAGTGCCAATTTCTTGGGTCGGCGGCCGGTCGCAAGCCGACGTGTCACTGACCCGTTCACTTGGCACAGTATTAATTGGAAATGGTCCTCCCACTCGTTTCAGCGCACTGACCAGCTCGCTCCCATTAACTCGTGCTGCACCCACTTTCGGCGATAATACTTGTCTTTTTACAGTTATTACGTGAGCCGCTTACATCGGGCGCAGGAGCTATTCTCCCACTGGAGCCCATCTCTGACATTGAAGCGTCTTCCACAGCATGGGTGCGGAATAATGACCTTATTCCTCGCATAATCGTCTGCTTCACTCGCATGAATGGCTTTGGCTCAAGAACTGGACCCATAACCTTCAGACCGACGATGATGGCTTCAAGCTAGTCTCCACAAGCTACACGGCAAAATTTCCATCCCACTCTAAAACTCCAGCCCGCCGCGATGTTGACCATACATATACCGATACCCCTACCCAGACACTCGGTCTCGGCGAGACACCTTTACAGACATCTTCTTCGAGAAGCGTCGTACCTTCCCCCGGTATGCGCTCCTTACATCGCCAGCCGCATCAAAGAACGGTTTCGGGAGCACAAGTCTTCGAACGAACATCTCCAATCCCGTATCAACAATGGCCGACGTCAGCTTCGACGGCTCCAGGCCGCCAACTCAGGGAGCCAGCAGCACATGAAGCTCGTCTTGCATCAGACGTTTGGTAGGGCAGGACCCCTTCGGCGAACCCTCATGGCCCGCTTGGTGAAGCCAGAAGCCCCGACAACGTCAGCCGCGGCGTCTACATCCGCAGCAACTCCGAAGAAAGGTCGCCAAGAAACACAAGCTACAGAAGTATATAACAAGGCGAGGCAAAACACGTCGCTGAAGAAGAACTTCCTCGACAATTGGGATATGGTGAAGCTGCAAGCCTACACCAGCAGCCAAGTACTTCATGCCTCATCCGATACATCTCCGGCGGTTTGGCGTCGGGACCCACCGATGAAGTCGCCCCCCACGAAAGACCTACCCGAAAAGAATATATGGGGTCGTCCACTACCCATTAGGGCACTTCGATCCCGGCTGAAGTCGTGGTGGCTCCTGAACCTCCCTAAGGTGATGCCGCCTCTTGGCGCTGGAGAGTGGGAAACCCTTCGCAAGCTTGCCACCAGTAGCGAGATCAGCCCGCTTTTACGACAACCGCATCGGCGCCCCGTAGCCGTGCCGGTGACTAAAGCCGATGAGAAGCCGAATGTATCGTGGAAATCATGGGAAGCATACGCCAGCATGCCAGTCTCGCGTATCGAGGGTGAGAGAAGAAGGGGCTTCCACGAATCAGGCAAAGGATTGCCATATGAACCGATCTTCCATACCCCACCCACACTCAATCAGTTATCCAGCAAAAAGCTACGGCGAATCTGTGGGGATGTTCTCCAGGTCTCATCCGTGATTGAAGAAGAAGTGGAGTCGGGTAAATCGTACACCTCGCGGATCAAATGGGGAACACTCAAGTCAGATATTCCAGTTGCCATGCAGACGAGCTTCTTTGAGGGTGTCGACGAGACGGGGGCTAAGCCAAGCTTACCCAAAGTCAGAAAAGAGAAAGAGAGAGCAAACCATGGGTCTTGAGCAACACATCCCACAGATTCTATTGCAAGTTACGTTTCCAAAAACACCATTACGAATCTGCGAGCTTCACGAGCGCATCTCCATCCACTCTCATACCCACCCAGTCGTCCATCCTCTTGGCCCCAATCGACTCATAGAATTTAATGCTAGGCTCGTTCCACTTGAGCACGCTCCATTCCAACCGGCCGCCGTTCATAGCCACAACCTCGTTGGCCAGGTGCTTCAGCAGGATCGATCCGTAACCCTTCTTCCGCTCGGATAACTTGACGTACAGATCCTCGAGATAGATGCCAGGCTTGGCTCTCCATGTACTATAGTTGTAGAAATACAACGCCATACCCACAGCGACACCCTCGGGGTTGTACACGAGGATACATCTCGCCGGCCGCGCGGGAGTAGGAGGCTCGGTCAGCGGAACGACGGATCCTTGTCCGGTGATTTCTCCGGGAGGTGCCCAGGCGATTGTGTTTAGGAGAGTCTCCTCGGTAGCGAGAACGCTGTCCGACTCCTTTTCATAGTCGGCAAGCTCTTGAATGAGGCTAAGGATAATGCCGACATCTGAGCTTTTTGTCAGCCAGGCTGCTTGCTTGCGCACATGTACCGTATGAAGGTTTTTCTCGCATACCTTCGCGCCTCGCGTGGGCGGTATATGGTTTTCCTGTGGCGGTGGCCATTTTTGTTGTATAGATATGTGATATATAGAATTAGAATCACCTATGATACCAATTCAATCGACCAAGGCTTCTTGCGTCCTAAACAAATGCTCAGCTTTCGGGGGGGTTTTCCGTCTTATAAGGCAGCGGCAAGTCCGACCAAGTGGGGTTTTCCCCCATCGCAAGCGCCTCATGCAGACTCCATCATCAAGACGTCTGCTCCGCAACGCGCCCTGCAGGGTGGAGGAATAGGCAGAAAGAGGTGGTGCTTGTGGAGGCTTCCACCTCACCGCTTTCGAAAACGCCAATGAAGACGGTCATCGTTGCCCAAGGATTTGGAGCGGGCCTGCATTGGTGGCTGGCTCTTGGTCGACGAAAAAGTTTGGGTGGGTGCTGAGGAACTTTTTTTTTTTTTCTTTTCCCTTCTCTCCTTCCCGCGCACGCCCTTTGTGTCGGCTAGCGCCGTCTGGGTTTTGACATGGGGATGGAACTGTTACACCGGGTGCTGGAGACTTTTGCCCGGCTAACGACGTATCCTTTGGCCTACAAGAGGGACGGATGACCGGGGCGAGGAGCAAGGAATTTCCGTGACTCGATTTAACACGATCCGAGGAAGGGATGCGGAGGCTGCCGGGGTGGAAAGGTGGATAGATGCCCGGGGTCAGTGGCTGGTGCGAGGTTGAGATGTCGTGATTAGTGATGATCCGGTCCCCCTTCTCAAGGCGGTATAAGTTTATTGGCACCCAATAAGGTAGGGTTTCTCTATGGTTATTTTATCGGTAGCGCCATGTTGAAGCATCTCGTGATGGAGATCTTCTAAAGGAAGCCAATGGATATTCCACGTCTTGTTCAATGCCATCAGCCAACCCCTTCCTAAAGAGTCAAATGTATTCGTCTTTGCTCTTTGGCATCTATTCCTTGGTCTTGGCCAAGGAGGCCATCGCAGTGATCTAGAAATTGCGGAAGCTTCCATGATTTTTCATTTTCAACCTCCCCGATATCAGTGTCGCCCAAGCAGCCTCAGGAATAGCCGGGGTCATCAGCTGCACTTGAGCCAACATGGTCTCGGCCGGGAATATGACAAATATTATCGTAATAATCGGGCCAGATACGGTTGTAGCAGAGGCCTTTCAGTTTGATCGATCTTGGTGATGTAGAGACAGACCCCTATTGTCCCAATGCATAGTTGGTGATACAAGACTGGCAGCCACACGTGTAAGTCGAAAAGTTCACCTCTAGCCTCCCGACCTTGGCCCAAGTCTCCTAAAAGTTTAACATTAGCTCGCTTCATGAATACTTGAAGTACGCCTCGATCACAAGCAAGGAGTCCATACACTTCATAGCGAACGGCACATTTAAAAACGACCCCTTCAACCCCTAAACTAGAGCTGGTGAACCTCGCAACTCTTCACCACACCTACTCAACAGTATCTCGTTTCAGTTCGACATGGAGTCCTTGGTTCTCTCCTCTTCGCCTTTGGGCACTCCCAAAAGTAATTCCTCTATCAGAGCAAAGTCTTCCCTGGGCGCATGTTCAGACGACGATCCATCCAGCACAAATCCAGATTACCAAGACCAAGCCGTGCAGGAACAAGGACTGCAAAGAACTAGACAACTAACGCTCCAAGCCGACTATTCGCTCGAAACCTGCCACAGCTGCTTATCCAAAGGCCAAGTATGCGTTCCGTCCTCGTCGTCGGCAGGCGATCCGCTAAGCCCTGAAAACACGGCCATCGTTCGGGCCCATATCTCACCGTCCCTTCATAGGTTCCTCCCTATGGAACTTCAGGCTGAGGAATATTCTATCTCTTTCTTCTCGCGCATCGGGAGTAAACTTAGTTCTTACTCATGGAGCTCGAAATGGTCGTCCAGCGCGGAATCGGACGAGAGCGAAGAGAGGATGTCTCTTCGCGGAAAGCTTGGGCGCAAAGGAAAGGCTCGAGAGAGGATCAGGCCTCTTGACAAGGATGAAACAGAGAACTGGTGGGTTAATGTTCAGGAAGTCTCGGCAAAACTGGCGGTTTCGACAAAGAGCATGTGGATATGGCGGAGATCGGAGAGGGCGGGAGATTCTTCTTCTTTTCCTTCTTCTCCTACTTCTTCGTCTTCTACTTCTTCTTTTTCTACTTCTTCTTCTGACGCCGATCGTTCATGATCATTGCGCTACCTACCAAGTCGGAATTTTTTTTCATCTTCAATAGATATATTGGGCGTTCTCGAGTAGTATTAAAGTCGCATTCACTGTGATGCTGAGATGCTAATGAGTAGGGAAGGATTGATTGGAACTGGTAGCGTAGAAGATGCTCAGGCTTTCATTGTCCCCACCACTCGTCTTCACCGATATACAAACCCAAAAAGCTAAGTCGGTTGAAAAAGTCTTAAAAGTGGGGGAATATGACGATGCGGCTCTTTGATGGGAGGCACTATCATGCTTGTCAGATCCATGGATGTTAAGAAGTTAGATGCCTTGGTCTGGTAGATATCTTGGGTCAAGGCAGGGGAACGTTGAGAACTACAGTAGAAGGAGTAAAACACTTATTACGATGCTCTGAATGGTTCGTAGCAATGCCATTGGAGGACAATTCGTTGCATAACTCTACGGCACCAAAGCGCCATACCACATTGTCACCTATGATTCGGACTTGATAATCTGCCGTCTTCTCCAATTCTAAGCCAAGACCTTTAAACAAAGCCTCATTCCCAAATAGTAGCATGTTCGTCGCGGTGGATCCCCCGGAACCTTTATCCATTCGCTCCCGGGTATAATAGCCTGGGAAGTCATACATCCGCTCTCCTCATCGAGCCACCACCGCCGGTTGTCTCTACCAAAATTTAGAGAAAGGTTTCCCCAATCTGCCCGGCTGATTGGCTCCTTTATATTGTGCTTTGCTTCCTTTCATTCTGCGATTATGGCCAGCCCAATTCCCCTCGCCCGCGCACCGCCCGAAATTGCGTCGCGGCAACCCGCTTGGGATGTCAGGGGAGCCGTCCGCACGCATCAATGGAATTCCTTATAGGACGGACCCATCCCAGATACAGGATACCTCTCCTTCTTGATAGATCAATCTTGAAAGTTTCAAGGATAGTCACTCGTTTGCATTTATTCCTCCTCGATAACTCGAGGACGACCTGACTGCCGCTACCCCCTCGGTCGTACTGCTCGACATTCACAATGCGCCGGCCTATCCTCCTAACCACCCTCTTTGCCACCCCTGGGCTCCTCC
Source organism: Lomentospora prolificans (assembly GCA_029532625.1). Classification (NCBI taxonomy): domain Eukaryota; kingdom Fungi; phylum Ascomycota; class Sordariomycetes; order Microascales; family Microascaceae; genus Lomentospora; species Lomentospora prolificans. The sequence goes on from JARFXM010000001.1 coordinate 657,511, forward strand.
AGGAGCAGGAAGGTGCGCCATTCTCTATTGGAAATATCAAGGGTGAGGGTTCCGGATGTCCTACCGATTCCTGGGCTCTCTTCGTCGAGGCCGGTCAATTTGGCTTTACCGAATTCAGCGCGACCATCGGGCTCGAGGACGAGAAGTCACATCTCGATTGCAAGTTGTCTATCGAGCTCAACGATGTCGTTGAAGGGTATCGAGTAGTGCTAAGGCAGGTGAATGTCGTGGGTAAAGCGGGGATGGATACGGGTGTGCAGGCTACAATACGGACGACAACATCCTGGACCGATGAGGAGGGCAGTGAGGTAGGAGAATCTAATTTGAACCGCCGTTGAGCGTATCGCTAGAGACTAACATGTAGAGAATAGCTATCCGAAGACCAGGTGCTCCTTGGAAGCGCTGTTGGTATTGAGTTCCCGCTCGATTTCCAGGCTGGTGGAACCTTTGCCGAGCAGGCAAGCGTATGCGGCGACTCGTCTGTCGAATTGAACATCAACCTCGATGTAGCCGTAGAGAGGGAGGGCGATGAAGGCCAAGGCCAAGTTACGGTCGACTCTGCCGCTTTGAGGCTGGACATTGAGCCATGCGAGATCCAGGGGGAGGCCCCCGTCGACGAGCCTACGGAGGAAGCACCCGTAGAGGAGACCCCAGCTGAGGGAAGCGAGGATGAATGCGTCGTTGATGATGAAGGAGAGGCGGCTAATGAGGACGCGCCGGTCGAGGAAGAGCCCGTGGTTGAGTGCGGTGAGGAGGAGGACGTCGTCGATGAGCCGGTTGAACCCGAAGAACCGGAGGAAGTGGTAGAGGAGGAACCTGCCGAGGAGACTCCCGTCGAAGAGCCACCCGCTGACGAAGGTCATGCCCATGGACCATAGCTTTTTACTCCACTATGAAGCCATGGGCGACGGATTTCATGTTGGGGTGGGGATACCTTAGCAAAATCTATGTATAGACCCTACTTAAAATCACGAAACAGGGTTGAATTTCTGCTTTCAAAATTGAACAAGATTTAAGGCGAGCATACCGCTGTCTACACTCCACCCCAGGTTTCAGGTTTGAAAAATTAGACATCCAGACAAAGCTGAGAAGCGCGGCTGTCGTGAGGCTTATTTGGATCGGAAGCCCTAGACCCGGCACGCATGTCTCTCACATTATCTAGCACACAGCATCTTTTCTCTCTTCCTTTTTCCGATATTCAGGATGTGCCTCTACGGCAAAGGAAGGGGGGAAAAACGGCTGGCTGGCCTATCAGGGGCAAAGTGGACTCTTGCATCACCGAGTTCTTTTGTGTCGTCGACTTACACGAAATAAACAAGCCGAAGCGTTCGACTACAAACCAGCCGAGAAGCCACTTCGAATTGCCGTATACTGCGAATGAATCCGATGAATATAGAGAATCTCCTTATAAGCCAAGAATTTCACACCTTTTTCCTGTGCAAAAGTAACACGTGTTCCCCTCCGAGCCCAGATGAAGATGGACTCGTCGTGTTTTCATTAGGCTATATTGACTGCCGCCGCCAAACATAAAGCGACATTTGAGCCTTCGAACCTTCTCGACATCGGAAGCAACCTCCACACATTAATTGCCTTGACAAAGATACTATAGACGCCTTAGCCGAATGCCCTGTCACTGGATTACCCCGGAGAGTTATATATTGATTAAAATGCTACGGTGGCGGGCAGCTACGTAGGTCGCCACTCTTTTCTCGCTGCTCTCCCCACGCGAACATGGCCCGCCGTCTTTAGTTTTATTCTGCTTGTTGCGTAGTAGTAAATAAGGCACGCGCGTTTATCGACGAATCTCTACGATTTCTCTCCTGTGATAGCCAATTTTGAGCGTTTGGAGATCTCTCTCCCCCCTCCCCGATTTTTGAAATCTTGATGGCGATTCCGCCACTCACTCTCTAGTAAGAGTCTCACTCATCTGACTTCAGTCATATAAGCGCAAACACCCACATAAAACCTACGAGCGTATTCGGTTTTCCCTCGGCCCAAAATGAAGTTCAGCACCGGCCTCTTCACCTTCCTCTCCAACGCCCTCTTCGCAGCCGCCACCTACCACTGGGACGTCGCCCGCATCGGCACCGTCGACTCATTCAAGTGGCTTCCCCCTTCCCCGGCGATGGCACTCCCTTAAACGGCTACACCTCGTGCGACTCCAAGGCCTTCTTCAACGCCACGCAGTACAAGTACATCGATCTCAACGAGGTGCCCCCCGCCGGCCTCTTCCCTTGGGCCCCCTCCATCCGAAGCCTCTTCAACTCGCGCGCCTACCCGGGTTCCTGGCACGGCGTCAACTTCAAGGGCGACGATAGGGAAATCGTCCTCATCGAGTACAAGGATGTGCCTGAGCTTGCCCAGAATTGGATTGAGGAGCAGCTCAAGGATCCGCAAATGAAGGCGAAGCGATTCATGACTGTGCTCGGCAAGCCTGATTCAGAGGGAAAGGTGCCGCAGGCGTCGGAATTGGACAAGTTGAAGCCAGAGGATAAGCTGTTTATGTTTGCGCCGGGCGAGTTGTACACCTTTTTGCCTCTTTGGGTGGCTAAGGGTGCCAAGTGTGAAGGTCAGTCTTTTTTTTTTTTTTTTTTTTTTTTTTTTTTTCTTCGTCGTCGACCTACACATGAAACTGTGCTAATGTGTTTGCAGACAAGCTCAAGAATCTTGACAACTACGTCGCCCCTCAAGTCGACGGAGAGGGCGTCCTCGCCTGGGCCGAGACCCTCACCCGCCCCAACCGTGACCTCGGCAAGCGTGACGTCTCCTTCGAGGTCGATGCACGCTTCGTCGTCGAGACGGAGGAAGGACGCGCGGCAAGGCTCTTCTGGGAGAAGGCTCATGCTATGGGCAGACGGGCTGAGAGGAAGAGGGTCAGAGAGGAGAGGCAAGGAAAGCGGGAGCTTCGGCAGGCACAGAGGGCGGACAAGGATGAGTTGTAATTGAGATCAAAGATACCAGGCGTTTAAAGATGTTTGTTCCATAGCCATTATTAATTCAAATAGTCAAACCCATGCACACTGTTGAAGATGTGGTGGTGATGTCTCGCCGTAGATGGTATGTTGAGGTGGCATTTACATCACAATACGCAAAACACCTCAAGAGTGGTTTCAGGGAAAAAGGAAAAGGTGCGACAACATATAAAGCGAAGCGAAATGGATATGGATCGGAGTGCAAATGCTTTATTCACATGAGCAAGCTGCTCTATCGTAGTACCACTCTTCTTCGCATCACTATATTCATTCAAATTTGCATATGCCTGGTTCCCTTCCGAAGCCATGGTAGTTGAATACATTCACAGGAAGATAGGAAGAAAAGAGAAGGAAAATAGGTAACCGGGACAGCCCCTCCCAGTGATCATCCACCTCTTACTCGTCACGGCCGAAAAGCCTCCTGACGAGACGCGGCAGACCGCCCATACCAGGGAAGCCAGGGAAACCACCGCCACCGCCAAAGAAGCCGCCGCCGCCGCCAGTAAGAAGCGCAACAGGGCCAGTGGGGTTCATGACGCCGCCGTCAGCAGTCCACCACGCGGCGGGGTTGACGCGCAGGTTGTTGTTGACGTTGACACCAAAGCGGATCCAGGCGTAGAGGCCGTCCTCAATCTTGTCACCCACGAGTGCGTAGCGGACGATGGGGTCGTCGCCGTTGGCACCCATCATGAAGAGAGTGTCGCGGACGTTGGGGAGGATTGCCATGGTATTCTGGGAGTAGGGCTGCACGGCGTCGACGTTGGTGATAAGGCCCTGGTCGAAGTAGATCTGACCGACGTGGGCCGCGCGACCACCGGTGATGGTGTTGTTGGGCTGCAGCTCACCATCGAGGTAGACGATGGCTAATTATTTCGTTAGTTGATGCCACGTCATGCTAAGATCGTAGAATAGAACATACCGTGGATGTGAGTGGCACGGCCCTCGTAGTGACCGGGCATGAGGGTGTCGAAGGTGGCGATGCCATCGGTATCTGTGGGCTGAAGACCTCGTAGAGTAGTGCCCTTTAGGATGGAGGGATCGTTGGGATCACCCATACCGGGGTAGCCCTGAACGCCGACGTAGATACCCTGGAGTATGTTAGTCTTCAATCCAGGTTTTTTAGATTCTTTTATAACTTACAGTAGCGTTGGAGCTCCAGATATCGAGATAGGCGTTGGGAACAGGCTCGCAGGTCGCAACGTCAACGACCTGAATGGCAAGAGTCATCTTAAGACCCGACTCGCCATTCGTGATGTCTTTGCGGACTTCCTCACCAAGAACGTCTATAAAACAGTAAATTCTCCGTCTTTTGGCCCTTGAATAGCAATCAACCACATCGAATCAAGGTGCAACTTACAAAGGGGACCCTGGTCGACAGCAGGCATGAGGATACAGGCACCAGCATCCTCGAAGAGAGAGGCGGGCGACATATCGAAAGTCACCGTCTTGTCAGACTTGTGGTCGATCTGAGAAACCGAGAGATAGTCTCGCTTGTGGATCGAGGGGCTGAAAAGAATCGAAGTTAGCCTTTCGTCCCGCGCCGCTATATTCTCAACTGCCTGGAGCTCCCGCACTGATACAACACCCGAGTAGCTCCTAAATACTTGTGTTCCTCGCCCACCATTAAAATTCACACATACCTGTTCTCAGGCTCGATACCGAGAGATCGGCGGAGCCTCAAAAACTCCTCACCGTTCTTCTCAACATATCGCTTCGCAAACTCGGGCTCCTTGAATCTCTTGTTGCAGTGGTTGAGGTCACGTCCGAACAACGGCCTCGCGGCATGAGAGGGAACCCTCTCGTGACCGGGATGGGCTACGGCCAAGGGAGCGGTCGCCAAAAGCCCGGCGAGGATGGCCTTGAGTTCCATCTTGTGGTGAGGTTGAGTTTACACGACCAGTTGGTGATGCCTGTGTCGAGAGGGAAAGGGCGAGATTGCTAACACAACGATGCTCCACAGATATGCGCGCGCAAGGCAATGAAGGGGAAAGGATCCGGCACACTGTTCAGCGGAAAAGAGGAAGGCGAGAACTAAAAAAGGGGAATATATATTTCTGGGCACAAAGAACCTTTTCTATCCTTTCGGGGGTGTTTTTCTCTTGCCCGCTTTCCGGGGCGTGCGGTCCTCTAACTCCCAGCTTATCCCATCAATATCCTCGCATTCATTACCCGGGCCCGAAGCGAGCCTATCTTGCTAGCCTGCTAGGCCTGGGGGACCACTTTCTCATGGGGCAATAAGTCCCAAAAGATCCGACGGTTGTATAAGGGTGAAAATCCGAGGTCGAAGGAAGTAAAAAGACGCCATAGTGCAGTGTACGTAGCCACAACACACATCAAAAGGTTTTGTTCTCGGCTTATTGGCCGAAGGCACGGGGAACTTCCCTCACATGGCGGTACGGTACCCTAGGAGAAGGAAAAAGATAATTAGGTTACTACCGAAAAGGTGTCTGCGCCCGTGAGAAACGGGCCTATCTGGTCGCAGTGATTCCCCATCATTCACAGCTCAATATCAGACAGATTTGCGTGGTGCTATCGAGGGTGCTAGGGGGTGAGCATCTGTGGGTCGAGGGGTTGGTATAAGGAATCAGGACCCGACTTCGAAATTTTCGGTTGTTAAATTTAATCTATGTCAAGTAAAGATGAACGCGTACGCTACTCTCGTTTGTGGGGAAACAAGGTTATGGATTGGCGGCGGGTAAATTTGGGGATTATCACCTCGACCAAGGCCTCATCAAGAAGCCGTCAAGACAGCACCATTCACCCACTTTACCCAGATTACTGGTTGTAGTCGCCGGCAGTCGTGGAGAACGCCACGTACCCTGCCATTAACAGTGATATGTAATGGAAAGCCTCCGCTTGGCCGCATTTCTCCAGCGGGGTACAGCACCGACTCCAACTCCGCGTAGCTGACGATGGGCGGTTTCCCCTCGTGAGTCTCTCGTGAGGCGGGGAGACCAGAGTGCTAACCTTGCGATGTTTTTGAAGTGCATTAAATCTGCAACCCCGGATACGTTTCTCAGCGTGTACAACATGACGACCCACCGATGTTATGGAGCCTGTAACATCTGCAGCAGGACCAAGGCCGTGAGGCAGAGCGCGGAAATTGATTCGACGAATCCTGGAGTTTGGATTTGAACATACCGTTCTGGGGAGAATTTGCGAATTTGCGAACAAAGCTTAGGCATCCTCTTTAAGTTCTCACCCAGTCGTTTGCTGGCCGTGGTAGAGTCCAAGACATGTATCTCGAAACAATAAAGAGCATGACGATGAGAGGCCAAGGAAGTAAGATCTTGACCCACAGACCAAGTACATGCCTCGTTGCTATTCTCGAAAGGGTGTAACATCAGACAGACATATCCGATCCCCACCGGAAGGCTTGGAGGTGGGCGGCCGTCCCGCCTTCAAGCCAGGCGTGCCGGTTGCCGAGAAGACCTAGAAAGCTTCTGTTGGAGGAGGTGAGGTGGTGTGTGGAGCCGCGATTCCGATCAAGAAATAACGTGCCAAACCTGTCAATTTCGCATTCAATATCCGGGTACTAGCAGAATCGCATGCGTACGCACTCTAGGAAATTTTGCCGTGCAGCTGCCATGCCCTCCTTGTGTTAAACAGATAGTCTGAGGTGTTTTCGTTGGGTTGCCACTATTTCCCGCCGCTCGCTCAATTAACGCTTCCGCTCCGTAGCTAGGCCTGGTCCTCACCAGGCTGCCTTGGAGAGTTGGGGGTTCCTTATTCTTCGGAAGAGATGACGATGTGGAAGAGACGGCACTGAACATCCAGGCTCAACATGAGCCGACGTCAACCCTCGTACCATTCAATTCCGCCGGAAGGAGCCCGGCAATGCTGAGAATAGAGCAGAGAAAGAAGGATTATACCGGGGGATATATGATTGGGCCAGCTGCATTGTGCCATTGTGCCATTGTGCCATCGTGCGGTCTTGTCTTGTAGCATGTATTGTGGGTCACTTGCTTGTCAAAAAATTTTCCGCAGGGGAAGGAAGGTGTGAGTAAAAACATCCGAGTGGTCTTGCCGTCTTTTGGCTCGCGGATGAGAGCGCGATGTTGTCGGAAGGAGAGATCCACCCTGGATCAATTGGGAAGTGACAAAGTGACGCAACACTCACAGCCCGGAGGGATCAGCAGTGTGTTCAGACACAGTCACAAGAGAACACGCTCACAGTCTGTTGATCTTTTCCAAATATTCATAATGTCGTAAATACATTGAAACGTGAAAGAGTTGGGCTGAAGGACATTAAACGTATTATTCCGAAGATCTCGAGAACATGGGGCGAGAGAACCATATCGCCCATCTTGTCTTACGGGGCTGAGGCTGTGGGCCAAAGCGCATTCGCAGAAGAAGCGAAATTCAAGAAAGAGTAGTCAACAGGTGATATCGAAATTTCCATACTGAGTGCACATCGATATCAAACAGTTTCGTGGTCCGAGAGAGTCGGCATTCCCGCGGGTTGTCTACCTGGCGTCGCCGCCCTTACCAGGTCCATAATGGAGTAGTACCGGTTGAACTTACAACCGGACGTTCAAACTCTTAGTAACATAGTCGTCGAGAGATTGGACTTTTCTATTCCGCATTACGAGTTTCTCCGGCTGCTCGGAGGTCTGACATAAAACGCTAGATTCTGGTTAGTATCTTCCTCTTGCTGAAAACATCATACTTGCCTATCACTTACCGCCAGGTTTTAGTGCAGCTGCGTGCATGACTGATGATATAGGACCAAGGTCCTTGTCCGCAAAAGCTTCGGGATTTTCATCCCAGAACTGAACCACATCGTCTACCTTGTGCGCTAGGAATCGGTCCCGACCATAGCATTGGATTCCAAGGCAGAACCCGAATTCCCTGAATGCCAGTCTCTGCCCGGCGCTGCGGGCTATGAACCCTCGCTCGGGACTCACTATCCTGTGCGCCATGGACAAGCTCTCTTCACCGAGGGTTTTCGCCCACAGCTCGTTGCCGGCGAGGTGACACATCCACAGCCCCATTCCTAGGTCCAATGCGTCGGAGCTAGGTGATATCGTCCGCTGGTCGTTCCGGTTCATGATTTGCCAGTATTCGTCGATTTCCGTCGCCAGGGAATGAGGGACAAAGGAGTAGTTGAGCCGAGACGCTGTACGTTGAAGGAGGCTATAAACGACATAGCCAGTAGCGGCATCTAGATGGCCCTCAGAGCCGACGAGGACTCGTCTAAGGTCCGTTGAGACCTTCCATACCATGGCGAGGGAACGAGAAACTGTGGTGTAAATGAAGTGGGGATGGATTGCTTTAGCCAATTGGATGGCGAGGTTATTGTACCTCTCATCGGCCGTAGAGACCGAAAGTCTGTTGAGAGCAAACATCCACAAGGTTAGATAGTGGTGGTACTGGCCATCGCCGTCCGCACCTTCGGCATCAATCTTTCCGATCCTCAGTCCTCCTTTCAGTGGTGCATCATCAGTGGCACCTGGAAGTCTAGCCTTTCCATCTCGAGTTCGACCGAGAACGTCATGAACAGTGCGGACAAGAGATTTGGCAAGCTCGACATAGACAGGGTTGCCCGTTTCTTTGTATAGGGTCAAAAAGTTGACAACGCCGAAAGCATCAGTCCAGAGATATCGTCCACGATGGCCACCAGCACCGGGGACCTCGGGTGGGGACCAATTGCTTGCCTCGTCAACGGTCAAGCCGTCAAAGGGCCCATAAACTCGTTGCATGGCATCCTTGAAGCGTGTTAGAGTCGGTTTGCTGTTAGCCATGTTCGCTGTGCTTGGATATAGCTTTGGTTGCTCGAAACTCGGATGTCTTTCCTAGAGAAAGGGCCATTGAGAATGGTTTTATTCTCTAGGAAAGTGCTGCGGTGTGGATGACGCTGATCTTTCTCATCCGAGTTAGTGGCGAAGGAAAGGGGTGATGGTCGAGAAGAGGGGGGAGTACATCGTCCCTTGTGTTCTATCGACCGATTTGACTTCCCACCTTGCGTAAGAATTGTTGAGCACAAGAGCATCATCCGATCACCACGTGAGTCACTACCAAGCCCGTCTCTTACGCTGTTCAATTGCAGGCCAAGCATTCCCTGAGGACCTGCTCTGCTCCTCGGTGCGTTTACGAACCGGACGTGCTTCGTTTTCGGCGATTCTACTGGCAGGACGCGCCCAACAATCAGTCGCTCCCTTCTGTCCGCCTTGGCAGCTTCTCCACTTACAAACTGAGAGAGGCGCATTTGAGGCGGGGTCCTGTTTCTACACATCGCGCAATTCCTATACCGCCCTCCCCAGTCTTAGCACCGGCCCGCCCCTGGAGCTAGAAAAAATGTCAATCCAAAACGGAACAGGACCCTTATTGCGGCGTGCGGACTAGCTTGGCTGCTTTCGAAAAGCCGTGCAGGCGTTTCCGTGCACTGCGCCGCGGACGCAGCAAACGACTTCTCTTTGCTGCCGAGGTGTCCGGGCCGAGACTGATTACCACTTCCGGGATCCGCTGGCTGGCGGTAGGGCGTTGAGAGGTACGTACTCCAGCGCTGCGGCTCCGGAAGAGCCAGCAGCCAGGCTATTAATAATAGGTACATGTACGGAGTAGTCACCTGTGGTGGCGTACAGCAGCATGGATGGTCCCCTAAGCTGGGAAAAGAGCTGCAACCCGAAGCGCGCGGCTTTTTGAAATCAATATTCAACGACTTTGCACGGAAAGTGGAGTTTCTCTCCCCTTTCCCACCTTCGCTAGCGATATTTTATAAAAATATGTTTCCTCGTTCGAGTGCCGAGCCCTGGGTGTCGACTGTTTCGCCACCGGGCCGAACAACGTAAAACAGTGTTTCATGGCGATACTCTGATCGTTCGACAACTACCGTACGCCAGGCTGTTCCTTGTTAACCGAAACGTGGTTGGGCCTCGTCAATGAGAGATAATATTCAAGTTGCGTCGGGGTAACCAAAAACAGCACATAATCTAACGAGGGCCTCGAATATCGGTGATGAATGGGCCGAGTCAGCCACTGACGTGACTCCTTCCTCGTGCGGTTTGCGATGCATTTCGCGAATAAAAATTTCCCGTTTAAACAGGTGGAGCAGTGGAGATTCTCTGTGAGATAATAGATACGGCTATCTCCGTTCCGAATCCGTGATCTTGAATGAAAGGTCGCCCGATGAGGCTGGGTCATCTGAACTCTGTGAGAGGCACGCCATCTGGCATCAAGATCCATATTTCCACGCAAGAGTCGAACTACTTTCCACTCTAAAATCCCACCTATGCTGGGTTTCACTTGAGGCGAATCTCGTTCAGTGGTGGTTTAGCTAGAGCATCGGATAAGGACGGGAGGGATGAATCGAATAGGTTATATTTTCGCTTTCTATGCCTCAAGTAACAGAGGATGTATATAAAAAACAGGAACGAAGTAAAAACATGGCACAAATACGGTCCAGATAGGGCTATATACGAAATGGAAGTAACCAGAAGTGACGCCACTCTCTCCTCAAAAAGGATTGATGAGAGGGCTGGGCCAAGAGGTTCCGCTCCCGCTTCTGTGGGTTTTCTCGTTACTTCAAACCAATAGAAGTGAATACTCTCGTTGCGAAGTGATTTCCTTTCTTGCTCACTCCCGTTTCTCTCTCTTTTCTTCCTCATCAACCACGTTCATGTGTCGTGGAATCCACCCCGGATGATGGAACCCCCAGGCTAATGTACTCATCAACCCACAACCGAGGAAAAACAGCTTAAACAACCCCCTGACGCTCCTTGACAACAACAGCAACAACAGCAACAACAACAAA